>OX465595.1:187276706-187890769 GCA_950022295.1 Bromus sterilis
TAGCAGCTGCATGAAAACATTTTGTTGTAATAATGTGTCATACTGTGTGGCATCTAGTTATCATGTAAGTTTGAACGGTGAACAATCTTTTTGTTCCCTTTTTTTGTTTTGGAAAAGGCAATGAAACATTATATTAATATTGTCCACTTTCTGCTGAGAATGGCATGCGTTTTCTGTTTGATATGTTACCTTCTTTTTCGACAAGATTTATAAGCGAACTGCTTTCAGAGAGAGTTTTTTTATGTATAAGATAGTAGACTAGAGTAGGAGTGAACAAGAGTAGAAGTGAACAACAGTTGAAGAGATATACAGAATAGAAGCACCCACATAGCTTCATTTTTCCAAGCAAACCACACACGGAACTACAGTTCTAATAAAAGAGGACTGCATCAACCTTTGTATGTGAACCACTTCGATAACACATTCAGAACTACAAATTGTTCATATATACAAACCAAGGGGTTTCTGTGCTCATAACAAGCAAAGTACATCATCAAGCAAACCTAAACAACCCAACCAAATATTGTTCCAAAGAAAACTACAGCGAAAGCAAACTTTTCTTGACCTATGAAGAAGGAAATAACTCGAGCACTCGTGACATGAACCCCTTTGGTTTTACCAGCATATGGACTGCATCATCAGTTCCACTCGGCCCAGCCGGAGTTGGAAGGTGATCCTGCGCTCCCCTTGCCCCAGCTCCCCTTTCCCCAGGATCCCCTCGGGCGCTTCCTGGTCCGCTCCTTTATAACGCGGGTGAGGCCATTCTACACAGTTGTGATGCGGTTCCATATCTCGAACGTAGTGTAGGCGTCCTTCGCAACATACTCAATGTGCTTCTTGGTGAGAATGTCATTCCACTGGTTGTGCTCTTCGTTTGTCATCTTGGTCTTCATGTCCGCGTAGTAGTCGTCGATGATGGCGGCTGACACATCGCCAAGTGAGTCCAGGTCCTTCGTTCCTTCAGGCACCCTCTAGTTCTCCTGAATTTTGGTGAAGTTGGATACGTACAGGTTGCTCCGCGAAAGCTTTTCTTTGTCCTGGTCTATGCAGAAACCAGCGAACTCGTACCTATGTGGACCACTAGTTATTCATTAGCGAACTGCATACAGATGGCAAACAAAACTGCATACAGATGTCAAGGAAATATCCACAGTCCTGCAACTATGTATTACATTAGTATAAAAGAAGTGCTTACTTTGAGATGGCGAGGAACTTGTCGAAGGCGACGCATCTCTCGCCCATAGTAGCGCATACCTGGAAAAGCAGCACTGCGTGATCCTTACCTATTGAGAGCTGAATCAGGGCGGCGTCCCTCCTGTCAGGTGTGTACTCGACGTTGATGCCGACGATCTTCTCGCGGCGGCCCTACAGAGCTTCCTTGTAGTCGTCGATGTACATCTCCACGGTGCTCACGTCGTTGGTGTAGACCACCGTGAGCACTGTCTTGCCGTGCGCCTGGACATCTTTTAAGATCTTGGTGAACAGCATGGCTGGAAAGAGGAGGAACAGTGGGAGGGAAGCGTAGTAGTTTGTGAACAATCAAGCGTGGGAGCCCGGAACATCTGCCCAACCCACGTTCTTCTTCTCCAACCGGCACGGGGAGTGGGGGCGATCGTGGTTGCGCCCGTTGGGATCGTGGTGATCGTGGCCTTAGTGCTTTCTTGAACCGTGCGGATAGAGGAGCAGGGCGCGTGGTGTTTCTATTGCGTTTGGAGATCGTGGCCCCATATTTTTCGGGGGCGGCTCTTAACGAAGCAACTAAAGAGATTGCAGGCGAACCGCACCACTTTTCGTAACCGAACTGCATCATCAAAATAGATCGAGCCGTTGTTGGTTTCTGTATATGACTTGTGGGCCGATAAGGTAGAATTTTTTATTTATGTATAACGTGCCTTGCTGACTCGTGGGCCCGGAGGGAGTCATTAACCCCCCTGCCTCCTCTGCTTCTCTCCGTCCCCTCCTCATTCTCCCCCTCGCCCCCCGTAGGAAAAAAAACCCCGCTCATTCTCGCGGCGGAGAGGGACGACGCCCGTAGCCGCCGCCGTTCGCCGCCGTCTGCTGTGCCGTTGCCCTGCTGTTCTGCCTCTCGTCACAGCGTCCCACGGTTAGTCCCTACCGTCTAGTGGCTCGATAGCTATTTTCTCCTCTCCGTCGATTTCGTCGCCTGAAATCGTCATTGGCGTCCCCGATTTGTTTCTAGGGTTAGTTTTTGGAGCGACTAGCTTCTTTTGCTTTTTTAACTATCGTTTTCTAGGCTCGAATCGCAACATGGTTTTTTTTAAGAGAAGGTTGTGGTATTAGCGGCCTTGAAATCCTAGCAATGTCCACCTAGGTTTTTTTTATCTGTATGTGCTCAGGTTTGATTTTCTAGGGTTTTATTATTATCTGTTGTTGTTTGCAGATTTAGCATGGCTTCTCCTACTAGAAGAAGTCCAAGGTTTGGAGGAAAATGTAGGTGAACTGCTTTCTCATATCCTTTGTTCTTTTTTTTGTCACTATGCTCCAGGCTGATTCTTTTATCTTTTTGTTTTTTGGTAGATAATACAGGTTCTTCATCACCCATTGATGTCTCACCAATCAGCGCGGCCGCCCCATTTGGTAATTTACAATGTCTCCTTTCTCCTGCCGCCATAAGGTTGTTAGGAAATTGGCACCTCGTGTCAACTTTTTTGCTCACCAGGAAGAAGTGATAAAATCTTATAGCACCTTCCTTTTGTTATGGGAGAAATGCATGTATTTTTATTTCTCTCGTATATCAAAGTGTTCTGCATTTTTATATTTTTTTTGTTAATAGCTCGTTTTTCGGTATGCAATAGTGCACTGCATTATATATTTTACTTACAAACCTACATGTTTAGACAAGTTTGTGAAATTGATATGAATTGCAACTAGTTAATTGTTTTAATTTTCTTGTCTTGGAATGAACTGGATTAAGTTTTTTCTTTTTTATATGCTAATGAACTGCATCAAGTTAATGTTTTTCCATAAATCTCTTTTTTTTGGTAAAAGTGCACTGCATTTATGTACATTGCCTTTTTTTGCCATATATGTGTGGCCCAATTTACATGAGTTGTATTTAGTTTAGTTTTTCCTCTCACACACATACTTTCTTCTACCTACAGTTTTATGTCCTGGTGGGTCTGCTGGTGGGGGTGTTAACTATTTGATTACCCGTTATTTCACAGCCGATTTTGTCGGGGACGGGACATCCGGTCTATCTGAAATTAGCGAAACTCAGTCGCAATCTGTTGATGGCATAGAACCAGTTACTCAGGATTGGATGGTGCCCGATCAGATTATAGCCGACAACGAGAGGAAAAGTCAGAAAGCGATTGCGCTTGGTAATCGTTTCGAGAAGGAGTACAAGGCGAAGTGAGTAATGTTTGATGAGGGCAAGGGGATAGGAAGGAGGATTGCAGACTCAAATAAGTATGCTAAGTTTGCCCCTTCAAAGAATACTGTGAAGAGAAAACTCAACACTGTTGCACAGGAAGGCTTAACCTCTCCACGGCGCAGTCCCCGGGTTGATTACTCAAAGAGGCCCAATTACGCCGAGGTTCAAAGAAAGCGGCCAAGGCTGACGATTACTCTGGTGTTGATTTTGTTTGCCCATCCAAGCGTGCACGCGGAAAGGCAGCTGCAGAAATGCTTGACAACGACTCTAGTGAGGAGGATTCCGACGGGGAGGATATTGATGCTACGAAGGTATCTTGCTGTTTTTTCACTCTTTTTGCTGATGTTTTTATTCCTGCTTTTAAGTTGTCTCCTTTTCACACAAGCCACTGATGTGAACTGCATTAGCTTTTGAGTTGTTTCAGCGCGAGTCTTATGAGTCGTACTATATTCGCGGAGAGCACTGCATTGTATAAATGAAACCTAGCAGTTTTACACTAGGTTTTAATGTAGTATATACACAACGCACCGCATTCTTGTATATGAGTTATTTTAAGGGGAGATTGGGGGGTCCCCCCCATATTAGGTTTAACATAAAATATAATTTGAAACGTGAAGACGAGATCCCACTAACACACACTTAGCTGCACTCATTTTTTCATTTTATTTTGTTGATCTAAGTGCACTGCACTATTTTTTTACATGTTGTGAACCGCATTGTAGAAATGGAGGCAAATTTTTACTATATCTAGATCATTGATTTTTTTATAACTGCATTACATACTTTTTTCTTCCATATCAACTTATGTATGAAGAAGAGAACTGCATTTTAATACCACATTCTCATATCATCTTTTTTTATATAGAAGAGAACTGCATTTTTAAACAACTCACTGCTAACTCATTTTCTTTTTGTTACATAAGAGAACTACATTCTCAAGATAACATTCAGATGCTAATGTGAACTGCATCTTTATTTCTTTTTTTGTAGATTACCAAGAGTACCAAAAGGAAGAAGTCCGAACACGATGCTACGGGGGAATGGAGATTCAACAAGACTGTTCGGCTGTCTATTCCAAATGTATGTAAAGCCGTTGATTTTTTGAAGGAGACGCACATAATTTTGGTTCAGCTAGCAGGTTTCGGCATTGTTTTCAATCTTAAAGTGAAGAAGAACGTGTCTCATGTGCATATGTGCAAGTTGATGGGAAAGATCAACCCCGAGACGATGAAACTAGACTGTGGGCCAAACAAAGTTCTAGTAATAAATCGTGAGGCTGTTTATCACATTTTCGAGTTCCCTATGGGTACTCGCACCGCTCCCATTCCTGGCGAAAGCGGCCATGATGATTCTCTGGCTACTCTGAAGGACGAGATTGGTTTTAACCGCTCTCGTAGCATAGATGTGAAAGACCTGCTTAGACTACTCGGCAACTTGGTTAACGATCCTACGAAGGTTGATATGGCTGTGAAGGTTTTCTTTCTCATTGTTTTTCAGAGTTTTCTTTGCCCCAGCCCTGCAACTCGGTTGTCCAGGGTAGCTTCCATAGTTGAAAACCTAAACTTTGATTCCATGGCTCAGATGGAATTTTGCCAGCTAGTTGTTGATGAGCTGCAGGCTGCAGTGTACAAGTGGAATTCTGAAGGGAGCAAGAAGAACTGTGCTGAGGGATGCACCATCGTTCCCCTGTTCATGTACCTCGATAGCTTGAATCTTCTCAATGTATATGTTATGCATACACGCACGCCACGTGCTGCAATTCTGTCCCATCAGGAGTTGAAGAAGATTCACAACGCTGACATGATTGTAAGGGGAAAGATTCATCTGGATACCTACAAGTATGGCAAGTTGCCTGTATGTTCACAATTTTCAGTTTCTTTATGTTTTTCCATTATCTCCTTTTTTGTTTTTTTGACATGCTAAATGTGAACCTCTTACTTTCTTACATGTGCACTGCTTTCTTTTTTGTGTTATTTTTGTTCAGTGGAAGGCGATAGGGGACATTGTGTATAAGCGGACTGCAGCCGCTGAACTGCATCCCAGCTTTTGTGAGCCTCTTGCTAGGGGTTCTCCCATCCGGCGGGTTGCTGGTGTTGCTAGGGGTTCTCCACTTAGGCGGGTTCATGGCGCTGCTAGGGGGTCTGCTGGAGGTTCTCACGGCGAGGCTCATGACGACCGCAATATTTTCTTCCATGTTGATGAGCTTCTTGACAGGGTTATCAATTTAACTTATGATCTCCCAACATTTGGCACTAGGATGAGGAATATTGCTGGACTGTTTACTCCTGTCAAAGGACATTCTGAAGCAGAAATCGATGCCGCTCACAACTTTGATTGTGGGCAGCTTCAATTCCTTAATTTGTCAGTTTCGAATGTCAGGTCGGCATTTGTTCAGTTCAAGCATTCCCAGGATGTCAAGTGCGCTAGGTACGAGCAGGAAGCTGAGGCACATGTGAAGGAAAATGATAGACGTGAAAATGTTGTTAGGGCTTCCTTGTCTGATCGCGCTGCTGTTGATGTATGCTTCTTTATGTCATATGTGAACTGCTTTTGTATCAATATTTTCTTTGTTTTTAATATTCTTTTATGTCATATGCGCCATTGACATTTGTTTTTGCATGCTTTTTTATTATTGCAGTGCGGAGCAGAGTGTTCTAAGGCAAACGCGCGGCCTGATAATGACCCGCACGACCAACATGCTTTCGATTCAGATATGCGTCTGATAGGCAGCAACCCCCCGTTGTTGATCCTGCTAGAGACAATCCTGTCGACGAAGGCGTCATAGACAAGGTTTGAATTTTTTGTACCTTTTGTACTGTACATTTTCATTTTGTTTTAATGTTTCTGTAGTGTCCAAATCAAAGATTCATATGTGGACTAGCAGCGGCAGTGAACTGCAGTTTATTCTTTTACGTAGTGTCTAAAAACAAAGAAGTACAACTACATAAGCAGTGGTAGTGAACTGCAGGTTATTGTTTTGTAGTTTAAAAAACAAAGAATTATACATGCACCAGCAGCGTCAGCGAACTGCATTTTCCTGAAAAAACTTGTAACAGAGAATGAGTAGCATTTTTTTCCAGCAGTGAACTACAAATAATATGTTTATAGAACTGCATTTTGTTTCTTTAGGATCGCGAAACAATTGTTGAAACTCATGGGAAAGAAGCAGACGGTGGCACTGACAAGGTTGATGAGGCTTACGTGTCCAGAGAGATTGAAGGAGACGCTGGTCTGGTGAGCACAGAGAACTGCATTCATGTTATTATTATTTTATATTTGACGCGTGCTACATTTTTTTTTCCGCTTTTTCGCTTAGTGAACTGCATCAACATCATTTGTTTAATGTTTTGTTTTAATTCATCAGGACCGTGTGTTAAATTATGAAATCCAAGGGGAGCGCACTACAGAGGCTGACAATGTAGAAGCGAGAGAAGGAGGGGATGCCAATGTGGAGGTTGACAAGGCAGATTTCAGAGAAGCAGGCGAGGGCTCTGCCGAGGCTGAAAAGGCAGAAGAAAGAGAAGGAAGGGAGGATTCTATGGTTGCTGATAATGCATAAAGGGATGAAGGAAGGGAGGATGCAGCGGATGCTGACAAGGCTGAAGAGAGAGAAGGATATCCTTGCGCTGCAGCCGAAACTGCAGAAGAGAGCGAAGGAGCTAGAGCTGTAGATGATGCTTCGGGCACAGCTGTCGGCATTGATCATGTTGCTTCGCCATCTGTTTTGTTGTCTGGCGATAATGTTCCCGAGATTTTTCATGTTCCCGCTCGCGCCACCGAGCAACCTCAAGGCAATCTTGCTGGGACCAATCTGGATGTTCCAGTTGAGACAAGCAAAGCCGCAGCTGAGACGATTTTGATCGGCTCTGAAGAGGAACAACCAAGTAGTGTGCAAAACATGAGCATTCTGGACGATGACAACATTGTCCTGGATAACTTAACTCTCAGCGAAGATGTCTCCGCGGAGGTGCAGGATGTCGACTCCGAAGCCGAAGGTAAGTGAACTGCATTATTTTTTTTTCTAGTCTGGCTAAACCGACGGTTTTTATGCTCTATCATCTGACATCGGGGGTTTTCTATTGTTTTTAGATGTGGAATTACCTGTTGTCACTTCGTCCAGTATTAATCCAGCTCTTCTGAGGAGATACAACGAGTTATTTGACGCTGTTACGAGGGCTAGGAGGGATAAGAAGAAGAAGTATGTTCTTTCTTTTCGTCCTTATATCTGGTTGATTTATTTTTGTTTTTATTTTTTAAGGTACACACAGCTTATTACCTTTTTGCTGCGATTTTTCTTATATTCCTGAAGATATTTAGTTGCATTCAAGGACGAGTTTGGTGATATTACTGTTGGTCATGTTGGCGAGTCATTTTGGTCATACGGAACGCTGAGCCCTCGTCTTGCAAATATTGGTGTATCTATGTTAGCTGAGAGGTTCAAAGGATCACAAACTATGATTGTCCCATACAACCTATGTGTAAGCGTTTTCATTAATTATATCACACACCTCCCCTCGCCTATGTTTATTGTGCTTATTTTGAGTAGCCACATTAACTTTCTTGGTTTTGTATTTTTGACAGAATTCAATTTGGAACGGCGGTTCCACAAACAGGGCTTTGAAAAAGATGTTTTCTTCAAGCGCAGAGGAACGTGTGGACAAGAAAAATTTGGTATTGCATCATTTTGCTATTTCCAGTCATTTTTAGATGTAGTTTCTTTTTTTTCCTTGTTCTCATCCGGTTTGTTCTATTCAATTTTTTAATCAGATTATGTTCGCAACATTTGATCCTCCTCCTGCATCAATGAAGGGTGCGAATGGCCACTACTGCTTGGTTACTTTGAACCTGTCTGCAAAGCGATTTGAGTTTCTTGACTCAATAAAACGGCCTTGAAAGTGAACCTGGAAGCACTGTATTTAGGAAAATGGTTAAGAACATCAAAAAAGTCTGGAAAGACGGCATCACAAGCTGTGATGAGCCGTTGAACCCTCCCACGCTCGACGGCTTTGTGTTGAGTCATGTCAATGTTCCACAGCAGGGAAACGGGTTCGCACTTGTTCTTCTATCTTTTTTCTTCTTTGTATATTTTTGTGTGTGTAGCATTCTGCATTGCTTTACTGAACCCAGAAGCATTTCTCCCATTTGAGCGAACTGCATTAACAATGTGTCATTAGTTGTTCCTCCTTGCTATTGGGGGTTTCTTTTTTGTATAGTGAGATGCATTGCTTTACTATATTAGTATCACTTTTTCCTTTTGAGAGAACTGCATTACAACCAGTGTGTTATAAGTTGTTTCTATGTTCATTTGTTTCTTTTGTATATCGAGCTGAACTGCTTTACTAAATTAGTACCACATTTCCCGCTACTTTCTTTAGAACTGCATCAGCAACATTGCGTTGTTAGATGTTATCTGTTTTTTGGCTTTTCGGATAGCAAACTGCATTGGTTTTACTAGTGTTAGAAGCAGTTTGTTCTTGAGTGAACTGCATTTATTAATGTGTTTTTTTTTCTACAGGCATGATTGTGGATTTTTCATGTTCCAATTCATGCAGAGCTGGGATGGTGAAGCTGTTGCTAAGTTTGGCAGAGAGCACATTGGCTACATCCGGAAGGCAATGCTCTACAGTTGGCTGACATCTTCCTATTGCTGTTAGGACTTGACATCCCTTTTAATTTTTAAAGAAGGTTATTACTTTTTTTTCCATCCGCACAACGTATTTTTATATTAAGAGAACTTCATTTAGCACAGAAACGGGGGGCGGGGGGAGGCCCACTTGTTTTGTTAATTATTTTAGTATAATAAGGACTGCATGTGCATTATCATAATCATTTATATATGGACTGCATGCACGTAACAGCTTGTATCGTTTTGTACATGAAAGTGCACTGCATTAAGTTTCATGTTTTTTCTTCATAGGAAAAGTGCACTTCATTACGCAATGCCTGTTAGTATGTTGCATTATGCCCTTTTTTGTTATTGAAATTCACGATTCTTTTTCATTTTTTTATTTTTCATTTTTTCTCGCAGGATTTGATGAAGGCGTGTACCAAGGTGGAATTCCATTGTTTGAAACTCAGGTCCACACTCCAACCAATAAGAATTATGTTATTGAAGAACCCCCTGTCAAGCATGCAAAGGAACCTGTGTGTAAGAGGACGAGGAGCAATTCTTCCTCATCTATGGAGCCGAGGTTGTTCTACCAAGCGACATGCGGCACGACTCACCTTGTGTCATGGCGTACGTCGAAGCTAACAACAACAAAAAGCAAGACAAGACTCCCTTCACCTCCTCCATGGAGAACGTGATTAGCTTGAGCTAGGTCGACGATCTACCAGAAGGACCTCTGACGTTATCACAGCCGAAGAATCAGAACCTGGACTTTCCAGGAAGGAGATCTAGTGCTCGTCTCGTACAGAAAAAAGGTATGCACAAATTATCTTCACCATGGGAAGGGCCGTTCGTTGTAAGCAAGAACCTACAAAACGAATCATACTACTTAGTAGACCTGTGAGGCTGTCCAAATCATGAACGTCCGGGAAAGAAATGCCCCGACCATGGAACATCGCTGAGCTCCACCCCTACTACACCTATAAACAATGGTAAGGTTGTTACGCTTCACTAGTGTTGTTAGGGTCTATCCAAATGGTTTTTAACCCCTACCTCCTACGGGAATTGGAACCGTCGCCTTGCCATCGATTGCGATAGGGGGGATATTCCACCCGATATGGAAAAATCGTTTTCCACGTGGTGATGTCAAGCAGACGCTTTCGTGTAAACAATCATGTCTGATACAACGACATCCCTGGCAGAATGACCGTGTCGACATATATATATATATGTATATATATATATATATGTATATATATATATATGTATATATATCAGCCGGTCTATTCTGACATCGATGTCAGAATAACTATTCTGACAACATTCCGAACTACATTGTATCGCAAAAGAGAACCGCACTGCTGAATTCGGAGCACTGCAGTTCGGGTAAAACAGAACCGCATGCACCGTTTTCACTATAACTTTTTAACCACCGGTTGGAATTGAGGGAATGATACACCGTTGGATTCGTATGGAAAAGGAGCATCTTCCGTATGTTGAGCACTTCCCCCGATTCTTCACAGATTAAGAGAAGTTTCGAAAATGGTGCGGCGACCCACTTTCACAGCGGGCGTATTTTCGCCATTTCTCTTAAACCGTTCATCGGAATGATGCAAATGATATACCGTTGGAAATATATCGATCAGGCTCTCCATCCATATGTAGAACACTTTGTCTAATTCGCTACGGATTTGAGAGAAATCTAGCCGCAAAAAACGCAGCAACTTTGTTTTTCGTTTTCAGATCTTGTAGAGAGTAGAAATATTTAACCGCTTGTCCGATTGATGCGTATGATACACCGTTGGATTCTCCTGGAGTAGTAGATTAATCCATATGTTGAACACTTTTCCATATTCCATACGGTTTTCAAGTAATTTGAAAAATGGTGTTGCTGCCCTCTTTTGGACAGTGGGAGTTTTTGCTTAAATTCGTTCGTCCGATTGATGCAATTGATACACCATTGGATAGCTATCGTCGAGGCGCTCCATTTGTATGTAAAAAACATCCTCGAATTCCTTACGGTTTAAAAGTTGTATTGATTTTACTAAAAATGCGGAACTCGTTCTTCGCGGACTCGGAATCGACGAAGTGAACTGCATTCGCCGGAAACCGCACCGCATCCGACATTCCAGCGCACTGCATTATCGCAAAACAGAACTCACGTGTTTTTCGCGGGCCCGGGCCCGCACTCGACGAAGTGAACTGCATGTGATTGCATCCGACGTGCAACCGCACTGCATTTATCGGCAAACAAAAATGAACGTGTTTTTTTGCAGGCCCTTGATTTGCGACGTGAACTGCATCCGACAAGCGAAGACGTTGCAAGGTCAAACAAAACGAACTGCCCGTGTTTTTTTTATTTTTTTTATCAAAATCATCGCAGCTCGCTGTAATGGAAGTAAATCACGATACATACCAAAGTGAACTGCATAACATTTTTTTGAAATTTATTCAATAGAGTACCGCACTTCATCTGTATCGCATGTTCATTCGATGAAAAACGACAATGCTTTGAAAAGAAAAGAGAACTGCATCTGGAAAGCAAACTGCATTTATTTTCAACTTTCTTAATTGTTTTTATGAAAGTGAACCACAAAAATGGGATTTGATAAGCACGAGTTAGTGAACTGCATCTTTTCATATGCATTTTTTCAACAATTTAAAATGGAACACAAAGGTGAACCACAAGGTTCTAAACAAACGAACCACATATGAGTTTCTTGGGGTGGATGAGAGCGAGAAAGGTGCTTTCTTGGGCAGCCCGGTCGCCTTGTAGCTCTTATCCGCCCAGACATCCGGATCGACCAGCGTCCACATGACCACCCGAGGTGCTTTGCGGTGGCTCCGGGACTGCGCCTGCTGGAGCCTCATCCAAGAGCGGAGCACATCGCGCCAGGGCCGATAGCCGTGGTCGCCGCAGGTCAGTTCCACCAGGAGGAACATGTCGTCGCTGACCTCCACGCAGCGGCGCGTGCCCAGCTCTCTCCCAGCGCAGTGGAGGAAAACGGGTCACAGGAGAGGATGCCCATGGAGAGGTCCACCTAGCAGAGATTCCCGGCGTTGGCGATCGCAGCGTCGGTGGTCCAGATCACGCCGGGCACGGGGTAGAGCACGTCCTTCTCCTCCCACTCCCCCGTGGTGGATGAGAAGGAGAGCTGCGATGCCACGGGTCCTTGAGGGCTGGACCCACCTCGCCGTTGAGGGAGAGTATGACCGCGGCCCCGGCGACGCGTCACCGATGTCGGTGGTGGTCGGATCCATCAGAAGGATCTGGGGGGGGGGGCGAGCTTGATGCCAACCGGCCGCGGGATCCCGAGCGGTGGGCGGCGCCGATCCGATGCTGGCCGACCGCACCAGGCCGCGACTGGCCAGATCCAGCCGCCCTTCTTCTCGTGTAGCCACCGATGACCGGATCACGAGGGGACGGGGGCCGCTGCCGTGGGAGGCGCCAAGGGGCGGAGATGAGGCGCTGGTAAGGTGGGAGGTTGGAGGGGTGGGTGGGGTGGGTGGCGTGGGCGCCGGCCGTGGCAAGTTGGAGGGGGTGGGGGACGCCGGCGTGGAGGTGGTGGTGTGGGGAGAGAGAGAGCGTTGGGGGCGTGAGGTGGGGAAGAGTCTGGATGAGAGATAGAAGTGGTGCGGGTGGGTGGGTTTTTGTTGTTGGATACGAGTCGACGCGGTTTGGTTCGGTTTAGCGTTCCAGTCGGGTGCATCGGACGAGTGTTGGCAGAATAAGTTGTTAGAATAAGGTCTTAAGGGTGTTGTTAGAATAGACCCACCCTATAGGGATAGACTATTCGTCACCCTGGGTGAGGAATAATTATTCTTCAACCCCCTCTGATTTGACATTAATACACCGTAATTTTACATTTCGTAAATTTGATCTTATTTCATACGTAAATAGAGAACGTAAACAAATATAATCATCATAAAATATATTTTATGTTACGTAAAATTACAAACGTAAAAATAATGGGGTAAAACATACATAAAATGTAATTTTTTTGATCTTATGAGCTATAGTTTGTTTTTTTATGTCAACATTTATGCAGTGAATCCATATTAATGTAACTATTTTTATTACAAATGTAATTTTTTTATGAAAGGTTCGTCAAATTACCTTGGGTGAATAATAAATTATTCTGTATCCTAGGTGATGAATAGCTTCACTATTATATATATCACATGCAGTTTACTCGACACGATCGTTTTCTGTGCAACCAGGAACACAAACAAACAATAGGTCAGAACCTTCTTTGACATTACATAGATCCCAAATAGTTTCTTTACTGTATCGGGTTTAGGGTTGTGAACCATTATCAATCACTGACGATTTGCTACAACTATTCGCATGCGAGGATACTATATCAGCCATGGTTTCTAAATGTTAAATGTGTGCACGGTCTATATGTTCCCGACGGTTTTACTTCAGTACACGTGTGCGAATTTAGAGAGATCACAAACGTTTGTATTTCGCAACGCGTGTGTGCAATTAGGATAGATCACACAAATTTCATGTTTCCATATTGCGTGGGATGATATTCATAATCACAGACAATACAAAACGTGCGGTCTGTTATGGATACTGGCTGACGGTCTTTATACAAGGAACGTTTAAGATGCATGCTCTAATCGACACAGTTTTCGTGGGAAAAACGTTTGTGTTGTTGAGCTCTATCGCAAATGATTTGTCCCAAGAAACCGTGTGCACCTTACTATATAGAACAACAATGATTTCAGCTTAATTTATTCCCAGCAATTACAATTATCCTGTATTTGAAATTATAAATTGAATTTAATAATAGGTGAAACTCATAATTATATCCATCAAATTTACAAAGGGTGAACAAACAAAGAATATTTCAAATCACAACAACTAATGGTCTACCCTAAAAAAACTAATGTTGAATAATTACAGAAATAGCGTAATCACAACAATGAACCAGATGAGTATTAAATGCGGTATATAGAGAGCCAAAAGTCATTTTCGCTGTCAGAGCAGTTGTAGAACCGGGATGCCCATATTGTGCCCTCCTTCATACTAACGGCGTGCACAAATTTAGTCCATCCTTCATAGACTTCAGGAAGACGTGTAGACCGTCCTCAGGGTAGTCTGGATGATAGACTTTTATTTTGGTTGCCTCCGCACCAAGCATGGAGTTTGCTAGGAAATCTTTAGTAAACTGCTTTGGGAACCACAAAAAATTATAACATTCAGGTACTGGTGAGTGATGACTAACAACCCAATATGAGCATGAAAAAGGAAGGTTGCATAGTTCTTACCTCCTGAAGTTCACCATTGTCTTGGATAAAGAATAGAAGAAGAGTTTAATTCTCATCTCCCGCATGTTTCTCCTAACAATCTTTTTTAGTTTCCTCACTTGGCGCTCGCTCATGAATATTTCATTACCCCATACGCAAAAAGGATCAAAGTGTGGATCTGAACCCCTGATGTATGTAACTATAGAAGCAACAAGTAAAATATTAAAATATATTATCTAATTGTGGAATGAGGCAATAAAAGCCATGGGATGAAACTAACCTCGATGCTGAACACTGGCATCTCCCATTGTTTTTCCTGTATAAGTACAGATTGGGATACAAATCATCAGACAATGAAAGATATCTTGATTGTTAAGTTTTAAGATGCTGGTAAAGAAAAGGGTAAAACTGGATCATAATTTTGGTGGATATACACATAATAAGATAAATCAGAATTAATTACAGTATAGATTGTTTGGATGTGAGTATTTAACATGATGGTAAAGAAACGGAATGCAAATAGAAAAGCATGTTGACTGGAACATGATTGACAACAACCCATTACGGTGATTACAACTAGTGTTGTTGAAGTTTAATTGAGTATTTATTAAAACTTAAATATCACATTGTGCATAAGAAAGAAACACATCATAGTTCATGGCAGATCATGGCAGTAAAAAGATAGTTTGATTGTGTAGATTAATATCCTAGGGAAGAAACATAGAAAAGTAGGGAATCGTGTTAACTAGATGGGGATTGGCAACAAACAAATATAGACATTAAAAATGCTATTGGTGGAATCTAAGTGACTAGTTGATACCTAAATATCAGTATGCATAACAAAAGCCAACAGATCAAAGTTTAGCATATCATGGCATCAGTGTCGAAAAGGTAGATCATATTAGCACCATTTAGAAAATTGGAATGAGTTACAAAGAGACATGTCTATGATTGTCATCCCCAAAAATGCTTACCCAAGAACCAAGTTTTTTATTTGTGCATAACAGTACCCAGCTCTAGTAAGGACCTTGTATAACACACCTGAGAGATACTGTATGTGGATTCTCCTGAGTAATGTGGCACCGTTTGCCATGGTGCCAGAGAGTAGTCAAAAGGGCATTAAAGGTTCTCACAAGAGAAGAATACCATTATGCACGGACCGAACTTGATTTTGGGGTAACCATTTTGGGTAAGAGAGATATATGCAAATGACAATAAGAAAAAAGTCACCATGAGACGTCCATGTTGCTCTCTTTACAAATCATGACAGTAAGAAAGATGGTTTGATTTTGAAGATTAATATGATAATACAGCAAGTGAACAAAAAATGAAAATCATGTTAACTAGACAATGAGTGATGACTACCAAATATAGCCATTCTAACAAGTAATTATTATTACTTAAATACTAGCAAATGATGCATCACATAGTCAAACACAGCATGGTTGAACATGTCATTGCATCATCAAACAACAAAAGGAGCTAGTTTGATACAAATAGCAATTTAAATAGCTAAACAAGTACTTATCGACTGCCATGTTGCTGTCTTGGCAGATCATTGCAGTAAAAAGATAGTTTCATTGTGTAGATTAATATCATAGTAAAGCAACATAGAGAAAAGTAGGGAATCATGTTAACTAGAAGAGGATTGCTTACAACCAAATATAGACATTAAAATGGTATTGGTGGAATCGAACTGACTAGTTGCTACCTAAATATCAGTGTGCATAACACAAACAAACACATCATAGTTTAACATATCATGGCATCAATATCAGTGAATAGGTAGATCATATTAGCACCATTTAGAAACTTGCAATGTGTTGCAAAGAGATATGTTTATGATTTTCATCCCCAGAAATGTTTACCCAAGAACCAAGTTTTTTAGCAGATCATGCATTACATAGCAAAACACAACATAGTTGAACATGTCATTGCATCATCAAACCAACAGAAGGAGCATAACAGACTAGTTGATACCTAAATATAGACATTAAAATGGTATTGGTGCAAAGAGATATGTTTATGATTTTCATCCCCAGAAATGCTTACCCAAGAACCAAGTTTTTCAGCAGATCATGCATTACATAGCCAAACACAACATAGTTGAACATGTCATTGCATCATCAAACCAACAGAAGGAAGATAACATACTAGTTGTTACCTAAATATAGACATTAAAATGGTATTGGTGCAAAGAGATATGTTTATGATTTTCATCCCCAGAAATGCTTACCCAAGAACCAACTTTTTTAGCTATTTTGATAAAGATAGTTATTTGAGTAAGTCCTTCCCCTTGGGAGAGGACACATCGTGGGTGCCCTCCTCGTGGTTATAGTTGTCGAACAGATATGACTGGGTGGTTGGTGATGCCGAGCCACCGGTTTTGCAAGCGACTTTCATAAACAACAAAAGGGGCTCGCAGGGGTACATGTATCACATCTCCTTCACTGAGCGCTCGACGAGATCAGAGGGGGGCCATGCAATAGATCAAAGTTGGGAGACTTCATCTGTGTCATAGCCCTTGTCAAGGCGTCGCTATTAACAAGCTCGATGTCGATACCAGCACGCAGCAGATGAAGAAAGACACATGCACGCTGATTTATACACTCCAACCTGGCAAAGTAGGCACCCCACTCGGCCGAAGTGGAGGTGAGGTGTTTGTTCGTGGGTACAAGGAAGGAATTCACCGCGGTCTGCTGTGTCGAGCCAGCTAGTGTGGCCGGGAGATGACTATCGGCGGCCACATCTACCTCCTCGGGCTCATGACGATATGTGGATATACTTAGGCGGCGATGCTTTGGGGTAGGTTGTGGGGATATGTATGAAATATGGTGTTTCGCCGAATCCATGTACGCAGATGGTACGAGGAAGGGATGCAACTCGGTGGTTTACCCGGTAAGAACGAGAGGAGTGCGGCAGTGCGGAGCATATGGTGCTGGCGGCGAAGGGGGGAGGGGAAGGGGATATGGGTGGGTTGGGGGCTAGGGTGGGGAGAAGAAGGATGAAATACACACATATAAGGCGCGGATACTGAATTTTTTTCTTGGAAACTAAAATCTTGAGCGAGGAAAACATACATTGCACACAGTTCATTTCGATAAATTGTGCCATATAGGGGAAACTATCAATGGAACCCGCCATCCCCGAAATTTTGAGCCACCTCTCTTAAATTCCAAACACTCGAGGTAGGTGAGGTGGTAGAGATCGCACACGGTAACGTTGTTCCGGGCGTCCGTAATAGGGTGACTATCCCACACGGATTTGTGAGAACAATCGTACGTGAAAATATAAGCCATGGACGACAGGGTCTGAGGTCCGGGAGCATGAAGCGGCGGTTCCTCTCTATAGGCATCGATGGAACTACACGCATGTCTCGGGGAAGTGCGCACTTACCAGGCAGACTTGACTGCATGTAGTTGAGGCTAAAAAAGAAACTGCATGCAGTTGAGAAGGAGGAATGCGTAGTGGGGGAAACTGTTGACTCGTCCATCCTCTCTATGATAACCCGGTCCCTCAGCCCTCCCATGTATCATTCGTCTCCAAACCATCGTCTTCCTCCTCCTTCCCGCATCGCGCCCCAGCGATCCCGCCGCCGGCGGGCACTACACCACCACCCTACTGTTGCAAAAAAGCACACGCCAAGGGCAGAGTGTCAAAAGATCATCCATGATCACACCATCGAGCCCAGCAAGGTCGTCATGTGCATCGACGAGCTTGAGGAAGACCTGGCGACGCTGCGCTACAAGGTTTTCGGTATTGACATCAAGTACACCAAGGATCAAACAGGGCCATCGTCGTGCAGTTCTACATCTGGCAGAAAGTCCTCCTCTACCACATCAGCAGGGCTGTCGGCCGCTAGCAGAGGCTTGAGGAATTCCTCTCCAGCGAGAAGTACACCTTCGCTACCGTCGACACTGCAAAGAAGAGGAGTCAACGACGATGATGAAGCGCGTAGGAGAAGGATGAGCGAGTTGAAAGTGCATTTAGCGTATATGGCAGTAATTCACTTATTAGTCTGTTTTAATTAATCTGTCCGATGATGCATGCAGTTATATATGTATTTACTATTGATGTATAATTCATAATACTTGATTACTTGTGATTTGTCACTACTTCAACGAGGGGCTAACACGATACTCCTTTCCTCGTCCCTTGTACGAAACTGTTTGCGATGCTATCAATGCGAGCGGTATAATAAAAACCGTTTGGGCGAAACTGAACGGTCTGGGAAACATACCCGAAAGGCAACAATTATAGAAATTATTGCGTGGGTGATGTAGGGATGATGGGTCTTTTTAAATCGGTCTGGGATGTTTAGGGCAAAACCCACAGTTTCATATAAAGGATCGCCAGCCTGTCTACGCAATCGATCATAGTAACTGAAATGTTTGGAATGCCTAATCTATCAGGCACGCTTCTGAAAATCCTTTCGTGTGTGAAACAAGGCCTGAAGATTCGTTGAAACAACTGTCCGCATGACCAGCCAGAGCACCCACGGTTGCAAAGAATGAACCACTAGCCCATCTTCACGATCATTTGTATTTACTGAAACATGTGAGATGTGTAATATATCACGCACGTTTCTGTAAATCTTTGTGTTGGTTATGCACGACACACAGTTCCTAAAATCACGTTTTTGGGATTGCTCATTAGAACACCAATGGTTCCAAAAAAATGAATCTCTACCTTAGTAAAGAGAACATTCTGAATTAAAACATGGTGTGGGAAGTGAAACATATCAGAAACGTTTATGAAAATCTAAGGGTTGGTGATGCAGACGTTCGGAAATACAAAATTGTGTGCAAAGATGTAGTGAAACAGAAACATGTTAGTTATCGAAAATGTCTGCTATGTAGGCACACATTTTTTCAACAGCCACCCGTTTGATATATACTTGACAAAACAAAAGTTTCTGTCTTGAGAATTGTATGCTCTGCCAAACAACGAATTAAACTGAATGACTTGTGAGCATAGTAATTCGTGTCTCTGACGGATTGATTTTACCATCCCAGAAAACTGAAGAAATAACATACTCCACTGCATATGCAAGAAAGGATTTGATGAAGCATATATAGATTACACCTCTGTTACCATGCATGTTGACGATTTTATGAAGTTTGCATCAGAATAGTGCGGACAAGGTGCATGTATTGTAGATCGAAGCAACAAACAAAAGATTGCATCTAAATTACCCACTGCATATGTATATGCATGAAAGGATCTGAAAATCTAAATATAACTACCTAAACCTATCTAGGTAACCGCCTGATCGCCGATAGCGCCAACTACTTGGTCTTGGAAGGGCCCTAGCCATTGTCGTTGTGACGACGCTTGTTGGGCGGCGGCTTGTCGTCGTCGTCGTCATCGGCGGCGTAGGGGGCATCATCATATTCCTCCTTCGTCTGCTGTGGCTGCGGATGCACCTCCTGCTGCTGCGACTACGGATGCTCCTCATCCTGCTCATCCTCCTCCTCCTCCCTCTGTTTTTGCTGATCTTACGACTCGTGCCACTCAAGTTCCGAGTCGGTCTTGGGCTTTGGGGCCGGCCCTTCCATGATCTCGAAGAATATGGGGTCATTAGGGCCGGATGGCGATGATGCCGGCGGCAGCGGCAGGTCGTCCTCACTCAGATAGCCATGATCATTGTCGTCGTCGCTGCTGGAGTTGCTGGTGTGACCGTGCCAGTCCTCTTGGTGAACCCAAGAACTCATGGTGGATATGGCCGGGAGGGCGAGCGACAAAATTTGAAGAGTCTGTGTTTTTTGGTGAGGGGGAAACTGAAGTAGATGGGTGGAAAGATAAATGTGTTTGCGTACTTAACTCTACCGCACGGTTATATTTTCAAAGCGACGGGACGGGTTACTTCGGAATTTAATCCTGATGGACGACATGTGGCAGCATGACCGGCGGGGTGAACGAAAAGACAACACACACACACTCCGTAAAGCATTGCGTTTTCGATGGAGAGAATATTTGCTGACGGTTTGATGACGACGAGTCACAACACTGTAATTTTGCTTGTGGGATGGAGAAACATCTGTCATTTTTGAATGTCTGCTTAGTCTGTCAATTCTTGGCAAACAAATAAATTAAATTGACTGATTTCAATAACTATGGGCTAAGAAAATTTCGATGTCCCTCTGCCAATGGGCCCAGGCATGCGGTCGCGACGCACAACCCAGTACGACCGGCGTCATGGGGATCTCGTCACCGTGACATGAGTCACTGACATGTGGATCCAATAGGTGGATGGACCACCTGTCACACACCCCAAGTCAGGGTGACTTAATTCACCGAAACTGCGTCCCCTCGTCAAGGGTTTCCGGCAACTAGCAAGGTTCTATATAAAATCCAGTAGGCCAGCCAGAGAGAGACACCATGCATCCACATCACGCACGCCATAGTAGCACTGTTACTAGCCCCAACCATGCCCACTCGCCGCAGTGCGTCAGCCCAGCAAGCTGTGTAGCCACCCCGTGTCGTTGACACGACGGACGTGACACGCCAGTTGGATCAACTCGAGAAAATCCTTGCCGAAGCTGAGTCCCGGCGCACCGCCGCATCGGTTGAGCTGCATCAGCCTGCAGCGAGCCCCGTACGTGTGATGGATCTGGAAGTACTCCAGAGGTCTGCAGTTTTCCTCGCCGCCCTAAAGGTGTCGGCCGCCTACTGCAATGACCTGGCCCGCAGCATCGATACCAGGCACACACTTATCGCCGGCAACCGCCCGGTCGTTGCTCCGGCAGCGGCTGTCGTCAACCGCAACGTCGATACCACGCCCGCGGTTGTCAACCGCCCCGTTGAAGATCCCTCTAGCGCTCGCGGCACCAGGAACTGACGTTGTGTTCTAAATAATGGATACAACTTCAGTGACAAAAGTCACATGACTTTGAGGACATGACAGGTGGGTCCAACAGCTATTGGACCCAGATGTCGTGCGCCCAAAGTCATGTGACATGACACTATGCTGTTAGGGTCTATCCAAACGGTTTTTTACCCCTATAGCCTACGGCAATTCGAACCGTCGCCTTGCTCTCGATTGCGATAGGGGTGCCTTTTCCACACGAGAGCAATAAACCGTTTGCTATGTGGCGACGTCAAGAAGACGTTTCTGTTTAAAAAATCGTGTCCGATGTACGACTATATCCTACACTCCCATTGCAAGAATGACCGTGTGGACAGAACATATGTATCACATGCAGTTCATTCGACACGATCGTTTGCAGTGTGACCACGAACACAAACAAGCAATAGAAAAGCACCGTCTATGACACTACATAGATCCCACACAGTTTCTTTATGGTACCGGGTTTGGGTTTACACTATCTGGTTTTGGGTTTCGGGTTGTAACCCTTCATGTATGACTAACGATATGCCACATCTGTTTGTGTGCGACCGTACTATTATCAACCACGGGTACTAAATTTTAAATGTGTGCATGGTCTATATGGTCCAAACGGTTTTATTTCAGTACACGTGTGCCAATTTAGAGAGATCACACACATTTCATGTTTCCATATTGTGTGGGATGATATTCAGAATCGTAGACAGTTTTTAAAATCAAAACGTGTGGTCTGTTGTGGATACTGGCTGGCGGTTTTATATGCAGAACGTGTATGATGCATGATCTAATCGACACAGTTTTCGGAGGGACAACATTTGTGTTGTTGAGCTTTATGCAAATGATTGGTCCCAAAAACCGTGTGCAGCGTAATCTATAGAACTACAATTATTTCACCTTAATTTATTACCAGCAATTACAATTAACCTTTATTTGAAATTATAAATTGAATTTAATAATAGGTGAAACTCAAAATTATATACATCCAATTTACAAAAGTTCAACAATCAAAGAATAATACAAATCACAACAACTAACGATCTACCCTAAAAAACTAATGGTGAAGAATTATAGAAACAACATTATCACAACAATGAACCAGATGAGTATTAAAGGCGGTATAAAGAGAGCCAAAAGTCATTTTCACTGTCAGGGAAGTTGTAGAAGCGGAATGCCCATATTGTTCCCTCCATGCGGAAGGCGCCAACAACTTTGGACCAACCTCTTGTGATGACCGCCCGTCCATCCTTCTGTTGGGAATGTGCCCTAGAGGCAAATAAAATATGTTTATTAGCATATTCCATAAGTTCATAATACGTTTTATACTATGCTATAACTGTATTAAGAGGAAACATTAATACATGTGTGGTATAAAACAACCAGGTCCGTAGTTAACTCTAGTATACTAGTCCATTGGGCAATTGATGATCAAGGTTTCTTGATCATGAGAAATTAAGCTGTTGACAATGGAGTCGTATCATTGGGAGAATGGTATGATGGACTGATACATCTCAAACGTATCGATAATTTCTGCTTGCTCCATGCATGTTTTGTGTGATATTGCTATGATCTAGATACACTTTAATACACTTTTGATCATATTTGGACTAACCTATTAACTCAGTGCACCCCAGTGCCAGTTTCTGTTTTCTGCTGTTTTTCTATTTCATTTTTACCCCACGTTAAAAGTGCTCCAAAAATTCGGGAAACATCAGATAAAAAATCAGCATGAACGAACCTTCCGGAGTCCCGAAGGGGGACCAGGGGGTAACCAACGAAGGGCGAGAAGCAATTATCATCTCTCGCGTATCAAACAAATTTCTGGCGCCGTTGCCGGGGACTCCGAGTGATAAGATAGGGGAGTTGCCCACTACCTTTTAACTTTACTTTTTAGTCTTGTTAGTATAACTTTCAATTTTTATCTCTGTGTCTTATATGTAAAACCAGAAAAATAGTTGCTACCTTTTTCCTTTGTCTTGCTTTGCCTAGTGATGCTATCCTCACCATGGGTGCTCAACCACCCAAATACGGTAGGATGGACATGTTTCACTTGGATCGTCTTCAATCAATTTATGCTCGCGCTAAAAACCCAATTGACTTGGTTGAGGGAAAATCATTGGATGAGCATGCTAATTATATGCTGCATCGCCTACCCCAGAAAGGGAAACACTTATGGGATCAAATACATGTTTCTTATTGACATCCTGAAATTTTGTGCCACATTTATGATTTTACTTGCTGCTCTAATATAGATCGTAAACACCTTCCTTTCCAATGTGAGTTTAATAAAAATTAGATCTTATCTTCTTATGCTAAAGGTGTTTATGATTAATTTGATGTTGAAAATATGGAACAGTTTGTTGCTTTTAAAGGTGCTTATGAGATTGCCTCTTTGTTTGAAAAGTATTATGATCCTATTCACAAGTCCGAAAACTTTGAAGTTCTTGCTTATTGCTTCAAGAATTATACTTCCAATTCTTATATTGAGGATTTTAAAAATAAAATGTTTGCTGCCCAAGAAGAGGCTAATGATTGCTTTGATGAGTAATCCCATGATTCCGAGGACTCACTTGATACTTCCCTTTCTGAAAATCTTGATACTTGCTTTGTTGATGGCCAAGATGCCACTATTGATGATGCTGACATAGATGAACTCTCTATAGTTCCTTATGTTAAGCATTAAATTGTTTCTATTGCATCCACACTTGATTGTCCTATTATCCTTTTGAATTCTCCAACTCATATTCCGGAGAACTGTGCTCTTATCGAGGCTCAATGTGATGGGTTGCATTTATCATATGATCCTAAAAACCGTGTCGAAAACAATACACGTGTGCTTGTAGGTCATGAACAATATGATTTATGTGATAGTTATATTCTTTATGTTGTTCATGATACTACTGAAAATTACTTTGAGAGAGGAAAGTTTGGTTATAAAAACTTCCATGTTACAAAAACACCTCTCTCTAAGTTGAAACTTTTGAAGTTGTTCTTGTTCCACCTTCCTATGCATGTCACTTTGTGCTTATTTGATTTATTTTCTTACAATATGCCCATGCATAGGAAGTGGGTTAGGATTAAATGTGTTTCATATTTGCTTCTTGATTCTCTCTTTTGTTTCAAAATTCTTATTCTTAAAAGAGCATCATTCAAAATCTTCATGCCTAGCTTAAAGGCGTAAAAGAAACCGCTTGTTGGGAGGCAACCCAAGATGTTTTTACTTCTGTTCTTAGTGGTCTTGATGATTGTTAATACTTTAGCAACATAATTGTATCTTTATTTTCAAGCTTTGTGCCAAGTTATAGCCTCTTATGATAAGGGAAGCAAAAGTTGTGACATGCTGTCCAGAAAACAGATTCTGTCTTCTTGACCGAAAAAATCGGATCAAATCACCAGTTCATCTTTTTGAGCTGAATTTTTTACACAGCATGATCTATACAATTGTTAAACTTTCGTATGTTCTGAGTTTTTTGATTTGAGTTGCAGAAGTACCCCGAAAAAAATTCTCTACTACCTGCTGTTCTGTTTTTCACAGATTCTGCCACGTTTTGTCTCTCCTTACTTTTGCAAACCTTAAGCTTGCTTTTTATTTGCAAAAACCTTTTGGAAATCTTGAGAAACAGTAGATATTAAAGAATATCAATATATCCATTGGGGAAAATTATTTTATTAAGGGTACTAACCTCTCTAATCAGCTTATGATGAGTTATGTATGAAGGGACTTTTCAAGTGTGCGATGGAAGATGATGAAAGAAGATCGGGGAGTGTCAAGCGCTCAAGCTTGGGGATGCCCCCATGCATACCCAATAAATATTCAAGGAGAATCAAGCGTCTAAGCTTGGGGATTTCCTCGTGCATCCCCTTATCCATCAACAATCATTAGTTCGTCCTTCGTCTCACTATATTTTTATCACTTCATGCGTTATGTACTATGCTTGGAGCGTCTCGCTCTTAGGTTTTATTTTTAGTTTTCTTTAGCTTTGCTTTCTGTTCATAACAAACTAGACCCCATCTTACTTTGTGTGGGAGAGAAACACGCTCCACTCCAATCTAGAACACATTATAGGATTTTTCATGCTTATCTTTTTGCTGTTGTGTGTTCTTTATCTTTTTGTAGCTACTTCCATGTTTAGTTTTAGTTTTAGTTTGTCTTTAGCAAGAGAGTTGGCTTTTGTTTTCATGTTTATCTTGTTAAGAGAGTTGTTTGTTGCACTGAGTTGTGTCTTGTCTTGAAAGTAGGTAATTGAGGTTGCTATTTAATTAGTGATAGGTTGCGTATTTTGGGCAATCCGTGTTTATTTTCAAAACCTACAAAAACTAGTTGAGAACTCTAGCTACTAGATGGATCGCTAATCTTTGGATGGATCGGATAATAGAGTACACTCACGTACCATGAGTCGAGGATGCGCAAGGATAACCAAACCCCCATACCCTCCTCCTCGGGGTACTTGTCTCTTTGTGAACCTCCTTATTAGATTGAGAGTTACCGATAATAAGTGCATGAGTTCTTCGCGCTAATGTAAGTATTTAAATTTGACACTTCCACCTCCTCATATTTGCTAGCCTCTCCTGTGCCGTGCATTGACTTCTTCTCACTCCGAGAGTTGCCGTCCACCTTCTCCGGTACATCCAAACCCTTGGCATGATACGCTATGTCATCATAAACCTCCTTATATCTTTCCTCAAAACAGCCACCATACCTACCTATCAAGGCATTTCCATAGCCTTTCCGAGATATATTACCATGCAACATCCACCTCTTCATGACTTGATCTTCATGTCATACATGTTCCTGCTACACTGGCAGTGGCATACATTGCATACATCATGATAGCTACATCTTCTTTATGATTTGAGTACCTTGTAAAGTGTGAAAGATCTTCTTTACCCTCTTGTAAATTTGAGTGTTGCCCTTAAGTGAGGAAAAGATCCCAAAGTGGACAAAATAAAAGATCCCAAAGAGGACAAATGAGAGTTAAATAGAAAGAGCCATTGAAGCCACCAAAAATATACAAAAAATAGAAAAAAGAGAAAAATAAAAATAAAAAGAGAGAAAGGGGCAACACTACTATCCTTTTGAAAGATCCACACTAGTACTCCCTCTTATCCTTGTACTCCATAGATATGATCATTCATGCATATAGCTATGTGGGGACCTTCAGACTATAAAACTTGGCTTGCATATTCCAAGGATGAGCCTCCTCAAAAGTGCTCTAGGTCTTCATGAGCAAGCAAGTTAGATGCACCCCCACTAGTTTCATTGGAGAGCTTTTTAGCTCATATGTGCATCCGTTGCATGGCAATCCCTACTCCTCACATCATATCTATCATTTGGCCTTCTCTCCTATGATTGTCCTCATTGATGTGAGCCTTTCTCACCTTTTTGTCTTCCTCCTTCACCATATTTCTCTCTTTGCCATCCTAAGTGTCAACTATCGTGCTTACGCTCATCCATTGCATGACTGCTCAAAATATATAAAAGGAGTGGATCAAATTGACTTGTACCTGGCTAGTGGTCTGGGGATGTGTCAAGATAAGATTCCAAAGAAGACCAAGTGTGAAACTTTAGTAGATTGAGTTCTCAACACAAAAAAATACTTTTTTTCTCGTATTCCCTATCCCTCTTCTTGCGCGCAAACACCATTTGGAGACATTCGAGTCACGGACAGCAAGAGCTCTTGCACCTAATGTTCTTTTGTTACTTGTTTCAATGCTAATATAGACTCTTGCATGTTATGATTTGATTTGAATCACATACCTTGATTGCTTTACTTTTCAAAGTTCTTATATGGTTGCTAGCGTGTCACCACAGAAATTATGCTTGTTATCATTTACCTACTCGAGGACGAGCATGAATTAAGCTTGGGGATGTTGATACGTCCCAAACGTATCGATAATTTCTGCTTGCTCCATGCATGTTTTGTGTGATATTGCTATGATCTAGATACACTTTCATACAATTTTGATCATTTTCGACTAACCTATTAACTCAGTGCACCTAAGTGCCAGTTTCTGTTTTCTGCTGTTTTTCTATTTCAGTTTTCCCCCATATTAAAAGTGCTCCAAAAATTCGGGGAAAAACAGATAAAAATCAGCCTGAAGGAACCTTCCGGAGTCCTGAAGGGGGACCAGGTGGGACCTACCAGGGCCCGAGGAGGCCACCCGGCACGGCCTAGGGCTTGGTCGTGCCAGGGGGGCACCTGGACCCCTGGTGGCCCTGCTGGCTGCCCCCCTTCGCCTATATATCTCCCATGATGTGAAACTTCCGAAGACATAACCCTTTTTTGCGATCTCGCCTCTGTTCCGCCGCCACCGCTGCGCTTCCAAGATCTGGAGCACCAGCAGACCCCTTACCGGCACCCTGCCGGACGGAGGATCGACCTCCGGGAGCTGCCCCTCCGCCATGGACGCTTACCGGATGTGCCGTGAGTAGTTTCCTTTGGACCATGGGCCCGTGATTAGTAGTTATGTGATGTTCTCCTCCCCTCTTTGTTCTTCATGGTTTAGACCTCATGAGCTGCCCTACATGATCGAGGCACATATGTAATCTTTCTGCTGTTGTTATGCTGAGTTTGATGGGATCTGATGGATTATGAGTAATATAGTAATAGAGTAATATATTTGGTTCTTATATTTTATGTTTTTGTTCCTAAGTAATTCTTGCATGTTCTCCGTTGCTGTTTATTACTTTGGCCAAGTAGTAGGTAGTAACTCCAAGAGGGAACGTTATGCTCGATTGTGGGTTCATGCCCCCTGATGACACACTTGAGTGACAAAAACATGATTCTAGGGGATGTGATGTTTCCACAAGGGGGAAAACAACGGTGCTTGTAACCGCGGTTGCAAGGATTGTTTACTTTACGCAAACTTCTTTTTAATGCAGTTGTCTGTTGCTTTGGGTTTACACTTTGGGTGGGGCTTGCAACTTAATACCAGCGAGATGTTCTGGATAGATATCTCAAGGTGGATGATTAGTAGTAGATGCATATGGATTTCGGTCTACTTATTTTGGCGTACTTCCCATGCTTTTGAGCCACTTCCTTTCTTTTGTAGCATAGTTAGCATTGCGGTGTGTTTATAATCCTGTCAATTGCCCATCTATAATTTGTTTACCTCGCATAGCAAGTTTGTCACAACCCTAGTTTTGGTATGTGTTTTTATTTCTAGAAATAAGGCATCATGTTTAAATTTCTTTATTTAATAATTGGGGATTTGGAAAAGCCTCAAAAAGAATTTAAATAATTGGCCAGACAAAAATCTTTTTCCAAAAATCTTCTGAACTTTTTAAAAATCTCTATAAATGGGCATGATCACATTTCATGTGTTGTGGGTCCCATGGCATGCTCATGGATTTTTGAAAAGGTCCAAAAGTGCCTTTGGAAATTAAATAATATCCATTTTTGAATTGGATTCAAATATTTTGAAATCCAAAATTCCTGAAAACTTGGTACTGACTTTATATTAGTCAGATAAGTCCATATAAAATATTTCAGGGATTTTATAAAATTATTTGATATATAAATCAAATCAAACAAACCAAACAGAAAACAAATAAAGAGAAAAAGAAAGAAAAAGGGCAGAGGCCCACCTACCTAGCCCAACTCAACTAGGCAGGCCCAACCCACCAGGGGCAGAGCCGTCTTCAAACTCTTCCACAAGGCAGAGACGTGGAGGGCATGCCGAGCCCGACCGCCACCTCCTGCTTCGCCGTGGCAGCCCCCCCTCCGTCCTTACCCCCTCGCCGTGGAGACCCCGTGCACCCCCTCCTTTTCCCCTCTCTCTCTGGCCAGCTCTCCCTCCTCTCCCTCGTCTGTTTTGCGCGCCCCGTGAAGCTCCGTGGAGCGCCGCCGTGCTCCGACGCGCCCACCGAACAAACCAGCCGAGCGGCGTCGCCGCGGGCCTGTTCGTCGACGTGCACCCAGCGCCCCCTTGGCCACCCAAGTGCCTCCCCTTGACGCGCGCGTGCGAGAGGGCCCGGTTGGTGCCCTTCCCGTGCCTTCCCGTGGCCAGGGGCCCAACTCTGGCGACCCTCCGCCGTGCCCAGTGGCCGCCGCCGGCCGGCTGGGTTAATTAGGGGGCTAACCCCCCCTGTTTAGTTTGGCCTAAGCCACTGACAGGTGGGGCCAGCCCCCCCAAATTAAATTAAAAATTTAATTAAAACAAAGTTTTAACTCTGATTCAATGACATAGTGGCCCCACTGGTCTGCCCCCCCGACGTCACCTTTGTGTCATGATGACGCAATAATTTATTTCTCTAATTAACAGAAAATCCAGAAAACTATTAAATCTTTGGAAATTCATATCTTTTAATCTATAACTCCAAATTAAAAGTGTAATATATGAAAAATCATCAGAAAAATGCAAGGATTCCAAATATCATATTTTCATAGATGAAAAACACATCTATGATGATGCACCCGTAGCATTTAGCTATTTGGGTTATTTCAAATAATTCAAAATAAATGTTTAAATCATTTCAAATTAAATCTTTGCAATGCCAACCTTATCACATGAACATCAGAGGCATATCATACACATGACAACATAGTTTACAAAGACCAAACATTAGAAAATGCAACTTTGGCTAATTTGAACAACATTTGGAGTTTGAATTTGAATTCCTTTTTCAAATCAACTTCAATTAACTTGTTGAAAATTGAACATAGGTCACATCAGTACCATGCCATTATTCATTTCTTGAATGTGCATTGCAATGTGATGTTTACATTGTTGTTGTCTTTGTGTTTTTTTCTTCTCGTTAGATCCATCGCCGGACGTAGTTCCTGTTTTCTCCGAAGAGTGACACCCCGAGTCTCGACAATAAGGCAAGCAAACCCCCTTTGATCATATCTATAAAAACCCAGTTTCCCTCTTGTTCTCTTATGCATGAATAGGTGATCACATGTTACCGTTCTACCGCTAGTTGAACCCATCCTTTGCATGACCTATCATTGCTGCCACAGTATTAAGCAAACCTCAACCTAGCAGATACAAGATTGTTTGTGTTCATCATGTGGCCCTTCATCCATATTATGCTATGCCATGCTAGAGTTGTATGCAATGAAGATGATCCATCTGGGTGATGTATCGGGATGGTAGATAACAATGCAATGTAATGGTAATGTGTTGGTGAAGTCACCCTAACAAAGGTGAACAATGAGAGGATGTGTAGGAGTACACAATGGTTTGTATCATTTACACTGCCCTAGGCCTCGAGTTCTCGTGTTGTGATCCAAGACAAGAGTACTTCCACATGCAGGGCTATGGGACCCCGTTTGGCCTACTAACTCACCCCGATTTTGGTCCAGGATTCGCATGGGTTATTGCTTCTTCGATTTGATTTTGTGCCGGAGTGGGAGGAGATGCACAATTACTTTGTAGCACGGTTTTAGGCAAGCGCAGTTCCATCCGTCGAGGTGGGCTTGTCGGACCGTCCATACATCGTCTGGGTCCTGAACGGAAACCCCGGTCGGATTCCCGATTGGGGTACATACTCAGATATGCGATCCCCTGGACTAGAGTTGGAGCCGTGAGGTAAGTGCCTTGGTGTTTATCCTCGTCCGACATCCGCTTGAAGGATGACGAGTCACCGGCGGTAAGTGTTGACACGTGTGTGAAGCGTACACCCCTGCAGGGTAATGATCTATTCGAATAGCCGTGTCCGCGGTTATGGACTACTTGGAGACCTTTACTTGATTATTAGACAACTTAAATGGATACTCTAAAATTGCCAAGATAAGTGTGAGTGTTGTGGGTTTCTTCCTCGTGGGGAAGTCGAGGAAGGATCCATGGTGGTGTATTTAAGTGGTGATCAAGATTAGATGGACTCGAGTGCGCTTCTCATCTCAACTCTATGTAGTCGTAGTACAGGATAGCCAAGTCAAAGCTTTCTGCATTGTAACCCCACTTGCCTTTACCTTGATACCTGAGCATAAGTAGCATAGTTCTGATGTAAGTCTTGCTGAGTACGACTTTGTACTCACGTTTGCTTATTCTATTTTTTAGAGAGGAGACCACTGACCCTGATGGTGGCCTCTACCTCGAGCTCGACGCCGAATAAGTCGTATAGTTCCAGACAGCAGCCTGGTTCCTTTGGAGGGTCGTTATATTTTCTTTCAGGCTTCTTAAGCCATTTGTTAAACTTGTCTTTACTAAGACATAATTTGCTTCCATTGTTGCTTGATGTAATGTTGGATCACAGTCATGTGATCTCTGCTTGTAATACATCTACTATGCCTGCTTAGTTTAGCAGATGCAATAAAGTCTATGAGTTTGTAGAGTTCATGTTGTGTTACCTGCTGTTATACACTTGGCATGCATGCTGCGTGTATGTTTATAACGTGCATGTCATGTGTGGGGTTCGATACCTTAGTTGTGCTCTCGCCGACGGTCTTTCTTACACCAAGTGGCCTTGAGATGTGCGCAGCTTGGGGCATCGCGATGCGATTGCTCGTGACCCCGTCACGTGGGACACTTCGTTGTATGATCGAGCCCGCCCGAGACCCCGACTAAGAGATCGGGCTGGAGTCTGTTTATGTAAGTGTTATGATTCAATCGATAATATGGTTGAGGCGACTTGTCTATGAGTATGGGATTTCACCACCCATAATCATTTAGACTTTGAGCGGACGATGAGGACCCATCTCAGTTGATCATCCGGGCCTGGATGGGATGCCCCTCATTTTCGAGCTTTCCGAGAGTGTCTTGTACTTGGCCTTGTCTGCTTAGACAAGTGGGTATGGCTCTCGGCTGTCCATATGATTGAGTTGTGACTGGAATTACATATGCAAATTCTGGGTCCCGACAGACTTGGTATCAGAGAAGGACTGTCTGTAGGACTATCAAGCCTTGGCCGATGTCGAGTCTAGCATTCTATAGTTATATAGTTACTTGGGTATATAAGGGAACAACGTAAGACTTCTTTTTTCTCCTTACCCTCATCGATCTGAGTTCTGAGTCACCCTCATCTTGTTCTACGGGAAGATAGGACTAGGCTCTTCTTTGTCTCTACTAGGACATCTCGTTGATTGCTTCTTTGTAGCCGTAGGAGTGTTTTTCCCCTATGTCCTCATTCTATCTAGTTTCTTGAGTAAGTTCTGTCCAAATTATTGCAGGTTGTCTCATTTTTCATCCCGGTACAGTCGTTATGCTGTCCGATTCATTCTAGGAATTCTTTTTGAGGAGCATCCGATTTCTAGAATCCGATATTGATGCATTTGCAAATCTTTCTTCCCACTTCAGATGTCTTTTAGCCAGAGTAACCATGCTAACCATTGTGTCGGGGTACTTTGTTACTTTGACATATCTGTTGTAGTTCTTAGGGAGCCATGATCATCCACAAGAAAACCACCTAGTAAGCCAGCTTCGTATGTATACAGTTTTACCTGTGATGAACCTAGCCACCATTCTCGAAGGTAACCCCAAATGCCATTCATTAGTAGCCACTCCTCCATGAGGATATCGAATTACTTATTCTAGAAGTTGTTCCTTATGGATCCTTTGTGTTCCGAAGTCCGACCTTTACTTGATGACCATATCGATGCTACTTTGAAGCATGATTGTGGTATCTAGAACATCAAGGAGAACATTAGAAGCAGAGTGCTAAATGTCTCTCGGTCGATCATCCAGACAAGTTATGTTGGAAAGCATCTTGCTATACCAAGAAAAGAAATCTAAGAAGGTGTTATCTTCCTTTGCATCCGCATCCCCCACTTATATTCATCATGGTTGTATGAAGTGCTATCAAGATCTTTGGCACAGATTTGGTTAAGCCATATGAATGTGGAATGCTCAAGCTATAGAAAGCATGCTCAACCACTAGGTTATATCCTTCGGTATGAAATGGGACTGTGCCTCTCGTTTGCCGAATTGTCTCTATAACCATAGTATCCATCCAAATTTGAGTGTGCCATTCTTTCGAATTCCTTCAACGATCGTTTTTGAATGCCTGATTCTGGTGAAAGAAACTTCTATGATCATTGTATCAAAAGTTATTCTTTTTTCCTGACTTGGGAGATATTGTTGAGTCACCTCCCCTAGGGTGTCTTGTTATGGTATCAAGGGCAACTAACTCCTCACTACTTTGAAACCTATTCACCATCTGCTTTAGCGTGGAACTGTTGCCTACCAAATTGAAACTTCCTCTACCTCCTTCCATCATTTTGATGTGTGTCTTGTGTCTCAACTCAAGAGATGTTTCATATCTCATTCCATGAGTTCATCATGAGGTTCTCGGTCTTCTTGAAGATGCTTCCTTGAAGATTTTCCATCTTACCTTTCGTCTTGAATCTCGGGGCGAGTTGTCACAACCCTAGTTTTGGTATGTGTTTTTATTTCTAGAAATAAGGCATCATGTTTAAATTTCTTTATTTAATAATTGGGGATTTGGAAAAGCCTCAAAAAGAATTTAAATAAATGGTCAGACAAAAATATTTTTCCAAAAATCTTCTGAACTTTTTAAAAATCTCTATAAATTGGCATGATCACATTTCATGTGTTGTGGGTCCCATGCCATGCTCATGGATTTTTGAAAAGGTCCAAAAGTGCCTTTGGAAATTAAATAATACCCATATTTGAATTGGATTCAAATATTTTGAAATCCAAAATTCCTGAAAACTTGGCACTGACTTTATATTAGTCAGATAAGTCCATATAAAATATTTCAGGGATTTTATAAAATAATTTGATATATAAATCAAATCAAACAAACAAAACAGAAAACAAATAAAAAGAAAAAGAAAGAAAAAGGGCAGAGGCCCACTTACCTGGCCCAACTCACCAAGGCAGGCCCAGTCCACCAGGGGCAGAGCCGTCTTCAACCTCTGCCAGAAGGCAGAGGCGTGGAGGGCATGCCGAGCCCGACCGCCACCTCCTGCTTCGCCGTGGCAGCCCCCCCTCCGTCCTTACCCCCTCACCGTGGAGACCCCGTGCACCCCCTCCTTTTCCCCTCTCTCTCTGGCCAGCTCTCCCTCCTCTCCCTCGTCTGTTTTGCGCGCCCCGTGAAGCTCCGTGGAGCGCTGCCGTACTCCGACGCACCCACAGGACGAACCAGCCGAGCGGCGCCGCCGCGGGCCTACTCGTCGACGCGCACCCGGCGCCCCCTTGGCCGCCCAAGTGCCTCCTCTTGACACGCGCGTGCGAGAGGGCCCGGTTGGTTCCCTCCCCGTGCCTTCCCGTGGCCAGGGGCCCAACTCCGGCGACCCTCCGCCGTGCCCAGTGGCCGCCGCCGGCCGGCTTGGTTAATTAGGGGGCTAACCCCCTGTTTAGTTTGGCCTAAGCCACTGACAGGTGGTGCCAGCCCCCCAAATTAAATTAAAATTTTAATTAAAACAGAGTTTTAACTCTGAGTCAATGACACAGTGGCCCCACTGGTCATCCCCCGCTGACGTCACCTTTGTGTCATGATGACGCAATAACTAATTTCTCTAATTAACAGAAAATCCAAAAAACTATTAAACTTTGGAAATTCATATCTTTTAATCTATAACTCCAAATTAAAAGTGTAATATATGAAAAATCATCAGAAAAATGCAAGAATCCAAATATCATATTTTCATAGATGAAAAACACATCTATGATGATGGACCCGTAGCATTTAGCTATTTGGGTTTTTTTGAATAATTCAAAATAAATGTTTAAATCATTTCAAATTAAATCTTTGCAATGCCAACCTTATCACATGAACATCAGAGGCATATCATACACATGAGAACATAGTTTACAAAGACCAAACATTAGCAAATGCAACTTTGGCTATTTTTGAACAACATTTGGAGTTTGAATTTGAATTCCTTTTTCAAATCAACTTCAATTAACTTGTTGCAAATTGAACATAGGTCACATCAGTACCATGCCATGATTCATTTCTTGAATGTGCATTGCAATGTGATGTTTACATTGTTGTTGTCTCGGTGTTTGTTTCTTCTCGTTAGATCCATCGCCAGACGTAGTTCCTGTTTTCTCCGAAGAGTGGCACCCCGAGTCTCGACAATAAGGCAAGCAAACCCCCTTTGATCATATCTATAAAAACCCAGTTTCCCTCGTGTTCTCTTATGCATGAATAGGTGATCACATGTTACCGTTCTACCGCTAGTTGAACCCATCCTTTGCATGACCTATCATTGCTGCCACAGTATTAAGAAAACCTCAACCTAGAAGATACAAGATTGTTTGTGTTCATCATGTGGCCCTTCATCCATGTTATGCTATGCCATGCTAGAGTTGTATGCAATGAAGATGATCCATCTGGGTGATGTGTCGGGATGGTAGATAACAATGCATTGTAATGGTAATGTGTTGGTGAATTCACCCTAACAAAGGTGAACAATGAGAGGATGTGTAGGAGTACACAATGGTTTGTCTCATTTACACTGCCCTAGGTCCCGAGTTCTCGTGTTGTGATCCAAGACAAGAGTACTTCCACATGCAGGGCTATGGGACCCCGTTTGGCCTACTAACTCACCCCGATTTTGGTCCAGGATTCGCATGGGTTATTGCTTCTTCGATTTGATTTTGTGACGGAGTGGGAGGAGATGCACGGTTACTTTGTAGCATGGTTTTAGGCAAGCGCAGTTCCATCCGTCGAGGTGGGCTTGTCGGACCGTCCATACATCGTCTGGGTCCTGAATGGAAACCCCGGTCGGATTCCCGATTGGGGTACATACTCAGATATGTGATCCCCTGGACTAGAGTTGGATCCGTGAGGTAAGTGCCTTGGTGTTTATCCTCGTCCGACATCCTCTTGAAGGATGACGAGTCACGGGCAGTAAGTGTTGACACGTGTGTGAAGCGTACACCCCTGCAGGGTAATGATCTATTCTAATAGCCGTGTCCGCGTTTATGGACTACTTGGAGACCTTTACTTGATTATTAGACAACTTCAATGGATACTCTAAAATTGCCAAGATAAGTGTGAGTGCTATGGGTTGCTTCCTCGTGGGGAAGTCGAGGAAGGATCCATGGTGGTGTATTGATGTGGTGATCAAGATTAGATGGACTCGAGTGAACTTCTCATCTCAACTCTATGTAGTCGTAGTACAGGATAGCCAAGTCAAAGCTTTCTGCATTGTAACCCCAGTTGCCTTTACCTTGATACCTGAGCATAAGTAGTATAGTTCTGATGTAAGTCTTGCTGAGTACGACTTTGTACTCACGTTTGCTTATTCTATGTTTTAGAGAGGAGACCACTGACCCTGATGGTGGCCTCTACCTCGAACTCGACGCCGACTAAGTCGTACAGTTCCAGACAGCAGCCTGGTTCCTTTGGAGGGTCGTTATATTTTCTTCCAGGCTTCTTAAGCCATTTGTTAAATTTGTCTTTACTAAGACATAATTTGCTTCCATTGTTGCTTGATGTAATGTTGGATCACAGTCATGTGATCTCTGCTTGTAATACAACTACTATGCCTTCTCAGTTTAGCAGATGCAATAAAGTCTATAAGTTTGTAGTGTTCATGTTGTGTTACCTGCTGTTATACACTTGGCATGCATGCTGCGTGTATGTTTATAACGTGCATGTCATGTGTGGGGTTCGATACCTTAGTTTTGCTCTCGCCGGCGGTCTTTCTTACACCAAGTGGCCCTGAGATGTGCGCAACTTGGGGCATCGCGATGCGATTGCTCATGACCCCGTCACGTGGCACACTTCATTGTACGATCGAGTCCGCCCGAGACCCCGACTAAGAGATCGGACTGGAGTCTGTTTATGTAAGTGTTATGATTCAATCGATAATATGGTTGAGGTGACTTGTCTATGAGTATGGGATTTCACCACCCATAATCATTTAGACTTGTGAGCGGACGATGAGGACCCATATCAGTTGATCATCCGGTCCTGGATGGGATGACCCTCACGTTCGAGCTTTCCGAGAGTGTCTTGTACTTGGTCTTGTCTGCTTAGACAAGTGGATATGGCTCTTGGCTCTCCATATATTTGAGTTGTGACTGGAATTACATATGCAAATTCCGGGTCCCAACAAAGTTTTATCGTCTTTTGGGAGAGAGACATCACTAGTGAACATCAAGGGACCCTGGTCCATATTCTCATCATTGTTTACACACTTATTTACTTTTCAGCTCTTACTTTCAGTTGCTATCATTATCATTATCCCTTGTGTTTTGAACCTTTGTAAACAACAAGACCGGAGAGATTAACAACCTCTCTAAACTTCGTTGGGAGCAAAGTTATTTGTGTTTGTGTGCAGGTCCAGGTCAAGGAAGCAACTTTTGTCCAAAACGGTGCCATTGTTTCCTTGCCACCTACTTATCATTGCCGGAGTCCTACTGGTCGATACTCAACCTCGGTATCTTCACCGAGGAAAACTTGCCGCTACGCTGCATCTCACCTTCCACTTGGGGTAACCAACGAAGGACAAGAAGCAATTATCCTCTCTCGCGTATCATGGACACACACCCACGGGAAGTGTTGCAATGTGACCGAATCACATAAGTTCAACATTGCGATAACTACAACATAGTGACCAGATCCTTTGACCGTAATGATTATACGTAATTACTATGTTTGAGGATGCTTTGATTTGGAACCTACCGCCTGACTGAAATATGTTGGCCATAAAGGTGCACTTTGGGTATTCCAAAATAGATACGTTAATGAGTATGCAAATAGATCAAAGCAGGATTTTTCCATCCGAGTGACGGATAGGTACTCTAGGCCCACTCGGTGATATTACATCATAAAGATTCCAATCAATTGACTAGGTCACGAGGGTTGTAATATCATGGGAACAAGTAAACATGTTTGTCGGTAACGATGATGACCTAGGTATATTGGATACTGATGATCAAACCTCGGATAAGCAAAGTACCATAGGACAAAGGGATAATGCTCAACGTTAAACGGATCCAACATCGATGAAGTTTCATTCGATGGAAGCGCAGGGGTCATCTAGAATTTTAACCAGGTCTGATCGATGGTCATTGATCAAGAGAGTTTCTTGATCATGTTTGTTGTTTCCCGGAGCATAGGGCGTCACACTTAAGGGTATTCGACGCATTAAGGATAGATTCGGGATCACCGGAGAAATAAGAGAGAACATCGGAATTGTTTCCGGTGGAGACAGGAAATTGTTCTGGGAATTTTGAAAGGTTCAATTTTTTTTAATAATGTTTAAATATGTTTTATTATTTCATTATCTGAATTAAATATTAAAATATAATTAATAAAGGAATAAAAGGCAAATGGGCCTAAAGAGGCCCATTAGGGGAGGAGGGAGCCTTCCCCCTTGGGCCATGCGCCAAGGGAGGGGCCCACTCCCCCTTGGCCGGCGCACCCCCCCCCCCCCTTGGTGGGATTACACCCACCTCGTAGAGGGATGGAGGTTCCCCCCTCCTTGGCCTATATAAGGAGGGGTAGGGGTTCCCTTTGCTTCACAACATTGAAGTTCTCTCTTCCTCCTTTCTCCTTCCTCGAGTGGACTCCCCTTGTTTCGAGTCTACACTTGGTTGGGGATTTCTCCACCATACGCATGTCGTCGTGCTGCTGGAATCGGGATCCGAATCCATCTTCTTTCCACTGCTATTTTGGTTCGGAGCCTGGAGGGATGTCGGGTACACCGTATGTGTGTAATCCCACAATGCACTACACTTGTGGTGCTGCTTCATCGTCGAGGCCGTATCGCGAGGTCTTCATCGACAAAGTTCTGACGGGGACGTAATCCTGTCATCGGTCTTAAGGACCGGGTGGCTATCGGAGTCATCGTGGAGCTGCGCGACATCGGGGATTGCCGGTATGACTACACCAACCACATTCACGCGGGAATGTTTCCCGCTTAACGTACTACATACTGGTATGTGACCTATTTCCATCTGTTACTTGCATCTCCATAGCATAGGTCTTGGGATTGGGTATCATAGGTTATGAAAAATTTGTGTTTTCTGCCCCGAACCCCAACAGTGGTATCAGAGCAAGGCTATGCGTAGATGTATTGTACGGATAGAACACATCTAGTATGTGGCATCAATTCTCCAATTGTTACCCTCCCACGTGTACACGTTTATCATTGCGGCAATGTCCTGATGAAGCGGCCCCGACCGACCTTACGCGTTTAGGCGAGACTGGTTCCACGCTTGCCATATGGCTTGTACCATATAAGTGGCTTTGGGGGTGTCTGTCTCTCTAACATTAGCTTTTCAAAGACGTTTGCAATGGAGGGCCCCGATAGGGGTGTAATAGAGACAATTGCTGAGTTGTTGTGGTTGTATGTTCCTAGGCATAGAAAAGGTTCTATCTCGAAAGCCCTAGCAGCCACGTAAAACTTGCAAAAGATAAAGTAGAGGCATCTAAACTTTAATTTATAGGGGGGCATCATAGTTAGTATGATTTATATTGTTGCATCCTGTTTTGCTAATATGTTAGATATATGACAGTAGCTTTATAGGATGATCCCTCACTAAACCAACATAGTGTCCTTAACCTAGTGAGCACCACCTAGAAAGATCAACATTATGGAGGCATCACATGTCACATGGGTGTCAAACATATTCACGTTCAAATGAGGTGGATGTAGCAAGCCTAGCATGCCCAGAAGCATGGCCTTGTATGACACAACAACAAATCACATAGGGCGTGGTGGAGATCCTGGCATGTGCAGACATGTCCTCGGTACACAAGAGACCGAAAGGTCGAGCATGAGTCACATAGATGATGTGATTGGCATGATGGCCTACCATGGACAACATACTGATGGTCGTGACGATCGGGGGAGGTATGTTCTTCGAGGATCATGTAATCACTTAAAATAAACTATGAGGGGTGTTTGTCTGAGTGGGAGTTCCAGAATTGGTTAAAACATGATCTCCATATTATGAACTTAATCTTCATGTCCTAGCAAATATCATGGTAGATAATGTCATACCCAAATGTTTAAAACTTTGGCTCTTCTAGTGTGATGTAGAACTTAAGGTAAATGGGTCTTACTTCATTGATTTTTACCAACACCGTTAGAGAAATACTCATTAGTAATGACTTGCTAAACATAATACGAAAACTTCTAGGAGATACACTAGATAACTCCATAATTAAGAAAGTTGATGATGAGTATCGTACTCACCGTCACTTATGAATGACTGTCCAATACACCATACTTCATTCTATGGAATCTGAATTGTGAATGCATGTTAAGGGCACCAACATGTATGACGTGCTAGGTGAACTTCAAATCCCTAAGTCACAAATCAGAATAATGGAATATGAGTATATGGATGGGGTTTCTTTCATCTATGGTGGAAGGAACAACCTGCTGAGAAAGTCACTTGAAAACTGTATAAGATACATGGACACCTTGTGTATAAGTTGGACTAATGAATGACTGGTTACTTTGCGATAACTGCGGAGTTGCATCCGCTTCCTCCCAGCTACAAAGACCACGTCTAGACTATGTCATGAAAGAAAATCGTTCACCTGTCATGAGGTCAAGGTTAAAGTTATGAACTTTGAAGGTAGAACCATTGCAAGAATAGTCATTGACGGAGAAGGTATATTCGATATACAAGTTATAAATGTCTTTCCCCCACAAAACACTAATCGCGGTTAATTAAGTATTTGATGCTTGAACTTAATGCTTGAGAGTGGCTTGGAAGGGATGAGGTGACAATGTCTGCTGACAATGATCAAGATAGTTGATGGTCGACAACACTCTTCCTCTACATCTATCATTTGATTAATTATATGAATAAATTTATGATCGTTTGAATGTGAACATTATTAGTGTGTCTTGCATCTCGCGAAGACAATTATTCATATTAGTGAGAACCAAGTCAGTTGTTCTCATTTTATGAATGATATATTTTATGGTCACATTACGGTTATAAATGGGTTATTCTTATATTGATGATAGTAGTTTGATCATTTATAAGAAATAATGCAATGCCAAGAATTATCCAAACTTAATAATGACACTACCGTTTAAGTCATGAATGGTTTGATGAAGTTTTGAGATACTTGATCTCTTGACACATGCAAACCATGCCTTTTTACGTGAGATGACTAAAACCTTGCGTTCTGCTAAAACAGAGTGTGTATTGAATATTATACATAGTGATGTATCGTATTTCAACATGTAGTGAATTTCATTATTTCGTGAAATTCATATGTGAAGTTAGATGAATATGTGTATTCAATAATGAAACATGAGTCTGAAATAATTTGATCTGATCAAAGGTATTTCAGAATGAACACGGGTATTAAACTAAGAAGAAAAATAAGTCTCTACGATCTGATCAAAGTGACAAATGTTTTGAGTGAGCCTTGGGAATACAGACTTGTGTGAAAGTTATTCCCCAAATTACAATACTTGGAACACTTCAATATTGTTGCTGTGCCTGAACATTGTGATCATACTCTATTGAAAAGTGTATGGTCTAAGTTATCTCTTACCAAGTTACGTTTTATTGTTTAGAGTTATTAATTTAATATGCAAACACTCACTTCAGTATAGGGAACCATCCGAGTTCGTGGAAACCAACACTATATATATGATATGGTGTGTTGTGGTTTCTAGGAAGCTTGATTTATATGATAAATTATCTTTGTAGTGTATCCTTAGACAACTATGGATGCATCTTCCACAACGAGAACCAAAAGAGCAAAACTTGTGTTGCTAAGTGTTTTGGTGTTTATCAAGAAATGGTCTTGATGAATGTGTTAATGGAAGAAAATTGAAAGTTCAACCGAGGTAATTGAACTTTCCTACAGATGTCAGAGTAATAAAACAGAATTTGTTCCGGAAGCAAACCTCTACAATTAGAGGAGAAACTAATGATAAATGATCATGATGTTTTGATGGAAGCTTTTACTGAAGAAAGTAGGATTCAAGAATACATATTTGCCCTTGTGCAAAATAATATTCAAGATTCACTTGTCATGTAATGAAACAAGACATACCTATGAACTACAAAGAAGTGATGGTGGACCTAAGTACGAGATATGACTATGAGTCATGAAATCCCATATTGAATCACATTTAAGATTACTTGAATCTTATCGAGTAAGGAGTTTACTTGATATTCTCAATAACTTCATGGTTATAAGGAGTAAATGTGAACATCAAAGAATACATCAAGATCGATTTGTCTTAAATATTGTTTCGGACGAATTCAAAAAGGTTGACTACAATGTGTAGCGATGCTTGAGTCAATGGGATATTCACTACGATTGATCCAAATTGTTATCAATACCGTGACTTCCTCAAATCATGAGTTTGAAGAAGTGTTGTAATTGGTACAACAAGAACGTTTTGAAAACATATGGATACTAGTGTCTTGTAACCTGAATTCTCAATTTGATTGATGATCAAAGTGATTTTGGACTTCGCCAAAATATTGAGAAACATACATTCACATGAAACTGAGTGGGAGCTAAATAGTTTCCTAAACTTAATATGTGGACAACATATTTTGAGTGGGAGCTATGGGAGTATTATCCTAGTCTTATATGTGTCTGACATATTTGAGTAGGAGCTATGTGAGTGTTATCCTGGACTTAATATGTGCATGACATATTTGAGTGGGAGCATGCCAACATTCTTATATATGGATAACATATTAAGAATGGTGTAGTTCGTATTAATGATTATTGGAATCTTTCATGAATGAAGTTAAGCATTGAAAATCTATTAAGATAGATTAATGCGTTTAATAACATTCAGTCGGAAAACTTTCCTAGATAAGATTCTGAAGGAGTTCAGAATGGACAAGTTAAGAAATAGTTCTTACTTGTATATCCAAGAGAAGTATCGAGTTGATCTCTGTCGGGACCCGGAATATGCGTATGTAATTCCTGTTACAACACAATCATATGGAGATCCGAGAGCCGTACCCACTTGTCTAAGCAGACAAGGCCAAGCACAGAACACTCTCGGAAAGCATCCAACGTGACGGCCATCCCATACAGGCCCGGATGATCATCTGAGATGGGTCCTCATCATTCGCTCACAAGTCTAGATGCTTATGGGTGGTGAAATTCCATACTCATAGAAAAGTCGCCTCAATCATATTATCGATTGAATCATAGCACTTACAAAACCAGACTCCAGCCCGATCACTTAGTCGGGGTATCGGGCGGGCTCGATCATACAACAAAGTGTGCAACGTGACAGAGTCACGAGCAATCGCTTCACGATGCCCCAAGCTGCGCACATCTAAGGGCCATTTGGTGTATGAAAGACCGCCGGCAAGAAAACAACTAAGCTATCGAACCCCACACTAAGACATGCACGTTATAACCATACACGCAGCATACATGTCATACATGTCTACTGTAAACAACAGGTATTCATCACATGAACTCTACAAAGTATATCTTTATTGACTTACACATAGAGTACACAAAGATCATATGACTATGATCCATCATTACATCAAACAACGGAAGCAATTTAGGTCTGAGTACATACAAGATTAACAAATGGCTTAGAGAAGCCTTGTTCAACATACATGCCCTTCCACAAGGGACCAGATTACTGTTTGGAACTATACTAACTTAGTCAACGTCGAGCTTCAGGAAGGCGACTCCATCGGGGTCTGGTTTCTCATCTAAAACATAGAATAAGCAAACGTGAGTACAAAGTCGTACTCAGCAAGACTTACATCAGAACTATACTACTAATGCTCAAGTTTCAAGGTAAAAGGAGGTGGGGTTTCAATGCAGAAGTGCCAGCTTTGACTTGGCTAGTCCTGCACTACGATTACCAGATTGAGGTAAGAAGCGTACACGAGTCCACTACCAAGTCTCCAACAAATACGTCACTATGGATACTTCCTCGACTTTCCGACGAGAAAGCACGCCATAGCACTCACACTTATATTGGCAAGTTTTAGAGTTTCCGTTGAAGTTGTTTAATGGTCAAGTAAAGGTTTCCAAGTAGTCCATAACCGCGGACACGGCTATTCGAATAGTTATTAACCCCGCAGGGGTGTACTTCTACACACATGAAACTATCAGTTTGCCACCGGGATCTCGTCACCCTTCAAGCGGGTGACGGCGACAATAATTCCCACAACTTTTACCTCACAGCCAATTCTAATCCAGGAGTCGCTATCTGAGTTCCAAACCCAACTGGAATTCCGGCCGAGTTTCCCGTCAGGACTCAAACCATGCAGTCACGACCGGCAAGCCCACCTCGATGGATGGTTCTCCGCTGGACAAGCCATGTGCTACACGCCCTACCATGAATGCCACATTTCAATTACTTTATCTTTCTATGCATATGCCGAATGGAAAACCCGAACTAGGTGTGACTCCTGGAACTGAATCAGGGTGAGTTAATAGGCGGAGCGGGGATCCTTTTGCCCAACATGTGGTAGTACTCTTTGTCTTGGATCAGTACACAAGAACTCAGGTTTAAGTCGGTGTTCAACGAGACAAACCTACAAAGCCTCTCATCGTTCACCTTGTTTAGGTCAAGTTCACCAACACATTAACACCATCATCATCATGATCACTACCATCCCGACTCACAACAAAGGAACCTCATTGTAACACTAAGCATGCAATAAGCTTTAACAGTTGCAGGGGCCACATGATATCAATCAACTCCTATGTCAGCTAGGCCATTATGGTTTGCTTACTACTGTGACAAGATGATAGGTCATGAATCGGATATGGGTTCAACTATGTGGTAGATTCGATAACAAGGTGATCATCCTAATCAATACATAAGCGAGACTGAGAGGGAAATGGGTTTTTATCGACATGATCAATGGGGGTTTGCTTGCCTTGCTGACGAGGGTCGTACACCGTGTCTTCAACGGAGGGGGTGAACACGGGTTCCGAATCCACCTCTATTCGAGAAAATAACACAAACATTGCAATCAATATAATGTACAATGCACAATCACATGATCAATGTTATAATGTGATGTTCATGGTTGCAATGTGTGGACAATTCCATTTAAAAGAAGTGGGTTGCAAAGGCATTTGCAAAATCACTTCAAATTTGAATTTAAAATAAGTCCATATGCACATTTGCTTCTGTTCACCCAATTTAACTTGGTCAAACATGAAAACAAAGTCCATATTCAGATTCCTTGCATTTTTCTGATAATTTTACATATATTATTTGTCCAATTTGGAGTTAAAATGAATTAGTTCTAAATTTCCAAAGTTTAATTCATTTCCTGGAATTTCCTGATTAATCTTTAAATGGAAACTCAAATTATTGCATCATTGTGAGGTGAGCATGACCTCAGGGGGTTTTGACCCGGTCAAACTGACATGGGGACCCACTGGTCAGTGTCTCTGTTTAAATAATCCAGTGATTTAATTTAATCAAGGGATTTAGGTGGCTTGGGCCCACTGGTCAGTGTCACAGGTGGGGGGAATTAGTGTTAATTAAGCTGGCCACGTGGGCCTCACCCGCGATGAGTCTCCGGCGACCCACCAGCAAGGCGGCGACGCACAACCATTTTGAAGCACTTGCCCTCGCACGTCGAACGGAGCAAAGTAGGGTTGCAGGGGTTCACCGGAGCGACGCCGACGTCAAGCCCTAGCGGCGGCCGTGGCGGAGCAACGACGACGAGGTCGTCGCCGTGGGATAGCTTGGGCTTGAGCTAGTCCAATCGGCTCCTGGAGGTGCTAGGAAAACGATGGACAACACGGATAGGACGGAGGAACACTAGATATCCATCACCGTCGTTCATGGCGGCGGTGGTCTTCGGCTTCCATGGCTGCTCGAGGTAGAGGACGAATTGGAAGGGGGAAATGAGGGAATTGATGCACGTGCTCACCAAGGATGCGAAGGACGCGACGGCGAGGTCGGGGGTGCCTTGACGGAGACGAATTCGTCGATGGCGCTCGGCGGCCGGAGACGAAGACGATGAAGGGGGCGTCGGCTACAGGGAGTCTCGGCTCGATTCCTTCTGCACGGAGACGTAGTCGTCGTCGAGGAACAAGTTGGAAATGGCGCCTTGACTTGAGGAGCTCACTGACCACGCTTGCTTAGAGCCATGGCGACGGGGCGTTCGAGTGTCGGAGGAATCCGGCGAGGGAGAGCTTGAGCGTGGCAGGGAAGAGGGGGAAGTGATGCGGGAGGCTTCCACACGCCTCCAGGTGCGAAGAGGTGGACGCGGGGAGGAAGACGCCAAGGCTGGGAGGTGGGCTGGGCCGGCTGGGTAATGAGTTGGGCCAGTAGCACAGGTAAGGCCCTTTTTCTTTATTCTTTTTGTTTTTCTATTTTCTTCTTTCTGGTTTGCTTTGAAATAAATAGCAAAGAATTTTTATAAATGCCCAAATATTTTATGTGGCCTTACTAGACATATAACTATCCACTCACAAAGTTTGGGGATTTTTGAAATTCAAATAATTTGAATTTCAAATCAAATAGGGTTATTATTTAATTTCCAAGCTCTGTTTGGACTTTTGGAAAAATCTTGGAGCATGGAGTGGGACCCACTTCACTTTATATGTGACCATGCTTATTTATAAGAATTTTAAAAAATAACAGAGGAATTTTTGGAAGAAATTTTTGTCTGGCCATTTTAATTAAATTCAATTAGGGCTTTCTGCTTTCCCCATTTAAATTTCTTTTGAAAAAATTTACATGATGCGAAGGATCAAGCTAACCCTAGCAATACCTAAACTTGGGTTGTGACAACTCGCCCCCACTCAAAAGAATCTCGTCCTGAGATTCAGAAGTCGTCGGGAGGAAGGTGGGGTACTCGGCACGGAGGCAGTCTTCTGTTTCCCACGTAGCTTCCTTCTCGGAGTGGTGTGACCATTGCACTTTCAGAAACCTGATCTTTTGACGACGAGTGACACGCTCTGCTGAATCAATAATACGAACAGGGTACTCTCGATAAGAAAGGTCATCTGGGAGTTCAAGCGTTTCATGGTCGACGTCGCGGATGGGGTCCTTGAAGCAACACCTGAGTTGTGACACATGGAGTACATCATGTACTCGGGAAAGGTGCGGGGGTAGTTCAAGTTGGTAGGCAACTTCTCCACGTTTATCAAGAATTCGGAAAGGTCTGATGTAACATGGGGCCAACTTGCCTTTGATACCGAATCGTTGGGTTCTCTTCAGAGGTGTAACCCGAAGGTAAGCCTTCTCATCCAGATTGTAGCTTTCTTTCCTATAATGACGATCATAGTAGCTTTTCTGACGAGACTGGGCGGCTTTCGGTCGATCACGAACAATGCGAACTTTCTCTTCTGCTTCCTTGATCATATCCGGTCCAAAGAATTGTCTTTCACCGGTTTCTGACCAGTTTAGGGGTGTTCGACATCTTCGTCCATAGAGGAGTTCAAAAGGAGCCATGTTCAGACTAGATTGGAAACTATTGTTATGAGAAAATTCGGCAAATGGAAGAGACTTCTCCCAATTCTTTCCGAATGAGATAACACAAGCTCTGAGCATGACTTCGAGAATTTGGTTAACCCTTTCAACTGGACCGCTAGACTGGGGATGGAAAGATGTACTAAAGGAGAGATGAGTTCCCATAGCATTCTGAAAGCTTTCCCGGAATCTAGAGGTGAAAAGGCTACCTCGATCAGAATTGATTTCCAAAGGAACACCATGAAGAGACACGATTATAGAGACATACAAGTCCTCTAACTGGCTCGCAGTAATAGACTCGCGAACGGGAAGGAAGTGAGCAACTTTGGAAAGTCGGTCAATGACAACGAAGATGGCATCGTTTCCTTTCTGGGTTTTTGGAAAGCCGGTGATGAAGTCCATACCGACTTTGTCCCATTTCCACTTGGGAATAGGCAAAGGTTGAAGAGTACCAGCAGGTCTTTGATGTTCCGCCTTAATGCGACGACAAACATCACATTCATCAATGAACTGAGAAATTTGTCGCTTCATCCTAGTCCACCAAAATTTCTGGCGTAGGTCTTGGTACATCTTCGTGCTACCAGGATGAATCGAAAGGGGATTATCATGAGGTTCCTTAAGAATCAGCCTCCTAAGATTGTGTTTTCTTGGTACAACTAATCGAGTGCAAAAGAAAACAATACCTTGATCATTTATGGAGGAACATTTAGCAACTCCTCTAGCAATGTTCTTCTAGATCTCTCGAATACCACTATCACGTTTCTGGGCGGCTATGACTTGATACTCAAGGGTTGGTTTCGCCACAAGGGTAGATAGAAAGCCATGAGGAACTATCTCGAGATTGAGCTTTCGAAATTCCTCATGAAGAAGTGGTTGATGCTGTTGTAACATGAGGTTGTTACAATACGACTTACGACTTAGTGCATCAGCCATGACATTTTCTTTTCCATGGGTGAAAGAAATTCCTAAGTCGTAATCTTTTATCAACTCTATCCAGCGTCTTTGCTTGAGATTAAGATCTGTCTGGGTGAATATGTATTTGAGGCTTTGGTGGTCGGAATATATCTCACAAAGATTACCAAGGAGGTAATGTCGCCAAGTTTTCAAGGCATGAACTACGGCAGCGAGTTCAAGATCATGGGTAGGGTAGTTCTCTTCATGTGGACGCAACTGGCGTGAAGCGTATTCTACCACATGTCGATCTTGCATAAGTATGCACCCTAACCCTTGCCGTGAAGCATCACAATAGATCTCGAAATCCCTTTTGGTGTCTGGAGGTGCAAGTACAGGTGCAGAAGTCAATCTTCTTTTTAGCTCTTGAATGCTTTCCTCGCACTTGGGGGTCCATTGGAATTTCTTATCTTTCTTGAGGAGTTCAGTAAGAGGCTTTGCAACTTTGGAGAAGTTCTCAACGAAGCGGCGGTAATAGCTTGCTAAGCCGAGCAAACTCCTAACTTGCTTAACCGATTCAGGTGGAGTCCAATCAAGGACGGACTGAACTCTCTCAGGATTCACATCAATGCCTTTTGCAGAAATCACGTGGCCTAAGTAGGTCACTTCTGGTAGCCAAAATTTTCACTTAGAGAATTTGGCATAAAGGCGATGCTCTCGAAGTTTCATCAATACTAGCCTAAGATGCTCGGCATGTTCTTCTTCGTTGTTCGAGTATATAAGTATGTCATCGAGGTAAACCACGACGAACTTGTCCAAATACTCCATGAAGATCGAGTTCATCATGTGTGAAAAAGTAGCAGGGGCATTGGTTAAACCGAAGGACATGACGGTGAAATCGTAAAGACCATATCGAGTAGTGAAAGCCGTCTTGGGAACGTCCTCATTTCTGATTTTGATTTGATGATAGCCTAATCTCAAATCCATCTTGGAGAAGAAAGAGGATCCAACAAGTTGATCATAAAGATCATTGATCCTGGGCAGTGGGTACTTGTTCTTTATCGTCGCTAGATTTAATGGGTGATAGTCTACGCACATCCTTTTTGTTCCATCTTTCTTCGTTACGAACAGAACGGGGCAACCCCATGGCGATGAGCTAGGTCGGATGAAGCCTTTTGCCAACAAAGCTTCAAGTTGGATTTTATGCTCAGCTAACTCACGTGGGGCCATTTTGTATGGGCGTTTGGAAATTGGGGTGGTTCCTAGGGCAAGATCTACAATGAATTCTACACATCTGTCAGGAGGCATTCCTGGTAGTTCTTCAGGAAAGACATCTGGGAAGTCATGAACCACCGGAATATCTTCAAGGTCAGGAAGGGGAAGCACATTCAAAGTATGCATCTGGATTCTAGAACTGGGTGAGGTGTAGTCAATTGTCTGATCTGAAGGATGGGTAAGTTTAACTGACTTGGCTTTACAATCAAGGAAAGCATTCTGTCTTGATAACCAATCCATTCCTAGGATGAAATCAATGTCTGAAGACTTGAGGGCTATAAGAGAAGCAAGGAATACTAAACCCTCAATTGCAATTTGATTGCCATGGCTTATTCTATTAGTTTACCACTTGGAACCAGGAGTTTAGATTATCATTGGGGAAAACATTTCTTCAAAAGGGAACTCATGCCGAAGTGCATAACTCTCCGACATGAATGAATGAGATGCTCCTGGATCAAAAAGAACAGAGGCGGGAACATGATTGACTGGGAGCGTACCAAGGATGACGTCAGAAGTATCAATAGCGTCCTCAACTGAGATTTGGTTAACACAACCACTATCAGTGGCTAAGGAATTTTCTTGCAAGGTGTTGGAGGTGGATTTCTGTGAATACTTAGCTTTGGAAGACTTGGGTGGGGTGGCATCATGTCTTGGACGAGGATCCATTTTCACTGACAATGAGCATTTCCGCGCGATGTTGCCAGGCTGACCACACTTGTAGCAAACTCTGGTGTCAGGGGGGGGGGGAGCAAGGATGGAAGGCTCACTACCATAACTGTTGGGATTCGTGTTTGGTGGAGGAGGTTGAGGTACCATATAGGATGGCCTTGAAATAAGTTGTGAAGGAATGACACTAGTTGGAATCCATATCCGGCGTTTTCTGAGGGGCCGAAATAGAAGATGGAGCAAACTCACGAGCATGCATGCGAGACTCTTCGAACACCTCATTGCCATACTCAGCTCTGAAGGATATATTGACTAAATCCTCAAAGTTGACAAACTCATGAAAATTGAGATCATGACGAATAACAGGGCTAAGTCCCTTGCGGAACCTTGCTTTCTTCCTGGCATCAGTGGATATCTCCTCTTGGGAATAATGAGCAAGATGGTTGAACTCAGTCATATACTCGTGGATGGACATATCTCCCTGAGTTAGATTGCAAAACTCTTCCTTCTTTCTTTCCATCATCTCATCCAGAATGTGGTACCCTCGGAAGGCATCACGGTATTGCTGCCAAGTCACTACGTGACCATCAGGTTTCATTGCAACATAGTTCTCCCACCATTCACCAGCAGCACCTTCCAGAAAATATACCGCAAACATCACATCATCATTGGGAGCAACATGCGCCGTCTCAAGCTTACGCTCAATGGAATGGAGTCAATCATCAACTTCAAGGGGCTCGGAGGAACATCAAAATACCGGTGGCTTGAGGAGGATGAAATCCTGAATGCTGACAACCACATTGCGCTGACGACCGGTATTCTGCTCGATGAGCTCCGGAAGGCGTGTTTGATCACGTTGATTCCGTTCAGCTTCCATCATGATTTCCGCCGCAGAAGGCGGTGGTGGAGGTTCATTATTACTTCGATTCTGATCACGGTCTCGATTGCGATGAACAACACTACGATTTCCACCTGACATCCTGTGTGATAATAATCAACGATCAGAACAGGTTTTACGGTGGAAACCAAGATAAGAGGACATGATTTAGGAGGGAAAGATTATAATGCAAGAGGCAATGATTCCTAGAAACATGGAATAAATCAGGCAGCATAAAGGCTACACCGGGATGGAATATGAGACAACCTTCAAAGATTGGATAGAACTTCTTCAAGGAACTCAACAAGACGATGGCTCTAGACTACCAAAACAGTCCTATGGCTACAAAGAAACAAACAACGAGATGTTCTAGTAAGACATAGATGAGCCTAGTCCTATCTTCCCGTAGAACAAGATGAGGGTGACTCAGAAATCAGATCGATGAGGGTAAGGAGAAAAAGAAGCCTTACGTTGTTCCCTTTATACCCAGGTAACTATATAACTATAGAATGCTAGACTCGACTTCGACCAAGGGTTTGATAATCCTACAAACAGTCCTGCTCTGATACCAAGTCTTTCGGGACCCGGAATATGTGTATGTAATTCCTGTTACAACACAATCATATGGAGAGCCGAGAGCCGTACCAACTTGTCTAAGCAGACAACGCCAAGCACAGAACACTATTGGAAAGCATCGAACGTGAGGGGCATCCCATCCAGGCCCGGATGATCATCTGAGATGGGTCCTCATCCTTCGCTCACAAGTCTAGATGCTTATGGGTGGTCAAATCCCATACTCATAGACAAGTCGCCTCAACCATATTATCGATTGAATCATAGCACTTACATAAACAGACTCCAGCCCGATCACTTAGTCGGGGTCTCAGGCGGGCTCGATCATACAACAAAGTGTGCCACGTGACAGAGTCACGAGCAATCGCATCACGATGCCCCAAGCTGCGCACATCTAAGGGCCACTTGGTGTATGAAAGACCGCCGGCAAGTACACAACTAAGCTATCAAACCCCACACTAAGACATGCACGTTATCACCATACACGCAACATATATGTCTAGTGTAGACAGAAGGTATTCATCACATGAACTCTACAAAGTAAATCTTTATTAACTTACACATAGAGTACACAAAGATCATATGACTATGATCCATCATTACATCAAACAACGGAAGCAAATTAGGTCTGAGTACAGACAAGATTAACAAATGGCTTAGAGAAGCCTTGTTCAAAATACATGCCCTTCCACAAGGTACCAGACTGCTTTCTGGAACTATACTTACTTAGTCAACGTCGAGCTTCAGGAAGGAGACTCCATTGGGGTCTGGTTTCTCATCTAAAACATAGAATAAGAAAATTTGAGTACAAAGTCGTGCTCAACAAGACTTACATCAGAACTAGACTACTAATTCTCAAGTTTCAAGGTAAAAGGAGGTGGGGTTTCAATGAAGAAGTGCCAGCTTTGACTTAGCTAGTCCTGTACTACGATTACCAGATTGAGCTAAGAAGCTTACACGAGTCCACTACCAAGTCTCCAACCAAAAAACCACTATGGATACTTCCTCGACTTTCCCACGAGAAAGCACGCCATAGCATAGACTAATCTTGGCAAGTTTTAGAGTTTCCGTTGAAGTTGTCTAATGATCAAGTAAAGGTCTCCAACTAGTCCATAACCGCGGACACGACTATTCAAATTGTTATTAACCTTGCAGGGGTGTACTACTACACACATGAAACTATCAGTTACCGCCGGGATCTCGTCACCCTTCAAGCGGGTGTTGGCGAGGATAATTCCCACAACTTTGACCTCACAGCCAATTCTAATCCAGGAGTCGACTATCTGAGTTCCAAACCCAACTGGAATTCCAGCCGAGTTTCCCGTCAGGACTCAATCCATGCAGTCATGACCGGCAAGCCCACCTCGACGGATGGTTATCCGCTTGACAAGCCATGTGCTACACGCCCTACCATGAATGGCACATTTCAATTCCTTTATCTTTCTATGCATATGCGGAATTGAAAACCCGAACTAGGTGTGACTCCTGGAACTGAATCAGGGTGAGTTAATAGGTTGAGCGGGGATCCGTTTGCCCAACATGTGGTAGTACTCTTTGTCTTGGATCACTCCACAAGGACTCGGTATTAAGGCGGTATTCAACGAGATAACCCACTATGTACTCCTACACAGCCTCTCATCGTTCACCTTGTTTAGGTCAAGTTCACCAACACATTTCCACCATCATAATCATGATCACTACCATCCCGACTCACAACAAAGGAACTTCATTGTAACACTAAGCATGCAATAAGATTTAACAGTTGCAGGGGCCACATGATATCAATCAACTCCTATGTCAGCTAGGATTGTGGTTTGCTTACTACTATGACAAGATGATAGGTCATGCATCGGATATGGGTTCAACTATGTGGTAGATTCGATAACAAGGTGATCATCCTAATCAATACATAAGCGAGACTGAGAGGGAAATGGGTTTTTATCGACATGATCAATGGGGGTTTGCTTGCCTTGCTGATGAGGGTCGTACACGGTGTCTTCAATGGAGGGGGCGATCTCGGGTTCCGGCTCCACCTCTATTCGAGAAAATAACACAAACATTGCAATCAATATAATGTACAATGCACAATCACATGATCAATGTTATAATGTGATGTTCATGGTTGCAATGTGTTGATAATTCCATTTAAAAGAAGTGGGTTGCAAAGGCATTTGCAAAATCACTTCAAATTTGAATTTAATAGAAGTGCATATGCATATTTGCTTCTGTTCACCCAATTTAACTTGGTCAAACATGAAAACAAAGTCCATATTCAGATTCCTTGCATTTTTCTGATAATTTTACATATATTATTTGTCCAATTTGGAGTTAAAATTAATTAGTTATGAATTTCCAAAGTTTAATTCATTTTCTGGAATTTCCTGATTAATCTTTAAATGGAAATTTGAATTATTGCATCATTGTGAGGTCAGCAGGACATCAGGGGTTTTTGACCCGGTCAAACTGACATGGGGACCCACTGGTCAGTGTCTCTGTTTAATTAATCCAGTGATTTAATTTAATTAGGGGGTTTTGGTGGGCTTGGGCCCACTGGTCAGTGTCACAGGTGGGGGTGAATTAGTGTTAATTAAGCTGGCCACGTGGGCCTCACCGGCGGCGAGTCTCCGGCGACCCACCAGCATGGCGGCGACGCACGGGACGGCGGCGCAGTGAGCCATTTGACGCGTGATGACCAACATTTTGAAGCACTTTCCCTCACGCGTCGAACGGAGCAAAGTAGGGTTGCAGGGTTTCGCCGGAGTGACGCCGGCGTCAAGCCTTAGCGACGGCCGTGGTGGAGCAACGATGACGAGGTCGTCGCCATGGGATAGCTTGGGCTTGAGCTTGTCCAATCGGCTCCTGGAGGTGCTAGGAACACGTTGGACAACACGGATAGGACGGAGGAGCATTGGAGACCATTGCCATCGTTCATGGCGGCGGTGGTCTTCGGCTTCCATGGCAGCTCAAGGTAGAGGACGAATTGGAAGGGGAAAACAGAGGGGATCGATGTGCGTGCTCACCATGGATGCGAAAGACGCAACAACGAGGTCGGGGGTGCCTTGACGGAGACGAATTCGTCGATGGCGCTCGACGGCCGGAGACGAAGACGATGAAGGGGGTGTCGGCTACACGGCGTCTCAGCTCGATTCCTTCTGCATGGAGATATAGTCGTCGTCGAGGAGCTCACTGGCTACGCTTTCTCGGAGCCATGGCGTCGGCGGCGTTAGAGTGTCAGAGCAATCCGGCGAGGAAGAGCTCGGGGGTGGCAGGGAAGAAGGGGAAGTGATGCGGGAGGCTTCCAGATGCCTCCAGGTGCGAAGAGGTGGACGCGGGAAGCTGCTGCGTGGCCGTGGCTCGTCGACGGCGTCGGTGGAGTGCTGCATGCAGTCCACAGAGCAACTTGTGAGCGCGGGGAGGAAGACGCCAACGCTGGGAGGTGGTCTGGGCCGGCTGGGGAATGAGTTGGGCTAGAAGCACAGGTAAGGCCTTTTTTCTTTATTCTTTCTGTTTTTCTATTTTCTGCTTTCTATTTTTCTTTGAAATAAATAGCAAAGCATTTTTATAAATGCACAAATATTTTATGTAGCCTTACTAGACATATAGCTAGCCACTCAAAAAGTTTGGGGATTTTTGAAATTCAAATAATTTGAATTTCAAATCAAATAGGGTTATTATTTAATTTCCAAGCTATGTTTGGACTTTTTGAAAAATCTTGGAGCATGGAGTGGGGCCCACTTCACTTTATATGTGATCATGCTTATTTATAAGACTTTTCAAAAATAACAGAGGAATTTTTGGAAGAAATTTTTGTCTGGCCATTTGAATTAAATTCAATTAGGGCTTTCTTCTTTCCCCATTTCAATTTATTTTGAAAAAATTTACATGATGCAAAGGATCAAGCTAACCCTAGCACATACCTAATCTTGGGTTGTGACAACTCGCCCCCACTCAAAAGAATCTCGTCCCGAGATTCAAAAGTCATCGGTAGGAAGGTGCGGTACTCGGCACGGAGTCAGTCTTCTATTTCCCACGTAGCTTCCTTCTCGGAGTGGTGTGACCATTGCACTTTCAGAAACCTGATCTTTTGATGACGAGTGACACGCTCTGCTGAATCAAGAATACGAACAGGGTACTCTCGATAAGAAAGGTCATCTTGGAGATCAAGCGTTTCATGGTCGACGTCGCGGATGGGGTCCTTGAGGCAACGCCTGAGTTGTGACACATGGAATACATCATGTACTCGGGAAAGGTGCGGGGGTAGTTCAAGTTGGTATGCAACTTCTCCACGTTTATCAAGAATTCGGAAAGGTTCGATGTAACATGGGGCCAACTTTCCTTTGATACCGAATCGTTGGGCCTGAGATTGAAAAAATTTACATGTTGCAAAGGATCAAGCTAACCCTAGCACATACCTAAACTTGGGTTGTGACAATCTCAGTACAAGAACAATGGTTAAATAAAGGAAAGAAATGGATGTGCTACATCCTCTATGCCTATGTCATAGGTTCTTTCATATAAAACTAGAGTTATGTACTCGACGTAATGTGACCCAAGTTCTTAGCAAGAAGAACATGTTGTGATATGATTTATGAGTAAATCATTGAACAAAGAGTTAAATTTATCCTTCAGTGTCTGGAGAGAATTGAGATATCATACTAATGAATGCCTAAGTTGAAAGAAACATGGTTAGACATCAAAGTTCCATACAATGCACTAAGGATTAAATCTACATTGATGTGGCTGCTTTAGAAGTGGCAGGAGTTATATTTTGGCTTAAGAAGTTCGACTTCTGACTGAGTGAGTTTCAGTGTGCATGTCTATGGGAAAGTCCCCGTGACCCACCGGATGTCATTGCTGAAACACAACAAACGAAGTCTCAATCTACCGCCAGATATATATACCTCATCATTATAATGGATAATGAAGTAATGTCAAACTAAGTGACATTAATGATTTGCAAAAGACATACGGGTCCGAATGGTACCCAGAACGTTGATACAACCTTTTCCATAGGCAAGCATGATCAATACCCATATACATGATATGGAGTTATGATCCACAGAAAATGCAGCTAGATTATTTGTACTCTAGTGCAAGTGGGAGACTGTTGGGAATGTGCCCTAGAGGCAAATAAAATATGTTTTATCGAGCATATTCCATTAGTTCATAATACGTTTGATACTATGCTATAACTGTCTTAAGAGGAAACATTAATACAGGTGTGGTATAAAACAACCAGGTCCCTAGTCCATTGGGCAATTGATGATCAAGGTTTCCTGATCTTGAGAAATTAAGCTGTTGACAATGGAGTCATATCATTGGGAGAATGGTATGATGGACACACACCCACCAGAAGTGTTGCAATGTGAACGAGTCACATAAGTTCAACATTGCGATAACTACAACGTAGTGACCAGATCCTTTGACCATAATGATCATACGTAATTACTATCTATGAGGATGCTTTGATTTGTGACCCACCGCCTGACTGAAATATGCTGGCCATAAAGGTGCACTTTGGGTATTCCGAAATAGATATGTTAATGAGTATGCAAATAGATCAAAGAGGAATTTGTCCAACCGAGGGACGGATAGGTACCCTGGGCCCACTCGGTGATATTACATCATAAAGATTGCAATCATGTGACTAGGTCACGAGGGTTGTAATATCACGGGAATGAGTAAACATGTTTGTCGGTAACGAGGATAAACTACGTATATTGGATACCGACGATCAAACCTCGGAGAAGAAAAGTACCATAGGACAAAGGGATAATGCTCAACGTTAAACGGATCCAACAACGATGAAGTTTAACTCGATGGAAGCGCAGGGGGCATCTAGGATTGTAACCAGGTCTGATCGACGTTCATTGATCAAGAGAGTGTTTTGATCATGTCTGCTGTTTCCGGACCGTTGGGTGTCAGATTTAAGGGTATTTGACGAATTAAGGATAGATTCAGGATCTCCAGAGAAATAAGAGAAAACACCGGAATTGTTTCCGATGGAGGCCAGAAATTGTTTTGGGAATTTTGAAAGGTTCAAAATGTTATTTAATAATGTTTAAATATGTTTTATTATATAATTATCTGAATTAAATATTAAAATATAATTAAATATAATTAATAAAGGAAGAAAAGGCAAATGGGCCTAAAGAGGCACGTTAGGGGAGGAGGGATCCTCCCCCCTTGTGCCATCCGCCAATGGAGGGGCCCACTCCCCCTTGGATGGCGCACCCCCCCCCCCCTTGGTGGGATTAGTCCCACCTCGGGGAGGGATGGAGGTTGCCCCCCTCCTTGGCCTATATAAGGAGGGGTAGGGGTTCCCCTTTCTTCAAAACATTGAAGTTCTCTCTTCCTCCTTTCTCCTTCCTCGAGTGGACTCCCCTTGTTTGGAGTCTACACTTGGTTGGGGATTTCTCCACCATACGCACGCCGTCGTGCTGCTGGAATCGGGATCCGAATCTATCTTCTTTCCACTGATCTTCTGGTTCGGAGCCCGGAGGGATGTTCGGTACACCGTATGTGTGTAATCCCGCGAGGCACTACACTTGTGGTGCTGATTCATCGTCTTGGCCATATCGCGAGGTCTTCATCGACAATGTTCCGACGGGGACGTAATCCCATCATCGGTCTCAAGGACCGGGTTGCTATCATAGTCATCGTGGAGCTGCGCGGTATCGGGGATTGCCGGTACGACTACACCAACCACGTTCACGCCGGAATGTTTCCCGCTTAACGGACTTCATACTGGTATGTGACCTATTTTTATCCGTTACTTGCATCTTCAAAGCATAGGTCTTGGGATTGGGTATCGTAGGTTATGAAAAAATTGTGTTTTCTGCCCCGAACCCCAACACCTTCACAGACTTAAGAAAGAAACCGTCTTCACGATAGTCTGGATGATAGACTTTTATTTTGGTTGCCTCTGCACCAAGCATGGAGTTTTCTAGGTAATCTTGAGTAAACTGCTTTGGGAACCACTGAAAATTATAACATTCAGATACTGGTGAGTGATGACTAACAACTCAATATGAGCATCAAAAAGGAAGGTTGCATAGTTCTTACCATCCTGAAGTTCACAGTTGTCTTGGATAAACAATAGACAAAGAGTTTAATTCTCATCTCCTGTCTCTTTATCCTAACAATCTTTATTAGTTTCCTCACTTAGCGATCAGTCATGAATATGTCATTACCCCACACGCAAAAAGGGTCGAAGTGTGGATCTGAACGCCTGATGTATGTACCTATAGAAGCAACAACTAAACCATTAAAATATATTATGTACTTGTGGGATGAGGCAATAAAGGCCATGGGATGAAACTAACCTCGATGCTGAACAACGGCATCTCCAATTGTTTTTCCTGGATAAGTACAGATTGGGATACAAATCATCAGACTATGAAAGATATCTTGATTGTTAAGTTTTAACATGCTGGTAAAGGAAGTGGTAAAACTGAACCATTGTTTTGGAGGATAAACACAGAATGATTGCGATAGGGGTGCCTTTTCCACACGAGAGAGATAAACCTTAACTAGAACATGATTGAAAATAACCAATTACGGTGATTACAACGGGTATTGGTGAATTTTAACTGAGTATTTATTAATACTTAAATATCACATTGTGCATAAGAAAGAAACACAACATAGTTCATCGAAGATCATGGCAGTAAAAAGATAGTTTGACCGTGTAGATTAATATCCAAGGGGAAGCAACACAGAGAAAAGTAGGGATTCATGTTAACTAGATGGGGATTGGCGAGAAACAAATATAGACATTAAAAAAGGTATTGGTGGAATCGAAGTGACTAGTTGATACATAAATATCAGTATGCATAACAAAGGCCAACAGATCAAAGTTTAACATATCATGGCATCAGTGTCAATGAATAAGTAGATCATAGTAGCACCATTTAGAAACTTGGAATGAGTTACAAAGAGATATGTACATGATTGTCATCCCCAAAAATGCTTACCCAAGAACCAAGTTTTTTATCTGTGTATAATGGTACCAGGCTCTAGTAAGGACCTTGTATAACACACCTGAGAGATAATGTATGTAGATTCACTTGATCCTTCTAGATATATGTTGGAGGCTAACTAATCCTGTAATGTGGCACCGTTTTCCATGGTGCCAGAGAGCAGTCAAAAGAGCATTAAAGCTGCTCACAAGTAAAGAGTACCATTATGCACGGATCGGACTTGATTTAGTAGTAACGAAACACAACATAGTTGAATAGTTCATTGCATCATCAGACCAAATGAAGGAGCATAGCAGACTGGTTGATACCTAAATATAGACATTAAATGGTATTGGTGGAATCAAATTGACTAGTTGATACCTAAATAACAGAAATGCTTACCCAAGAACCATGTTTTTCGAGAAGATCATGCATTACATAGCCAAACACAGCATGGTTGAACATGTCAGTGCATCATCAAACCAGCAGAAGGAGCATAGCAGACTAGTTGATACCTAAATCACTGTTGACGAGCTCGATGTCGATACCAGCATGCAGCAGATGAAGAAAGACACATGCACGCTGGTTTATACACTCCAACCTAGCAAAGTAGGCACCCCACTCGGCCGCAACCGCGGTGAGGTGTTTGTTTGGGGGTAAAAGGAAGGAATGCACCGTGATCTGATGTGCCGAGCCAGCTAGTGCGGCTGGGAGATGACTATCGGTGACCACATCTACCTTCCCGAGCTCACGGTAATATGTGTAAATGCTTAGGCGGCGATTCTTTGGGGTAGGGTGTGGCGATATGGATGGAAGAGGGTGTTTCTCCGGATCCATGTACGCAGATGGTACAAGGAAGGGATGCATCTCGGTGGTCTACCTAATAAGAATGAGAGGAGCGCGGCAACTCGGAACAGATGGTGGCGGCGGCCGAGGAGGAGGGTGGGCTATGATTGGGTTGGGGGCTGGGGTGGGGGGAAGAAGGCTGGAATACACACATAAGGCGCGGATACTGAAATTTTTTCTTGGATACTGAAAACTTGAGCGGGGGAAACATACATTGCACACAGTTCCTTTCGATAAACGTGTGCCATATAGGGGAAACTATCCATATGTAACCCCTCATCGCCAAAGTTTTGAGCCACCTATCTTTAAGTTCCAAACACTCGGGGTAGGTGTGGTGATAGAGATCACACACGGTAAGGTTGTTCCGGGCGTCCGTAGTAGAGTGACTATCCCGCACGGATTTATTTGTGAGAAGAATCGTGCGTGAAAATATAACCTATGGACCACGCTGTTTGTGGTCTGGGCGCGTCATACGAAGCGGCACCGATGAGACTACACGCACGTCTCAGGGAAGTAAGTGCGCCATTACTAACCACGTAGACTTGACTGCATGCAGTTGAGGCTCAAAAATAAACTGCATGTAGTTCAAAAAGAGGAATGCGTAGTGGGGAAAAGCGCTGATTCGTCCATCCCCTCTATGATAACGGGGTCCCTCAGCCCTTCCATGCATCATTCGCCTCCAAATTAACCATCGTCTTCCTCCTCCTACGCTCGCATGCTTCGCGCCCATTCAATCCCCGCCACCACCGGCCACTACACGACCACCCTGAAGTTGCAAAAAAGCACCACGCCGATGGCGGACTGTCGGAACATCAACCATGAACACAGCATCGATGCCCACCTTGGGATGAAACTCTCTGTATGGTATGCCAACGACCCTTACAAGGCTGCCACTTCTTCGAGGAGCTTGAGGAACACCTGGCGATGATGCGCTACAACGTTGTCGTCCTTGACATCGACTACACCAAGGATCACAGCAGGGCCGTCGTAGTGCAGTTCTGCGTCGGGCAGAAAGTCCTCCTCTACCATATCAACAGGCATGTCGGCCGCTGCCAGAGGCTCGAGGAGTTCCTCTCCAGCAAGAAGTACATCTTCGCCACCGTCGATACCACAAACGACAAGAACGTGCTCAAAACCTCTGGCTTGCAGGTAACCAACCTCGTCGACCTACAAAAGCATTACAGGGTGGCGGGCAGCCTCAAGAAGGAAGGTGAACGGGATTCCCTAGAAGACCTCGCCCTTTCCATCATCTAGCCCTCTTACAAAGGAAGGAAGAGCGGGATGGACAAAGCTACGAAGGAAAAGCTTCACTCATCATGGGAGGGTGAGCTCACTGTGCCTCATGTCGTCTACGTGGCGTTGGACGCCTTTGTCAGTTACGACTCGTACAGGAGCATCTCAGCAATGCGGGGGTGCCTCGTCCTGGAAGAAATCCTTGACGATCTTGCGGATAACCCGGTGGCGAGCAGCGGAAGGAAGAAGAACAAGCACGGTGGGAGCAGTCAAGGACGATGACGAAGCGCGTGTGGAACGACGATCGAACTGAAAGTGCATGCATTTAGCGTAGTTATGGCAGTAAAACACTTATTAGTATGTTTTAATTAATCTGTCAGATTATGCATGTAGTTATATACTACGTACGTATTTACTAGTATTGGTGTATAATTTGTAAAACTTGATTACTTGTGAATTGTATATTTGTGATCACGAATTGCGCGGGGTATAGGTTAAGAAAATGGTTTTAATATATAAGGAGTTAAATACAATATCCACTGAAACTGCAGCAGCGTGATGTTGGTTCACTGGCGACCGTTCGATCCGTGCGCATTGAACGGTCCAGGGCGTGCGATCCGCGGTGATGCGTCCTGGCCCATAAGAATGCACGGGTGAATTTTGCAGGGTATATGTTAAGCAAACGGTTGTCATACACGAACCGTGTGCTTTACCGTGTCACCGAAAGTTTGTCATCTAACATGACGTGATTGATATATGTAAGTCATTAATTGTAGATTAGATAGTTCCTATGGGTTTGTTTACACTTGAGCTATGTTTTTTAGTCAGTTTTATCTTCCGTTTGATATATGGCGCTAAGTTAGTTTCATGTGCACTCGATATGGATTTATTTGCATTTGAACTACGAGTGCGACGAAATTTGACCAAATGTGTGCTCAAATATCATGTTTGTGCTCTCGTGTTAACGTGCAGCACACAACCACTACTAGAGAAAAGCCTATACATGGAAACCTTATTAGTGGCGCATCTTCAGTGTAATGCGCCACTAGGTTATAATGGGTGGCGCACTGGTTAAAAGTGCGCCACCTCTAAGATCTTAGAGGTGGCGCATATTGTAAAATGCGTCACCCATAAGGGTGTGTCAGCCCTGGATCCTCTTATATGTGGCGCATTTGGCAAAATGCGCCACCCCTAAGAACCTTATAGGTGGCGCATATTGCTGATGCGCCACCCCTAAGAGCTTATGGGTGGCGCATATTGGGAATGCGCCACCCCTAAGAGCTTATGGGTGGCGCATATAGAAAATGCGCCACCCCTAATCTCTTAGGGGTGGCGCATTTCCTGTATGCGCCACCACTGACATGCAATATGCGCCACCCTTAAGTATGGAGCTACCCTTATCTACACCCCACCTACCACCTCTCATTCACTCCACACACTTCTCAAACTAGATCTACTCTTCTCACCTAGATCTATTTGGTTTTGTCCTCCTCTCCACCTCATTTCTTCCATTTATCCATCCATACTTGGCTTAAAATCTACTTTGTTTCATATTAAAGTAAGTGGGCCTCCTCCCCAACTCTTTTCTTCCATTTATCACCCATAATTGCCTTTATTAGCTTGGGGTTTCATGTATATGTGAATCTTGAGTTTGACGTATATGTGAAGTATATATGTGAAGATTTTGGTGGCTTGAGGTATATGTGAAAGCTTGAGGTGCTTTGATGTATATGTGAAAGCTTGAGGTGGTTTTATGTATATGTGAAGCTTATGGTGGTTTGATATATATGTGAATCTTGAGTGAACAATGTTTTGCCGAAATGTTGATTCATTTCCGTTTCGACAAATTTCTGGCGCACTCTCCGCATGCTCCCATGCATTATTAGGGAAGGTCATGCCAATTTTTTCCGGCGACGACCGTGATATATAATTGTGTTTCTCTCTTTATGCACGTAGGCAATCATGGTCCGGGAGATGCTGAGTGATATCACCATGACTAGGTGGATGCAATGTTCGACAAACGACATGCTACGGAATAATAGGACGGATATAAGATGTCCGTGTCGGAGATGCAAAATGCAGTGCGTGACAGAGCCTGATTCCGGAATATTGGAAAGACACCTGAAGCGTAATGGTTTGATGGATGGCTACACACGGTGGATAAGTGATGAAGCTGGTGAGGAGGAGGACGTCAACGCGCCAGTAAATGAGGAAGGGAAACCAGACAACAACGGCGGGCGAGAATACGAAGAGCATCCCGTACATGATCATGAAGAAAATGCCGAAGCAGATCATGAAGATCAAGATGCTGGACATGAGGATTCAAGCTGGGTGCGGGACACTCATGTTCAAGAGCTGCTTGTCAAAGAGGCGGTGAACGCAAGAGGTGCGGCTAGAGAGAAGGCCAAGATGGCGCAACTCGAGAAAGACGCGGTTACGAAGTTGTACGAAGGATGCAACGACGGGGATACCCGCTTGAATGTAATACTTGGGGCTATGGAGATGAAGGAAAAACACAAATGGACCGACGAAAGCTTCGATGATAACATGGCATTCTGGCACAATCGTCTTCCGAAGGGCAACACATGCCCAACTAGTATCGCTGAGGCCAAGAAAGTCCTTTGCCCTCTCAATCTTCCGTACGATAAATACCACGTCTGCATAAATGATTGCATGATCTATCGGGGTGAGGACGAAGATAAAACCACATGTTCGATGTGCGGTGTTAGTCGATACAAGAGAGGGAAGAAAGTTCCTAGAAAAGTGGTATGGTACATGTTTGTATGCATATACAACCTTCCCCCCTGGAAGTGCATGAAGAAAAAGTACATAACAATGTGTATGCTAGTTCAAGGGCCGAAACAACCAGGTACGGACCTCAATCTATATCTGCAGCTGTTGAAAGAGGAGCTAGAAACGTTATGGAAAGAAGGAGTCAATACGTAGGACGCCGCGACAAAAGAATATTTCCCAATGAAAGCCGCGGTGATCACGATGGTGCACGACTATCTCGGATATGGATATTTCTCAGGGAAGGTGGTCCAAGGATTCTGTGCATGCGTTAGGTGCATGGATAATACAACGTACCGCCAGCTACCAAAAGATCCCGGATCTTCAAAAACCGTGTTCCAAGGGTCTCGGAGGTGGCTTCCCAAGAAACACGCGTGGAGAAAACAGGGACATCTGTTCGATGGAAGTGAGGACCTCCGAGCACCCCCAGCTCGAAGGAGCGGCAAAGACATTGAGAACTTGCTGAAAACTTGGAAAGAGTGCCCCGCGCCGGGAAAGAAAAAAAGAAGACTCGGCCGTTGATGAGGGTATGGAAAGTGAGGTCTGTTTTCTGGGATTTGGAATACTAGAGTCTCCTCCGCAGTCCTCATAGCCTTTATCTCATGCATATCATAAAGAACATGTGCGAGAGCTTGTTTGGCACGCTGCTCAACATGCCGGAGAAGACCAAGGACGGGCCAAAAGCAAGGAATGACTTGAAATTTATGGCATCAGGAGGGAACTTCACCCCCCTAGTGACGACGATGATGAACCGGAGGAGGAAGAGGATACAGAAACGCAAAACTCTCGCAAACGAAAAAGGGCGACCAAGAAGAAGACCGGTATTGATCACTACCCCCGTCATGCTTCACTCTGTGCGAGGAGGAGATCAAGCGATTTATCCATTGCCTCATAGGAGTAAAATTTCCTAAGGGCTACGCGGGGAAGATAAGAAGATACCTAGACGAGGCAAAGCAGCGTTTCAGGGGGATGAAATCTCACGGCTGTGTCGTGTTGATGACGCAGATTCTCCCGGTTGCGATCCGAGGAATAATGGACGAGCACGTCCGTAAAACGTTGTTTAGCCCTTGCAACTTTTTTGACGTCATCTCTCGGAAGTGAATTTGCGCTACGCAACTCAAAAGGCGACAGGAGGAGATCGTGCTCGTACTATGTAAGCTTGAGATCTATTTACCGCCCGCGTTCTTCGACATTATGGTGCATCTGCTGATCCATGTCGTGGAGGATATCGTCCAACTCGGGCCTGCGTTTCTGCGCAGCATGATGTCGTTCGAAAGGATGAATGGGCACATCAAAACATACGATCGTAATAGGTCTCGCCCAGATGGAAGCATAGCGAAGGGCTTTCTAACCGAAGAGTGCATCTCTTTTTGCACGAATTATCTCAACACCGAGAACCCTGTTGGTCTACCCGTCAACAAGCACTTTGGCAGGATCGATGCGTATGGTCAGCAGAAGGGAAGCCGCGCAATGCATGTCAAATTCGAGGGTCGAGACATCAACTTTGAAAGAGCAAGCCTAGTCACACTACAACACATCCAGCTGGTCGATCATTGGATAATAAAGCACAAGGATGTAATCAGAAAGAAGTACAGTGACCAGGGCCTGCAGGTAACGGACCGAGATCCACGGCTAATCAAAGAGCACAACTCTGGTTTCATGACTTGGTTCAGGGACGAGCTTCATGCTAATCCCCCTCGAAGGAACGCTTCCGAGGACGAAAAGATGATATTCACCTTCTCACAGGGTGCCCCACGCAAATTGATGATCTATCAAGCGTATGATATCAACGGCTACACATTCTACATGGAGGAGAAGGACAATAACTGCGATTACCAGAACTCAGGGGTAACGGGGATATTCTACACCGATGACGTCAAGGAAAGATTGTCCGGAAGGATCGAGGACATATGGGAGCTCGACTACTATTGAGAGAAGGTGCCGATGTTCCGTGTGAGATGGGCCAAGAGCGTCGTAAAATAAGACCGGTATACTTCATCACCATGGTTATACCCGAAGCCAAATCCAAGTCTGCGGGCGCAAACGTCACCACAAAAAATGAGCCATGGGTACTGGCTAGCCAAGTGGACCAATGCTTCATCATTACCGACCCAAAAAAGCCTAGCCGCGTTGTAGTGAGGAGAGGCAAAAGAAACATCATCGGAATGGATGGAGTCGCCAACGAGCAAGACTTTGACAAGTACGGCGACCCAAAGATGGAAGAAGACTACGCCGCTCAGGATACATACACCACAATCTTACCGAAGAAAGGTCTCCCGTTCAAGAGGAAAAGTGAAGGCGTCCCGGGCCTAAATTATTCAACCACGATAAAGAAGGGCAAGAAGAAGATCGTGAGGAAACGCTAGCTAGATAGTTAGCTCCAAATTTAAGAAAAATATTTTGTAATTCATGATCACTTTGTGTACGCAAGGATTTAATCTGCAGTTCCTAATTTATCAAAGTATTTGGTTTCCCACGAGATCATATATATCACGCTAAAAAACAAAAGTATGAGGTACTAACAAATCATCCTTGTTTATCTCAAAAAATGAGTACAAAATACTAGTACAATTCCATATGGAAAAATGGAAATTGAAAAAAAAATAAGGACCAAAAAATATGGCAGAATGGAAATTGCAATAATAAGTAGGCAAAATAAAATCCCTTATGGGTGGCACATTTTTCCAAAATGCGCCACCAAGTGGTTCCTTATGCTTGGTGCATTCTGGGAAAATGCACCACGCATAAGAAACCACTTGGTGGCGCATTTTGGCAAAATGCGCCACCCCTAAGCCTTATCCTCTCCATCACCCCCTCCCCTTGCCCATGCCCACACCCATTCCCCACCATCTCTCCCAGGGAACTCTCCTCGCCGTCGACCGCCACCAGAGCCCCCCCCCCCCCCGTCGTTCGAGCCCCCCTCTCCGTCCACCGCCCTCGCCGCCACCAGAGCTGCCACCGGAGCCACCCCCGCGCCCCCATCCACGGTCGCCCCCTCCACCAAACCCGACCCCATGACCTAAACGACACCGGAGTCGCCCCCTCGACGTCGGAGCCGCCACCGGAGCCACACCTCGACGCCGGAGCCGCCAGCAGAGCCACCCCCTCAACGCCACCGGAGCCCCCGCCCAGAACCCTAGCCGTCCGCAGCACTCAGGTGACACCCCCTCCCCCGCCCGCAGCACTCCTCCATCCATTTCTCTTCCTTGGAATTATTTCTCCTTTATGTTGTGATTGGAATTGGAATTGAACTTTGCATGAATAAGAATTAGAACTTTCTTATCGATGATGATAACAGTTGATCAACGATGATGATGATGAATTAGAACTTGTTTATGGATGATGATGATCGAAAAGAAGCTTAGGGAGTATTGTAAAAACTATAGGGCCATCAGTTCATAAATTCTCTACTATTGCTAAGTTGGCGCTAAATGATTCAGACATGGAAGGAGAAAGCTAGTACAGTACAGTACAGTAGCAAGATGCTTTTTTCCCTGTTTCTTTTTCTTTTAAATTTTCCCAACCTCCTCCTTTCTTGAGACAAATCAGTTTGGAACTTACAAAAAATCAGTTTAGAATTGTTTTCTTAACGGAATTAAAAGAGAGAGCAGGAAAACCAGTAGGTAAGCACTTATTCTTATGAACATAATGATGAAACAAGCACCTTACTTACTAATAAAATTAATTCTGTTACCATATGGAAAAATGGGTGTGGAAAAATGTTTACAATGGAACACAAGTTTTTTGTTTTGTGTGGTAGCAATGGAATAGAATTTGAGGCTTCTAGCTAGCTATATGCCTCTCTATTTCAGGAACAAAAGTTGGTGTCTTTTAACAGTTTTCAAAATGCCAAGTTAGGGAGCTTGCAGGTTGTTTTAACAAAGATAGATAGATGTTCATTTGTGAAGTGACTAGTTAGGTAGCTTACTGCTGTTAAATGATGTTTTTAGTGCATTGGCAAGATGCTTTTCTTATCAATATTTTTATGCACTGTTTAGTGCATTGCTGTTGAAGATGTTTTTTTGTCTTCTCTTAATTTACCTATATATATGATGTTTGAATATCTACTGTTTGAATATCTATTTTAGTGAATTGTTCTACACTATATATGTGCTGGTTGTGCCTATATGTAGGAATTTTTTTGTACAGGTACAAATCATTATCCCCTTTCTTCTCAGCCGGAGCCGATGCTAGTGCAAGCATGTCGACCGGGGCCGATGCTAGTCCTTCTTCTCAGCCGGGAAAAAAAGGAAGCAGTTTTGGGAATACTCCGAGGAAGAGGTTTAGGAGCTGAGAGAAGAGGAAGTACCTCCGGGCGAGGTGGAGTATGAGGAGGACATAGAGTCGGAGTCTGACTCATCGGAGGATGATGACATGGAGGAGGAGGGTACAGAAGGGGAGAGGAACACCGCCGACGAGGATGATCATGCCGGTGGATCAAACACAGATGGTAGCCATTCGAGGAAGCGGAATCGGAAACCAACCAAGGTCGTCACCATCAGGCAAGAGTTTACCGTTGTGACCTCCGTTGGGATTCCTACCGAGCCCCAACGTTTCTCGGAAGGGTACGGCCATCAAGTCGCGGCGATCCTCTAGAACACCGTCCCGATCACCACAATAAACCTAAGGAGTCGTGACAACACTCATTATTGTTAGCTCCTTCTCGACAAGTTGCACAGACGATACAAGTTCCCGGACCAGTACGACAACAAAAACCTCAAAGGGAACAAGGTAAACAAATGGGCCCTCAGGAGGATGAGAAAAGCCTTTTCCAGTTGGAAAACCCGGGTGAAGGAGGCAATTATGGAGCATGGAAATCCTGGGAGGAGCTCAAGGAGAAAGAGTTGATGATCGACGAAGCTACCTACGACCTTTTCAAGGCTAGGTGTGAGTCCAAGGACGCCAAGGCCGCGAGTGCAAATGGCAAGGCGATGCGGGCACAGGTCATCGGTAACCACTGTCTCAGAGCCGGCGGTTACAGACATTCCAAGCCTAAATGGGACAAGGAGGATGCCGAGTATGCCGCTGCGGGCCTACCTAACCCCTTTGAGAAATACAAAGCTGATCCACAGACTGAATTCTTTGTGAGGGCCCGGAGCCATAAGGACAAAGAAACCTCGAACATAGTTCTCGATCCTAAGGTTCAGGAGTTTACGGCTGCCGTGGTAAGTAGTTCAGCACGTGAATTCCTTGTCGATTGAATTCTAGTTCATGAAGTTCAGCTTCTTAGTGTTTCACATTCTTTGTGCAGGAAGATGAATTCGCCGCGGCCTCATCGCAGGGGTCTTCTATTAAGGTGGCCGGCCCGTGGGACACCTCTTTTAACAGGGCGATGAACAAGGTCAAGAAGGTTGAGAACGTGTCGGCGAAGCCATCTTCAGCCGGCCGTGTGGTCTGCTTTGGTGTGGACCTAAATTGGTCTGAATATTATGGGAAACCGGCGGAGAAGTCGGGTTCGAGGGAGTGCAAGGAGAGAAGGACCAAAGAATACGTTTCTTATGTTCGTGGACTAGAGGAGAAAGTGAACATGCTTCCGCAGCTTGCCCAGGACGAAGTGGCGAAGACGATGAGTGACCTCCTTCCTGATATGATGCAGTCACTCGCGATTATGCAAGCGCATGGTGGACAACGGCCCATACCGGTCCCGAGCATGGTCGACAGCAACTCGGGCACCGCGGCGGCCGCATTCCCGACTCCGGCTCCCGCACCGACTCCATCTGCCAACACCGCGACGCCGACGCCGGACGTGATGGTGACTCCTCCAGCCACGATCGAGCAACCGGGGCATAATAATAATGCACCCGTCGGTAGCGAAAAAGGGCGACCGACGCCACGGGAGGCAGCGCACCCTCCGTCTCTTTCATGCCCACCGTCGTCGGCGGGGTCTCTTCATTGGCCGACATCGACGCCCTCAAGGTAACTAGAAGCGTCCGCAACTCAAACGAGGACTTCATCTCCTTGCCTTTTATTACTGGCATCTCTCTGATCCCTAAATGCATATGTCTCTTTCACAGGAGGACACTCCATGCATTCTACTACAAGTCGTGGACGGAGAGTTTAAGGATGTCGCCAAAGGTAAAATCCTTCAACCCCAAAATCGAGTGATGCACAATAGGCCGATGGCACCGGAGATGCATAGGGTTCAAATCGCTCTCGTTATTTCGGGCAACGAGAGAGTGGGACCTCCACTTCAACCCCCCGGATACGATGAGGACGAGCCGACAGTCCTCAATGATTGTTTCGTCCAAATATTCCTTTGGCTGAAGACCCAAATGCGTTTGATGACGGGGGAAGGGGGCCCCACACCAAGGACAACGCTGGTAGTCGTAGTGCCGGCGCCACATGATCACATCGGCGCACAACAAGAAGACGACGATCTTGATGATGATATCAATGCCGACCAGTTCATCAATATTTTGTATGATGCTGATGACTTATCCATGCCTCCTGCTGAAGGAGCCTATCAGCATGACGAGAAAGCTCGCGGTCCAGCTGATCCTGCGGCGAAGCCTGCTTGCTCTACGTGTCTCTTCGCTGCTTATCAGGAGATGTCTCCAACAGCTTGCTCCTTCACCGAGCCTCAAGAAGATGCCAAAATGAGATCTATTCTCAGCCCGTCCACACTCCATAAGGCGGCCACTGAGAAGATAAAGGCCGGTGACTGCTCGAAATCAGAAAAGAAGAAGGGACGGAAAAGAAAGAAGGGTGCTTCGAGCAGCCAACCTCCGATGCCGATCAGAGGTCAGGACAAGCCACCAAGACCCAAGGATCTCTCGTTTGAAATCCATGTGGTGGGTAAGGCGATGCTACCTAATGACATGCTCGACCTTGCAACTTCGGATATGCAGAGTGTGCATCATAGTGTTATGGCATTAGAGAAGATGCTTCTTCGAGAGAAGAATCCCTCGTACCCAGTTTTCATGGCCAAGGTGCCACTCAACATGGGCTTCATCCACAATCTCCCATCAGATATGATAATCCTGCGGTTCTCAGAGATCTTCAATTTGTTTCATCTCAAGCGGCTGGACCGTAGCCTTATCCATCTATTCTCGCTCAGCCTTTCTATGACTATCAGGAGAGATAAGACCCCGAGCGTTGCGATATTGGACCCCTTCTACAAGCGTGAAAGCATCTTGATGGACTATGGGGACGCGACTATTGCGGCGGGGTACATCAGAGAATTCATGCTACAGAACGCCGACAAGGATTCATTTCTCATGACCTACTCTCTGAAGTAAGTCATTCGCTCGCCGCCGTAGCATATATGCTTTCTTAGCTTTCTGCCATTTTTGTCCTCTTCCAACATTCCTTTTGGATTGTTTTAATTATGCAGTGAGTATCAAGACTGCGTGCTCATCTTCTTTTCACCGCAACACTCGCATGCCGTGTATTTAGACTCGGGGAGTGTGAAAAATAAAGATTACAAGTATATCATGAGAGTTTTGGATGATGCTCTCATCGGCTACAAAGAAGCCGGAGGCAAGATTGTGAAGCACAAGTACAGGAAGAATCAGCCTGGCGTGAGCGTTTTCAACCACGTAACGCAGTTCCCCTGTGTCAAGCAGCCGGCTGGCAGTGTGAGGGATGCGTACTACGCCCTCCATCACATGCGGGTGATTGTACAGGAAGAGCGCAACCTTACGCTGCCAAGTCATCTCAAAGCGTGGGTCCAAAGGAAGGCGGCAATCACCGATGCAAATCTTAGGCAGGAGTTCTTTCACATCCAAGGGGAAATGGCGACTATCATCCATCATGAAGTACAGATGAAGGGGTCGATCTTCCACTGCAACATTACACCTTCCAATGGGGAGATAGAAGCCCGCCTAAAGGCCTTGCGTGACACTAGGCCTTTCATGACGAAAGAAGGATGCCGTCCATTCCCTGAGCCGGGTCACAAGTGATGAGGATCGATGTGAATTTCATGCTAAATTGTTTCATGCTTAGCGTTGTTAGTTCCGAACAATATTGATGATTTGTGTTCTAAATAACTTTATCTCTATTGCACAAACACTTTTCCATCTTTGTATAAATGTATCATGCATCATTTTGTCTATGCTACTAGTTTAGCTGAACAGTTCTTATTAAAGTTGTGTTGTGTGTGTGTATCTTCCTATATGCTTAAACGATAAATGTGGTCATTGATGCCATTGTCATTCACACTCACTTGTTTGCTGCAACAGATCGATCAAAGTGATCAACATTATGAAGATGGAGTGAAGAAAACAATACTCGAAGATTAGTTTTAGGTTTTTCTTTGATTTCATTTGTAATAACTTGTATTTGATACTTGTAAACAATACTCGAAAACATGTAATGCTTTCTCTAGTTCTGTAATGCTTCTATTTATGTAATAATTTCTGTGATTCCATTTATGTAATTGTTTCTGTATTTTATTTTCTTTTTCTGTAAATTGATTTTTTTTGTTTTCTGTAATAAATATTTGGTGGCACATCTTCTGTACAGTTAGTGGCGCACCTGTAATGCGCCACCCCTAAGGAAATGCGCCACCCATATGGTCTTAGGTGTGGCGCATTCTGAAATACGCCACCCATAAGGGTCTTAGGGGTGGCGCATCCAGAATGCACCACCCATAAGCCTTTATTAGTGGCTTGTCCTTAGTGGCTCATCCATAATGCGCCACTAAAGGGTAAAAAAGGGTGCCACCATAAGGCCTTTCTCTAGTAGTGAACGTGGAATTGAAATGAACTTGCCACACCTCGGTCACGTCTTTCGACCATGAAACATTGAGTTCAATGGGTTTTAAATTACAAAAAAAAGAGAATCGCTCGGAAATACACGAGACTTTGCATGGCGTCGTGAGAAGGTCATACTGTGATGTGGTAAAAATTCCAGGCATTTTAAGAAAGGATATCATGCGATCGCCTTGCAAACGGAGGCATCTCTCATGAAAGACCATGGTTTCGATATGTATGGAACGAGTCGTGAAATGTTCGGGTTACAAGTAGATTGTATTGTTACATCGTCGATCGTGGTTGAATTTTTTTTCACAGCTGCCACACGCCTATACGTGATATGTATTCTAATTTAGACGCATTCCTTGTTATTTTGGTATTATTAAACTTTTTTGCACTTACAAACCAGGAAAAAAGAGTTAAATACAATATCCACCGGAACTGCAGCAGCATGATGTTGGTTCTTTGGTGACCGTTCGATCCGTGCGCATTAGACGGCGCAGGGTGTGCGATCCGTGGTGATGCGTTCTGGCCAATCAGAAAGCACGGGCGAATTTCGCAGGGTATAGGTTAAGCAAACGGTTGTCGTACACAAACTGTGTGCTTTACCATGTCACCAAAATTTTGCCATCTAAAGGAACATGTTTGATACATGTAAGTCATTAATTGTAGATTAGATAGTTCCTATGGGTTTATTTACACTTGAGCTGTGTATTTTTTTGTCATTTTCTTCTTCCGTTTGAAATATGGCACTAAGTCAGTTTCATGTGCACTCGCTATGAATTTATTTGCATTTGAACTACAAGTCCAAAGAAATTTGACCAAATATGTGCTGAAATATCATGTATGTTCTATCGTGTTAACCTGCAGCACACAACGTGGAATTGAAATGAACTTGCTGCACCTCGGTCACGTCTTTAGACCATGAAACATTAAGTTCGGTGGATTTTAAATTACAATAAATTAAAAAAAATGAGAATCGCTCGGAAATACATGAGACTTTGCGTGGCGTCATGAGAAGGTAATACTGTGATGTGGTAAAATTTTCAGGCATTGTGACAAAGTCTATCATGCGACCGCCTTCCAAACGGGGGCATCTCTCACGTAGGACCATGGTTTCGATATGTATGGAATGAGTCGTGAAATGTTCGGGTTACAAGTAGATTGTATTGTTACTTCATTAATTGTGGTTGATTTTTTTTACAACTGCCACGCATCTGTACGTGATATGTCTTTGAATTTGGACGCATTCCTTCTTATTTTGGTATTTTTAAACTTTTTTGCAGTTACAAAACGGCAGAAAACTGTTAAATACAATATCCACCGGAACTGCTGCAGCATGATGTTGGTTCATTGGCGACCGTTCGATCCGTGCGCACTAGACGGTGCAGGGCGTGCGATCCGTGGTGCTGCGTTCTGGCCAATCAGAACGCATGGGCGAATTTCACAGAGTATAGGTTAAGAAAACGGTTGTCGTACACGAACCGTGTGCTTTACTGTGTCACCGAAATTTTGCCATCTAACGGGACGTGTTTAATACATGTAAGTCATTAATTGTAGATTAGATAGTTCCTATGGGTTATTTACACTTGAGCTATTATTATTTTTGTCATTTTTGTCTTCCGTTTGATATATGGCGCTAAGTCAGTTTCATGTGCACTCGATATAAATTTATTTGCATTTGAACTATGAGTGCAACGAATTTTAACCAAATATGTGCGGAAATATCATGTATGTGCTCTCGTGTTAACGTGCAGCACACAACGTGGAATTGAAATGAACTTGCCGCACCTCGGTCACCTCTCTCCACCATGAAACATTGAGTTAAGTGGGTTTTAAATTACAAAAAAATTCAAAAAAATGAGAATCGCTCGGAAATGCAGAGACTTTGCGTGGCGTCATGAGAAGGTAATACTGTGATGTGGTAAAAATTTTAGGCATTGTGACAAACTCTATCATGCCATCGCCTTGCAAACGGGGGCATCTCTCACGTAGGACAATGGTTTCGATATGTATGGAATGAGTCGTGAAATGTTCGGGTTACAAGTAGATTTTATTGTTACTTCATTGATTATGGTTGATTTTTTTTCACAGCTTCCACGCATCTATACGTGATATGTTTTTGAATTTGGACGCATTCCTTGTTATTTTGGTATTTTTAAACTTTTTTTGCACTTACAAAACGGCAGAAAAATGTTAAATACAATATCCACCGGAACTGCAGCAGCATGATGTTGGTTCATTGGCGACCGTTCGATCCGTGCGCATTAGACGGTGCAAGGCGTGCGATCCGTGGTGCTGCGTTCTGGCGAATCAGAACACACGGGCGAATTTCGCAGGGTATAGGTTAAGCAAACGGTTGTCGTAAATGAACCGTGTGCTTTACCATGTCACCGAAATTTTTCCATCTAACGGGACGTGTTTGATACATGTAAGTCATTAATTTTTTCATCTTTCGTTTGATATATGCCTCTAAGTCAGTTTCATGTGCACTCGATATGAATTTATTTGCATTTGAACTATGAGTGCAACGAATTTTAACCAAATATGTGCGGAAATATCATGTATGTGCTCTCGTGTTAACGTGCAGCACACAACATGGAATTGAAATGAACTTGCCGCACCTCGGTCACGTCTCTCGACCATGAAAAATTGAGTTTTGTGGGTTTTAAATTAAAAAAAATTCAAAAAATTGAGAATCGCTCGAAAATACACGAGACTTTGCGTGGCGTCGTGAGAAGGTAATGCTTTGATATGGTAAAATTTTCAGTTATTTTGAGAAAGTCTATCAGGCGTTCGCCTTGCAAACGGGGGCATCTCTCACGAAGGACCATGGTTTCAATATGTATGGAATGAGTCGTGAAATGTTCCGGTTACAAATAGATTGTATTGTTACTTCGTCAATTGTGGTTGATTTTTTTTTTCACAGATGCCACGCGTCTATACGTGATATGTCTTCGAATTTGACCGCATTCCTTGTTATTTTGGTATTTTTAAAAAAATTTAGCAATTACAAACCGGGAAAAAAGAGTTAAATACAATATCCACCGGAACTGCAGCAGCAAGATGTTGGTTCATTGGCGACCATTCAATCCGTGTGCATTGGACGGTGCAGGGCGTCCGATCCGTGGTGCTGCGTTCTGGCCAATCAGAACGCACAGGCGAATTTCGCAGGGTATATGTTAAGCAAACGATTGTCGTACACGAACCGTGTGCTTTACCGTGTCACCAAAATCTTGCCATCTAACGGGACGTGTTTGATATATGTAAGTCTTTAATTGTAGATTAGATAGTTCCTATGGATTTATTTACAATTGAGATATGTTTTTTTTCATTTTCATCTTTCGTTTGATATATGGCGCTAAGTCACTTTCATGTGCACTCGATATGAATTCATTTGCATTTGAACTACGAGTGCAACGAAATTTGACCAAATGTGTGCTGAAATATCATGTATGTGCTCTCATGTTAACATGCAACACACAACGTGGAACTGAAATGAACTTGCCGCACCTCAGTCACGTCTTTCGACCATGAAACATTATGTTCGGTGGGTTTTAAATTACAAAAAATTAAAAAAAATGAGAATCGCTTGGAAATACACGAGACTTTGCGTGGCGTCGTGAGAAGGTAATATTGTGATGTGATAATATAGTCAGGCATTTTGAGAAAGGCTATCATGCGATCGCCTTGCAAATGGTGGCATCTCTCACGAAGGACCATGGTTTCGATATGTATGGAATGAGTCGTGAAATGTTTGAGTTACAAGTAGATTGTATTGTTACTTCGTCGATTGTGGTTGATTTTTTTTCACAGCTGCCACGCGTCTATACATGATATGTCTTCGAATTTGGACGCATTCCTTGTTATTTTGGTATTTTTAAACTTTTTTTGCAGTTACAAACCGTGAAAAAAAGTTAAATACAATATCCACCAGAACTGCAGCATGATGTTGATTCATTAGCGACCGTTCGATCCGTGCGCACTGGACGATGCAGGGCCTGCGATCCGTGGTGCTGCGTTCTTGCCAATCAGAACGCATGGGAGAATTCAACAGGTATGGGTTAAGCAAAGGGTTGTCGTACACGAACCGTGTGCTTTACCGTGTCACCGAAATTTTGCCTTCTAACGCAACGTGTTTGATACATGTAAGTCATTAATTGTAGATTAGATAGTTCCTATCAGTTTACTTACACTTGAGCTATGATTTTTTGTCATTATCATCTTCCGTTTGATATATGGAGCTAAGTCAGTTTCATGTGCACTCGAAATGAATTTATTTGCATTTGAACTACGAGTGCAACGAATTTTTCCCAAATATGTGCGGAAATATCATGTATGTGCTCTCGTGTTAACGTGCAGCACACAACGTGAAATTGAAATGAACTTGCCGCACCTCGGTCACGTCTTTCGACCATGAAACATTGAGTTCGGTGGGTTTTAAATTACAAAAAAATCAGAAAAAAATAGAATCGCTCGGAAATACATGAGACTTTGTGTGGCGTCGTGAGAAGGTAATACTGTGATGTGGTAAAATTTTCAGGAATTTTTAGAAAGGATATCATGCAATATCCTTGCAAAAGGGGGCATCTCTCACGAAGGACCATGGTTTCGATATGTATGGAATGAGTCGTGAAATGACCGGGTAACAAGTAGATTGTATTGTTACTTCGTCGATTGTGGTTGATTTTTTTCACACCTGCCACACGTCTATACATGATATATCTTCGAATTTGGACGCATTAGTTGTTATTTTGGTATTTTTAAACTTTTTTTAACTTGCAAACCGGAAAAAAAGAGTTAAATACAATATCCGCCGGACTGCAGCAGCATGACGTTGGTTCATTTGCAACCGTTCGATCTGTGCGCATTGGACGGTGCAGGGCGATCGATCCGTGGTGCTCCGTTCTGTCCAGTCAAAATGCACGGGCGAATTTCGCAGGGTATAGGTTAAGCAAAAGGTTTTAGGACACGAACCGTGTGCTTTACCGTATCACCAAAATTGAGAGCAGACTATTTTCAGCTACATGTCATGTTTGAACTTCAATATATTTGATTTTGTGTTATATGTGATGTTTCTACTATATTATAACTTGTACAAAGTACACACATAGCAAGATGAGGCTTCCGGTCGGAATCAGCACAAAGTTGACTCTGCTCTCCTATTTTAGGGTTGTGCAAGGGGTCTCCACAACATAAGCTAGATGACATATGGGCCGGGGCCAACTCCATATTAAATGTATCGGCACATTGAGAAACCCCCTACCCCTTTCTTCCTCGCGCGCACTTTTCTCCTGCAATCCTCTGCTCGTTTGTAACCCTCTTCAATTACCAGATTTCGTGGACTAACGTCTCTATAGATTGGTGCTGTCTGCAAGCAGAACTGCATTTCGACACCGCCCCTTGAGTCGCCGACTATCGCACCTTCTTCTCCAACGTTTTTATCGCACTCACCCACCCCTGCCCGATTGAGGGTTTTTCTACTGGACGAGAAGGTTAGTGGAATATTGCCCCTCATCTTGTAGCTCAAATTCGAATTCTGTTCGTAGCTATTAATCCCTGTAAACGCAATGTGTGTGGATCCATTTTTCTTCAGTCTTACTCGAGGTTTCAATTTCAGTGCCCAAAGTGTAATGACAAGGGAGGACTATGTGTCCTCGACCGCACACAGGAGTTGTTCAACATCACTGTGTGAGATGATTTCTTGAAGCCCACAGTATGTTCTTCTACACCCCTCTTACCCAGATGTAATCCAGACAAGGTTCTCACCGATAACAAAATTTATGAAACAAAATTTTGAAAATCTTGAGTTCTACTGATGTGAATTTTTTTGTCGAGTACTGCATATCTGTACTTAAGCCAAATTGTGAGCCATACAACATTCATTAAATTATTGTTGTGCAATCATTTATGTTAAGCTCATATTTGCATGCGTGCAAAAAAAATACACAAATAGTTGCTCATCCCTACTATATATTTCCTGCATTGCATTCCTTGCTTTGCAACAACACCTCTGATACATAAGTTCTCGTTGTACCTGAATGAAGACTCAACTAAAGTTGCAGTACAGACGAACCATGAAGACTCAACTAAAGCCTTAATACATATACTGAAAGCCGCTGCTATTTTTAGAAAGACTTGTTTAGAAAGTTTGCTGAACGTTATGTGCTAAAAGCTGCCACGAAAGTGTTAGTGGATGTAAGACAACCTGGTGATATCATACATGTAAAGTTACCAAAGCATATCCGTCGATGGACTAACAATCAAAGTCAGTATTCTTTCAAGTCTTGCATGTGTCTGTCCTGGCTTACTAATTAATTAATTATTCAAGAAAAATATATGTAAATACTGACAAGCATTATTGTATCCATGCAGACTTTGTTGGACGCGTACTTCAAGTTATGAAGATTATTCCTCAATCCACATTTCACTACAAGATTTGGAGCCTCTCTTAGAAATTGGTGGAAGAATTAAATCGCTTATTGTGCGTTTCCATGCAGGAAGCAAGATGGCATTATATGTGCCAATCGTACATACCTTGAACATAACGAATTGTATCGATGGAAAAATCATGGTACATAATATTTTATATTATATATCCTTTCGTAATATATACATTCATCCAGTGTTTTATCGGTCTTGCAATAGGTACTGCCGCCTTCAGTTGTTCCTGAATTGACCCCCTCTGCTGGTCCAATAAAACTAGCAATTGGTCAGAATAAGAAGGTGATGTCAATGTACATCATTTGCCCTAACAACGGATCAATTATCATTCATAACTGGTACCGTGTGATGGAAATTTGTCTACAGTTGAAAATGGGAGACAACAATTTGCTCTATCTGTACGAAGGCACTGAAGGCCTTTTCCTGTTCATTCAAGACGTTCTGTAACACAGATCCTAGGCAATATTTTCCTCAAATCCTTGTTGCTGAGTACTATATTATTTGTACAATTGTATATTATGTACATGTGAACTCAAATGTTGTTAAGTAATCCTTTCTATGTATTATCTTAATTAGATGCCCTTCTCAGAAATAGTAGTTTCTAGTAATGTGCATATACATATGGTAAGGACGAATTTCATTTCATACAACTACGAAGATAACTGATCACCAAAACGTGTGCCTAGATAGCAGACATTTTCGATAACTAACATGTTTCTGTTTCACTACATCATTGCACACAATTTTGTATTTCCGAACGTCTGCAAGAGAAGCTAGCCACAATTTTGAGAAAGCAAAGAAAATAAAAAGAAGACGATGTGCATCACCAACCCTTAGATTTTCAGAAACGTTTCTGATATGTTTTACTTCACACACCATGTTTTAATTCAGAACGTTTGCTTTACTAAGGTAGCGATTCATTTTTACGAACTTTTGGTGTTCTAAGGAGGAATCCCAAACACTTGATTTTAGGAACTGTGTGTCGTGCATAACAAACACTAAGATTTACAGAAACGTGCCTGATAGATTACACACCCCACACGTTTCAGTAAATACAAATGATTGTGAAGATGGGCTAGCGGTTCATTCTTTGCAATCGTGGGTGTTCTGGCTTGTCATGCAGACGGTTGTTTGAATGAATCGTCTGCTCTTGTTTCACACACGAAAGGATTTTCAGGAAGTGTGCCTAATAGATTAGGCATTCCAAATAATTCTGTTCTCATGAACGATTGTGTAGATAGCCTGGCGGTCCTTTATATGCAACCATGGGTTTTTGCCCTAAACATGCCAGACCGATTTTCAAAGAACCGTCAGCCCTACATCACCCACACAATAATTTTTAGAATTGTGGATTTTCCGGTATGTTTCCTAGAAGGTTCATTTTTCCCAAACTGTTTTTATTTATACCGTTTGCGTTGATAGCATCGCAAACAGTTTCGTACAAGGGACGGGGAAATGAGTATCGTGTTAGCCCCTCTTTCCACTAGTGTGAGTCACTGAAGCTTAAACCCTCTATAATATGTGCCTTCCATTCCACCATGGATAGACACGAACGCCCGTATTGTAAAACTTGGAGTTTAGAATCGTACTCGTCTTATTAATTAAAGTACTAATGCATGTGTTTTATTAAGTAGGCAACTACATACTGAAATAATTGTATAATAGGTCATGGTCTATGTTTTGTGGGTTTGCTTATTGATCTTACATCTTAAGAAGTTGATCCCAATTCTCTCAACATGCAAAGCGTCCACCTCAACATCTCCACTAAGCCATGCATTCAAATCTTCTCTTCTACTATGCCATGCAAAACATGCCACATAGGCGAATTTAGAAATTACAATTGTGTTTGCATTAGTCTATGCATGTAATGCAACGAAATCATACATGCATGTCCTTCACAATTTAGTTCAAAATGATATTTTGAACAATAATTCAAACGTTCTTATTCTATTTTTATACAAACTGTTTTATTGATTTTCAAGCTTACTTTTTATTAGATTTAGTTATTTTAAATAACTATTTATGCATATTTTTTTCATTGAAGTTACCGCAGCAACGCGCCGGAAATCATCTAGTTGATTGTTTTTGTATAAGTGGTTTAATCAAACTAGGAAGAAAAAAGAAAAAAAGAAAACATCTGCATGAATCTTCATGTAAAATCGATGGTATATTTTCAAATATGTAATTCATATCGATACCTTAGGTAAGCAAACAAATAACAGACAATATCTTATGCTTGGTAATACTGTATGTGGTTTGTCGATTAGATCAATCACCAAAGGTGTTATTATTACTTGGACAGTTGCATGCCTTCCAGCATACGGTTTGACTGTACTGTTCTAGTGACATGGGTTAAAAAACGGCTCTACTTTCTGAACCGTCTAGCATAATCAGTGCTAAAGTAGGGAGGCTACTCCAGCGACACACAGTAGTATCTATTTCCCCTCCAGTCTCTCGGATCTCACTCAACAATGGAGCGCCCAACTCGAGGCATCCTTAGCAAAAAAAACATCGCCTGGAAAAACCAATTGATCGACCTCAACGATTCGACAAAGGTTATTCGCCACGGCGGGAGATCCTCACGCCGAGTCGCTTTACGAGCAGGCGCCATCACCGATGATGCGCCGCAACTGGTCTCTTTGACTCATGACCGTGGCATCCGCGTTGATCTGGAGCTAGCATACGGCGCGGTGCAGGCGAGGGGGAAAACGGGCATACGCTCATCCGGGGGCGCAGGGTCTCTTCGCGGTGCCGCGGTCGATGCAGGGCTACTAATACGGTGAGGATCTCTCCCTCCTCGTTGGTTACCCCAAGTGGAAGGTGAGATGTAGGGTAGCAACAAATTTCCCCTATGTAGAGGATAGGATTTTTCTCCCGTAGGACTCGCAGAAATACAAGAAGGTGGTAAAGTGAACAATGGCACCGTTCACAACCGAGGTTGCTAACTTCACCTGGACCTGCACACAGATACAAATAACTTTGCTCCCAATGAGTACAGAGGAGTTGTCAATTCCTCCGGCCTTGCTATTTACAAAGGATCAACGCAAGAGATAATAATGATAGTGATAGCAACTGAAATTTAAACTAAGGATGTAAACAATGATATGAAGATGGACAGGGGTCCCGTCATTTTCACTAGTGATGTCTCTCTCCCAAAAGATGATAAAAGTGCTAGCGAGGTAAACAAATCACAGTTGGGCAATTGACATGATTATAAAGGCACCGCAATGCTAACTATGCTGCAAAGAAAGGAAGGGCTCAAAAGCAATGGGCAGTACGCCAAGGTAAGTAGAACGAAATCCATCTGCATCTACTACCAATCATCCACATTGAGATATCTATCCAGAACATCTCGCTGGTATTAAGTTGCGAATCCCACCCAAAGTATAAATCCAAAGAAACAGACAACTGCATTAAAAGAACTTTGCGTAAAGTAAACAATCCTTGCATCCGCGGATACAAGCACCGTTGTTTTATCCCTGGTGACAACAGCACATCCCCTAGTCTCATGATTCTGTCACTCAAGCTAGACATCAAGGGGTTGAACCCACAATCAAGCATAACGCTCCCTCTTGGAGTTGCAAAAAAATACTTGGCCAAAGTAAAATACGGCAACGGAGAACATGCAAGAATTTACTAAAGAAAAAATATAAAAGAGAAGAACCAAATATATTACTCATCACAATCTGAACATAGTCTCATAATCCATCAGATCCCAACAAACTCAGCATAGTAACGGCAGAAAATTACAAATGTGCCTCGATCATGTGAGGCATCTCACGAGGTCTCGAAAGTGGAGGCACAAAGAGGGGAGAGGAGCATCACATAGCTACTGGTCAAGGACCCATGGTCCAAGGGGAACTACTCACGGTACATACGGGAGGTATCCATGGCTATCGATGGTCTCCCGGAGGGGGTAGCTTCTCCCGGCAGGGTGCCGGAGCAGCTTCTCCAGGCAGCCCCGATCTTGAAGCGGCAGCGGCGGCGGTACAGAGGCGATATCGCGTAAAAGAGATCGATATTAGGGGTTTCCACTCCGAGGGCTAAATATAGGCGGAGGGGGATGTCGAGGGGACCCACCAGGAAGCCAGGAGGCCTCCTGGCGCGGCCTAGGGTGGGGCCGCACCAGGGACCCTCCTGGTGTCCTGGTGGTGGCCCCCTTCCGCTGCCTTGGTTATTCAGGAAGCTTCCAGGTCGCTGATTTTTTATCTGATTTTTCCGGATTTTTTGGAGCACTTTTAATGGCCGGAAAACCTGAAATACAAAAACAGCAGAAAATAGCAACTAGCAGCTGGGTGCACTGGGTTAATAGATTAGTCCAAATATGCTCAAAAGTGTATGAAAGTTCAAGCAAAACATGGCAAAGTGACACAAAACATGCATGGAGCAAGCAGAAATTATAGATACGTTTGGGACGTATCAACATCCCCAAGCTTAATTCCTGCTCATCCTCGAGTAGGTAAATGATAACAAGCATAATTTCTGTGGTGACATGCCACACAACCATATAAGAACTTTGTAATTAAAGCAATCAAAGCATGCAATTCAATTCAAGTCATAACAGGCAAGAGTCTATAATAGCATTGACACAAGCAACAAAAGAACAAAAGGGTTTGGATGCACCGGCGAAGTATGCGCCAACTCTCAAGGTGAGAAAGGGCAATGCACGGTACCGAAGAGGCTAGAAAAAGTATAGGTGGGTGGAAGTGTCAACTTTCGAATACTCACATTAGTCCCAAGAACTCATGCAGTTATTATCGGTAACTCTCAATCTAATCAGGAGGTTCACAAAGAGACAAGTACCCCGAGGAGGAGTGTATGGGGGTTTGGTTATCCTTGCGCATCCTCGACTCATGGTACGTGAGTGTACTCTAATATTTGAACCCTCCAGAGGTTAGTGATCCATCTAGTAGCTAGAGTTCTCAACAATGGTTTTTTTGGTTTTCGAAAAAAACACGGATTGCCCAAAATACGACATCTATCACTAATAGGCTCGAGCTCTTGACACCAAAAGTTCAAACATTACTATAGTCAATACCTCAAAACTATTGCAAGTTACTACTACAAAGAGAAAAGCAACTTCAACTACCTACTTTTAGTCAAGACAAAAAACTCAGTGCAACAGGCAAACTCTTTAACAAGATAAAACATGCAACCTATATAAAGTTCAACCTAAAACAAAAGAAAAGCTCTAGAAAAAAAAACTAAAGCACTACAACTAAACAGAGCAGCAGCTAAGAAAAGAAAAAGAACAACTCATAGCTAAAAGAATAAGCATGCAAATCCTATGACGAGTTCTAATTCAGGTGGAACGTGTAATTCTCCCACAAAAAAAATTAATTTGGGATCTAACGTGTTACTACAGCAAAGAAAGCAAAAACAAACCTAGAAAAGTAAAGAGCGAGACGCTCCAAGTATAGCACATAACGAATGAAGTGATAAAAATATAGTGCAACGGGGGACGAACTGATAATTGTTGATGGAGAAGGGGATGCATGGGGGCATCCCCAAGCTTAGACGCTTGAGTCTCCTTGAATATTTATTGGGGTTGCACATGGGCATCCCCAAGCTTGAGTGTTTGACACTCCAGGATCTTTTTTCATCATCTTCCATAACACACTTGAAAACTCCCTTCATACATAACTCATTGTAGACTGATTAGAGAGGTTAGTACCCTATTAAAATAATTTTTTATTTGCTGGAAATAAAGATAATCTTGAAGAGCTACTGTTTCTCAAGATTTCCAAAAAGTTTTTGCAAAGAAAAAGCAAGCTTAAGGTTTGCAAAAGTAGAGAGAGACAAAACGTGGCAGAATCTGTGAAAAACAGAACAGCAGATAGAAACTAATTTTTTAGGGGTACTTCTGCAACTCAAATAAAAAAACCCAGAACATACGAAAGTTTTGCAATTGTATAGATCACTCTGTGTAAAAATTTCAGATCAAAAATATGAACTGGGATTTTTCCATGATTTTTCTAGTCACGAGGACAGAATCTGTTTTCTGGACAGCATGTCACAACTTTCACTTCCCTTGTCGTATGAGGCTATAAAAGGCACAAAGCTTGAAAACTAAAGATACAATGATGTTGATACAGTAGTAACAATCATCAAGACCACTAAGAATAGAAGAAAAGCAAAAAGAAAAACCTAAATTCGTTGCGGGCTGCCTCCCGAAAGCGCTTCATTAGAGCCATTAGCTAGGCTTAAAGCAGAAGATCAAGTCTTTTCAAGAGAATAACTAGCCCGTGTGACGGACTCAAAAGGTAACTTAATCTTTTTCCTAGGGAAATGTTCCATCCCTTTCTTGAGAGGGAATTGGAATTTGATATTCTCCTCTTTCATGTCAATAACAGCACCAACGGTGCGAAGAAAAGGACGTCCCAAAATAATTGGACAAGAAGGTTCACATTCAATGTCCATAATAGTGAAATCAACGGGAACATAATTGTCATTGACAATGATACGAACATCGTCGATCTTCCCCAAAGGTTTATTTACGGAAGAATCAACAAGACGAACACCAAAAGAACAAGGATCAAAAGGTTTCAATTCAAGCATATCATACATTCTTTTGGGCATAACAGAGGTACTTGCTCCAATATCACAAAGAGCATAACAAGAAAAGTTATTTAATTTGATTTTTATCATAGGGTCCCAACCATCTTCTATCTTCCTAGGTATGGAGGCTTCTAATCTAAGCTTCTCCTCCCTAACTTTGATTAGAGCATTGGTGATATGCTCTGTGAAGGCAAGATTAAGTGTGCTAGTGTGGGGGTCTCTAGACATCTTGTGTAGGAAACCAATAACTTCAGGAAAAGTGCAGTTGTCAAAGTCTAGGTCACTACTATCTATCAAGGAGGTAGTGATATCATTTAATCTCACTTGTTTGAAAGCCTCTATGTTCATAGAGGTTTCTTCATTTATGGTTGAGGTTGTAGCATCACCATTGATAGGTCCAGTGGGACTAGGGGTGTGATGGGTGCTAACTGTTTGGACATCCTCAACTACTTGGATAGTGGCTACTGTGTGGTAGGTAGGAAGGCACTTAATTCTATCCTTTTCCTCTTTTTCTCTATCCCATCTTTCTTTAAGTTTAGCCATCATCCTAATGTTTTCATTGATTTGTAACTGGATAGCATTAATAGGAGTGACCTTACTCTCCTCAAGGGGAGAGGTTCTAATTTTTAACATCTCAACATCAAGGGCTAAGTTATCTACCTTCAAACAAAGATTATCTAATTTAGCTAGTTTTTCTTCCACATTCTTCTTGAAGGCTTTTTGGGTAGTGATAAAGTCTCTAAGCATACTCTCTAGTTCAGTCTTGTTGTTCCCATAGTTGTTGGATGGGAAAGGCCTAGGATTGTTGCTACCAAAATTACTCCTATAAGCATTATTGTTGAAGTTGTTTCTAGAGATAAAGTTCACATATACTTGATCCTGAGCAATCAAAGAATTTAAAGGAACATTTTGAGGATCAATAGGGGATTGCTTGGTAAGTAGAGACATAATAAGGTCAACCTTTTCATTTAGAGAGGAGATCTCCTCGACAGAATTTACCTTCTTACCAATTGGAGATCTTTCGGTGTGCCACTGAGAGTAGTTCAGCATCATCTCATCAAGTAGCTTTGTGGCAGCACCAAGTGTGGTTGACAAAAAAGTTCCTCCCACGGCCAAATCTAACAGGTTCCGCGAGGTAAAGTTCAAGCCTGCATAAAAAGTCTGGATAACCATCCAGGTAGTCAGTCCATGTGTGGTGCAGTTCTTGACAAGAGTCTTCATACGTTCCCATGCCTGGGCAACGCGTTCATTATCCAATTTCCTAAAATTCATAATGTTACTCCTCAATTGAATAATTTTAGCAGGGGGATAGTACTTCCCGATAAAAGCATCCTTGCACTTATCCCAAGAATCTATGCTATTCTTAGGAAAGGATTGAAACCAGAGTTTAGCTTCATCCCTCAAAGAGAAAGGAAAAAGCTTAAGCTTAACAATTTCACCATCTACTTTGTATTATTTAAGTGCAAAGAAGCATCATCTCTAGCACCAGAGAATTGATCTTTCATAACAAGGTTCAGCAAAGCAGGTTTAATCTCATAAGAGGGTGCTGAAGTAGCAGGTGTAGCAATAGTAGTGCAGATAAAGTCACTGTTGTTGTGACTAGTGAAGTCACACAACTTGGTGTTTTCATTGGAACCCATAGTAGCAGCAGGTATTTTTGATAAGGGACACAAAATTAAAAACTGAAAGGTAAACTAACAAGACTAAAAAGCAAAGATAAAAGATAGCGTGCAACTCCCCTATCTTGTAGACCGGAGTCGCCGGCAACGGCGCCAGAAATTGGCTTGATACGGTGAGGATCTCTCACTCCTCGTTGGTTACTCCAAGTGGAAGGTGAGATGTAGCGTAGCAGCAAATTTCCCCTATGTAGAGGATAGGGTTTGTCTCCCATAGGACTCGCAGAAATACAAGAAGGTGGTAAAGTCAACAATGGCGCCGTTCACAACCGAGGTTGCTAACTTCACCTGGACCTGCACAAAGATACAAATAACTTTGCTCCCAACGAGTACAGAGGAGTTGTCAATTCCTCCGGCCTTGCTGTTTACAAAGGATCAACGCAAGAGATAATAATGATAGTGATACCAACTGAAAAGTAAACTAAGGATGTAAACAATGATATGAAGATGGACCGGGGTCCCGTCATTTTCACTAGTGATGTCTCTCTCCCAAAAGACGATAAAAGTGCTAGCGAGGTAAACAAATCACAGTTGGGCAATTGACAGGATTATAAAGGCACCACAATGCTAACTATGTTGCAAAGAAAGGAAGGGCTCAAAAGCAATGGGCAGTACGCCAAGGTAAGTAGACCGAAATCCATATGCATCTACTACGAATCATCCACCTTGTGATATCTATCCAGAACATCTCGCTCGTATTAAGTTGCGAATCCCACCCAAAGTGTAAATCCAAAGCAACAGACAACTGCATTAAAAGAACTTTGCGTAAGGTAAACAATCCTTGCATCTGCGGATACAAGCATCGTTGTTTTATCCCTGGTGGAAACAGCACATCCCCTAGTCTCATGTTTCTGTCACTCAAGCTAGACATCAAGGGGCTGAACCCACAATCAAGCATAACGCTCCCTCTTGGAGTTGCAACAAAATACTTGGCCAAAGTAAAATACGACAACGGATAACAAGCAAGAATTTACTCAAGAAAAAAATATAAAAGAGAAGAACCAAATATATTACTCATCACAATCTGAACATAGTCTCATAATCCATCAGATCCCAACAAACTCAGCATAGCAACGGCAGAAAATTACAAAGGTGCCTCGATCATGTGAGGCATCTCACGAGGTCTCGAAAGTGGAGGCACAAAGAGGGGAGAGGAGCATCACATAGCTACTGGTCACGGACCCATGGTCCAAGGGGAACTACTCACGGTACATACGGGACGTGTCCATGGCTATCGATGGTCTCCCGGAGGGGGTAGCTTCTCCCGGCAGGGTGCCGTAGCAGCTTCTCCAGGCAGCCCCGATCTTGAAGCGGCGGCAGCAGCGGTACAGAGGCGAGATCGCGAAAAAGAGATCGATATTAGGGATTTCCACCCCAAGGGCTAAATATAGGCGGAGGGGGTGTCGAGGGGACCCACCAGGCAGCCAGGAGGCCTCCTGGCGCGCCCTAGGGTGGGGCCGCGCCAGGGACCCTCCTGGTCTCCTGGTGGTGTCCCCCCTCCGCTGCCTTGGTTATTCCAGAAGCTTCTGGGTCGCTGATTTTTTATCTGATTTTTCTGGATTTTTTGGAGCACTTTTAATGGCCGGAAAACCTGAAATACAAAAACAGCAGAAAACAACAACTGGCAGCTGGTTGCACTGGGTTAATAGATTAGTCCAAATATGCTCAAAAGTGTATGAAAGTTCAAGCAAAACATGTCAAAGTCACACAAAACATGCATGGAGCAAGAAGAAATTATAGATATGTTTGGGACGTATCAGCCACACATTGCATGCATGCTCGACATGGACATGAACTCTGGCTCTGCCTCTGATTATACCCACGACAAGCTCCTCGACAACGACTCCGACCATGACAGCGAGCGCTCCATCGCAGACCAGCAGGTGTGCCCTCTCCCGCTCCACCGATCAGGACAGATGTGCGTTCGGAAATGCACGCCCCGGCAGCCCGACGAGGTGAACGGCGGTGCAGCAGGGTGGTTTCGCTGAGGTGCCGCCGTCGTAGCAAGGCCACACAATGTGCGCATGATGGACATGTACATCGAGACCGACTCCGACCCTGAATACACCGACGACATGATCCACGTAATCGACAACAACGCCGACACCGACAACGAGCGCTCCATTGCGGAGCAGCAGGAACCCGATCTCCCGTTCCCCAAGTCTGGACGTCAACACGTGCTAGTGTGCACGCCCCGCAGCCCGGCAACCCCGATCCGCCGCTTCAGACAGCTTCACGATCTGGAGTGCACGCCCCAGCCAGAGGAGTGCACACCGCCGTAGCCCATCAAGGTTACCATCAGTGCGGCTGGGTGCCTTCGCCGCAGCGCCCGACTTTGACTCCGACTAGGGAATTAATTTAGTCTCTTTTTAGTTTCATATGGACTTAACAAGGAACTTTTAGTTATCTATTTTGGGTTTAATAGTGCAAAACCTCGCATTATATGCGGGGAGAATGAAATTAATTAAGATGAAATTAAGTAAATGTACACAGATCTGATTGAATAGCCCTCAGTGATGAGTTCCGTCGTACTAACACCGACGAGTGGATGGGAACAATTGTTTGCCACGTGTTGTCACCTCCACTTCTCTCGTCAGCAGACCAGCTTCCTCATCACAGCACGCTTGTCGCAGCAGCCAAAGCATGGGCTCCACAAGGATTTTGAACTTTTGTTATTTCCTCCCGCGCGATTTAGCCGATCCTTCCCGTGCAAGCACCCACCAGGGCAAATATCCATCCCCAATCCGAGCGCTAGATCTACAAATAAAGCTCGCCATGGAAAGTGGCGGCGGCAACACACAAACACATGCTCATCCTTTAGTTCGCCACCACTACCACCACACCCTTCACCTCATCACCTATAGCTCGTCACCCCCACCACCACACCCATTGCATATGGACCGCGCCTGGTTGGAGATGGAGGACAGAGGAATGGACGTGTCCAACGCGCTGCTGGCCGGCATTGTGTTGGCCGCACAACCCGCCACTCCCGACGACGATGACCCAAAGTTCAATCGTATGATGAAGATGGACATAGCCTAGTCTCTCGAGGATTCGTGCTTCGACACGGACCTCCGCGACCTGGACGAGCGTGAGCTACAACTTTGGTTGGAGCAGTCCGTCGCTTTTGTCGAGGACCTCGCCGTGAATAGGGATCGTCAGTGATTGGTACTGCGTGAACGAGAGAGGCTTGATCGGAAGATGCTTCGGGAGGAGGAGGAGGAGTGCACCCGAAGGCGCAGTCGCAAGCTCGTGTATGAGTTCGAGCCGGAGGAGCAGACAAATGTGGAGGCCATGGCGGTAGCCAGGAAATGTCGTTGTCCGAGTCAGTAGCACCGCCACGCGGGCAGGGAGCGCATGCATGTGCCTTGGCCACCAGATTCGGGTACGATATGGATTTCGTTGATGTAAGGCCCGATATGAGGTATTGTTCCAGATCTATATGTTTCCATCTAGATCCTGGGACGAAGCACATATCGGTCCCACCGCGACATATGACAATGCCATATGCCCTGAATTTCCAACATGATATCACAACATTACAGCTACAAGGATACAACATCTCATACAATCGGCATACAACTGCCTTAATACAATACATCAGTGGAAGATACATGTCTGAGTACAGACTACAATCAAATGCCTATTGGCAAAGGTAAAACACACCATTCCCGTATCCACACGGGTCCAGGCTCTCCGCCGAGATCCACCTAACTAGTCGTCGTCGAGTCTCCGCGGAGGAGTTCAGAAGAAGAGTCGAGGTAGTAATCAACTGCAGCGGCCGATCAGGCAAAACATAAAAGGGAAAAGAAAACCAAGGGGTGAGAATATATCAAAAGTCTTGTAACTAACTTCTCACGGGTAAGATGGGGGTAGTGGTGAGGTTGCAGACGCACTAGAAATATATGAGTGGCTAACGGTCTATTTTAGAGTAAGATGAGAACCAAGCATTCGATGAGGAATCGCCTGCAACAAATCTTGCTATCAACTACTTACGCAAGCATAGCACCTATCCTATCCTTGTCCTCCTCTTCGCATCCCGACGAAGAAGAAGCAGTCAAGGCACACACACGTTGAATCAAATTATTAGGATTATCTCAGTTTTTTTTGTCTATGAACAAGGAGCCGGTCTCAAGTTGTCCATAACCGTGGACATGGCTTCTCGAAAAGAGTTAACCCTCCAGGGGTGTACCAACTGCGCATTACAAGGATCCGCACGTACGCCCATCTCTCTCAGTTGCTACCCATCACAGGCAACCATTTTATGATTTAGTTCCAAGAGATCCGAAACGACAGGCCCCTCAAGCTAACAACAAAAAAATCTGGGTGGCCCCCGGTGAGTCGACATCTAGCTCAGGAGCCGGTTGCTCTCTCGATCTGGTCTCTCCCGTGTGTCGCAGGTTTGGATTTCCAGTAATTCTCACATGAGGCCGGGTCCTCAGCTGAACAGGTTGGACCAACAAGGAAACAAAGTCCCCGCTGGCCCTGGTTGGTTTAAAGGATGTCTGCTAGGAGAGACCCGACAGACATATATGCATGGTTAGAAAATGGTAAATCAGCTTGGGCCACCACTAGAATTGTTTGAATCTAGGTAGGTAAGAAAAGGGGACCCCATAAAATCCCACACGCGGTTAGGCATGCTTAGTCTTAAAACCAATACCCGGAACTCGGGTCCTAGGTGACTCGAATGGAACAAAGCGTCGGGGCGGGATAGCCTAGACCTTCCATCCTTCGTCGAATATAGTCAATATTATAATAGTCATATCATCCACAACAATATAATAATGTGATGGCCCAAAACCAAGGAGTAACAGGATAACGGTTGATAACATCCTAGCATGCATACTAAGCAGTGGTTGAGCAGCGAGCAATACTAACATAGCCGAACAAGGTTTGCTGGGATGTGGAGGACATGGTTGTTTGGGTTTATTTGAGAGGCATGAAATATGAAGTGGTAGGATCAAGCAATCGTCTATCCTACACCTAGGCGCGAGTGAGCTAAAAGTTATAAGCATGATATATGCTCCCCCTTACCTGATTAGAAGACGAAACCGAAGGTGAAGTCGATCGCAAGCTCGCATCGTCTCCGAGAGGTACCCGCGGAAGCACACAGGAAGTAAACACTGGAAAAGGCAATCGATGGGCAATCATCTATTACTATGAATAAATCACCAGCAAACAACAACAATAAGGCAACACGAGATAACGCACGATAACGCATCTATCGTCGAGAACGGTTATTAGAAGGTTAAGTGGAGTACTCGTCACACACGACGATACCGCACATTTAGAATGGTTCCAGTTGTTTAGCTACACAACATGAGAAAAAGTTGATAACATGGAATATCACTCAAGCATGACATATCACACAAACATTACAAGAGGTGAAGCATAAAGTAAACTATCTATGCTAGTCAATTTAAGTGGGGCAAACTCCTAAACATGACATAACACTAAGTACCCCACGACAATTAAAGGATTTGGTACTGTTCTTCCCTAAACCATATTTTAGGTTGGTTAACATCAGCAAACAATAGCATAAACAGAAAGTACACGAAAAACTAATCAAGTTACATATGAAGAACACCCCAAACGGAGTTACGGTTAAAAAGATATAGGGCGGCAAAGTAGCAACTTTATATATACAGCAGCACATATCATCAGGTTCACCACTTTGGAGAAGGAATTTATATAGCTATAGCATCCAAAGATTACAAGTGATTGCATAGAACTGAAGTAAACATGATGCTTAACAGCATGCAACAAGAATTAATGCAATAGGCCTCGTGGATGTGTCGCAATCATCATGCAAACTTGCAATAAAATAACAGCAGCAGCACACTAACAGAAAATAATAGCAGTTACCAGCCTGGTGCCCACTTCAACAATGCTTAACAACATAAAGATGGCCTCAAATCAAAATTCTCACAAAAGATGAACTGAAGTACACACAAAACTAAAAAATTTCCCTTTTGGGTGCAACGTCATCCGGGCTACGGTTTACTTGCAAATCTAAGCGCAAAACTGAATAAAATAACACACATCAGGGACTTAGCAGAAATTTTCAGCAGGGTTAATCCACAGAAAAAAATATAAAAGGGTCTCACCCATTGGGCTCGACCCAAAACAGCGCTGGCTGGATCTTTTGGGCCAGGGAGGACGAGATGGGCCGCCTAGCTGATTTGGGCCTTGAGGGAGGGGCGCTAGGCCTGGCCTGCTTGGGCTGGGCCGAACCTCCCTACTGGCCGTCAGCCTCTGCGAGCGGGAGAGCGAGATCTCGTCCCTCTGCCGTCGGCGACGAGCATCTCCGGCCCCGGCGGGTGGGCTCCTCCGTCGAGGTGAGGGGCGCGGAGGACGCCGGATCCTGGCGGCGGGGAGGCGTCGATGGGACGCTAGCGGCGCCGAGCTCGGCCTCGGCTCGAGCGCCTCTCATGGCGGGCGCGGCCTACCTGCACAGAGAGGAGACGGCGGGTGAGAGGAGGAGGTGAGGGGGAAAGGAAGAAGGGAGAGAGGGAGGACGACCGACGGTGGAGGCGCCCTGGCTAGGGCGGCGGCCGTGGCTGCTGCTGCCGGTGAGCGCGGCGGCGGCGGCCTCCACGGTTGGCGCCTCGGGCTGGAGAGAGAGGAGAGAGAATGTGGCTAGGTGGCGACGTGGCGCGTTCCTGGCCGTCAGATCGGCCGATCTGACGGTCCAGAACCCATTTGGCTGGATCTCAGATCTGGGAGGCTAGGTGTGGACGAAAATGGGGTATTTCTGGGGAAAGGTGGAGGGGATGGCTGCAATTTTGGCTTAGGGAAACCCTAGAAAGGGGTCGGAGAGTGGTAGTCTTTAAATAGCCTAGGTGGCTGACAGTTTGCACAAACATCCCCGGTTTTCTCTCGCGTGCGCGGTGTTTACATTCCTGGCCGCCTGTCGGGACCCGGGGTTAGCGTATGCAAGCCTTGCTACAACACAATCATATGGAGAGCCGAGAACCGTACCCACTTTTCTAAGCAGACAAGGCCAAGCACAGAACGTTCTCGGAAAGCATCGAACGTGAGGGGCATCCCATCCAGGCCGGATGATCAACTGAAAGGGGTCCTCATCGTCCGCACACAAGTCTAAATGATATGGGTGATGAACTCCCATACTCATAGACAAGTCGCCTCAACCATACTATCGATTGTATTATAACCCTTACATAGACTTACTCCAGCCCGATCACTTAGTCGGGGTCTAGGGCGGGCTCGATCATACATCAAAGTGTGCACGAGACAGAGTCTCGAACAATCGCATCGCGATGCCCCAAGCTGCGCACATCTAAGGGCCACTTGGTGTATAAAAGACCGCCAGCCAGATCACAACTAAGGTCTCGAAAACCCATACAAAGACATGCATGTTATAAACATACACGCAGCACACATGCCTTGTATGAACAGCAGGTATCAGTGCAATTCTCTACAAAGTATACATCTTTATTAATAACTCTTACAGAGTGCACACAGAGATCACAAGCATGTGATCCAACATTACAACAAACAAGCGGAAGCAAAGTAGGTCTAAGTACAGACAAATTTAACAAATGGCTTAGAGAAGCCTTATCTAAAAACAAGCCCTCCACGAGGGAACTAGTCGTCTGACTGGGACTACACTAGCTTGGTCTTGGTCTGTGTCTTCAATCTTCAGGCTTCGGGTAAAGGTCACCATCGGGGTCGGTGGTTCATCTAAAACATAGATTAAGCAAACGTGAGTACAAAATCGTACTCAGCAAGACTTACATAGGAGCTATACTAATCATGCATATGTATCAAGGTAAAGGGAGGTGGGGTTTCACTTGCAGAAGTGCCAGCTTTGACTTGGCTAATCCTGAACTACGAATACCAGACTTTGAGGTAAGAAGCGTACACGAGTCCACTACATCTCTTCAACCAATACATCACTATGGTTACTTCCTTGACTTCCCCACGAGAAGCACACCATAGCACTCACGCTTATCTTGCGAGTTTTAAAAGTATCCAGTTCAAGTTGTCTAATAATCAAGCTAAGCTTTCCAAGCAGTCCATAACCGCGGACGCGGCTATTCGAATAGTTTTGTTAACCCTGCAGGGGTGTACCGCTACACACACGTTCCATCAGTTACAGCCTTTTGCGTGTCACCGTTCAAGAAATGACAGCGAGGATGCCACCACAACACTTCACCCACAGCTCCGTTCTAGTCCAGAGAGTCGCCTATCTGAGGGGGATCCGTATGGAAGTCCGGCCGAGGTTCCAGTACAGCCTCAAACGATGTGTGCAGGGTCCCAAGTTGGTCTTGAAAAGCCGTTCATCCACTTCGCAGACCGTGCCACAGCCCTACCAGAACTCCGAACTACTGCGACTCTTGGGGTTCGAACGGGGTGAGGTACTAGGATGAGAGGGGTCAGTGAGCCCAATGTGTGGTTGTACTCTTCTTCTTGGATCACTACACAAGAACTCGGGCTTAGGGCGGTGTTCAACGAGACAACCCACTGTGTACTCCTACACAGCCTCTCATCGTTCACCTTGTATTAGGGTAGATTCACCAACACGTTTCACTTTCATCAACACCATGTTTATCATCATCCCGACTCACATCATAAGCAACCTCATTGTACCACTAAACATGCAATAAGCAGTAACAGTTGCAGGGGCCACATGATATCAACCAACTCCTACATCTGCTAGGATTGTGGTTTGCTTACTACTGTGACAAGATGATAGGTCATGCAAAGGATATGGGTTCAACTATGCGGTAGACACGTTATCATGGTGATCATCCTAAACAATGCATAAGCGAGACATGAGAGGGAAGTGGGATTTTATCGACATGATCAATGGGGGTTTGCTTGCCTTGCTGACGAGGTTTCGATAACGGAGTCTTCAACGAAGGGGGTGATCTCGAGCTCCAGATCCACTTCTATCAGCAACATGACAATCATAGGATCAATATCATGTACAATGCACCATCACATGAATAATATTGCAATGGTGATGTTCAAGGTACTGATGTGTTGAGCATTCCATTTAAAAGGAGTATATTGCAAATTGAATTGCAAATTCAAACTCCAATTTGAATTCAAACTTAGCCAAGCTACATGTGACATTGTTTGATCATTTTGAACCTTCTTCAAATGTGTATGATATACCTCTAATGTGTGGTTGAATTGTAGTATAATTCCATGGTCCAAGTTGCAAAAGCATTTGATCTGAATTTGAATTAATTTCAAATAAATCAAATGACATATGCTACTGGTCCCATTTTAAAATCAACTCAAACAAAGTTTAAAGTTGCATATTTGGATAGATAATTTTCTCCTGATCATTTTTCATATATTATTTTCTATATTTGGAGTTAGTATGAATTAATTATGAATTTCCAAAGTTTATTGCATTTTCTGGAATTTCTGGAATTTCTTTAATTCAATTAATCTCTGGAAATTCATTTAAATGATTTACTGCGTCAGCCTGACGTCAGGGTGACGTCAGGGGGCTGCTGACGGGTGGGGTCACTCTGTCAGCCTCAGTGGGGTTAATCCCGTTTAATTTAACCCCCTGGATTAGATTAGGGGCACTGGGGCCCAGGGGTCAGTGGGGTTAGGGGTGTGATTAGGGGTGGTTTAGGGCTAATTTCCCGGCGGTTAGCCGCCGGTGGCACGGGCACGGCGGCGTCCTCGCCGGAGTTGCCTACAGGCCACGGGAGAACACGAGACGGCTACCAAACTGCAGCCCGCACACGCCTGCATCGCGCTGCACCCACGGGTAGGCCTGGGAGTGGCCGGAGCCTCGCCGGCGTCGTGCTCAGCGGCGACTGTGGCTCTGTGAAGACGAGGGCGACGATTTGGGGCACGAGAAAGGAAGCTGGAGGCACTGGGAGGTGGCTATGGGCCGTCCGCGTCTAATGGCGTGAGCTAGAGCTCAAGGAGAGGCTCGGGGCCACGGCTACTTCAAACTCGCGGCGGCCGGAGCTTCGGGTAACGGTGAACTTGCGAGGGGAGGCACGAGAAGAGCCACAGGAGGGATCAATCGAGGCAGGAGCTCACCCTCGAGCTACTGGAGAGGACGGAGAGGTCGTAGGGGTGTTGATGGTGACGAATTCCGGCGAAGACTCCGCGGCGGTCGGCGGTGAAGAAGATGAAGGGGACGGCGTGCTCGAGGCTTAAGGGTCCGATTCCTTGCGCTCCGAGATGAAGACGACCACGACGAAGACGAGGGACATGGCGGTGCAGCGTCCTGCCGTCATTGGCCGCGTGGGAACGGTGTCGCGCTCCGCGGCAGCGCTCGGGCGTTGCGGATTTCCGACGAGGGAGGGGTGGAGAGAGAGCCAGAGGAGGGGGAAAGGAACGGGGGCGTCGTGGGAAGCTCCGTGGCGCGCTTAGGAGGAGGGGAAAGGAACGGGGGCGTCGGTGGCGTCGGTGGCCTTCCACCGAGCACCTTAGGGGCGCGGGGAGGTAGAAGACAAGGGAGGAGTCCAGGTGGGCTGGACTGGGCCAAGGGAGTTGGGCCTCGCACAGGCGCAAGGTAGGTCTTCTCTCTGTCTGTTTTTATTTTTCTTTTCTGTAATTTGTTGGCCAGGCTAAAATAAATAGCTAGGCATTTTTAAAAGTGTTGAAACTTTTTATATGGCCTCATCTTAAGTTAGACTAGCCACTTATAAAGTTTGGCACTTTTTAAAATTCAAAACATTTGAATTTTAAATCAAATAGGGTATTATTTAATTTCCAAAGCCACTATTTGAATATTAGAAAATTCCATGAGCATGGGATTGCTCCCAAACCACTTTTAAAATGATCAGCACCATTTATAGCAATTTTCCAAATGTTCAAATGATTTTTGGAAAAAGATTTTTATCTGGCCATTTGATTTAATTTCTCAGGGCTTTCTTTTCCCCATTTTTGAATTGCAATTTGAAATTTTTGCATGAATGCAAGGTACCTTTGATCCTAGCACATACCTAACTTGGAGTTGTGACACCGCCGGGGGTTCGCATGACCTCCGATTCAGGTAAAACTTCGAACTGCGCAATCAGCACGTCGAGCCGGCGGCGTTCACCTCGCACTGTAACCGTTTCGAGAACACTTTCCGGCACGCTATAAAAATATCTCGTTTACTTATTAAACGGGGTTTTCATTCCGTTGGCTACGGCTGGTCTTGTGCGGTTTTCGCGATGGTGATCGGGTGAAACCCGGTGTCGCAAAGGTCGAGTGACAGGGTGGCAAGGGTCGGTATCCGTCCGGTACGAGATAAGCGGGGGGGGGGGGGGGGAAATAATCGTCGATCGATAAATCGGGGATGCAAACACCGCAAACAAATCAGACAATCAAACAATTCACACCAAAAACAAAAAATTTATTTTTTTTGAAATCTGGGATGTTACAATACAAAACCACAACCAAGGGATCTCGTCTCGAGATCCTGGACGATCCGGGGGAGACGGGGGAGAGAAAACAGAGTCGAGAATCTTCAACACCACCAACAAGGGCTCTGCTCCATGTCGAACGTCAAACTTTGTCGAGAAACTTTCCGCAGGGAGATGGCATCGTCGAAAATACGAAACCGTCGGTGTTAAGAGGAGGAACGAAGGTGAGAACCAGATCAAAAGGATAGTGTTTCCACTCAAGATCGTGAAGACACTAGGCAAGAGGATGGAGTCAACGGACGACCAAGATGTTCAACCCGAATTCGAAGAACTAAAGGTACTACAGGATTTCCACCTGAGCTCGGAATCGAGACAATACTTCCAAGCAAAGCATTGTAACGATTTCGATACTCCACACACTCGAGATCCTAAAGTTTGAAGGGGATAAGTCGAGAATAGAACACTTACGACACTTGTCCTGACCAGAGCAAGGGTAAGGAGTAAAAAGAATCCTACTCTCCGATATCTAACTTAGTAACTGCAAACTAGTTTTTGTCTAGACTCGACTTCGGCCAGAGAGGGGATCCTACAGTCGGTAAGGCTCTGATACCAAGTTGTAAGGCCCGATATGTGGTACTGTTCCAGATCTAGATGTATCCATCCAGATACGAGGACGAAGCACATATCGGTCCCACCGCGACGTATGACAATGCCATATGCCCCGTATTTCCAACATGATATCACAACATTACAGCTACAAGGATACAACATCTCATACAATCGGCATACAACTGCCTTAATACAATACATCAGCGGAAGATACATGTCTGAGTATAGACTACAATCAAATGCCAATTGGCAAAGGTAAAACACACCATTCCCGTGACCAGACGGATCCAGGCTCTCCGCCGGGATCCACCTAACTATTCGTCGTCGAGTATCCGAGGACCCCGTTCAGAAGAAGAGTCGAGGTAGTAATCAACTACAGCGGCCGATCTGGCAAAACATAAATGGGAAAAGAAAAGTAAGGGGTGAGAATATATCAAAAGTCTTGTAACTAACTTCTCACGGGTAAGATGGGCGTAGTGGTAAGGTTGCAGACGCACTAGCAATATATGAGTGGCTAACAGTCTATTTTAGAGTAAGATGAGAACCAAGCATTCGATGAGGAATCGCCTCCAACAAGTCTTTCTATCAACTACTTACGAAAGCATAACACCTATCCTATCATTGTCCTCCTCTTCGCATCCCGATGAAGAAGAAGCAGTCAAGGCACACACACGTTGAATCAAATTATTAGGATTATCTCAGTTGTTGTTGTCTATGAACAAGGAGTAGGTCTCAAGTCGTCCATAACCGTGGACACGGCTTCTCGAAAATATTTAACCCAGCAGGGGTGTACCAACTGCACATTACAAGGCTCCGCACGCACGCCCATCTCTCTCAGTTGGTACGCATCACAGGCAACCATTTTATGATTTAGTTCCAAGAGATCTGAAACGACAGGTCCCTCTAGCTAACAACGAAAAAATCCGGGTGAGCCCCGGTGAGTCGACATCCATCTCCTGAGCCGGCCGCTCTCTCGATCTGGTCTCTACCGTCTGTCGCAGGTTTGGATTGCCGGTAATTCTCACATGAGGCCGGGTCCTCAGCTGAACAGGTTGGACCAACAAGAAAACAAAGTCCTCGCTGGCCCTGGTTGGTTTAAAGGATGTCTGCTAGGAGCGACCCGACAGACATATATGCATGGTTTGCAAATGGTAAATCAACTTGGGCCACCACAAGAAATGTTTGAAGCTAGGTAGGTAAGAAAAGGGGACCCCATAAAATTCCACTCACGGTTAGGCACGCTCAGTCTTAAAACCAATACCCGGAACTCGGATCCTAGGTGACTCGAATGGAACAAAGCGTCGGGGCGGGATAGCCTAGACCTTCCATCCTTCGTCGAATATAGTCAACATTATAATAATCGTATCATCCACAACAATATAATAATGTGATAGCCCAAAACCAAGGAGTAACAGGATAACAGTTGATAACATCCTAGCATGCATACTAAGAAGTGGCTGAGCAGCGAGAAATAGTAACATAGCCGAACAAGGTTTGCTAGGATGTGGAGGACATGGCTGTTTGGGTTTATTTGAGAGGCATGAAATATGAAGTGGTAGGATCAAGCAATCATCTATCCTACACCTAGGAGCGAGTGAGCTAAAAGTTATAAGCATGATATATGCTCCCCCTTACCTGATGAGAAGACGAAACCGAAGGTGAAGTTGATCGCAAGCTCGCATCGTCTCCGAGAGATACCCGCGGAAGCACAGAAGAAGTAAACACTGGAAAAGGAAATCGACGAGCAAGGATCTATTACTACGAAGAAATCACCAGCAAACAAAAACAAGAAGGCAACACGAGACAACGCACGGTAACGCATCTATCGTCGAGAACGGTTACTAGAAGGTTAAGTGGAGTACTCGTCACACACGACGATACCGCACATTTAGAATGGTTCAAGTTGTTTAGCTACACAACATGAGAAAAAGGTGTTAACATGGCATATCACTCAAGCATGGCATAGCACACAAACATAACAAGAGGTGAAGCATAAAGTAAACTATCTATGCTAGTCAATTTAAGTGGGGCAAACTCCTAAACATGACATAACACTAAGTACCCCACGACAATTAAAGGATTTGGTACTTATCTGCCCTAAACCATATTTTAGGTTGGTTAACAGCAGCAAACAATAGCATAAACACAAACTACACGAAAAACTAATCAAGTTACATATAAAGAACACCCCAAACGGAGTTACGGTTATAAAGATATAGGGCAGCAAAGTAGCAACTATATATAAACAACAACACATATCATCAGGGTCACCACTTTGGAACCAGAATTTATATAGCTACATCATGCAAACATGACAAGTGATTGCATAGAACTGAATTAGACATGATGCTTAACAGTATGCAACAAGAATTAATGCAATAGGCCTCGTGGATGTGTCGCAATCATCATGCAAACTTGCAATAAAATAACAGCAGCAGCACACTAACAGAAAATAATAGCAGTTAACAGCCTGGTGCCCACTTCAACAGTGCTTAACAACATCAAGATGGCCTCAAATTAAAATGCTCACAAAAGATTAACTGAAGTACACACAAAACTAAACAATTTCCCTTTTGGGCGCAACGTCATCCGGGCTACGGTTTACTCGCAAATCTAAGCGCAAAACATTAAAAATAACACACATCAGGGACTTAGCAGAAATTTTCGCTGTAGCCGGCGAGCGTGGCGGCGGCGGCCTCCACGGTTGGCGGCTCGGGCTGGAGAGAGAGGAGAGAGAAGGTGGCTAGGTGGCGCGTTCCTGGCCGTCAGATCGGCCGATCTGACGGTCCAGAACCCATTGGGCTGGATCTCAGATCTGGGAGGCTAGGTGTGGACGAAAATGGGGTATTTCTGGGGAAAAGTGGAGGGGATGGCTGCAATTTTGGCTTAGGGAAACCCTAGAAAGGGGTCGGAGAGTGGTAGTCTTTATATAGCCCAGGTGGCTGACAGTTTGCACAAACATCCCCGGTTTTTCTCTCGCGTGCGCGGTGTTTACATTCCTGGCCGCCGGGGGTTCGCATGACCTCCGATTCAGGTAAAACTTCAAACTGCGCGATTAACGCATCGAGCCGGCGGCGTTCACCTCGCACTGGAACCGTTTCGAGAACACTTTCCGGCGCGCTATAAAAATATCCCGTTTACTTATTAAACGGGGTTTTCGTTCAGTTGGCTACGGCTGGTCTTGTGCGGTTTTCGCGACGGTGATCGGGTGAAACCCGGTGTCGCAAAGGTTGAGTGACAGGGTGGCAAGGGTCGGTCTCCGTCTGGTACGAGAAAAGAGGGGGGGTAAATAATCGTCGATCGATAAATCGGGGATGCAAACACCGGAAACAAATCATACAATTCTCATCCTCCGCCAGTGGCACATACTGAGAGCACGAAGAGAGGATCTGTGATGGTAAAACTGTGACGCCTGGCGATCGAGTACAAGCACGGCAGCTCTATATGTATGCATGACAAATAACTTAAGGGTAGTAGCTATATTATGAAGTTCATAATTATCTAGATGTGTGTGTAATAGTGAATGGTTTGTAAATTATTGCTTTTGGGCATGATTTATGATATTTAATGTATGGTTGGAACTATATATATATATAGTGAAGCTATTCATCACCCAGGGTACAGAATAATTTATTCTTCACCCGAGGTAATTTTACGAACCTTTCATAAATTTTTTACATTTATAATACAAATAGTTACAGTTATATGGATTCTCTTCATAAATTTTGACATGAAAAAACAAAAATATTGATTATAAGATCAAAACAATTACATTTTATGTATATTTTACACCATCATTTTTACCTTTGTAATTTTATGTAATATAAAATATATTTTACGGCGATTATATTTTTTTACGTTCTCTTTTTACGTATGAAATATGACAAAATTTATGAAATTTAAAATAATGGTGCATTAATGTCAAAACAAAGGGGGGTGAGGAATAGTAGGGTGACGAATAGTCTCACCCTATATATATATATACATTTGTGATGGCAAATGAAGTTGCCTCCCCGTCATGTATGATTCTGAATTGTGATGTTGATGGTGATCAACCAGTCATGGGATTGTGGAATTTCAATGTAGTTATGTTTTCAATCTGAAGATTGAAATTAATCAGAACTAAAATTTCGATGACACGGTAAAGGACACGGTTCGTGTACTACAACCGTGTGCTTAAGCTATACCCTGCGAAATTCACCCGTGCGTTCTGATAGGCCAGAACGCAGCACCACGGATCGCACGCCCTGCACCGTCCAATGCGCACGGATCGACGGTCGCCAATGAACCAACATCATGTTGCTGCAGTTCCAGTGGATATTGTATTTAACTCTCTTTTACGGCTTGTAAGCGCAAAAAAAGTTTAAAAACACCAAAACAACAAGGAATGCGTCAAAATTGGAAGACATATCACGTATAGACGCATGCCAGCTGTGAAAAAGAATCAACCACAATAGTCAAAGTAACAATACAATCTACTTGTAACCCGAACATTTCACGACTTGTTCCATACATATCGAAACCATGGCCCTTCATGTGAGATGCCCCCGTTGCAAGGCAATCGCATGATAGCCTTTCTCAAAATGTCTGAAATTTTTACCACATCAGTTTTACCTTCTCACGGCGCCACGCAAAGTCTCGTGTATTTCCGAGCGATTCTCGATTTTTTTGTTTTTTTGTAATTTTGAAACCACGAACTCAATGTTTCACGATCGAAAGACGTGACCGAGGCGCAGCATGTTCACTCCCATCCCATGTTGTGTGCTTCAAGTTAACCTAAGAGCACATACATGATATTTTAGCACACATTTAGTCAAATTTCATTGCACTCATAGTTCAAATGCAAATAAATTCATATCGAGTGGACATGAAGCTGACTTAGTGCCATATATCAAACAGAAGATGGAAATGACAAAAAAATCATAGCTCCAGTGTAAAATACACCCATAGCAACTGTCTAATCTACACTTAATGACTTACATGTATCAAAAACGTCGCGTTAGATGACAAAATTTCGGTGACATGGTAAAGCACACGGTTCGTGTTCTACAACTTTTTGCTTAAACTATACCCTGCGCAATTCTCCGTTGCGTTCTGATTGTCCAGAACAGAGCACCACGGATTGCACGCCCTGCACCGTCCAATGCGCACGGATCGAAAGGTCGCCAATGAACCAACATCATGATGCTGAAGTTCCGGTGGATAATGTATTTAAGCCTTTTTTCGGATTGTAAGTGCAAAAAAGTTTAAAAATACCAAAATAACAAGGAATGCATCCAAATTTGAAGGCATATAACGTATAGACGTGTGGCAACTGTGAAAAAAAATCAACCACAATGGAAGAAGTAACGATACAATCTACTTGTATCCCGAACATTTCACCACTTGTTCCATACATATCGAAACCATGGTCCTTCATGTCAGATGCCCCTGTTTGCAAGGCGATCGCATGATAGCCTTTCTTAAAATGTCTGAAATTTTTACCACATCATATTATTACCTTCTCACGACGCCATGCAAATATCGTGTATTTCCGAGTGATTCTCATTTGTTTTGATTATTAAGTAATTTAAAAACCACCGAACTCAATGTTTCACGATCGAAAGACGTGACCGAGGTGCAGCAAGTTCACTCCAATCCCACATTGTGTGCTGCAAGGTAACCCAAGAGCACATACATGATATTTTAGCACAAATTTGGTCAAATTTCATTGCACTCATTGTTCAAATGCAAATAAAGTCATATCGAGTGGACATGAAGCTGACTTGGCGCCATATATCAAACGGAAGATGAAAATGACAAAAAATCATAGCTCAAGTGTAAAATAAACCCATAGGAACTGCATAATCTACATTATTGACTTACATGTATCAAACACGTCCCGTCAGATGACAAAATTTCGGTGACACGGTAAAGCACACGGTTCATGTTCTACAACCGTTTGCTTAACCCATACCCTGCGGAATTCGCCGTTGCGTTCTGATTGGCCAGAATGCAACACCACGGATTGCATGCTCTGCACCGTCCAATGCGCACGGATCAAACGGTCGCCAATGAACCAACATCATGTTGCTGCAGTTCAAGTGGATATTTTATTTAAGTCTTTTTTCCGACTTGTAAGTGCAAAAAAAGTTTTAAAATACCAAAATAACAAGGAATGCGTCCAAATTCACGTATAGACGCGTGGCAACTGTGAAAAAAAAATCAACCACAATCGACGAAGTAACGATACAATCTACTTGTGACCCGAACATTTCACCACTTGTACCATACATATCAAAACCATGGTCCTTCATGTAAGGAACCACTTTTTGCAAGGCGATCGCATGATAGCCTTTCTCAAAATGTCCGAAATTTTTACCACATCATAGTTTTACCTTCTCACGGCGCCACGCATAGTCTCGTGTATTTCTGAGCGATTCTCAATCTTTTTGAATTTTTTTGTAGTTTGAAAACCACCGAACTCAATGTTTCACGATCGAAAGACGTGACCAAGGTGCGACAAGTTCACTCCAATCCCACATTGTGTGCTGCAAGTTAACCCGATAGCACATATATGATATTTCAGCACACATTTGGTCAAATTTCGTTGCACTCATAGTTCAAATGCAAATAAATTCATATTGAGTGCACATGAAACTAACTCAGCGCCATATACCGAAGAGGAAGATGAAAATGACAAAAAAAATCATAGCTCCAGTGTAAAATACACCCATATCAAACAGAAGATGAAAATGACAAAAAATCATAGCTCTAGTGTAAAATAAAGTCATAGGAACTGTCTAATCTACACTTAATGACTTACATGTATCAAACATGTCCCATTAGATGACAAAATTTCGGTGACACGATAAAGCACACGGTTCGTATTCTACAAACGTTTGCTTAACCTATGCCCTGCGAAATTAGCCGTTGCGTTCTGATTGGCAAGAACGCAGCACCACGGATCGCACGCCCTGCACCGTCTAATGCACACGGATCGAACGGTCGTCAATGAACCAACATCATGCTGCTACAGTTCCGGCGGATATTGTATTTAAGTCTTTTTTCCGGCCTGTGAGTGCAATAAAAGTTTTAGAATACCAAAATTACAAGAAATGCGTCGAAATTCGAAGGCATATCACGTATAGACGCGTGGAAACTGTGAAAAAAAATCTACCACAATCGATGAAGTAACGATTCAATCTACTTGTAACCCGAACATTTCACCACTTGTTCCATACATATCGAAAACATGGTCCTTCATGTGAGATGCTCCCGTATGTAAGGCGATGGCATGATAGCCTTTCTGAAAATGTCTGAAATTTTTACCACATCATATTTTTAACTTCTCACGGCACCAAACAAAGTCTCGTGTATTTCGGAGCAATTCTCAATTTTTTTATTTTTTTGTAATTTAATAACCACCAAACTCAGTGTTTCACGATCAAAAGATGTGACCGAGTTGTAGCAAGTTCACTCCAATCCCACATTGTGTGCTGCAAGTTAACCCGAGAGCACATACATGATATGTCAGCACACATTTGATCAAATTTCGTTGCACTCATAGTTCAAATGCAAATAAATTCATATCGAGTGCACATGAAACTGACTTAGCACCATATATAAAACATAAGATGAAAATGACAGAAAAAGCATAGCACCAGTGTAAAATAACCCATAGGAACTGTCTAATCTACACTTAATGACTTACATGTATCAAACACGTGTCGTTAGATGACAAAATTTCGATGACACGGTAAAGCACACGGTTCGTGTTCTACAACCGTTTGCTTAACCTATACTCTGCAAAATTTTCCATTTTGTTTTGATTGGCCATAATGCAGCAACATGGATCGCACGCCCTGCACCGTCCAATGCGGACGGATCGAACGGTCGCCAATGAACTAACATCATGTTGTTGTAGTTCCAGGATATTGTATTTAAGTCTTTTTTCCGGCCTGTAAGTGCAACAAAAATTAAAAATACCAAAATAACAAGGAGTGCATCGAAATTCGAAGGAATATCACGTATAGATGCGTGGCAGCTGTGAAAAAAATCAACCACAATCGACGAAGTAACGATACAATCTTCTTGTAACCCGAACATTTGACCACTCGTTCCATACATATCGAAACCATGGTCCTTCCTGTGAGATGCGCCCGTTTGCAAGGCGATCGCATGATAGCCTTTCTGAAAATGTCTGAAATTTTTACCACCTCATAGTTTTACCTTCTCACGGCGCCACGCAAAGTCTCGTAAATTTCTGAGCGATTCTCAATTTTTTGTTTTTTTTTAATTTAAAAAACACCGAAGTCAATGTTTCCCGATCGAAAGACGTGACCGAGGTGCACCAAGTTCACTCCTATTCCACGTTGTGTGCTGCAAGTTAACCTAAGAGCACATACATGATATTTCAGCACACATTTGGTCAAATTTCTTTGCACTCGTAGTTCAAATGCATATAAATTCATATCGAGTGCACATGAAAATGACATAGCGCCATATATCAAACGCACAATTCTTCTCACAAATCCGTGTGGGATATTTACCCTATTACGGAAGCCCGGAACAACCTTACCGTGTGCGATCTCTATCAGCAAACCTACCACGAGTGTTTGGAACTTAAAGAGAGGTAGCTCAAAATTTCGGTGATGAGGGGTTCCATGGATAGTTTCCCCTGTATGGCACACGTTTATCGAAAGGAACTGTGTGCAATGTATGTTTCCCTCACTCAAGTTTTAAGTTTCCAAGCAAAATTTTCAGTATCCGCGCCTTATGTGTGTATTTATGCCTTCTTCCCTCCAGCCCATCCCCCAACCCACTCGTAGCCCCCCTCAATCCTCGGCCGCGACAACCATCTGCTCCGAGCTACTGCGCTCCTCTCGTTCTTATCTGGTGAACCACCGAGCTGCATCCCTTCCTCGTACCGTCTGCGTACATGGATCCGGCGAAACACCCTCTTCCATCCATATCCCCACAACCTACCCCAAAGAATCGCCGTGAGCTCGAGGAGGTAGATGTGGTCGCCGGTAGTCATCTCCCAGCCGCACTAGCTGGCTCGACACATCAGATCCCGGTGCATTCCTTCATTGTACACCCGGACGACCACCTTACCACGGTTGCGGTCGAGTGGGGTGCATACTTTGTCAGGTTGGAGTGTATAACCAGTGTACATGTGTCTTTCTTCATCTGATGCGTGCTGGTCTCGTCATCGAGCTCGTCAACAGCGACGGCTTGACAAGGGCTATGCCACATATGAAGTCTCCCAACTTTGATCTATTGGATGCCTGTCGGGACCCGGGGTTTGAATATGTAATTCCAGTCACAATTCAATCATATGGAGAACCGAGAGCCATACCCACTTGTCTAAGCAGACAAGGCCAAGTACAAGACACTCTCGGAAAGCTCGAACGTGAGGGGCATCCCATCCAGGCCGGATGATCAACTAAGGTGGGTCCTCATCGCCCTCTCACAAGTCTAAATGATTATGGGTGGTGAAATCCCATACTCATAGACAAGTCGCCTCAACCATATGATCGATTGAATCCTCACACTTACATAAACAAACTCCAGCCCGATCTCTTAGTCGGGGTCTCGGGCGGGCTCAATCATACAACAAAGTGTGCCACGTGACAGAGTCACGAGCAATCGCATCGCGATGCCCCAAGCTACGCACATCTAAGGGCCACTTGGTGTATAAAAGACCGCCGGCGAGAGCCCAACTAAAGTATCGAACCCCACACATGACATGCACGATATAAACATACACGCAGCATGCATGCCAAGTGTATAACAGCAGGTAACACAACATGAACTCTACAAACTCATAGTTTTATTGCATCTCCTATACAGAGCAGATATAGTAGTGTTACAAGCAGAGATCACATCACTGTGATCCAACATTACATCATACAATAACGGAAGCAAATTATGTCTTAGTAAAGACAAGGTTAACAAATGGCTTAAGAAGCCTTTAAGAAAACACAACGACCCTCCAGAGGGACCAGGCTGCTGTCTGGGACTACATTACTTCGTCGGCGTCGAGCTTGAGGGGGAGGCCAGCCTCAGGGTCAGTGCTCTCGTCTCTAAAACATAGAATAAGCAAACGTGAGTACAAAGTCGTACTCAGCAAGACATACGTCAGAACTATACTACTCATGCTCAGGTATCAAGGTAAAGGCAAGTGGGGTTGTAATGCAGAAAGATTTGACTTGGCTATCCTGTACTACGACTACATAGAGTTGAGATGAGAGGCGCACACGAGTCCATCTAATCTTGATCACCACATCAATAGACAACCATGGATCCTTCCTCGACTTCCCCACGAGGAAGCAACCCAAAGCACTCCCACTTATCTTGCGATTTTTAGAGTATCCATTTGAGTTGTCTAATAATCAAGTAAAGATCTCCAAGTAGTCCATAACCGCGGACACGGCTATTCGAATAGTTCATTAACCCTGCAGGGGTGTACTTCTTCACATACGTAGCTACCACTTATCGCCTTGAACTCGTCACCTTCAAGCGGTGTCGGCGAGGATAGTACCACGACACTTACCTCACGGCTCCAACTCTAGTCCAGGGGATCGCCTATCTGAGTTGTACCCCAATCGGGAATCCGGCCGGGGTTTCCATTCAGGACCCAGATGATGTATGGACGGTCCGACAAGCCCACCTCGACGGATGGTGCTGCGCTTGCCTAAAACCGTGCTACGTTATGAAAGCAAATAGAATAACAATTAACCCATGCGAATCCTGGACCATTGTCGGGGTGAGTTAATAGGTCGAGAGGGGTCAAAGAGCCCAACATGTGGTAGTAATCTGTGTCTTGGATCACAACACAAGAACTCGGGGCCTAGGACAGTGTAAATGAGACAACCCACTGTGTACTCATACACATCCTCTCATTGTTCACTTATATTAGGGTGACTTCATCAACACGTTACCACCTTGTTGCATGTGTTCACTACCATCCCGATACATCACCCAGATGGATCAATTTCATTGCAAGCAACTCTAGCATGACATAACATAACATGGATGAAGGGCCACATGATGAACACAAACAAACTTGTATCTGCTAGGTTGAGGTTTGCCTAATATTGTGGCAGCAATGATAGGTCATGCAAAGGATGGGTTCAACTAGCGATAGAACGGTAACATGTGAATCACCTAATCATGAATAAGAGAACAAGAGGGAAACTGAGTTTTTATAGATATGATCAAAGGGGGTTTGCTTGCCTTATTGTCGGGACTCGGGGGTGCCACTCTTCGGAGAAAACAGGGACTACGTCCGGCGATGGATCTATCAAGAAGAAACAAACACCGAGACAACAACAATGTAAACATCTCATTGCAATGCACATTCAAGAATGAAACATGGCATGGTACTGATGTGATCTAGGTTCAATTTGCAACAAGTTAATTGAAGTTGATTTGAAGAAGAAATTCAAATTCAAACTCCAAATGTTTTTCAAATTATCCCAAGTTGCATTTGCTAATGTTTGGTTATGGTAAACCAAGTGGTCATGTGTATGATATGCCTCTGATGTTAATGTGATAAGGTTGGAATTGCAAAGATTTAATTTGAAATGATGTAAACATTTATTTTGAATTATTCCAAATAACCCAAATAGCTAAAAGCTACTGGTCCATCATCATCGATGTGTTGTTCATCTATGAAAATATGATATTTGGAATCCTTGCATTTTTCTGATGATTTTTCATATATTACACTTTTGATTTGGAGTTATGGTCTAAAAGTTATTGAATTTCAAAGATTTAATCAATTTCTGGAATTTCTGGATTATCTGTAAAAAGAAAAAGGCTTTACTGCATCATGCATGCGTCATGCTAACGCAGGGGAGGGGGCTGACATGTGGGGTCACCTTGTCAGTGGGACTGGGCTAAATCCCTGTTTTAAATAAGTGCTAACAGAAGATTAGGGGGCGCTAGGGCCCACTTGTCATTGACCCATGGGGTCAAATGACCAGGGGATTAGCCCCTAACCACCCTGCCACATCGTCCTTGCCGGCGTTGAGCCGCCGGTGGCCACTGGATGCGGCGGCGCCCACGCAGCAGGCGGCTCCGGCCACGGGAGGCCACGCCAAGGGCACCGGGGTGCTCCTTGAGCTCGCCCGCGTCACCCAGAGCACACGGAGGCCACCAGGAGGCACTGGAGGCACGCCGACAACGAGAGGCGCGGCGGCCGGAGCTTGGCCTCGGCGAAGATGGCTACCGCGGCTCCAAAATTAGCGCAAGGAGAGGGGAAATGACCGCCGGCTCACCAGGAAAGCATTGGAGGTGACGGCGTGGTCAACGGTGGCGCGATGACGACGGAATTGACGGCGAGGCCTTGCGGGTCCAGCGAGAGCTCGATGAAAAATCCGCCGGCTTGAGGTCGAGGGGGCTTGCGATCTTCCTGTCTAAGACGAAGACGACGTCTCTGCGCTCCCTGGACAAACTTGTCCGGGCTTTTGAGCTTGTTGGCCGCGCGGATGCACGACCGTGCTCCGGCGAGCTCACGAGCGGAGCGGGCAAACGGCGAGGGAGGATGGGAAGAGGGAACCAGAGGGAGGGGAAAGAACAGGGGGGCTTCGAGGGGCTCCTCGGTGAAGAGATGAGGAAGGGGAGCAGCTCCGTGGCCAGAAGCAGGAGGTGGCGGCCATGCGAGGTGCACGGCTCGGCCGTCCCTCCTTCTGGCAGAGGAGGAAAAAGACAAGGAGGCCAGCTGGGCTGGGCCAAGCCTCTGGGCCAGATGGGCCAAAAGGTGAGGTTGCTCTGTCCTTTTTCTTTTCTTTTAATGCTTTCTGTTTTTATTTGTTTTGTATTGGATAAAATACCCAAACATTTTTATAAAATCTCCAAATATTTTATTTGGACTTATGTGACATAGAACTAGTCACTCCCAAGATTTGAAGATTTTTGGAATTCAAATTATTTGAATCCAATTCAAATAGCATTTAAATTTAATTTCCAAGCCTCCATTTGAATATTTGAAAAATCCATGAGCATGGGTTTGACTCCAAATCATTTTTAAAATGATCATACTCATTTATAGGACTTTTCAAAATTGTTTGGAGGAATTTTGGAAAAACTTTTTATCTGGCCTTTTATTTAAATTCTTTTTGAGGCTTTTCCAAATTCCCAATTCTTAAAACAAGAATTTAAACATGATGCAATTATTTCTAGGAATAAAAGCACATACCAAAACTAGGGTTGTGACAATGCCCCCCCTCTGATTTCGTCGAGTGCTCAGTGAAGGACATGTGATGCATGTACCCCTGGGAACCCCTTTTGTTGTTTATGAAAGCCGCTTGCAGAAAAACAGTGGCTCGACATCACTAGCCGCCAAGTCAGATCTGTTCGACAACTACAACCATGAGGATGGCACCCACGACTTGTCCTCTCCCAAGGGGAAGAAGCTGTTTAAATTACTATCTTTATCAAAATAGCTAAAAAAGTTGGTTCTTGGGTAAGCATTTCTGCGGATGAAAATTGTAAACATATCTCTTTGCACCAGTGCCATTTTAATGTCCATATGTAGGTATCAACTATTCCGTTATTCTCCTTCTGTTGGGTTGATGATGCAATGACATGTTCAACTATGTTGCCTTTGGCTATGTGATGCATGATCTGCTAAAAAGTTGGTTCTTGGGCAATCATTTCTGGGGATGAAAATCATAAACATATCTCTTTGAAATTCATTCCAAGTTTCGAAATGTTGCTAATATGATCTACCTATTCACTGATATTGATTCCATGATATGTTAAATTATGATGTGTTTGTCCGTGCTAGATATTTAGGTATCAACTAGTCAGTTTGATTCCACCAATACCATTTAATGTCTATATTTTTGGTATCAAATAGTCTGCTATGCTCCTTCTGTTGGTTTGATGATGCACTGGTGATACGTCCAAAATTCATCACTATTTTATATCGTAATTCAACCCTATTCATTGATATATTTCACATTACGATGTTGTTCTTATGTTGCTTTTGCTTGTTTTACACAGTTTGCAACTTTCCGGTGCCGAAACAATAGACGCAGAATTCAGCGGAGAAAAGTGGACACTGAGTTGCTGAAACAGAACATCTCCAAATGAGCTGAAAATTGACGGAGGGTATTTTTCCGAAGAATAACGAAGACTCGCCGAAAAGGAGATAGAGGGGGTCCATTAGGTGCCCAGCCGCCTCGCTGACGCGGCCCCCACCAGGGGCGTGCCGGGAGACCATCTGGACTAATGGGGCCACCCCTGGCTCCCCCCTTTGGCATATATATCCCTCGTCATCCAAAAACCCTAAAATTGGACGAGTTTCGCGAGTTTCGCTGCCGCTTCGTGGTGGAAATCTACAGAGAAGAAAAGGCATCTTCGGCGGGAAGATTCCGCCGGGGAGAACACCTCCCGGAAGTGGAGATCATCGTCATCGTCATCACCATCGTCACGGGCATCGTCGAGATCATCATCAACATCGTCTCCAACATTAGCACCATCTCCATCTTCATCCCACATAATCTCACCATTGTCACTTGTGTTGTAACTTGTACTATCCATCCACTCTACCCTATCGGTGTTGATTACCTCTTTGTGGTGAATGCTATTGAGTTTTGTTGGAAAATTCTTGTTATTTCCAGATTTTTTATCATATATTTATCACCACTGATCATGATCTCTTATATGTCTTGTGAGTAGTTACTTTAGTTCTTGAGGACATGGGAGACGTCTACTTGTTAGTAGTCATATGATGTTGAAGTAATATGTGTTTTTGATAGTTAAGTTGTGTTCGTATTTTTCTAGTGGTGTTATGTGAGTCGAACACATAACACTTCGCCTTGTTAAGGACCTAGAGGAATATATTGTGTATAAATAATGCTAACGGTGGGTTGCCGGAGTGACAGAAACCTGAACCCCAGTTCACACACTTTTGCACAAGGGAATAATGGATCCTTGATGTTATTATTGTGGTTAGGCTTTTGCCTTAATTTCTACCTTTTATTTGCGTATGCTTGCAAGGTGTTTAATCATAAGAGTGCACTTGTCTTAGTCTATAAGGTGTGCTAGCATAGATCCATCCACTCAACACTTATCAACATAAAATATAGTACCGATACGAAATATGGTGAAAGCACATGACTACCTCTCCCGTGTGTCCTCAAGTATGCTTTAGGATTTATAAGTTCAGTTGCTAAGCTTATCCTTTGCTCAAACGGATGGGGCCACTTGTTTCTCCTCAGTACCTTTCACTCTGGTTTTTTTACCTTCTCGTTGCTTACCGAAAACCCCTAAAATGTTATCATTCAGTGCTTGCAGTTATTCCTTGTCCAAAGTCACTTATCAATACATTCTTCTCCTCGTTGGGTTCAACACTCTTACTTACCGAAAACGCTACGATAGATCCCCTACAGTTGAGGGTCATCAACTAATGTTTTCTGGCGCGGTTGCCGGGAAGTGTAGCGCTATTTGTAAGTGAAGCTAGTAAGGAAAGCTTTATATTTTGTGTGTTGTTTTTATTTTGTTGTTGCTACTTTATGTCCTTATGGACAAATCTACTCTTGGTTCGTTGCTTTTGGGGAAACGCCCCACTACTATGGTGGTTACTCCCACCCCTGCTGAAATTGTGCCTTTTAAAATACCAACTGGCATTATCGATTATGTCTTGGCTAATTGTTATGCAGGAGACAGACATCCAGGTGAACACTTGCTATATTTGTCACAACTATGCTCATTATTTAAGCTTGCAGGTGTATTAATGGAGTTCGTCATGAGGAAATTATTCTACGTATCACTTACAGATAAAACTTCCGATTGGTATAAGCTTCTCGATAAATCACATTTGCTTGATTGGCAAGAGCTTATGTCTCTCTTTTATACAAAGTTTTATCCTCTTCGTGAAATTCATCGAGACAGGAACTATATCTATAACCTTTGGTATCGTTACGGAGAAAGCATTAATCAAGCTTGGGGGAGATTGAAGTTCCTAATGCTCAAATGTCCTAATCATGAGCTCCCCAAGGAAATTATTCTTACAAATTTGTATGCCAGGCTTTCTCGTCAGGATAAGGAGATGTTGGATGCCTCCTCTAGTGGGGTATTTCAAACGAGAAGTGTTGAAGAGAGATGGGATCTCATTGAAAGGATTCAGAAGAACGCTGAAGACTGGGAAATTGATAAAGGTATTGGACCCGTTATAAATTATGAGCATGATTATATTGAGTGCTATGTGAAAACTGATTACTTTAATACCTTTTTCTCTATGATTGGTCTTGATTCCCAGCTAATAATTGATTTTTGTAAGGAATTTTCCTCTCATGTTGACTCTTCTAAGGAGAAGAAGCATCAGTACCACAAACCCTTTAAGGAATTACCTGTTGCTATTAATGTTGCTGACCCTATTTCTCCTGTTGTTATATATGAAAAAAAATCCCGCAAGGATAAGGGAGCACTCTTTTGTGACAGGCATAATAAATAAAAGTGAGAGAAGTTTTGACGAGCCTGAGGACCAGATCAAGGTCGATCCTGAAGTTTCTTTGGTTAAAGACCTAGTTACTAATGATGGTTTGGATTCCAATATAAATTTTTGTGTTGTTTCCACTAACATTGTTATAACCAAGAATAAATGCCCAATTTCAGGTACACCAGTTGTATTTGTTAAAATAGGAGATCATAATTGTTATGGGCTATGTGATTTGGTATCGAGTGCTAGCGCCATTCCTTATTCACTCTATCAGGATATCATGGCTGATATTTCACCCTATGAACTTGAAGAGATTGATGTTACTATTAATCTAGAAAACAGAGAAACTATCTCTCCCATTGGAATTGTGAGAGATGTTGAAGTTCTATGTGGAAAGGTAAAGTATCCTACCGAATTGCTAGCACTTGGTTCAGTGCAAGATAGTTTTTGCCCTATTATCTTTGGTAGGCCTTTCCTCAGCACTATAGATTACAAGAAAGCTAAAGTTTCTGTTGAATTCAATGGTGAGCCATATGAATTTAACTTTTCTAAGTTCTCTAAGCAGCCTCGTGGTACTTATTTGTCTAGTAATGATAAAATTATTGAAGATATTACTTCTATTGCTATTGCTCCTAATGATCCTTTGCAGGAATATATGGAGGACCACGAGAATGATATGCATATGCAGGAAAGAAACGAGCAAGATGACATATTCTTAAAGCAATATGCTATCCTGAAGCACAACCTTCCGGTTGAACCTGTAGAATCCTTGCAAAACCAAAAGAAGACCTGGTGTTTGATCTCGAACCACTTCCCGGTATGCTCAAGTATGCTTATTTAGATGAAAATAAAATATATCCTGTTATTATCAATGCTAACCTTTCAGGATTTGAAGAAGAGCGATTATTGGAGACACTTCGTAAACACCGTGGTGCTATTGGCTATACCCTTAGTGACCTTAAGGGAATTAGTCCATCGATTTTCCAACATACTATCAATCTCAAACCTGATGCTAAGCCAGTTGTTGATCATCAACAACGGTTGAAACCAAGGATGAAGGAAGTGGTTAGGACTGAAGTTCTCAAGCTTCTAACCGCGGGTATCCTCTATCCTATAGCTCATAGTAAGTGGGTAAGTCCAGTTCATTGTGTTCCTAAGAAAAGAGGTATGACTGTTGTTCCTAATGATAAAAATGAACTAATACCTCAAAGGATTGCTATTGGATATAGAATGTGTATTGATTATAGGAAGTTGAATAAGGCGACCAGGAAGGACCACTACCCACTACCTTTCATCGATCAAATGCTTGATAGGTTGTCCAAAAACACTCACTTTTGCTATCTAGACGGGTATTTTTGCTTCTCTCAAATTCATGTCAATACTTCCGATCAAGAGAAGACCACTTTCACTTGTCCTTATGGTACTTATGCTTATAGGTGTATGCCTTTGTGTTTATGTAATGCACCTGCTACTTTTCAGAAATGTATGTCAGCTATCTTTCATGGTTTCTGTGAGGAGATTGTGGAAGTCTTCATGGACGATTTATCCGACTACGAAACTTCCTTTGACCACTGTCTCCACAATCTTAATAAAGTTTTGAAGAGATGCGAGGAAACAAATTTAGTGCTAAAGTGGGAAAATGCCACTTCATGGTTAACGAAGGGATCGTTCTTGGTCACAAGATTTCCAAGAGGGGAATTGAAGTGGACAAGACGGAGATTGAAGCTATTGAAAGGATTCCCTATCCAAGGGACATCAAAGTTATTCGTAGTTTTCTCGGTCATCCTGGTTTCTATAGAAGATTTATTAAAGACTTTTCTAATACTTCTAGACTCCTCACTAATCTTCTCCAGAAGGATGTTCCTTTTGTATTTGATGAATATTTTAAGGAAGCCTTGAAAGTTCTTAAGAAAGCTTTAATAACCTCTCCTATAGTACAACCACCTCATTGGAATTTTCCCTTTGAAATTATGTGTGATGCTAGTGGTTTTGCTGTTGGGGCTGTTTTAGGCCAAAGGGTTGATAAGAAGTTGGAGAAATCGACGATACGCCGACTCTGGCAGGACTCGATCCAACCCAGGTGCATAGCAACCTCGGTATCTTCAACATCTACATCAAAATCTACATCACGCTCATGGAGAAAACAAGAAAAAATTCGACTGCGCGACTCGAAACTCAACTTCAACATTGATCCTTGAGCGCAGCTTGCCAGACAGAAAAAACATCTGCATTGCGGACGCTCCGGGAGGCGACTTGGAACTCATATTGAAGATCTCTTCGGTGAAAATATTGGAAATTCTGTTGGTTACAAGCTGTTAAAATTTCAGCCAATTCCGACGGTTAGATCTTCCTGGCCGACTCCTGCACTTAAGCACTATCAAAATCTGGCGGAACTCCACACGATTTCAGCAAAATAATTCCCGAGGTAGACTCATACATCAATTCAAAGATCCCTCCGATGCAAAGCTACAGGATATAGTATTTTACTACCACAAAATATTTCAGAAAATTCCAACGGTTAGATCTCCGTGGCCGACTCCCGCACTATAACGCGTTTTTGGATCTACGCAAGGTCGCGAAATCCAACCAAAAGAGATGAGTCTACAAAAAAACTTTCGACTCACCAAAAAGATGAGTCTATGGAAAAATTCCGACTCACCAAATTAGATGAGTCCATGGCAAAGAAAGAAAAAAAGAGACCGACCGCGTACGGAAAATTCTTTCTCCTTCATTGAGTTCCAGATCATCGGTAAAATCCCGTCTTAGATTCCGGTTCATTGAAAAAAATCCCGGCTCTTTCATTGAGTTTCAGATCATCGGTATAATCCCGGCTTAGATTCCGGTTCATTGGAAAATTACGTCTCTTGCATTGTGTTCCGGATCTTCGGTAAAATCCCGTCTTAGATTCCAGTTCATTGGAAAAATTCTGGCTCTTTCATTGAGTTCCGGATCATCGGAAAAATCTCGGCTCCCTTCTCGAGTTCCGGTTTATTTGAAAATCTTGGTTCCACAATGAGATTCTGGTTCATTCAAAAATTTGGCTCCTCGATGAGTTCCGACTCATTTAAATTTCTGGATTCTCAGCGATTTCTGGCTCATCAAAAATTTCGGATCCTTGATGAGTTCCGGTTCATCGAGAATTTTGGCTCCTTTGTGGATCCAGGATCATTACAAATTACCGGCTTCACAAGAAATCTCGGTAAGACTCGGCACTTCTGGAACCAAGAATTTTTCATTTTTTTCAATGCACCTTTATTTTCATATCATGATGCATTGCATTTTCAGCATTAATAAGTCGACTTTCATCGCACTAGGCCATCGCCACATAATAAGTCCACTTTCGTCGCACTAGGCTATCGCCACATAATAAGTCCACTTTCATTGCACTAGGAAATCGCCACAAAATAAGTCGACTTTCGTCGCACTAGGCTATCTCCACATAATATGTCGACTTTCATGGCACTAGGCTTTCGCCACATCTAATATCTAAGTCGACTTTCGTTGGACCGGCTCTCGCCAACCTAGCTGTCATACCGAATTTTCTTTATCTTCATGTTTTCATATTGCATCATACATTGCATATTCTTACATTTTTTCTCAGAGATCTGGGGGCTTGATCAACCTTCTATCGGCTCTGAGCATGTATATTGCTTAGTTTGGAGAATCGGGGAGCTCGATGATATTCATCGACTCTTATATGAGAAGCCCGCATATATATGTAAAACTCCACACGTTTATGACCTATTCAGAGGAAGTAGGGGAGCTCGATGACATCCATCGTCTCTTAATAAATGTAAGCCCGGCATATACATGAATTGGCCACCCACGTCGTAAAAGTTTGCCTGCACAGCTCAAGCTCATATGACTAACGCGAACCCGGTTAGTCTAAACTTCGGGGGTTTACATAAACGCCTATCGAGTTTAGTCTAGGAACCGGGCACACTAGTCACATGTGTCGGCTTACAGTGAAGTTCCGACTGTTGAACCAATAATCTTTCTCAACGCGAGAAGATGAGGCATGAGTCAGCTTCTATTAGCCTCAGAAATTTATTTTTTGCATACATCAGCATCTTAGCATATTTTCTTTTCTATCATTTCATATGTCATAAAACTATGCATACAATATGAGAATTAACATGTGTGACTCGGTATGACAGGAAGATGATCATACCAACTCTTGGGGACTATAGCTCGAATTTCTCTGTAACTCGACATGACACAAAGATGCTCATACCGATTCATGGGGACTATACTTTCCGCATTGCATCTTCTGCATTCTTAAGTCGACTTCCGTCGCACCGGCTGTCACCATATATATAAGTCGACTTCCATTCCATAGGCTCTCGCCATATAAATAAGTCGACACTCGTTCCACTGGCTCTCGCCATATAAAATATATAAGTCGACTTTCGTCGCACCGGCTCTCACCACAGTCAGATGCTCATACCGACTTGGAGTTGGGACACATTATTACGGGTTGCTGAAGGAAACATATTTCAGCACTCAAAGGGCCACTCTATTTGGAAGTTGGGAACACAACCCATCATATCATATCTACCGGATTCAACAAATTCGCATTCATCGTTTTTTATCAGCAAGCAAACATTTTCCGGATTCAACAAAAATTGCCGGCTTTGGCATCTAATACTTGGCGACTTTAGAAAACAAGAAAGAAATTGTAAGTCCCAGGTTGTCGTAGGCAAGACAACCCGGCACTTGGGGCTACACTACTTCGAAGCAAATTTCACAAGTAAAAGTCTCAGGTTGCTGCAGGCAAGACAACCCGACACTTGGGGGCTACACTAGAATGACTATTTTATATACGAAACTCCAAGTCATCACAAGGTAATAAAACTCAGAGCTTGGAGACTACAGGTGATATGGACATAAAATTGTCCGTAATTTTTTTCCTGAGTCCTTTTGACAAGACACGAAAGAGCAAAAAGCAACATTGAACTCAAAAGTGGTAGAGCTCAAAATTGCATCTTATCGGGTTCATTGACATGAATCAGTGGAGCAAGCCGGCCTAATGGTTTGGCCTCCACCCGGTCTTTACCCTAACTATTCATTATACTAGAAGTTTACCATGGACGCGCACCTAGCGTTCTCTTCTGCGACAATCTCACTGCCAAGGACAAGCAGAGAAAAAAATAAAGCCGACGCCAAGATTGCGCCCAAGCTAAACTTGGGGGCTACTGTCGGGGGGATTACTCATAGCTAAGACCCCGCCTGAAGGCAACACCCAAAAGGAAGACTCAGCTAGAAGATATGTCCTGAAGAGAAGACCCGGATTGCTACAGCGCACACATGAAGTCCTCTCCATAAGTCGGCTGGTTACATAAGTCGGTCGGTAACATAAGTCGGCCGGTAACATAAGTCGGCTGGTTACATAAGTCGGCCGGTAACATAAGTCGGGCGGTAACATAGGTCGGCCGGTAACATAAGTCGTCTGGTTACATAAGTTGGCCGGTAACATAAGTTGGCCGGTAACATAAGTCGGCCTATAACATAAGTCGGCCGGTAACATAAGTCGGCCTGACAGAGACTCCTCTACAGGAGTCCACTTAACTTGGAGGATTACAAGACTTAGATTAGGACTCGGATTGATATCCGACTTACAATATACGATGAGACTAGTCTGTATCAGGATAGGACTCTACATGTAAGCCTCCCTCTTCCACCTATATAAGGAGGGGGTGGGGCGCCAATAGAGGCCAAGTTCTCCATAGTAGGCTTTCGCAAGAGTAGACTTCCGCCGGAGTAGGCTTTCGCCAGAGTAGGCTCCCGCTAGAGTAGGCTTTCCCCAGAGTAAGCTTCCGCCAGAGTAGGCTTCCGCCAGAGTAGGCTTTCGCCAGAGTAGGCTTCCTTCAAAGTAGGCTTTCGCCAGAGTAGGCTTTTTCCATAGTAGGCTTCCGCCAAAGTAGTCTTTCGCCAAAGTAGGCTTTCGCCAGAGTACAACTGTAAGAGAGTCGGCGACATCCAGCGACTCCCTGTGAGCAAAGGAATAAGACCTAGCCACAAACAACATGTAGAGTCTTTACGGACGATGTTTCCCGGGGCATGAAGCTGTATAAAATAGCGTTTATCTTTCTCTGTGAAGTTCTTCTTCCTCGTACACTTGTAGCAAAGGCCCCATAATCAAGTTCTCTCATGAGGACATCTGCCGTGACTTTCCCACGATAGTCACCCCTGTCCAATTTCCAAAAATTGATTTAAAATCAATACTTTGAACAAACTTTGACCTCGAATATCTTTTATTCTACAATACTGTAACACCCCGGGTGTCACACTACAGTAATCACTTTTACTGTTGCCAAGTCACCATGATTAGGCATGTGATGATCACCCTTGATCATGGCTTGTCCAAATTCAACCCAGATAAAATTTTATATAAATCAAAGTGGAAATAAAAGTTCCCCAAAAATTATGGAAAAATATTATAAAACTTGGTAATAATCATTTGACCCTGGTGTAGTTGCAACCAATATTTATTGAAGTATTTAACTATTTTAAATCAGTGAAAACAGTAGCAATATAATCCCAATTAGTCATTTAAATAAGGTTACAAAATTCAAATGAATTTATCTTGAGCCCAAAGTTTTTGTGGCATCACTATGTGGTGTAACACGAAGGTTAGTATTAGTTGCACATTTTATAAAAATCTCAGCTAGCTAAAACAAGTTAAAATAGGAGCAAAGATTTACAGAAACTGGAAAAATTAGAAATACTAAGAAACGCCCTTGGCCATCCCCCTCCCGGCCCAGCCCAGCCTCCCTCCCTTGTCTTCTTCCTCTGTCTACTTTAGTGCGCCATGGCGACCGCTCCGTCACAGCCGAACCACCTAGCCACCGCGCCGCTACAGGAGCCCCGCGGAGTGGATAAGACTGAGCCCCCCAACCCCCTGGTAACCCTAGGTCCGCTCCTCCCTCACCATAGCCGCCTTCTGCTCGCCCTCTCCCTCCCTCTCTTTGCCCCCTGTGAACACCGGGTCGCTGCGCCGTCGTCAATGCGACCGCCAGTGGCCAACCCGGGCCATGAGGGTGCGTCCAGAAGCTGCGCGCCGTCATCCTCGTCGTCTACATGGAGCGACATGGACCAAGACATCATCAAGACGACGCTCGTCATCGATTCCCCACGACCACTGCCGGCTTCGCCATCGATCTCCATCACCAATGCCTCCCCTGAGCCCGTTGTCGTCCCCCTGCAGCTCGATGTGAGCCCCCTCCCCCTCCCGTCTAATCCCCTTCGCCATATCCCATGCACCTAACTCGTGCCCCTGCCCAACCGCCGTTGTGCTCGCCGTGGCAGCGGTCACCACGACTGCGCTCGCACTCCCTCCTGTTGGTCGCGCTCCCCGTCCTCTGGTTGTGCGTCGGTTGTGCGCTAGACGTGCCCTAGCCACGCCTTTCCCCCCGCCCTCCCGCACACGCGCCTCCCCAGCCGCCCTCGCCCCCTCCCCGTCGGCGTGGCCGCCATGGCCACTCCCCTGATGCCCCTCTGTCTGTGGCTGCGTGCCCCGCCGCACCGACTCAAGGGCGATCCGCTCGCCCCTCCGGCCTCCGCCACCCCCCTCCCGCTCGTGTGCCCACGCCTCAGCCTGTTGTGTCCCTTCCTGGGATTGACCTCGTCGCCATGCCCCCTGGCCGCCGCCGTGTGTGCCCGGGGGTTAACTAACCCACGGCTAAGGCTACCCCCTCCCCTTAAAAGAGATAAAAAATAACCCCCTGGTGAGACTTACAAATGGGCCCAACCCCTTTAATTTAATTAAGTTGATTAATTAACCCCCTTTGTCATGACACCTAGGTCCCACTGGCAGAGAGATTTTAGAAAATGTTTTATTACAGTGTAGAGTATGACAAGTGGGCCCCTGGGATGTTTAGATTAAATTAAATCAGTTTTATTTATATTGTGTATGACATGTGGGACCCACTGGTCAGTAGGTCCCACTTGTCAGGTTTTACTAGGTCAATATCATTGTTTTGGATAATGTTGCTTTTATTATTAAAAGAAATTCAGAAAATGTTATAAAATGATTTAAATTTGGAAATTCAATATCTTTTAAACCGTAACTCCGATGAAAATATTTTATACGTCAAAATTGATCAGAAAAATATAAAAAATACAAATACGCTACCCGCATACCCACCACACCCATCTAACATAACGAACCCGAGACATTCCCCCTTCGGATTGTCTGTCCGGTAATTACCCGGTGCTAGTAAAACTCTCCACTTGTCTGTCAGATGTCTCTAACACAGTAGACATGGAACCTTCCCCTCCAGATCATCTGTTTGGTAATCAACCGGTAATGATGAGACATCACCGGTTAAATTACCGTTTGGCCTACAACGTGTACCACCGCGTTAGTTCACCTCTTCTTAAACGTTTGTCATGTCTTGTATTTGTATTCCTATTATTGCCGTGTATTTATTGTTTCTCCCCCCTTCTTATTGTCTGATAGACCCGACGACCGCTGTCGACGCCCGTGTGATCGACTACGTCGTCGACGACCGTACCCCTCCCGCGAGCTTCCAGGAAAGCAGATCCATTCTCTTCCCTAGATATCACCTACATTTTCCATACTTTTCTTGCACTAGTCATTTTTAGTGTTGCTGCTACGTTACAATCCTATTCAATTGCATAGCCTATCATTGCCGCCCCTTGATGTACCTTCCTTTATCCTATGATGCCTATAATTATATATTATATTCAGTAGTGAGCCCTGCGCTTTGTTAGTCAACTAGGATTAGATAGTGGGACGTGAACACTCTGGGGAGTGAACGAGGAACAATATATATAACTGCAACAGGTACGGTACAATGCAGGCACCGCCTAAGGCCCCTTCCTCGGCTCTGCCGAGCCACATCAAGTGGAGTTATCGAGGAGTAATCCTTGTACTCCACTCGTTGCTGACTCTGTATAGCCTCCCTAGGGTCCTGAGCCTCGGTTTTCCTTAAGGTAAGAGTCGGGCGACCCAACCGTGCCCGCGAGCGGTATTGCGTCGGGAAAGACAGGGAGGGTACGATTGACGTTACTGGCGTGCTTGGCCCCTGCTCGTTTCTCGCAAGAGGTACCAAACCACGAAAAGTCGAACTGTACCAAGAGCACACGCGAGACAAGGTAAGGAGACGGTTCACCTTGTTGGTAACCGCGTGCTTTGACGGAACGACAGGGCAGGCCCCGACGTTACTGGTGGACCTTGTTGTTGTTCGTTGTCCGTTGTGTTCTTAGTCAGACAGCGATAACGGTTGTCTGCGAGATAATATAAAAATATTAAATGGTTCGGAGGATGACTTCAGAGGCTCGTTGGTCTGTACGCACTACCTTGACATGGGATAAGGAGTTATGGGCTCCCCTGCGTCGTAGTTTGTACGAAAGCTCTTCAGACGTCAGCAGTACCGCGGCCTGCGTCGGGAAGTGGTGTCTTCTCGTCCGGACGGTGTATTTGGATTTGCTTTTACTTCACCGTCCAGCCACGAGTCGTGCATGAGCGTGAAGGGTGAGGGTTCCTAGACCCATGATCGCATAGGATATAGTCTGGCGGATGGCCTCTCTGTTGATCCTAGGATTGGCTGCGCCGTGTCGGATAGCTTTGGTGGAGCGTTCCCTAACAAGGTGCCCGCCACCCTGGAGATCCGAGCGTGCATGCTGAACAGTAGTGCACCCCTACAGGGAGTTTAATCTATTCGAATAGCCGTGTCCATGGTAACAGGACGCTTTATGCTGAAGCTGGATCTTACCACTACAAACTACTACTATTAAACTATATGGTTCCGGGTATTCTTCCTCACAGGGAAGTCGAGGAAGGGAACTCAGATGCATTTATTATTATTAATCATTACAAATTACTATTATACAATGCTGCAGCCACTTCTGCTGCATTGTTAATTATTGCTTTATATAAACTGTTGGATGTTCTCTTCTTGTGCTACAAGACTCGTCACAAGATGCTAGTCTTCGATAGGCCAAGCTTCTTACCCTTATTCTGATTTCTACCTTGCAGTCCACTATATAGCCTCCCCTTTCCATTCGATACATTTTCATAAATGCTTAGTAGCGGACGTAAGACTCGCGGGTATACTTGATACCCACCCTTGCTTTATTTCCCCCTTTTCGTTTTGCCTGATCGGCCGCTGCAGTCGACGTTGGAGCCTTGGAGTCCGGGAGAAGGAGACCCCCGATGCCGACCACCGCAACATGAAGATCTCCGATGCCTTCTACGACGTCGAGTTCCCCGTTGACCAGGAGTAGTTTGGAGTGTTGGGGCACACGGTAAGCTACGCTAGCGCTAAATCAAAATTTTCTACCGCGCACAACCAAGATCACTTCTACTGGAGATGAACTACGTGATTAGGGTTTTCCACTTGACGCGCAGTCACGGCAGCGAAAGGAGAGTTGGAGATGCGTGTCGGCGGCTGCTCCTCGAATCCCTCGAACCGATCCCTCGTACCGATCCCACGAATGGAGTCCCGCGATCCGATCCCGTGAACAGTTCGTCCAAGCGCCGCAGGTGCAGCGCCTCCAAGGGATGCGTACGTACAAGGAGGAGCGCCGGGCGGCGGACTGCTAGGTCCGGCGGCTCGGCCTGGAGGTGGAGTGGCGGCTAGGGTTGTGGTCTGTCCTCTACCCCTTCGGGGTTCGCCCTAGACTTTATATAGGCGCCCGTGGAATGGCCTCAACCCTTGAGGCAATCCGGACACTCCATCCATAATCCATTAGGATCACATCCGAATGGGCTCCTTTCCCCTTAAGCGCGCGACCCTATAGGTTCACGTACACATGGACACGTCCCGAATCACATCCGGTTCGATAGTCGGTAGTGGTTCCTAGCAGAACGTGTCGACTCCCATATATGCGCAAATTCATAAGACGAACCATTACAAAGTGTCATATGGAACATTCCTTTTGCCTCACGATATATGTTGTCAAGCTCAAGGCGAGTACTTGTCACCCTTGTGATAGCTTGACCTCTCTTCTCGAAACCGTGATACAGATTCCTGAACCGGGTTAACACTTAACCCATGTCGCATGGCCATGCTTTCTGAATCTTATCACTCGAGAGGGCCCAGAGAATATCTCTCCAACGTGGAGGGGAAAATCCCATCTTGATCAAGCATGTCTCGCGGCATGTATCATGACTCACCCGTAAGCTACCTTTATAACTACACAGTTACGGTGTAGCGTTTGATAGTCCCTAAGTGAGTCATTCCTCATCCCGAGAACATGCGAGGACCTCAGGTCTAGGAATGGCATATACATTGTATTGAGACTAACACATGACAATATCTCGCTGCGTCTCAAAGTGGGTCTCTGTCCAACTCAGTGATCCCATCACTAAGTTCATAGTATCGGTAGCATCTCCATGCTCAGGACTTGTGAAACATAGTCATCAATCGAATCATATACTAGTTAAGGATATGTGTTCGCATAACCTTATCAACTAGGGACCATTAGAACAATCATCATAGAATATATAGTCTCACAAACAATTCACATTCTTATTGATAGATATAAGTGATGATATTCAAGGACAATACAAATAACTCATGAATACATAAGGAGATAACATCATAACATGATTGCCTCTACGGAATATGTCCAACAGTCTCCCACTTGCACTAGAGTCAATCAGTTAGGCATCTAAGGCCTATGGCTCTTACGTGGGCCTCATGCTTCGACATCGGGAGAGGCTTTGTCAAAGGATGAGCAACGTTTGCATCCGTTTGTACTTTGCATACATTTATATTACCATCATCTACGAATTGTCGTATGAGATGATAACGCCTTTCTATGTGCTTGGATTTCTGGTGATGCCTTGGCTCCCTGGCCTGTGCGATGGCACCACTATTATCACAATAGAGGTCCAACAGGTTTGCCGAGTCTGGAACCACACCAAGTAGGGTAATGAAATCCCTTATCCAAACACCTTCCTTTGAAGCTCAGAAGCTGCAAGGTACTCGGCCTCTGTTGCAGAATCAGCTACCGTCTCTTGCTTGGAACTCTTCCAGCTCACTGCACCAGATTGCGAACGAAATTCATCCTTGTCGGTTTGGAAACTAGCATCGGTGTAACCCTTTACAACGAGCTCATCCTCACCTCCATAAACTAGGAACATATCCTTAGTCCTTTTCAGGTACTTTAGGATGCTCTTAACTGCTGTCCAGTGGCTCTTGCCTGGATTATCTTGGTATCTGCTCGTAGCGCTTAGAGCATAGGAAACATCTGGACGAGTACATACCATAGCATACATGATAGACCCAATGGACGAAGCATACAGAATCTTATCCATGCGTCTTTGCTCATCAGGAGTCGATGGACCCTGAGTCTTTCTTAGATGAATGCCATGTGACACAGGCAAGAACCCTTTCTTAGCCTCATGCATGTTGAACCTTTTCAACACCTTGTCAATATACGTACACTGGCTTAATCCAATAAGCCTCCTTGATCTATCTCTATAGATCTTGATTACCAAAATGTAAGTTGCTTCTCCCAAGTCCTTCATTGCAAAACTATTTTTCAATGAGTCCTTGACAGCTTCAATCATTGGAATGTCATTCCCAATCAGTAATATGTCATCCACATATAAGATTAGAAATACGATTGAGCTCCCACTAAACTTCTTGAACACACAAGGTTCCTTTTCGTTCTCGATGAAACCAAACGATTTGACAACCTCTTTAAAACAAATATTCCAACTCCGAGATGCTTGCTTGAATCCATAAATGGATTTCTGAAGTTTGCATACCTTACTAGCATTCTCTGGATCGACAAAACCCTCGGGTTGTATCGTATACACGTCCTCTTCTAGATTTTCATTAAGGAAAGCTGTTTTGACATCCATCTGCCATATCTCATAATCGAAATAGGCAGCTATAGCTAGAATAATCCGAACTGATTTAAGCATCGCTACAGGCGAGAAGGTCTCGTTGTAGTCAATTCCTTGAACTTGTCGAAACCCCTTCGCGACAAGTCGAGCTTTATGGATTTGAACATTTCCATCCATATCAGTCTTCTTCTTACAGATCCATTTTCACTCAATGGTTCTTGCACCATTTGGCAGATCAACCAAGTACCAAACTTGATTGTCATCCATGGACTTTAACTCGGATCTCATGGCCTCAAGCCATAAATCGGAATCTGGATCCACCATCGCTTCCGCATATGTCAAAGGCTCATCGTTGTCCAACAACAATACATTGCTTGCATTACGCAGCCTTTCTGACCTTCGTGGTGCGGGTGCTACTTCAACCACGGGTTCACTGACTGGCTCTGCCATAATGGCATCACTTGCCGTGTCTTCCCTGAGTGGTTTATCTCGAACCTCTTCGAGATGCACCGTCCTCCCACTAGCCTTCCTAGTGAGAAAATGTTTCTCAACGAAGGTACCATGTCGAGCGACAAACACTTTGCCCTCTTCTCGGTTGTAGAAGTAATACCCTAAGGTTTCCCTTGGATATCCCACGAATATGCACTTATCCGATTTGGGTGCGAGCTTGTCCGACTGAAGTTGCTTGACAAACGCTTCACAACCCCAAATCTTTAGAAAAGACAAACTGTGACGCTTCCCAGTCCATATCTCATATGGTGTCTTATCTACGGATTTAGATGGTACTCTGTTTAGTGTTAAAGATGCAGTTTCTAGAGCATGACCCCAAAATGACAACGGTAGATCTGACTGACTCATCATCGATCGAACCATGTCCAACAAGGTGCGATTCCTCCGTTCCGATACACCATTTCTTTGAGACGTTCCAGGAGGAGTGAGTTGTGGAACTATTCCACGACTCTTTAGATGATCATCAAACTCTTGACTCAGATATTCACCTCCACGATCTGATCGTAGAAGTTTGATCGTCTTGTCGAGTTGATTCTCTACTTCATTCTGAAACTCCTTGAACTTTTCAAAGGTTTCCGACTTGTGCCTCATCAAGTAGATATATCCATATCTGCTCAAGTCGGGGGTGAAAGTCACGAAGTACTGGTTACCACCTCTAGAAGTCGTGCTCATTGGTCCACACACATCAGTATGTATGAGTTCCAACAAGTCGGATGCCCTCTCGCAACTCTTTGCAAAAGGTGTCTTGGTCATCTTGTCGAGTAGGCACAATTCGCATGTCTCGAATGATTCAAAATCAAACGAATTTAAAAGTCCATCATCATGGAGATTCTTCATGCGCTTTTCACTAATATGACTAAGCCGACAGTGCCAAAAGTAAGTTGTATTCAGATCGTTAGGTTTAAGCTTCTTTGAATTTATATTATAGAAAGATTCACCTTCAAGATTCAAAATGAATAACCCATTCACAACGGGCTCCAAACCATAAAACATCTTATTCAAATATATAGAACAACCATTGTCCTTAATAATGAATTCATAACCTTGTCTCATGAAACATGAGGCAGAAATAATGTTTCGACTTAACGATGGAACATAATAACAATTATCAAGCTCCATTACAAATCCAGAAGGTAAATTAAGTTGCATGGTGCCGATGGCTAATGCAGAAACTCTTGCTTTATTCCCGACGTGAATGCCAACTTCTCCTCTTGCGACATCTCTACTTCTTTTTAGTCCCTGCATCCAGTTGCAAATGTGAACAAACGATCCGGTATCATATACCCAAGAACTATTAGAAATATCCGCAAGATAAATGTCTATAACATATACAACAAGTGTACATGTAGAAGACGTACTCCCACTGCTCTTGCCCTTGATGGCGAGCCACTTGTTGCAGTTCCTCTTCCAGTGACCATTCTCCTTCCAATAGAAGCAAATGGTCTCCGCGTCAAGTCCAGGCTTAGGCGTCGGGGCTGGAGTCGGGATCACATCCTTGTCCTTTCCCTTTGTGTTAGCCTTCTTCTTGGTCCATGACTTCTTGAACTTGCCCGTGTTCTGCACCATCAACACTTGATGTGTGCCCTTCTTAATGTCCTGCTCTGCTATCTTAAGCATACCATGCAATTCAGTGGGCTTCTTTTCCATGCCATGCATATGAAAGTTCATAATGAACGAGTTATAGCTTGGAGGAAGAGAACCCAGAATTGTATCTGTAGCTGACTCAGGAGTCAACGGATGCCCAAGACGATCCAAAGCTTGCATGTATCCCATCATTTTGATGACATGCGGGATTAGTGGATCACCCTCTTTCAGCTTGCAATCCATCAGGGATCGCCAGACGTTGAACCTTTCAGTCCTAGCCTGAACCTGAAACATGCCCTTAAGACTCTCGATCATATCGAAAGCCCTAATGACTTCGAACTGCTGTTGCAGCTCGGGCTCCATAGAAGCCAGCATGAGGCAGCTGATCTCAGTAGACTCATCCTTTAGTTTCTGATAGACATTCTTAGAAGCAGCGGTAGCATTATCAGCCGGTTCCTCTGGAAGCGGTTCCTCTAGAACATTTTCCTTTTTATCATGCTTGAGAACAATTCTCAGATTTCTATACCAGGTGGTCAAGTTTGTTCATTCAGTTTATCTTTCTCAAAGATGGATTTCAACGCAAAATTGGTAACTGGAGCAGGTGGTGCCACTGATCTACAACATAAAATTCAAAATACTAAGACATATATTCATGAAGAGAAATTCATATTAAACTCTTTAATAAAATTACTCCCACTAATTTCAACATCCCTCTAGTTGACACTAAGTGATTCAGGATCCGATGGGGCGAACTGACTAGTGAGATTTTGCATCACTGCTAGCCGACTCGACCTACCGGTAAACAACTCCTTGCTAATCGCATCAACCATACGACTCCTGTTTGTTGATGCGCATCACATACACACCAACACCTATGCCACGAAGCCCAAAACTGTTTTGATAGCCTCGACAAGTTAACCAAGTGTTATGCGTGTAAGTGTCCGACACAAACCCATCACGCCAAGGAGATCTAGCAGCACCCTAATTTTATAGGCCTACTACTAAACATACATGACATGTGATGTGCAGCAATTGGGGAGGCAAATTTTACTTGGCATTCTTTGAGGGATCATCCTACTTAAAACATCTACCATGTCAAAGAAGGATGCATAAAGGGATAAACTTTCACAGGCAGTTTATACAAGTGATATGGTATAGCCCCTTTATCATAGCGCATGGTGATTTCCATCTCCATGTGCGCGAACCTCCCATGGCGATCTCCATCTCCATGTACGGTTGTCCTCGTGGTGATCTCCATCGCCACGCCATGGTGTCAACCACCAAGTGTTACATAAGTTACTATGCTATTACAAACTAATAGCTGTGAAAGTAAATTACATTACATGGCTCCACAAGTTGACACGCAGGTCATTAATACAATAATGAGACAACCATATGGCTCCAGCCGGTTGTCAAAACCATGACACGCAGGCCATGAATAATAACATACACAATGGGCTATACCAAATAACATTCATACCCTGCAAAACCAAGTTAGACGTTCTACCGCCGTCTAAACCTCTTTTAGCACTAGTCGCTGTTTTGCATATCTTTTCATTCTGCATCGTTTGGTAGGTCACGGAGCTCAATCGGAGTACATATGACCAAGATATGGCCTCTGAACCGAGCCTGCTCACAGATTTTTGGACATCGCAGATCATATCTACGTCGTGTCTTGATCCGTGTCCCGGATCAAACACCTAGTGATATCCGCATGCCCCAATAGGGTTTACGGCACACTGTCTATCCCAATGGCGGATAACCGACCTCTAGGGATAAGTTGTGGCACGACCTAAGTAGATCGCGCTTCGGGACAGATCTGATCTACACATCTCTATATGCAAATCCATCACGAATTCACCACCAAATAGCAGAGGCTCTGATACCAGTGTTGGGGCACACGGTACGCTACGCTAGCGCTAAATCAAAAATTTCTACCGCGCACAACCAAGATCACTGCTACTGGAGATGAACTACGTGATTAGGTTTTACCACTAGACGCGCAGTCACCACAGCGGAAGGAGAGTTGGCGATGCGCATCGGTGGCTGCTCCTCGAATCCCTCGAACCGATCCCTCGTACCGATCCCACGAACGGAGTCCCGCGGTCCGATCCCGCGAACAGTTCGTCCAAGCGCCGCAGGTGTAGCGCCTCCAAGGGATGCGCACGTACAAGGAGGAGCGCTGGGTGGCGGACTTCTAGGTCCGGCGGCTCGGCCTGGAGGTGGAGTGGCGGCTAGGGTTGTGGTCTGTCCTCTACCCCTTCGGGGTTCGCCCTAGCCTTTACATAGGCACCCGTGGAATGGCCTCAACCCTTGAGGCAATCCGGAACCTCCATCCATAATCCATTCGGATCACATCCGAATGGGCTCCTTTCCCCTTAAGCGCGCGACCCTATAGGTTCACGTACACATGGACACGTCCCGAATCACATCCGGTTCGATAGTCGGTAGTGGTTCCTAGCAGAACGTGCCGACTCCCATATATGCACAAAGTCATAAGACGAACCATTACAAAGTGTCATATGCAACATTCCTTTTGCCTCACGATATATGTTGTCAAGCTCAAGGCGAGTACTTGTCACCCTTGTGATAGCTTGACCTCTCTTCTCGAAACCGTGATATAGATTCCTGAACCGGGTTAACACTTAACCCATGTCGCATGGCCATGCTTTCTGAATCTTATCACTCGAGAGGGCCCAGAGAATATCTCCCCAAAGTGGAGGGGCAAATCCCATCTTGATCAACCATGTCTCGCGGAATGTACCATGACTCACCCGTAAGCTACCTTTATAACTACCCAGTTACGGTGCAGCGTTTGATAGTCCCTAAGTGAGTCATTCCTCATCCCGAGAACATGCGAGGACCTCAGGTCTAGGACATGGCATATACATTGTATTGAGACTAACATATGACAATATCTCGCTGTGTCTCAAAGTGGGTCTCTGTCCAACTAAGTGATCCCATCACTAAGTTCATACTATCGGTAGCTTCTCCATGCTCATGACTTCTGAAACATAGTCATCACTCGAATCATATACTAGTCAAGGATATGTGTCTGCATAACCTTATCAACTAGGGACCATTAGAGAAATCATCATAGAATATATAGTCTCACAAACAATTCACATACTTATTGATACATATCAGTGATGATGTTCAAGGACAATACATATAAATCATGAATACATAAGGAGATAACATCATAAGATGATTGCCTCTAGGGCATATCTCCAACATGGAGGTTCCCACGCAGGAGGCCTCGCCTTTTCGATCTGTTCTTATTTCTGCTAGCCTTCTTAAGGAAACCTTGTATTCTTGTGTCTGTACTCAGATACTTTATCTTCCGCTAACTTTGTGCTCTCGAGATGTTGTATTGGAGCCCTCATGGCCCCTGGCTTGTATTAAAACAGCTTGTATTATTATATTTATAGAGTTGTGTTGTGATATCTCACCGTGGTTCCCTAATCTCGATCGTGTACCTTGCGTGTATGACTACTGTACACGGTCTGATTTTGGGGGCGTCACAAGTTGGTATGAGAGCCGACTGCCTGTAGGTAACCCCCTACCAACTCCTTGGTCGAAGTCGAGTCTAGTCTATGTAAAACTACTTTACTAACAGTGTCGTGTGGCTTATCGGTCCACGTCGCAAACTGGTGGTATTAGGTCTTTTTCTCCGCACCTTTACTCTGGGACTCTGATCTCTCTTCTCTTTCGGGTTAAAGATTTTTTTTGCTAACATTGACTCTAGGTTCTCGTGATCCCATCCTCTCGGAGAGCCCCTCATTACAGATGATCACATGGTTCAACAGAAGATGCCGAAGATACTCTCCAATGAATTGTCAAGACCCTATGTGCCCATCGCCCTTTGCAATCCCCTGCCACCGATAAGTGTGTAGGGATAATTACCTATACTTTCTGGTCATCCATTCAATCCCAGTTGCTCTTGTGTTCACAAGATGCATTGAAATACTTTCCGTTGTTTCGGGAATCCTTTGAGCCTACTGCCTTGCAGCTTATTTTCACCCTGCAGATAATTCCTCACGTTTATTGAGGATCCGTTCATCCTAAGTGGTTCTTGTGATTCCCAAAATACTTTGAAATACTATTCGATATCGCGACAATCCTCCGCAGCCTACCGCTTTGGAGATTCTTCTTACCTTCTTACCCTATGTTTAATTCCATATGTCTACTATTCTTCATTAACATCCCTTGTCTTTGCCATACTGACCTTATGGAAGTCATCGTGTGTGCTAGTGCACGCAATCATCAGTTGATCCCTATGAATTCATTCTTCCGGTTCAGACGTCATTCCGGACATCAGTTGATCACGGTAAATCAAACCTTGATTGATCGTCCGTTCAGTTCCATTCAGCTTACTCATCCTTTGATCGGAGCTTCTGCTTCCGATCCCTCATTCCAGTAATCATAATTCCTTTGTATTCAATCATCGAATTGTTCAGACGTTTCTATGATCTGATGCCTTTCTATTCTTTCTTCTTATGGTTGAGTACAGATAATCACATCAGACTCTCTGTACCCCCCCCCCACCTGACCTTTTGGTGGATTACTACCTACCGTCCCCTTGTGCCCTAAGTCATTCATGAATTTCCCCTGATATCAAATGCCTCCCGCTAATGGTATCATCTACTTCATGTCGTTAGCCTTCTAGTTTCAAACTTGTATCCTTTACTCATGTTGTTTGTCGTATAGATTCGTCAAATATCCCTATAGGTTGTATATGTGCTTCATCCATCTGTGTGAACCCATGCAATTCTACGGGTCTTACTCTACTGGTGTTACGCCAGATAAAATTTTGAACGCTGCAAACTCATCGACAACGAGAAGTAAATGAAAGGCTATGCATTAAAGAAATTGGAGTCGACCCTGAACCTTTGTGTTCATGCCCGTGGATACTATGTATAACTTATCATGAAAGATTCTCGTAAGATAATTATCCCCTTGGTGGAAATTCTGTTGCACGTATGATCCTCCGTTCTACCTTCGAGTGTTACCCCTGGTATTTCAAGGATATCATGCCTTTGCACTACATCTTATAAATTGTGATGAAATAATGCATATCCCTGTTATATCCATTTCATGGTTCTGGGTTGTCGTCAACCGAGAATACCGCTTACCTTTTGCTCCACCACCCCTTTTGTTTGGTGATGTTGCTATTCAATTGCATTCTCTTGAAATCTTTCGACATAAAGTGTCGAGGTCATCATCAGCATATTGCCTCTTCCAAGTGTTAATTGGATTCATCGTGTGAAATACCATCCTTGCCCCCTCGATGATTTTTGTTATCATCGACAACCTCCTTTGACTCCCTTCCAATACAAACTTAGTCATGTACTATGCTTTCCCTTGGGAAGGATATACCCCTAATACTTGTGTATAATCACATTTTCATTTCCATTGTTCTGTTTAATATTTCTTCTGAGGTAACTCGTCTGAGCAGTGATAATTTCCTGCTTATGTAAAACACTTCGGTGTACTACTTTGTCCGTACAACGTTTTACAATTGTCGATGACTTTTCGGTGACCACCGATGGACAAGAACTTTGCCAATTGGTCCGCCTCGTCTTAACGAGCAGGAAAATGGTTCTCTTCGTCCCTCGCCCTTGGTACCGACGTTGTTGCCGACATAGCTAACAAGTTGTTCTCTGGCTTTACCTTGCAACTTGATCGCATTGTTTTTCACCACCCTTCTTATTCAATGCCCATAACCCACAGTTTCACAGGATCAAAACCTGAATCTCTTGTACATTTATGTTCTCAAGGTTTTTCCTCTTGCTTGACCTCGTATGCTACTCACGAGTCCTCTACCTTGTGATATTCAGTTTGATATCAGACTTAGTGCTTATGCCTGATGCTCTGGACCCCCCTTTTCATCCTCCGTTATCATCGTTGAATGCTTGTGTATCCTCTTGAAAACTTCTCATGCCTTGTTTTGTTTCTCTCGATGTATCTCCCTGAGTTTAACTCGTGAGATACTTTGTACCCCATTCCCTTGGACCATCTCGGTTGATTAACCCTGTATCAGTTCGACCCCCCGCAAGTTTTTCCCCCTAACCTATTTGTAGGTACGATGCGGCCCCGAAAGAAGGATGAAAACCCGTCGATATGCACTGATGTAGAGAAATGAAGACGTCAACGTGAAGGATTAACTTCTTCGATAAGGACAACAAGCACCAGAAGAATCGTTAGACTACGAAACCAAAGCTTTACCCCTTTCACTACCTTTAATTCTCGGGATGAGAATTCTTTGTAGTGGTGGAGATTTGTAACACCCCGGGTGTCACACTACAGTAATCACTTTTACTGTTTCCAAGTCACCATGATTAGGCATGTGATGATCACCCTTGATCATGGCTTGTCCAAATTCAACCCAGATAAAATTTTATATAAATCAAAGTGGAAATAAAAGTTCCCCAAAAATTATGGAAAAATATTATAAAACTTGGTAATAATCATTTGACCTTGGTGTAGTTGCAACCAATATTTATTGAAGTATTTAACTATTTTAAATGAGTGAAAACAGTAGGAATATAATCCAATTTAGTCATTTAAATAAGGTTACAAAATTCAAATGAATTTATCTTGAGCCCAAACTTTTTGTGGCATCACTATGTGGTGTAACACGAAGGTTAGTACTGGTTGCAAATTTTATAAAAATCTCAGCTAGCTAACACAAATTAAAATAGGAGCAAAGATTTACAGAAACTGGAAAAATTAGAAAGACTAAGAAACGCCCGTGGCAATCCCCCTCCCGGCCGAGCCCAGCCTCCTTCCCTTGTCTTCTTCCTCTGTCTACTGTAGTGCGCCATGGCGACCGCTCCGTCGCAGCCGAAAAACCTAGCCGCCGCGCCGCTACAGGAGCCCCGCAGAATGGATAAGACCGAGCCCCCCAACCCCCTGGTAACCCTAGGTCCGCTCCTCCCTCACCATAGCCCCCTTCTGCTCGCCCTCTCCCTACCTGTCTTTGCCCCCTGTGAACACCACGTCGCTGCGCCGTCATCAATGCGACCGCCGGTGGCCAACCCGGGCCGTGAGGGTGCGTCCAGAAGCTGCGCGCCATCATACTCGTCGTCTACATTGAGCGGCATGTACCAAGACATCATCAAGTTGACGCTCGTCATCGATTCCCCACGACCACCGCCGGCTTCGCCATCGAGCTCCACCACCAGTGCCTCCCCCGAGCCCGGTTCCACCCCCCTGCAGCTCGATGTGAGCCGCCTCCCCCTCCCATCTAATCCCCTTTACCATGTCCCATGCACCTAACACGTGCCCCTGCCCAACCGTCGTTGTGCTCGTCGTGGCAGCGGTCACCACGACTAAGCTCGCACTCCCTCCTGTTGGTCGCGCTCCCCGTCCTCTGGACGTGCGTCGGCTGTGCGCTAGACGTGCCCTGGCTGTGCCTTTCCCCCCGCCCTACCGCACACGCGCCTCCCCAGCCGCCCCCGCCCCGTCGGCGTGGCCGCCATGGCCACGCCCCTGCTGCCCCTCTGTCTGCGGCTGAGTGCCCCGCCGCACCGGCTCGAGGGCGCTCCGCTCACCCCTCCGGCCTCCGCGGCCCCCCTTCCGCTCGTGTGCGCGCGTCTCACCCCGCTGTGTCCCTGCCCGAGATTTACCTCGCCGTCGTGCCCCTTGGCTGCCGGCGTGCGTGCCTGGGGGTTAACTAACCCACGGTTAAGCCTACCCCCACTTAAAAGAGATAAAAAATAACCCCCTTGGTGAGACTTATAGATGGGCCCAGCCCCTTTAATTTAATTAAGTTGGTTAATTAACCCCCTGTGTCATGACACCTAGGTCCCACTGGCAAAGAGATTTTAGAAAATGTTTTATTACAGTGCAGAGTATGACAAGTGGGCCCCTGGGATATTTAGATTAAATTAAATCAGTTTTATTAGTACTATGTATGACATGTGGGACCCACTGGTTAGTAGGTCCCACTTGTCAGGTTTGACTAGGTCAATATCATTGTTTTGGATAATGTTTCTTTTATTATTAAAAGAAATTCAGAAAATGTTATAAAATGATTTAAATTTGGAAATTCAATATCTTTTAAACCGTAACTCCGATGAAAATATTTTATACATCAAAATTGATCAGAAAAATATAACAAATACGAATACGCTACTCGCATACCCACCGCACCCCTCTAACAAACCGAACCCGAGACTTTCCTCCTCCGGATCGTCTGTCCGGTAATTACCTGGTGCTAGTAAAACTCTCCGGATGAAAATGTTCTGAACATAAAAGTTGTTCGGAATGCATCAACGTTCACAGTTACACTATCCACTTGTCTGTCAGATGACTCTAAAACGGTAGACATGGAACCTTCCCCTCCGGATCATCTGTTCGGTAATCAACCGGTACTGTTGAGACATCGCCGGTTAAATTCTCGTTTGGCCTACAACGTGTACCACCGCGTTAGTTCACCTCTATCTTAAACGTTTGTCATGTCTTGTACTCCCTCCGATCCATAATAAGTGTCGCTCATCTAGTACAAAATTTTTACTATCTTAGTACAAAATGTGAGACACTTATTATGGATCGGAGGGAGTATTTGTATTGCTATTATTGCCGTGTATTTATTGTTTCTCCCCCCCGTCTTATTGTCTGATAGACCCGACGACCGTACCCCTCCCGCGAGTTTCAAAGCAAGCAGAGCCATTCTCTTCCCCAGATGTCACCTACCTTTTCCATACTTTTCTTGCACTAGGCATTGTTACTGCTGCTGCTACGTTCCAATCATATTCAATTGCATAGCCTGTCATTGTCGCCCTTTGATGTACCTTCCTTTATCCCATGCTGCCTATAATTATATATTATATTCAAAAGTGAGCCTTGCGCTTTGTTAGTCAACTAGGATTAGATAGCGGGTCGTGAACACTCTGGGGAGTGAATGCGGAACAGTATATATAACTGCAACAGGTACGGTACAATGCAGACACCGCCTAAGGCCCCTAACTCGGCTCTGCCGAGCCACATCAAGTGGAACTATCGAGGAGTAATCCTCGTACTCCACTCGTTGCTGACTCTGTATAGCCGCCCTAGGGTCCTGAGCCCCGGTTTTCCTTAAGGTAAGAGTCGGGCGACCCAACGGTGCCCGCGAGCGGTATTGCGTCGGGAACGACAGGGAGGTAGATGCGCTCAAGTATGCTTATTTAGATGAAAAGAAAGTATACCCTGTTATTATCAATTCTAACCTTTCAGGGTATGAAGAAGAGAGATTACTGGAGACACTCCGCAGACACCGAGGTGCTATTTTCTATACTCTTGATGATCTCAAGGGTATTAGTCCAGCCATTTGCCAACATACTATCAATCTCGAGCCCGATGCTAAAGAAGTTGTTGATCATCAGCAACAGTTGAACCCAAGGATGAAAGACATGGTTAGGACGGAGGTTCTCAAACTTCTAGCCGCAGGTATCATCTATCCTATAGCTGATAGTAAGTGGGTAAGTCCCGTTCATTGTGTTCCTAAGAAAGGAGGTATGACTGTTGTTCCTAATGATAAAAATGAAATAATACCTCAGAGGACTATTATTGGATATAGAATGTGTATTGATTTCAAGAAGTTGAACAAGGCCACCAGGAAGGAGCACTATCCTCTATCCTTTATTGATCAGATGCTCGAGCGGCTGTCTAAAAACACCCACTTCTGCTATCTTGATGGGTATTCTGGCTTCTCCCAAATTCACGTTAACACCGCGGATCAAGAGAAGACCACCTTTACGTGTCCTTACGGTACTTATGCTTATAGGCGTATGCCTTTTGGTTTGTGTAATGCACCTGCTACTTTTCAGAGGTGTATGTCTGCAATATTTCATGGTTTCTGTGAGGAGATTGTAGAAGTTTTCATGGATGACTTTTCCGTCTATGGAAACTACTTTGACCACTATCTCCACAATCTTAATAAAGTTTTGCAGAGATGTGAAGAAACGACTTTGGTGCACAATTGGGAGAAGTGCCATTTCATGGTTAACGAAGGGATAGTTTGTAACAGCCCAGATTTCACAAAAAATAAAAAAATTGTTTTCGGTGTGAATTGTTTGATTGTCTGATTTGTTTGCGGTGTTCGCATCCCCGATTTATTGATCGGCAATTATTTTCCCCCTCTTATCTCGTATTGGACGGAGACCGACCCTTGCCACCCTGACACTCGACCTTTGCGACACCGGGTTTCACCCGATCACCATCGCAAAAACCGGCACAAGACCAGCTCAAGCCAATGGAACGAAAACCCCGTTCAATAAGTAAACGGGATATTTTTATAGCGCGCCAGAAGGTGTTCTCGGAACGGTTCCAGCACGAGGTGAACGCCGTCGGCTCGACGCGCTGATCGCGCAGTTCGAAGTTTTACCCGAATCGGAGGTCCTACGGACCCCCGGCGGTCAGAAACGTAAACACCGCGCGCGAGAGAGAACAAACTGCCAGCCACCTGGGCTATATAAAGTCCACCACTCTCCCACCCCCACTTAGGGTTTCCCTCTGGAAAAATTGCAGCCACCCCCTCCAAATTTCCCCAAAATTACCCCCAAAATCCCCCACCACCGAATATGCGTATGTAATTCCGGTCACAACTCAATCACATGGAGAGCCGAGAGCCGTACCCACTTGTCTAAGCAGACAAGGCCAAGCACATAACACTCTCGGAAGCATCGTACGTGAGGGACATCCCATCCAGGCCGGATGATCAACTGAGATGGGTGGTGAAATCCCATACTCATAGACATGTCGCCTCAACCATGTTATCGATTGAATCATAACCCTTACATAAACATGACTCCAGCCCGATCACTTAGTCGGGGTCTAGGGCGGATTGGATCATACAACAAAGTGTGCACGTGACAGAGTCACGAGCAATCTCATCGCGATGCCCCAAGATGCGCACATCTAAGGGCCACTTGGTGTATAAAAGACCGCCAGCCAAATCACAACTAAGGTCTCGAAAACCCATACTAAGACATGCATGTTATAATCATACACGCAGCACACATGCCTAGTATGAACAGCAGGTATCATCACATAACTCTACAAAGTACTTCTTTATTGACTTACACATAGAGTACACAAATATCACATGTCTGTGATAAACATTACATCATAGAACGGAAGAAATTTAGGTCTGAGTACAGACAAGTTTAACAAAGGGCTTAGAGAAGCCTTATAAACATACATGCCCTTCCACGAGGGACCAGACCGCTGTCTGGACCTATACTAGCTTAGTCAACGTCGAGCTTCAGGAAGGTGACTCCATCGGGGGTTGGGTTCCCATCTAAAACATAGAATAAGCAAATGTGAGTACAAAGTCGTACTCAGCAAGACTTACATCAGAACTATAATACTCATGCTCAAGTTTCAAGGTAAAGGGAGGTGGGGTTTCAACATGCAGAAGTGCCAGCTTTGACTGGGCTAGTCCTGTGCTACGAGTACCATACTTGAGGTAAGAAGTGTACACGAGTCCACTACCAAGTCTCCAACCAATACACCACTATGGATACTTCCTCGACTTCCCCACGAGGAGCACACGATAGCACTCATTCTTATCTTGCGAGTTTTAGAATTATCCATTCAAGTTGTCTAATAATCAAGCACAAGTTTCCAAGTAGTCCATGACCGCGGACGCGGCTATTCGAATAGTTTTGTTAACCCTGCAGGGGTGTACCGCTACACACACATGACCATCAGTTACCGCAAGGTCTCGGCACCATTCAAGGGGTGTCGGCGAGGATGTTCACCACAAGACTTCGCCCACAACTCCGTTCTAGTCCAAGGAGTCAAATGTCTGAGTTCCAAACCTAACTGGAGTTCAGGCCGAGCTTCCAGTCAGGACTCAAACCATGTAGGCACGACTGACAAGCCCACCTCGACGGATGGTTCTCCGCTTGGCAAGCCATGTTCTACAAGCCCTACCATCAATGCCACATTTCATTTCCTTTATCTTTCTATGCATATGCCGAATGGAAAACCCAAACTAGGTGTGACTCCTGGACTTGGATCGTGGTGAATTACTAGGTCGAGAGGGGTCAGTGAGCCCAATGTGTGGTTGTACTCTTTGTCTCGGATTACCATACAAGAACTCGGGCTTAAGGCGGTGTTCAACGAGACAACCCGATGTGTACTCCTACACAGCCTCCCATTGTTCACCTTGTATTAGGATAGATTCACCAACACAGTTTCACTTTCATCAACACCATGTTCACTATCATCCCGACTCACATCAAAAGCATCCTCATTGTAAACTCTAAGCATGCAATAAGAAGTAACAATTGCAGGGGCCAGATGATATCAATCAACTCCTATGTCAGCTAGGATTGTGGTTTGCTTACTACTGTGACAAGATGATAGGTCATGCAAAGGATATGGGTTCAACTATGCGGTAAAATCGATAACAAGGTGATCATCCTAATCAATGCATAAGCGAGACTGAGAGGGAAGTGGGATTTTATAGACATGATCAATGGGGTTTGCTTGCCTTGCTGACGATACACGGGTCTTAACGGTGGTCTTATTCTTCGGGGGTGATCACCGTCTCGGAACGTCTGTCACCGGAACAATCATCAACAAAAGGGGGGGCAACATTGAATTTAAATGCACAAGCACAAGACCATGTTGTCCATGATGTATATGGTACTGGTTTGTTGACAATTCAATTTACTTGAAGTGTATTGCAAAGGATTTGCAAATTCAAACTTCAAATTCAAATTCAAATTATGCCATATGCATGTTTGCTACTGTTCACCCATTTTAAAATGGTCAAACATAGAAACAAGTTGCATATTCATAATCCTTGCAATTTTCTGATAATTTTAGACATATTATATGCCCCATTTGGAGTTATGCTTAATTAATTATGAATTTCCAAAGTTTATATGATTTTCTGCAATTTTCTTATTTTCTTTTAATTAGAAAACCAATTACTGCGTCATGGTGACGTCAGCATGACGTGGGGGCTGACTGGTGGGGCCCTCTGGTCAGTGACCCAGGGGTTAACCCCTTTGTTTAATTAACCCACGGGTTAATTAAGGTGGCCTGGGCCCGCCTGTCAGTGGCGTGGGGTGGGGGGGGGGGGGGTTAGCACGCGGTTTAGGGCCTAACCGACCGGCGGCTCAACACCGGCGGCTCTGCCACGGCGGCGCAGCACGGGATGGTGCTCCCGGCCACCAAACACAGTGCCAGGGCCACAAAACGGCAGCCCGTGGATGCGCGCTTCGCCCTGGCCATCGCAACGCCGCCGGGAAGAGCTGGAAGCTCGTCCACGGCGAGCTCGCACGGCGGCCGTGGCACTGGCCATGGCAAAGTGCCGTTGCACGGCGCGGGAGAGGTGCGGGGAGGGTATAACGGAGCAGCTGCTCACCCTGGTGCCAATGGAGCTGTCGGGGAGGCCGGAGGGTGGCTGGTGGCGGCGAATTCAGCGGGAGATCCCTGCGGGTTCCGGCGAGGTGGCGGTGACGTTGGGGGCGGCTTCAGCTCGAGGAGGCTCTCGATCCGGGGCTCGATGACGAATTCGAAGGTGCTGAGGAGGAGGTACACATCTGTAGGGGATATGGCGCACGGTGGCCGCGGGTTCCCATGGCGGCGTGCTCCGGCGGGGTTTCAGTTTGCGCCAAAACAGTGGGGAGGAGAAGTGGAAGAAGACCAGGGAGAGGGGAAAACGGTCCACGTCGTCGAGGGCGACTCCGTGGCGCACTGAGGGGCCTTGAGGAGGCCTAGACGGGCCGAGGAAGCTTAAGTTCGGCCCAAGGCCATAGGGGGTGGGCTGGGTTTGTTTTTTTTTCTATTTCTTTCTGTTTCAGTTTCAGTTTTCTTTTTCTTCTATTTGTTTTGCTCTAAATTAAATAGTAGAGCATTTTATAAAATTGCCCAAATATTTTTTATAAATCTTAGGTGGTCCGTAGCAAGCCACTTATAACTCTTGGGCATTTTTGAAATTCAAATAATTTGAATTTCAAATCAAATAGGGTATTTATTTAATTTCCAAGCCACTGTTTGAATATTTGAAAAATCTTGGTGCATGCAGTGGGACCCACTTCACTTTATAAGTGATCAGGCATATTTATAAGACTTTTCAAAAATAACAGAGAAATTTTTGGAAGTAATTTTTGTCTGGCCATTTAATTAAATTCTTTAGGGATTTTCTTTTCCCCATTTTTGAATTTCTTTTGAAATTTTTGCATGATGCAAAAGATCACTTGAACCCTAGACTTGGGTTGTGACAACTCGCCCCCATCAAAAGAATCTCGTCCCGAGAATCAGAAGTCGTTGGGAGGAAGGTGGGGTACTCGGCACGGAGGCGGTCTTCTCTTTCCCATGTTGCTTCTTTCCCGGAGTGGTGTGACCATTGCACTTTCAGAAACTTGATCTTCTGACGACGAGTGACACGCTCTGCTGAATCAATAATACGAACATGGTACTCTCGATAAGAAAGGTCATCTTGGAGATCAAGCGTTTCATGGTCGACTTCACGGATGGGGTCCTTGAATCAACGCCTGAGTTGTGACACATGGAATACATCATGTACTCGGGAAAGGTGCGGGGGTAGTTCAAGTTGGTAGGCAACTTCTCCACATTTAGCAAGAATGCGGAAAGGTCCGATGTAACGTGGGGCCAACATGCCTTTGATACCGAAGCATTGGGTTCCCTTCAGAGGAGTAACCCGAAGGTAAGCCTTCTCATCCAGATTGTAGCTTTCTTGCCTATGATAACGATCATAGTAGCTTTTCTAACGAGACTGTGCGGCTTTCAATCGATCACGAACAATGCGAACTTGCTCTTCTTCTTCCTTTATCATATTCGGTCCAAAGAATTGTCTTCCACCGCTTTCTGACCAGTTTAGGGGTGTTCGACATCTTCGTCCATAGAGGAGTTCAAAAGGAGCCATGTTCAGACTAGATTGGAAACTGTTGTTATAAGAAAATTCGGCAAATGGAAGATATTTCTCCCAATTATTTTCGAACGAGATAACACAAGCTCTGAGCATGTCTTCAAGAATTTGGTTAACCCTTTCAACCTGACCGCTAGATTGAGGGTGGAAAGTTGTACTAAAGGAAAGATGAGTTCCCATAGCATTCTGGAAGCTTCCCCAGAATCTAGAGGTGAAAAGGCTACCACGATCAGAATTGATTTCCAAAGGAACACCATGAAGAGAAAAAATTCTAGAGACATACAAGTCCGCTAACTGGCTAGCAGTTATTGACTCGCGAACAGGAAGGAAGTGAGAAACTTTGGAAAGTCGGTCAATGACAACGAAGATGGCATCGTTTCCTTTCTGGGTTTTTGGAAAGCCGGTGACGAAGTCCATACCGACTTTGTCCCATTTCCACTCGGGAATAGGCAAAGGTTGAAGTGTACCAGCAGGTCTTTGGTGTTCTGCCTTAATGCGACGACAAACATCACATTCAGCAACAAATCGAGCAATGTCTCTCTTCATCCTGGTCGACCAAAATCTCTGGCGTAGATCTCGGTACATTTTTGTGCTACCGGGATGAATTGAGAGGGGTGTGTCATGAGCTTCCTTAAGGATGAGTTGCCTTAGATCCCTACTCTTAGGTACTACCAAACGATTTTCAAAGAATACCATTCCTTTGCTATCTGTGGAGAACCATTTAGCAACTCCGCTAGCAATGTTCTCCTTGATCCGGCGAACACCTCGTGCACGCCTTTGGGAAACTATGATTTGATAATCAAGGGTTGGTTTCACCACCAAGTTGAAAAGAGATCCACGAGGAACAATCTCGAAGTTGAGCTTTCGAAATTCCTCATGAAGAAGTGGTTGATACTGTTGTAACATGAGGTTGTTACAATACGACTTACGACTTAGTGCATCAGCCATGACATTGGCCCTGCCTGGGGTGTAAGAAATTCCTAAGTCATAATATTTTATCAACTCAATCTAGCGTCTTTGCCTGAGATTAAGATCTGGATGGGTGAAAATATATTTGAGGCTTTGGTGGTCGGAATATATCTCACAACGATTACCAAGGAGGTAATGTCGCCAAGTTGTCAGGGCATGAACTACGGCAGCGAGTTCAAGATCATGGGTAGGATAGTTCTCTTCATGTGGACGCAACTGGCATGAAGCATAAGCTACCACATGTCTATCTTGCATAAGTATGCATCCTAACCCTTTCCGTGAACATCACAAAAGATCTCGAAATCCTTTTTGGTGTCTGGAGGCGCAAGTACGGGTGCAAAAGTCAATCTTCTTTTCAGCTCTTGAAATCTTTCCTCGCACTTGGGAGTCCATTCGAATTTCTTATCTTTTCTTGAGGAGTTCAGTTAGAGGCTTTGCAACTTTGGAGAAGTTCTAAACGAAGCGGAGACAATAGCTTGATAAGCCAAGAAAACTCCTAACTTTCTTAACCGATTCAGGTGGAGTCCAGTCAAGGACGGCCTGAACTCTCTCGGGATTGACAGCAATGCCTTTGGCAGAAATCACGTGGCCTAAGTAGGTCACTTCTGGTAGCCAAAATTCTCACTTAAAGAACTTGGCATAAAGGCGATGCTCTCGAAGTTTCATCTATACCAGCCTAAGATGCTCGGCACGTTCTTCTTCGTTCTTCGAGTAGATGAGAATGTCATCAAGAGAAACTACAACAAATTTATCTAGGTACTCCATGAAGATCGAATTCATCATGCGTGAGAAAGTGGCGGGGGCATTGGTAAAACCGAAGGACATGACGGTGAACTCGTAAAGACCATAGCGAGTAGTGAAAGCCGTTTTGGGAACGTCCTCGTTTCGGATCTTGATTTGATGATAGCCTAATCTCAAATCCATCTTGGAAAAGACAGAGGATCCTGCAAGTTGATCGTAAAGATCATTGAATCTGGGCAGTGGGTACTTGTTCTTTATCGTTGCTAGATTTAGCGGGCGATAGTCTACGCACATCCTTTCTGTTCCATCTTTCTTCGTTACGAACAGAACGGGGAAACCCCATGGCGATGAGGTAGGGAGGATGAAGCCTTTGGCCAACAAAGCTTCAAGTTGGATTTTAAGCTCAGCTAACTCACGTGGGGCCATTTTGTATGGGCGTCTGGAAATTGGGGCGGTTCCTGGGCAAGATCTACAATGAATTCTACACATCTGTCGGGCGGTATGCCCGGCAGCTCTTCAGGGAAGACATCCGGGAAGTCACGAACCACCGGAATATCTTCAAGGTCAGGAAGGGGAAGCACATTCAAAGTATGCATATGGATTCTAGAACTGGGTGAGGTGTAGTCAATGGTCTGGCCTGAAGGATGGGTAAGTTTAACTGACTTGGCTCTACAATCAAGGAAAGCATTATGTCTTGATATCCAATCCATTCCTAGGATGACATCAATGTCTGATGACTTGAGGGCTATAAGAGAGGCAAGGAATACTAAACCCTCTATTGCAATTTGATTTCCATGGCTTAGCCTATTAGTTTGCCACTTGGAACCAGGATTTTGGATAATCATTGGACAAAACATTTCGTCAAAAGGGAACTCATGACGAAGTGCATAACTCTCCGACATGAATGAATGAGAAACTCCTGGATCGAAAAGATTGGAGGCGGAAACATGATTGACTGGGAGTGTACCAAGGATGACGTCAGAAGTATCAATAGCTTCCTCAACTGAGATTTGGTTCACACAACCACCAACAGTGGCTAAGGACTTTGCTTGCAAGGAGTTGGAGGTTGATTTCTGTGAAGACTTAGCTTTGGAAGACTTGGGTGGGGTGGCTTCATGTCTTGGACGAGGATCAACATTCACCGACAATGAACATTTCCGTGCGATGTGGCCAGGCTGACCACACTTGTAGCAAACTCTGGTGTCAGTGGGTGGAGAAAGGATGGCAGGCTCACTACCATAGCTGTTGGGATTCATGTTTGGTGGAGGAGGTTGAGGCACCATATAGGATGGCCTTGCAAAAAGGTGTGAAGGAATGGCACTAGTTGGAATCCAAATCCGGCATTTCTGAGGGGCCGAACTAGAAGATGGAGCAAACTCACGAGCATGCTTGCGAGACTCTTCGAACACCTTATTGTCATACTCAGCTCTGAAGGATATATTGACTAAATCCTCAAAGTTGACAAAATCATGAAGATTGATATCATGACGAATAACAGGGCTAAGTCCCTTGCGGAACCTTGCTTGCTTCCTGGCATCAGTGGATATTTCCTCTTGGGCATAACGAGCAAGATGGTTGAACTCGGTCATATACTCGTGATGGACCTATCTCCCTGAGTAAGATTGCAAAACTCTTCCTTCTTTCTTTCCATCATCTCATCCAGAATGTGGTACCCTCGGAAGGAATCACGAAATTGCTGCCAAGTCACTATGTGACCATCAGGTTGCATTGCAATGTAGTTCTCCCACCATTCAACAGCAGCACCTTCCAGGAAGTATACCGCAAACATCACACGATCATTGGGAGCAGCATGCGCCGTCTCAAGCTTACGCTCGATGGAACGGAGCCAATCATCAGCTTCAAGGGGCTCAGAAGAACATCGGAATACCGGTGGACTGAGGAGGATGAAATCCTGAAGCTGACGAGCGTTATTCTGCTCGATGAGCTCCAGAAGGCGTGTTTGATCACGTCGATTCCGTTCAGCTTCCATCATGATTTCCGCCGCAGAAGGCGGTGGTGGAGGTTCATCATCACTTCGATTCTGATAACTCTCTCGATTGCGACGAACAGCACTACGAGTTCCACTTGACATCCTGTGTGATAAAAATCAACAATCAGAACAGGTTGTACGATGGAGGCAAGGATAAAAGGATATGATTTAGGCGGAAAAGATAACAATGCGAAGGCAATGATTCCTAGAAATACGGAATAAATCGGGCAGCATAACGGCTACACTGGGATGGAAAATGAAACAACCTTGAAGAGATTGGACATAACTTCTTCAAGGAAATCAACAAAAGGATGACTCTGGACGACCACGACAGTCCTATGGCTACAAAGAAGCAATCAACAAGATGTTCTAGTAAGACATAGAAGAGCCTAGTCCTATCTTCCCATAGAAAAGATGAGGGTGACTCAGAATTCAGATCGATGAGGGTAAGGAGAAAAAGAAGCCTTACATTGTTCCCTTTATACCCAAGTAACTATATAAATATAGAATGCTAGACTCGACTTCGACCAAGGGTTTGATAATCGTACAGACAGTCCTACTCTGATACCAAGTCTGTCGGGACCCGGAATATGCGTATGTAATTCCTATCACAACTCAATCACATGGAGAGCCGAGAGCCGTACCCACTTGTCTAAGCAGAAAAGGCCAAGCATAGAACACTCTCTGAAGCATCGTACGTGAGGGGCATCCCATCCAGGCCGGATGATCAACTGAGATGGGTCCTCATCGCCCGCTCACAAGTCTAAATGATTATGGGTGGTGAAATCCCATACTCATAGACAAGTCGCCTCAACCATGTTATCGATTGAATCATAACACTTAAATAAACAGACTCCAGCCCGATCACTTAGTCGGGGTCTAGGGCGGGCTCGATCATACAACAAAGTGTGCACGTGACAGAGTCACGAGCAATCGCATCGCGATGCCCCAAGCTACGCACATCTAAGGGCCACTTGGTGTATAAAAGACCGCCAGCCAGGTCACAACTAAGGTCTCGAAAACCCATACTAAGACATGCATGTAATAATCATACACGCAGCACACATGCCTAGTATGAACAGCGGGTATCATCACATAACTCTACAAAGTACTTCTTTATTGAATTACACATAGAGTACACAAAGATCACATGTCTGTGATCAACATTACATCATACAACGGAAGCAAATTAGGTCTGAGTACAGATAAGTTTAACAAAGGGCTTAGAGAAGCCTTGTAAACATACATGCCCTTCCACGAGGGACCAGACTGCTGTCTGGCACTATACTAGCTTAGTCAACGTCGAGCTTCAGGAAGGTGACTCCATCGGGGGCTGGGTTCCCATCTAAAACATAGAATAAGCAAACGTGAGTACAAAGTCGTACTCAGCAAGACTTACATCATAACTATACTACTCATGCTCAAGTTTCAAGGCAAAGGGAGGTGGGGTTTCCACATGCAGAAGTGCCAACTTTGAATGGGCTAGTCCCGTGCTACGAGTACCAGACTGAGGTAAGAAGCGTACACGAGTCCACTACCAAGTCTCCAACAAATACACCACTATGGATACTTCCTTTACTTCCCCACGAGGAGCACACCATAGCACTCACGCTTATCTTGCGAGTTTTAGAACTATCCATTCAAGTTGTCTAATAATCAAGCACAGCTTTACAAGTAGTCCATGACCGCGGACGCGACTATTCGAATAGTTTTTTTAACCCTGCAGGGGTGTACCGCTACTAACACATGACCATCAGTTACCGCCAGGTCTCGGCACCATTCAAGGGGTGTCGGCGAGGATGTTCACCACAAGACTTCGCCCCAACTCCGTTCTAGTCCAAGGAGTCAAATGTCTGAGTTCCAAACCTAACTGGAGTTCCGGCCGAGCTTCCAGTCAGGACTCAAACCAGGTAGGCACGACTGACAAGCACACCTCGACGGATGGTCTACAAGCCCTACCATGAATGCCACATTTCATTTTCGACGGATGGTCTACAAGCCCATCTTTCTATGCATATGCCGAATGGAAAACCCGAACTAGGTGTGACTCCTGGACTTGGATCGGGGTGAGTTACTAGGTCGAGAGGGGACAGTGAGCCCAATGTGTGGTTGTACTCTTTGTCTCGGATTACCATACAAGAACTCAGGCTTAAGGCGGTGTTCAACGAAACAACCCGCTGTGTACTCCTACACAACCTCTCATTGTTCACACTACTGGAAACATGCAGTTTGCCATGTGTCATCCTGTTTGCCGTCTGTATTCCATCGGGGCAGACGGCAAAAAGATTGTTTGCCGTCTGCTACCCTAAATACAGACGGCAAACATATGACATATGGCAAACAGTTTGTATGCCGTCTACTTTTAATAAGTAGACGGTAAAGACCTCTTTACCGTCCGTGCGCAGACGGCAAAGCCCCAGGTGGGCCCTCCCAGACCGTTCCACGAGTGGCAGTTAACGGCCAGGAGCTTTGCCGTCTGCCCCTGACGGCAAAGCGTAATTTGCCGTCCTGGGGCAGAAAAGCTCCTGGCCGTTAACTGCCCGTCGTCCTCCTCTCTCTCCCACTCTCTCCACTCTCTCTCGCTCGTGCCTCCCTTCTGCCCGTGCCCCACCCCGCCGCCACGCCATCACCGTCGCCGCCGCCGCGCCCTCGCCCACCGCCTCGTCTCCTGCTTCCACCCGCCCCGGCCTGCCCCGCCCCCACCCGCCTCGGCCCGCCCCCTCCCTCGCCGGATCCCACCCGACCCGCCCCGCCCACAGCCGTCGTTTCCGGCTCCGGCGCCGCTTCCCTCCTCCGCCATCCGCCGTCAAGCCACCGCCCACCTCCTCCACCTCCACCCCCACTCCGGCCGGTGAGCCCCCCCCTCTCCTCCCTCTCTGTTTTTTTTTGTTTTCTCTGTTTTTGTTAGATTTGTTAGTATTAGTGTTGTTCACATTGTAGTTTAGTGTTAGGTTAGTCATATTTTAGATTAGAAAATTTAGTTAGGTTAGTATTGTTACTGTTTTTAATTGCTACTGTTTTTAATAGATTTTAGATTAGTCTATTGTAGTTAGTTAGTTTTATTTATTTTTCTTTTTATATAAGTTAGTTAGTATTCTTACTTTTTTTAATTGCTACTATTCAGTTAGTCTATTGTAGTTAGTTAGTTTTATTTAGTTTTACTTATTAGTTGTAGTTAGTTTTTTTAGTTAAATTTATTTAGAAGAAGGAAAGAACTAGAAAAGAAAAATAATTAGAAAAGGAGAAGGAAGAAGAAGAAGAAGAAGAAGAAGAGAAGAAGAAGAGGAGAAATAGAAGAAGAATAAGAAGAGGAGAAGGAAGAATAGGAAATAAGAAGATTTAGAAAAAGGAAAAGAAATAGATGAAGGAAAAGAAAAGGAAAAGAAATAGAATAAGAATAAGAAGAAGAAGTTGGAGGTGGAGATGAATAAGTAGAAGTTGGAGGTGGAGATGAATAAGTAGAAGTTGGAGGTGGAGATTGGGTGCATTTTAATGGAGCTTGGGGTAAAAAAAATAAAAAAGATGTAATTACCGGGATCAAGTGTGTGTGTTGATTGGGTGCATTTTAATGTGCAGGAATTTTCGTATTAATTCCCCTGAATTCATACAGTCGATACGTCCCCAAATTCTCGAATGGAGTGGTTATTGAAAGTGATTCCATCACAGAGTATGAGCTTCTTGCCAATCAAGGAGACGGCAATCCTGGTTTCATCTCTTGGTTCAAACGAACGGTAACTATCATTCATATATAGGGTTTCATTTGTTGGTTCAACCTATTTTTCACTAATATAACAATCGTTTCCTATAAAACTTATAGGCAAATGAGGAGCCTATGGACGCCGAATTGAGACAAGTCGCTAATGGTTTTGACAATAAGGTCCGTGTATTTGAGAAATACGACATCAACGGGTATCGCTTTCGTACCGTTGATAAAGAGCGAAAAATGGCCGATCGAAAAAGTACAAATTCGGGTGTCTCTGCTGTCGGCGACAGAGGTATTGAGTATTATGGAAGAGTTGAAGCAATATACGAACTTCTATTCTATGGTGAAAATCCTCCCAACGTCGTTGTCTTCAAATGTCATTGGTTTCTCCCGTCGAGGACTAGACGAACTCATGAACATGTAGGTCTAGTCGAAATTCGACAAGACACCCATTTTAATGTCCCCGATGTCTATATTACGGCTCAACAGGCCACCCAGGTTTTCTATCTATCCTACCCCTACCAAACGGTTGAAAACCTGAAAGGTTGGGATGTCGTTTATGATGTGCCACCTCATATTAGACCACCTCCCCCAAATGAAGAGGATTATGTACCCCACATTGACCTAGAGACATGTGAAGGAGAATTCTTCCAAGAAACACGCGTGATAAAAAAACGTTTCCGAAACCTCTGTACGCAACCCCAGAACATGGAAGAAGACAATGAGAGTGAACCCGCTAACGACGATGTTGAAGAGCCTGAAGAAGAAGAGGTTACTGCTCCAGATGACCTGTCAATGCTTGACTGTTTACATAAAGGCCTTCCAAATGTTGGTGTTGTTGAACCTGATGAGGCCATCATTATCGACGACACGCGTGATAGCGATGACGATCCTTCAATTGATCGCGTAGAAGAGACCGATGATCCCGACTATTGTTAGTTGTATGCATCTCAACTTTAATTACATTATTCTCATTAGTTGTATATATTCTCATTATTGAAGTAATTACTGTTGTATTATTAATTCTTTTTCTCATTGTACTAATTATTTTATTTTAATTCTTGGCAGGTTCGTGACAGATATGGAGGGCAAGACCTCAGGCTCGCGAGGGAGGGGTCGGGGTCATGCGCTCCCACCTCTGGCTCTACGGAGGTCTTTGCTCGAGAGTATTTCCTCGCCTCCTCCTTCTACTGGTGAGCCGCCCAGGGGGAGAGGAGGTCGAAAGAAGACCGGGAGAGGCAAAGCAGGTGGTGGTCGCGGGAAAGGGAGACGAGCACCTGCTGCTGCTTCCTCGCCGCCACCTCCGGCTGATTCACCAGAGCACTGCAGGGTGGACCAGCCTGAGGTGGAGGACGAGGCTACGTCCACCCGCACGACCTGGAGTCCCTGGCCGGATCAGCCAGAGCAGCCGGAGCAGCACACGCCTGAGGGTGAGGCTGGTGCCGAGCTGGACACTACGGATGAGGAGGAGGTAGCTGAGGGTACCACCATGTACCAGCGTGGGGGTACACGGCTCCCGCCCATAAGTGGTTGATTACGCCTGATGGAGAGACGTAAGTGCACTTATACTCTCTTCCGGTACCTTCTATACTTATGTCTATCTGATGGCTTTGTCTTTTTATACTGCAGGGGTTGGATATACGGCAATGGTGTCCGCAATCCCAACTCCATCCTTGGTGTGCTCGTCAGGGAGAACTTCCCGGGACTGGTTCAATTGCCCGGACCTGATGAGGTTCCGCAGCCTGGACTCAAGTGGGAGCACTATTGTGCTGCCCCGGCCCCGCCGGATACGACCATCAACGGGGTCGAATGCCACACCAGAGCCGACATGGTCATCAACGGCTTTTGGGTAATTTCTGTTTCACACAATAAAATCATGCTATTGCAGTGTTGTCTCGTGCACTCATCAGTGTTTTCATCAGTGTTGTCTCATCAGTGCACTCATCAGTGTTGTCTCGTGCTATTGCAGGTCTACTACAAGGTCGATGAGTCCAAGGAGCAGGAGGAGGAGGACGTGTTAGTTGCAGAGGCCACGCGCCTCTTGCAGAACACAAGGCACGAGATGCGAGTGCAGGCGGTCCGTGACTACTACGCCAAGCAAGGGCGCAAGCGTAGCAAGAAGGACTGCCGCAAGAAGTTTCTGACCAGGGCCCAGTACATGACGGTAACCCTTCTTAAGTCTTGAATAGTTTGCTTGATTTGATTCCTATCTAGGCTACTTATTAGTTTCCTTGTTTACTAACTTAGGCGCCACCGAGATGGTGTGCGGACAAGATGGATTGTTGGGAGGCCATTGTGGATCACTGGTGCTCAGATGCCTGGTTGGCCATCCACAACAATGCCAAGGAGTGCCGCGCCCAAATGGTTGGTGTGCCACACCATCAAGGAAGCCGCAACTTAGCTGGTTACGGGAATAAATGGGTATGTGCTTTGCTTCAATTTTCATGCAAATTCTACTTTTCTTTGTCTTTTTGGCACCCACAACTTACTAATATCGTGCTTTGCTTTGTCTTTTAGGCGGAGCATAATAAAACGGAGGTGCCTCAGGTGTTCGACATGTATGGCATGGCCCATACAGCGTCGTACAAGAAGGCAAAGGCGCTCTCAGAGTCTGATCTCGCCAGTCCTTCGACTTTCACCAACATTGCCGCCTACAGTAAGCTCAAGGCTTATACTGAGGTGGCGAAGGAGAAGCACGGGGAGGATTATAACCCTCTTGGGAAGCCTATTGAGCCGGAGCTGGTGATGTTCTCTGGTGGCGGAAGGCGCCATGGCGCCATGGCCATTGGAGATAAGTTGATCAGGTGCGATAAGACTCTTCCTGAGATTAAGGCGCGCCAAACGAGCTCTTCTCCTGCTATAAGGACTCGTCCGCGGCCAGTCGACCTCGCTATCCAGGTTATCCATAAGGACTCTTGCATTCTTGTTTTCTCTCATCGAATATTACAATGCTAACTAGAGGAGTGGGGTTGCAGGAAGCTCTTGAGAAAGAGCGACAGAACACCCAGCGGCTACTGGAGGAGAAGGAGCGGTTGGCAGAGGAGAAGGCAGTGGAGAGAGAGCGGCTGGCGGAGGAGAGGACGGCGAAGGCTCTCGAGGAGGCCGCGGCACGACACGATGCATCGAACCGGGCCTTGTATGAGCTCTTCGTGGTAAGTCACTTGTTCATATTCACCCAAAGAATGCGTCATGAGTGGCCTAATATGATTGACTCATGAATAACAAATGTGCAGACTATGTGCGAGAAGACTGGTCAGGCCGCTCCACCGATGCCGATCATTTCTCCTGTGGGGACGGTGAGTATCTTTCGATGATCATCAATACCATATTGAGTGGCGTCGTGCTAACCTCTAGTTGATCTTTTTGTGCAGCATAACTCTCGGGCTGCGTCCCATGACCCTTCTCCACCGTCAACATCGGGCAACCCGACGGATGCTTCTCAGTCACCTCAGCCTTGAGGGCTACACTCCGATAAGTTTTAAAATGCTTAGTTAGTTTGAAAATGCATATTTAGCTACTAAAATCCTATATTTAATCAAAAAATGCCATACTTTGCATATTTTGCACATAAAAGACATAACTAGCTTAGTTAGTTCAAAAACATACATAGTCAACTTAGTTTGCTCACAAAATCTCAAAGTTATCTTAATTGGGTCAAAAAATGCTAAAGCTAGCTTAAATTGGCTCAACAATTGTTAAAGTTTGCTTAGTTGCTCAAAAATGCTGAAGTTAGCTCAATTTCCTCAAAATATGCTAAATCTAGCTTAATTCGATCACCATCGCTTATGTTAGCTTTGTTTTCTCAAAAGATAAAGAAGAAAACAGAAGGAGAGGATCTTTTCTTCTTCTCCTTCTCCTTCTTCTTCTTCTCATTCTACTTCTTCTTCTTCTCATCTACTTCTTCTTCTTCTTTTTGCAGATTTGCTTCAAGGCATTCATGCTATGACGATGGAGTGCTGCATTTGGACTTGTAGTTTCTTTTATAAACAGTTGTGGTCACTTGTGTGTTTGATACTTTCTGGTTTACTATGTACTATATATACTTTGTGGTTGGACTTGTATATATATGAGAGTATGAGATTTGCATAGTTTTGGTTGATCAATATGTTGGAGAACATGCATGGGTGCTTATATATTTCTGTTGAGATGTGCTTATACAACTGTTGGAGAATATGTCTATGTATATGTCTATATTTTTGTCAAGTGCAGGGATTTAAAAGAAAACAGAATAAAAAGGGGCTATGCAGGCTCTTTGTCGTCTGCAAGCAGACGGCAAATGCCTTTGCCGTCTGCTGGTGGTCGGCACAAGTGACACGTGGCGCCCAGCTGTGCAATCTGGCAACAGCTGGGTGACCATTTTGGTTATTATGCCGTCTGCCTCCGGCAAGGAAGACGGCAAAGAGTAGGACTTTGCCGTCTGCTCCTGGACGGCAAACATATGACGGGGGGGGGGGGGGGGGGGGGGGGTGACGTCATTACCTTATCCGATGACGTCACCGCTCTTTGCCGTCTGTCCGTAGACGACAACCCCGCCGTTAAGGGCCTGACGGAGCCGGCCGGCACAGCTTCGCCGTCAAGCTTCTCTGCCGTCTGTTTCTTATTCCAGCGGACGGCAAACATCTTTGCCGTCCGTCGATATACAACAGACGGCAACGCACCTCTTTGCAGATGAAATGGCTGACGGGTGCTTTACCGTCCGGGGGCAGACGGCAAAGGGTTTTGCCGTCGGCCATTCAGGTGTTTTCCGTCCGCCCTGGCAGACGGCAAACAGGCGAATTCCAGTAGTGTCACCTTGTATTAGGGTAGATTCACCAACACAGTTTCACTTTCATCAACACCATGTTCACTATCATCCCGACTCACATCAAAAGCATCCTCATTGTAAACTCTAAGCATGCAATAAGCAGTAAAATTGCAGGGGCCACATGATATCAATCAACTCCTATGTCATCTAGGATTGTGGTTTGCTTACTACTGTGACAAGATGATAGGTCATGCAAAGGATATGGGTTCAACTATGCGGTAGAATCGATAACAAGGTGATCATCCTAATCAATGCATAAGCGAGACTGAGAGGGAAGTGGGATTTTATAGACATGATCAATGGGATTTGCTTGCCTTGCTGACGATACACGGGTCTTAACGGTGGTCTTCTTCTTCTGGAGTGATCACCGTCTCGGAACGTTTGTCACCGGACCAATCATCAAAAAAAAGGGGGGGGGGAGACATTGAATTTAAATGCACAAGCACATGACCATGTTGTCCATGATGTATATGGTACTGGTTTGTTGACAATTCAATTTAATTGAAGTGTATTGCAAAGGATTTGCAAATTCAAACTTCAAATTCAAATTCAAATTATGCCATATGCATGTTTGCTACTGTTCACCCATTTTAAAATGGTCAAACATAGAAACAAGTTGCATATTCATAATCCTTTTATTTTTCTGATAATTTTAGACATATTATATGCCCCATTTGGAGTTATGCTTAATTAATTATGAATTTCCAAATTTTATATGATTTTCTGCATTTTTCTGATTTTCTTTTAATTAGAAAACCAATTACTTCGTCATGGTGACGCCAGCATGACGTCGGGGCTGACTGGTGGGGCCCTCTGGTCAGTGACCCAAGGGTTAACCCCTTTGTTTAATTAACCCACGGGTTAATTATGGGGGCCTGGGCCCGCCTGTCAGTGGCATGGGGGGGGGGGATTAGCACGCGGTTTAGGGCCTAACCGACCGACGACTCAACGCCGGCGGCTCTACCACGGCAGCGCAGCATGGGATGGTGCTCCCGGCCACCAAACACAGCGCCAGGGGCACCAAACGGCAGCCCGTGGATGCGCGCTTCGCCCTGGCCATCGCAGCGTCGCCGAGAAGCGCTGGAAGCTCGTCCACGGCGAGCTCGCGCGGCGGCCGTGGGACTGGCCATGGCAAAGTGGCGTTGCACGGCGCGGGAGGAGGTGCGGGGAGGGTATAACGGAGCAGCTGCTCACCCTGGTGCCAATGGAGCTGTCAGGGAGGCCGGAGGGTGGTTGGTCGCGGTGAATTCGGCGGGAGATCCCTGCGAGTTCCGGCGAGGTGGCGGTGACTTTTGCGGCGGCTTCAGCTCGAAGAGGCTCTCGATCCGGGGCTCGATGACGAATTCGACGGTGCTGAGGAGGGACACAGCCGTAGGGGCTATGGCGCACGGTGGCCGCGGGTTCCCATGGCGGCGTGCTCCGGCAGGGATTCGGTTTGCGCCAAAACAGTGGGGAGGAGAAGAGGAAGACGACCAGGGAGAGGGGAAAACGGTCCACGTCATCGAGGGCGACTCCGTGGCGCACTGAGGGGCCTTGAGGAGGCCTAGACGGCTCTCATCGTCGAGGTGGCGGTCGTCGCCCCCGGCATGCTCGACAGCGAGCTGCTTGGGGTATACGACAAGCCGCTCGTGGGCTTGGGCCGAGGAAGCTTAAGTTGGGCGCCCAAGGCCATAGGGGATGGGCTGGGTTTGTTTTTTTTTTCTATTTCTTTCTGTTTCTGTTTCTATTTTCTTTTTCTTCTATTTTTTTTCTCTAAATTAAATAGTAGAGCATTTTATAAAATTGCCCAAATATTTTTATAAATCTTAGGTGGTCTGTAGCAAGCCACTTATAACTCTTGGGCATTTTTGAAATTCAAATAATTTGAATTTCAAATCAAATAGGGTATTTATTTAATTTCCAAGCCACTGTTTGAATATTTGAAAAATCTTGGTGCATGCAGTGGGACCCACTTCACTTTATAAGTGATCATGCATATTTATAAGACTTTTCAAAAATAACAGAGCAATTTTTGGAAGCAATTTTTGTCTGGCCATTTAATTAAATTCTTTAGGGCTTTTCTTTTTCCCATTTTTGAATTTCCGTTGAAATTTTTGCATGATGCAAAAGAGCACTTGAACCCTAGCACATACCTAGACTTTGGTTGTCACAGTTGTTCTGTTAATAATTGTTGTTTGAAAAGAAAACCTTTATGTGACCTTTTCCTTTTGCTATTTTAAAATATGTTTGCAAGACTTTTATTGTGTTCAAGACCAGGAGTGTTTCCCACTTCTCTGGTGAAAGGAAAGCCACAACTGTCTTATGCATCTTCGTAAAACTTGGGCATGGATATATAACTTTCTATAGTTCCTGGATTATTAGGGTGATTATTCATGGCATGCTTGGAGTTTAACCATGATCATGCTATTGCCATGGTTATTGCTTGGATTCAATATGATTGCTAGTGTGTTTATGATCTTGCTATGATGATCTTTGTGATTGCTAGTACTACCTTGATCATCCGATATGGCTGGGTGATTCATCGGTTTATGCACTGGATTATGATATAGCCATGATCGTGCCATGGATTCTTCTAGGGATATTGTTATGACGTGGACCATGGATTATCGTATAGCACCTGACACCTAGATTCTTATGATTTTAGAGATAGGCTTCACGTTGTGTGATCAGGTGCCACCGAACCGAACTTATCTTTGCATCCACACTCGCCTGTATGGGAAGGCTTTGGCTCGGTCTATTGGTGTGCTATCTTATGCGTAGCACCAAAGAGGGGAGACTATGCGCGCGCAGTTACCCTGGCCCGACAAGCGGCGATAGTCTTGAAAGCCAGTTTGGTTATTGCGCGCAGTCCCCGTTTGGGACAATGTTGTTTGCCACGACGGTGGCTGGTCCCCGTTTGGGACAAGTTTGCCACGATGGTGTCCGGTGTCTGGAGGACACGGGGCTACCCAAGACGGGATGTCGGTGATACGGTAGGGGAGGCATGCGGTAGAACGGTCTCGTAGGAGCAGTCCTAGTCCACTCCTATGGTACGAGTTCTGAGGTTCCTGTGGGACAAGTTCCAAGGTACTGGATGGAGGAAGAACTCAATGGTGTGGATAAAGTGCGCAAACTCTGCAGAGTCAAAATCTATTCGAATAGCCGCGTCCACAGTTGTGGACAAGTTCATACTAAGTCACACCGTTTGATCGCAATGGTATAGATGAGATATTGTGTCGCACTTGTGGATTATTAGAGGCAAGGGTAAGCTTGCGAAGCTTCCGAGATGTTGATGAGATGTCTACGCGGTAGTCATGAGATATGTATGGATCCATTGTGATCCCGAGTTGTGGATCCGGAGTGATCCCGTGTTATGGATATGGAATGATCCCGAGAGATGGATCCGGAGTGATCCCTGTATGAGATGTGGTATGTGATCTTGAATAAGGTGATCTCGGTTAAGTGGTGGATGGTTATCTACTAGCTTACATACTTAATTCATTAATATACTCTAACCTGCTTTCTATGTTATTGTTTTTCCTTGATTCTTTGGTTGTTTGTGAGCTTGCAAGTACATTCAATGTACTGAACTGGCGTGTCATGCCATACTTGTAGGCAATGTTGTGATTGCGTAGGACGATGTTCCCGTTGTCTGCGAGATAGGAGGTGTCCCAGTCAGTGTCCCTGTGGAGTTCATCATCGTCGCCGCTTCTGCTGTTAAGACTTATTCTGGTGCCGTAGTTATATCCCGCTGCTTGGTGTAGAGCTATGGCTAGCATTAGGAGCAAGTGGTTCGCCGCCTCGCCCCGCTAGCGTTGTAATAGACCCCCTTGTACTCATTTCATCGGTATTAAAAGTGGTTTAGTTCTATATCAAGCAGTACCGTGTTCCAGAGGACATGATCTCTGGGCTAGAGCACGGGGCGTTCCGGTATTCAGAGCCGATGAGCCATAACAGCTAGCTTTCATGCGGCGGCCTCAGATATTTACCAATACGCTACAACTTGTCTATTGGTGGTACTATTTTGTAGTATATAATTAAAGTAGATGTACATTGTTGTAAGATTAAAAAGCAAAAAACACAAACATTTACTTTGGAACTAATCTTATCAAGTATGGTTGACATTCTCAAATTGTAATGTTGTGATTTATTTTGCTACATGCTCGTGTTGATTATGTGATTCCCATGGTATGACTTTAAATCATACTGCTTTACGAATATTATTTAACATTCTTGTATAACGATTTTATTTCTTGAAGAAAGTACTAACTTCGTTGATAAAGAGAAAAAACTTCGTTAATATACTGTAAGGCCCGATATGCGGTATTGTTCCAGATCTAGATGTTTCCATCCACATCCAGGGACGAAGCACATATCGGTCCCACCGCGGCATATGACAATTTCATATGCCCCGGATTTCCAACATGATATCACAATATTACAACTACATGGTTACAACATCTCATACAATCAGCATACAACTGCCTTAAATACATTACATCAGCGGAAGATACATGTCTGAGTACAGACTACAATCAAATGCCTAGCGGCAAAGATAAAAACACATCGCTCCCATAACCACACGGGTTCAGGCCCTCCGTCGGGATCCGCCTAACTAGTCGTCGTCGATTCTCCACGTGAAACGTCGGTCACCATACCTCTTGTCGATCAAGAACCCTGAAAAGAGTTTGCGGGTAGTATCATGGGTACAGAAGTACTCAGCATCCAACTGTAGTGGTCAACGTACCCAGCAAGGACTTCATCACTCGTCATTCTAGGATAACTAGTAGTTCACGGTAAGGATGGGGTAAGTGGTGAGGTTGTTGCCACACTAGCATTTATGAAGTGCCTAACAATCTAGAGAGTAAGATAAGAAGCCAAGCATTCGATGAGGAATCGCCTCGAACAAGTCTTGCTATCAGCTACTTATGCAAACATAACACCTATCCTATGCTTGTCCTCCCCTTCGCATCCCAACGAAGAAAAAGCAGTCAAGGCACACACAACTTGATCAAGTTATTAAGATTATCTCAGTTGTTGTTGTCTATGAACAAGGAGTAGGTCTCAAGTCGTCCATAACCGTGGACACGTCTTCTCGAAAAGATTTAACCCTGCAGGGGTGTACCAACTGCCCATTACAAGGCTCCGCACGCACGCCCATCTCTCTCAGTTGCTACCCATCATAGGCAACAATTTTATGATTTAGTTCTGAGAGATCCGAAATGACAGGTCCCTCTAGCTAACAACAAACAAATCCGGGTGGCCCCTAGGGAGTGGACACCGAATCCAAAAGCCGTTCGCACTCTTGGATCGGACTCTTCCGGCTGACGCAGGTCGGATTATCGGGTCACGTCGCATGGGGTCGGGTCCTAGCTGATCGGGTGGACCAACAAAGAAACCATGTCTCCACTGGCCCAAGTTGTTTTAAAGGGTATCTGCTAGGAGCGACCAGACACACATATATGAATGGTTTTCAAATGGTAAATCGGCTTGGGCCACCTCTAGAAATGTTTGAAGCTAGGTAGGTAATAAAAGGGTACCCCATAGTTTCCCACACGCGGTTAGGCACGCTCGTCAAGAGACACAATACCCGGAACTCGGGTCCAAGGTGACCCGACTGGAACAAAGCGTCGGGGCGGGATAGCCTAGACCTTCCACCCTTCGTCGAGTATAGTCAACATTATAATAACAATATCATCCAAGAAAATATAATAATGTGATAGCCCAAACCAAGGAGTAACATGGTAACATTCGTAGCATCCTAAGCATGCATACTAAGCAGCGGCTGAGCAACGAGCAATAGTAACATAGCAGCACATGGTTTGCTGGGAGGGGGACATGGCTGTATCGGATTGAGAGAGGCTGTAAACCTGTGGTAGGATCAAACATCGAACCTAACCTATACTAGCATGCAAACCGCTGGTTATAATAGAATGGATCATAAGTAATGTATAGTAATTGCGTGTTGATAAGTCGGGTTCCGAAGGTGTAGGCGATCGCGAGCTCGCAGAGTCTCCGAGTGTAACCACGGCAGCACACAGGAAGGAAACTCTTGAAATCAATCGATGAGCAAGCATCTATTACTACAAAGCAATCACGAGCAATCAACAACAAGAAAGCAACATGAGACAACACACTACGGTATCGCAGCTATCGTTGAGAGCGGTTACTAACAGTTTAAGTGGAGTACTCGCCACACACGACGATACCGCACGTTTACAAGGGTTCAAGTTGCTTAGCTACACAAGATGAGAAAAGGTTGTTAACATGGCATCTCACTCAAGCATGGCATATCAGACAATCATGACAAAAGGTGAAGCATAAGTAAGCTATCTAAGCTAGTCAGTTTAAGTGGGGAAAACTCCTAAACATGCTTATCAATATTTACGCCACAAAAATTATAACGCTTGGTACTGTTTTTCCCTAAAAAATATTTTATTATTTTTATTAGCAATCAAGAGAAACATATTCACAATCTACACGCAATTCTAGTCAAGTTACATATAAAGAACATTTTAATCGGAGCAACGGTAAAAAGTTACGGCCTATTACATTTACGGTGGAAATCAGTTGTAATTAGTAGGTAAACAACATGTAGACAAGTGCAAACATGGCAAAGGGAAACATTTTATAATTCTACACGAAATTCTAAGCAAGTTTCATGTTTAACTCGTCTCGATCCGTAAAACGGTTAAAAAGATACGAGCATCGCAAAATATTAACACAATATGCAAATTAATTAAAACCAGACAAGGATAAAAAAACTACTGGGCCGAATCTACTGCACATGGGCTAAACAGAGGCGGAACGTGATACTATCAAACGCCTATAGGCTCTGCACAACAACAAACGAAACTGGGTCAAGCCCAACTCGCAGTAGAGAGAAAAAAAATAAGAATAAAAAAAAGGGCGAACTGAGCTCACCATGTGGGCCTCGGCCCATGTGGAGAGGGGGCGGTGGATAGTGGCTTGTCGCCTGGTGCGGAGGTTGGCCGTGGGCCGGGGCGTGCTAGGCAGCGCTCTGTTGGTGGCCGCCGGCCCACGCGAGCGGGAGGGCGAGCAGGGGAGGCATAGGGATTCCCCTCGTCCGCGACGAACATCACGTACCGGCAGCGGCTCGATCCGGCACGGTGGCGCTGCTGGTCCGGCCGGCAAGGGAAGAGCTTGGCGTGGTCGGAGGTGGCGAGGTCGGCCGGATCCGGGCCGGAGGGAGCACCGGCGAGCGGCGCGGCGAGGCGGCGGCGCGAGCCCGAGCTCGGTCCCGGCTCGGCCATGGAGGTGCGACGAGCTCCCTGCGTGCAAGAGATAGAGGGGTGAGGCGAGAGAGATGAAGGAGAGGAGGAGGGTCACGGCAACCTGGGCTCAGTGGCGGGGCGAGCTCGCCGGAGCGGAGCACGGCGGCACGACGGGGTGGAGATCGGGCGGCGCGATCTACTCGGCGTGGAGGTGGAGGCGCGGGCCTGGCACGGGCCGGCGGCGGTGAGATCTGGCCTTGCAGGGCTCGGTGGTGGCTGTGCTGCGGTTGGGGACTACGTGGACGATTCCTGGCCCCTGATCTAGAGATCTAATGGCCTAAAATCACTAGGAATTAGGGTTTCGTGGGAAGGAGGGTTTTTGGACCAGATCTGAGAATTGTGAGGGGGGGGTGGCTGAAAATTTTATGAGGGGGAACCCTAGAGGGGCTAGGGGAGAGTGGTGGTATATATATAGCCCAAGTGGCTGGCAGTTTCCAAAAACATTCTCGGTTTCTCTCTCACGCGTCCGGTCTTTACGCTTCTGACCGCCGAGGGTCCGCAGAACCTCTGATTCGGGTAAAACTTCGAACTGCGCGATCAGCGCGTCGAGCCAGCGGCGTTCACCTCGCTTCGAAATCGTTCCGAGAACACTTTACGACACGCTATAAAAATATCCCGTTTACTTATTAAACAAGATTTTCGCTCCATTGGCGACGGCTGGTCTTATGCTGGTTTTGTGACGGTGATCGGGCTTAACCCGGTGTCGCAAAGGTCGAGTGTTAGGTTCGCAAGGGTCGGTATCCGTCCGGTACGAGATAAAAGGGGGAAATATAATCACCGATCGATAAATCGGGGACGCAAACACCGCAAACAAATCAGACAATCAACCAATTCACGCAGAAAACAATTTTTTTTGGGGTGAAAATCCTGGGCAATTACATATACCATGAAATTTGATGCTTGGAACTTTACCCCAATGTAATGGCAGAAGGATGCTGAATTAGGAGTATTATTTTATGGTACATGTAAAACAGAGGAAGATGATGTTCTGTAGCATCTATGAAACATAACTTGGGTTAACACTGCATATTTAATTCAACGTACAAAAAACACTTGGTATATCAGCACGTCATTACCAACAATATCTAATATCAATAGCAGGAGTGATGGTGCACGAACTCGACGACAGAAGGATCGAACTACTTTTCATCAAGTTGTACAGAATATTCAGTTCTAGTAGGCATTGGTGTGATAAAAAGAACAACCTCATCACCTCCATGGTGGACCAGTAATAACAGACTGTCCCCAATTGACAATTAGTACAAGCAGAGTAAATTCTTCCACCCATCCATGACTAGGCGTGCATATTTTTCTAACGTCGAGTATATTTACCAGAAGTCGGTATAAGGATAGATAATAGTTCTCAGTTCACCATATCGATCCATCTGATCCGGCAGAACACGACTGACGAGCCTCTGATGCAATAACACAACTGTGTCATAGTATGATGTCCTAATTAAATACCAAAGACCGTAATATAAACAATAAAACAAATAATTTATTACCAATAGTTTCATCTTAATGTTGGTCTTTGTCACAGTGTGGATAAGTAGTTTGTACGGTCCAGAACTTGGTTCAGACGCGTATTTGCCCACAAGCAAGTTAATACTACGTACATATGGTTCCAACACTAAGTTCCATGTTGTCAATTATCTCTTGTGTTTTTTCTGACATAGCATAGTAAGCTGAGCATGTAAACATGTAGACGTGATTAATAACATGTGCAGATTTACATAAGCACGATTATTTTAAACTGACAATTAACTGCAAGTCTACACACAAACAAGAAACGTGTGTTTCAAAACCCTTGCATGCATGCATGATTGGGTCATTGTCCAAATCAACTTCGATTATCGGACCATGCGTGCTAATATCGAAGTTTAGCTTCATAACAACTACGAATTAGTATACTTTGGTGAATTCTCCCCAAGTTGATCCGCTGAAAATTGTTTTCCCTTTATAGTTTACAAGAGAACAATGGAAGAGAAATCCATGTTTGGTATACGAGTGGTCTTTTGAACAGAAAAAAACCCCCAACTTCTTGAGGACTTGATTTCTTGTAAAGCATGAGATGAACTATGGAAGAGGATAACAATATTTAGAATTATATGCTGTAAAAAACGATCTTTCATAAAACAAACAAGATAGATATGGAAGAAGTGAATATGACTAGTTAGGAATATATAAAATATGCTCTATGTCGAACCCTCCGTCATAGCAAAAGATTCATAATTATACTACAGGACTAAGGGCAGATCAATAATATTATGTATTTACAACTATGTAGGCCACTGGTATAGTATGCTGAGGAAACTAATATCAAATCAGGACCACCATGCTTGCCAAATTAGCCATTGTACAAAACATACCTTCCTGTATAGAAAGCCAACTAGAAGTATGATATAGAAGTGCTTGGCATGCACTACGTAGCCATTGTCGCACAAACCCATGGTGTCCAATCACCTTGGGCACTGTGAATCCAAACCATCGATTCAGTACGAATTTCGCAGTTGAACTACATTTCAGCGGTAAAAAAATAGTTTCGAATAAGGATTTACCTCCATTTTGTCAGGATGATTCCGCCTTCCTAGGGTTTACTGGAGTTCGATGGCGATGGAGGCAGCTGTATGCGGTGGCGATCTGGTCGACGGTCGCCGTGGAGAACTTCTGCGGGGATGTTAGTGGGCAAATGTGGCGGCACTAATGGACTAGAATCATTAGCGGGGGTGGGATTTGGAGATTGGGTGTGGGAGCGGAGATGGCGTCATGTAGGAAAAGAGCGGGGGCGACGTTGGGTTGACTAATAAGGGTATCCCATTTTTGGAGCCACTTGAGAACGATGGAAATAAGTCAATAGAAAAATAAATATTCTACACTAGACATCAGCGGATTCTATGAACAACTTAATATAAAAGATGATTTTTGGCGAAAGGAAATTAATAGAACTTCTTATGCATAATTAACATGCATATTAGTGGAACACACGAACTACTTGAATCTATGAACCGTCGCGGTCGTCGTCCTCGTCCTCGGCGGCGTCGTCCTCCTCGTCGCTCCCACCCGCGTTGTCGTACTCATCCTCGTCCGCACCTTACGCCTCACCAGCGGTGTCCTCCTCGGCACTGTCCTCTTCCTTGGCGTACCGCCCTTCCTGCGCGGCGTTGAGTTCAGAGTACACCTAGCAGATCACGGTTTCCGCGTACATTGTGGTCGAGGAAATCTTGATGCCGGCCGCTATTAATGCCTCGTCGGCAAGACGTTGGGCTTCTCAGATGGCTTCATCGGTATGAGCCGTTGCATTGGTGATTGCTTGCATCGCCTTGAGCTATTCTTTGGAAACGGCACGTTGGATCCCCTCTAGCACCGGAGAAACCTCGGCGAACTCATGGTGTGTGCCTTCGATTTGGCACATGATTTCAACCCGGAGTTGAACGAGTTCGTTCAAGAGGCATTCACGTCCTGTCTCCTCTTTTTGGCGAATGACGACCTCCTCGGTCGGGAGATCCTCTTCCTCGACGGGGCCCCGCTGCTGTGCGACCCGATCATGACACCGTCGGTCACTGGCTTTCACTTTCTAGAGTAGGAGCCCAGTGGCCGACCTGGCGCCATGGACGAAGAGGACGACACAACATAGTGTGGTAGGTGGTCAGATTGGGGATTTTGTGTGTGTGTGGGGGGGGGGGGGCGGATACGCCATTCGATGGTGCTGGATGTGGCGGAAGCGGTGTGCCACCGGCGCCGGCGGTGGAGATGAAGGGGCGGCATGGGGGAGTGCACACCATCGTCGATGCTAATGGGATTGTTTGATTTCTAGGGTTCGCTGGTAAATTGCAAGGAACCACTCCTTAAATTGAGTAGTTGCCTAGTTTGGAATGGTGTGCACATGAAGTGATTGGACCACAGTCGAGGGTAATTGAATAAGGATATTGATGGCTTCTCGACCCTCGTTGGTTGCCCAGAGGGGAAATTTAAGAAGAATATGTCAGCAAGTTTCCCTTGCTGAAGATACCAATGTTTAGTCGACCAATAGGACTCCAAGTGCTACGTGTAGGTGGTCAAACGAGCAAGGCGCCGTTTGAGATTAGTTACTCACTTGACCTGGACCTGCCCACAAAAGCAAATAACTTTGCTCCCAACGAGTTCAAAGAGGTTGTCAATCTCTCTAGACTTGTTGTTTACAAAGGATCATAACGCTAGTGGAAATAAAAGCGGTAAAAAGTGGAGGTGTAAACAATGGTGGAAATATGGATCGGGGTATGATGACGGGAATAGAGTTCTCGCCCCTCGTTGGTTACCCAAAGTGGAAGTTTTAAGAAGTAGTCAGCAGCAAGTTTCCCTTGGCAAAGATACCAAGGTTTGAGTCGACCAGTTGGACTCCAAGTTCTTCAAGTAGGTGGCAAGAAAACAATGGCGCCGTTTACAACCAAGGGTTGCTTACTTGACCTGTACCTGCACACAACAACAAATAAATTTGCTCCCAACGAGTTCAGAGAGGTTGTCAATCCCTCCGGTCTTGTTGTTTACACAAGATCAAACACACGGTGGAAATAGTAGTGGAGATTGCAACGAAAATGAAATAAAAACAGTAAATAGCGGAGGTCTGAACAATGGTGGAAATATGGACTGGGGTCCCATGATGTTCACTAGTGATGTCTCTCTCCCAAAAGACGATAAAACAGCTATGCTGGGTGAACAAATTACAGCTGGGCAATTGAAATAATTATAAACGCACCACAATGTTAATTATGCTACAAGAAAGTTAGAGGCTCAATTGTATGGGAAGTACGCCAAGAACAGTAGACTGTTATTCATCAGAATGTACTCACTAATCGTTCACCTTGATATATCTATCTAGAACATCTCGCTGGTATTAAGTTGCGAGCCACAACCTAAGTGTAACCTCAAAGCAACAGACAACTGCATTAACAAACTATGCGTAAGGTAAACAATCCCTCTAACCGCAGTTAAAAGCACCATTTTTTTCTTCCTGGTGGCAACAACACATCCCCTAGTCTCAAGTTTTTGTCACTCAAGCTAGAAATCGGGGGGCATGAACCCACAATCATGCATAACGCTCCCTCTTGGATTTACTATCTACTTGGCCAAAGCAACAAAAAGCAACGGAGAAGATGTAAGAATTACTCAAGAAAAAATATATAAAAGGAGAACCAAATATATAACTCATCACAATCTGAACATAATCTCATAATCCATTGGATCCCAGCAAACACAACATAACAAACGTAGAAAGATTACATAGATTCCTTGATCATGTAAGGCAGCTCAGAAGGGCTAAGATTTTAAGCACAAGATTGGAGAGAATACATCACATAGCTACTGGTCATCGACCCATGGTCCAACGGGGACTACTCACGACACATCCGGGAAGCGATCATGGTGATAGAGAAGCTCCTAGAGATCAATCCTCCCTCCGGAAGGGTGCCGGGATGAGGTCTTCTGGCGATCCCGATCCTAGAATCGCGGTGGGGGCCGCAAACAGTGGTGAATTTCGCGATACAGAGTGTGCCTCCAGGGTTTTTTGTCGAGGAGTAAATATAGGCTGAAGGAGTGCACCAGGGGGGTCCCACCCCTCCAGGTGGCCACCTGGTGCGGCCTAGGGTAGGGTCGCGCCCCTGGCCGCCTGGGAGCGGGGTGGCCCCCCTCCGGCTCTCCTTCGGGATTCCGGAGTCTTCTGGAACACTGATTTTTTTATATTATTTTTTTGGAATTTTTTGGGCACTGTAAATATGGGTATAAACCTGCAATTCACAAACATCAGCAAACAGAAACTGGCACTGGGTGCACTGAGTTAGTATGTTAGTTCAACTATGTGTAAAAAGGTATGAAAGTGTAGCAAATGTCAGGACCCGGAATATGCGCATGTAATTCCATTCACAACTCAATCATATGGAGAGCTGAGAGTCGTACCCACTTGTCTAAGCAAACAAGTCCAAACACAGAACACTCTCAGAAAGCATCGTACATGAGGGGCATCCCATCCAGGCCAGATGATCAACTGAGATGGGTCCTCATCGCCCACTCACAAGTCTAAATGATTATGGGTGGTGAAATCCCATACTCATAAACAAGTTGCCTCAACCATATTATCGATTGAATTATAACACTTACATAAACAGACTCTAGCCCGATCACTTAGTCGGGGTCTCGGGCGGGCTCAATCATGCAACGAAGTGTGCCACGTGACAGAGTCACTAGAAATCGCATCGCGATGGCCCAAGATGCGCACATCTAAGGGCCACTTGGTGTATAAAAGACCGCCGACAAGAACACAACTAAGCTATCGAACCCCACACTAAGACATGCATGTTATAAATATACACGCAGCATACATGTCCAGTGTAAAAAACAGGTACACATTGCATGAATTCTACAAAGTATATCTTTATTGAATGACACATAGAGTACACAAAGATCATATGAATATGGTCCATCATTACATCAAACAACGGAAGAAATTTAGGTCTGAGTACAGACAAGATTAACAAATGGCTTAGAGAAGCCTTGTTCAACATACAAACCCTTCCACGAGGAACGAGACTGTTGTCTGGAACTATACTAACTTAGTCGACGTCGAGCTTCAGGAATGTGCCTCCATCGGGGTCTAGGTTCTCATCTAAAACTTAGAATAAGCAAACGTGAGTACAAAGTCATACTCAACAAGACTTACATCAGAACTATACTAGTCATGCTCAAGTTTCATGGTAAAGGGAGGTGGGGTTTGTAATGCAGAAGTGCCAGCTTTGACTTGGCTAGTCTTGTACTACGAATACAAGAATGAGGTAAGAAGCGTACTCGAGTCCACTACCAAGTCTCCAACCAATACACCACTATGGATACTTCCTCGACTTCCCCAGGAGAAAGCACGCCATAGCACTCACACTTATCTTGGCAAGTTTTAGAGTTTCCATTGAAGTTGTCTAATGATCAAGTAAAGGTCTCCAAGTAGTCCATAACCGTAGACACGGCTATTCGAATAGTTCTTAACCCTGCAGGGGTGTACTGCTACACACATGTGGTCGTCATTTACCGCCAAGAACTCATCACCCTTCAAGCGGGGGTCAGCGAGGATGCGCACCACGACACTTACCTCACGTCACCGTTCTAGTCCAAGGAGTCACGTATCTGAGTTTCAAACCCAACTTGAATTCCGACCGAGTTTCCCGTCAGGACTCAAACCATGTAGGCACGACTAGCAAGCCCACCTCGCCGGATGGTTCTACTATTGAAAAACCATGTGCTACAAGCCCTACATGAATGCCACATTTCATTTCCTTTATCTTCTATGCATATGCCGAATGGAAAACCCAAACTAGGAGTGAATCCTAGACCTGAAACGGGGTGAGTTAATAGGCCGAGCGGGGATTCGTTTTCCCAACATGTGGAATTACTCTTTGTCTTGGATCACTAGACAAGAAATCGGGCTTAAGGCGGTGTTCAACGAGACAACCCACTGTGTACTCCTACACAGCCTCTCATCGTTCACCTTGTTTAGGTCAAGTTCACCAACACATTTCCACCATCATCATCATGATCACTACCATCCCGACTCACAAAATAGTAACCTCATCGTAACTCTAAGCATGCAATTAGATTAGCAGTTGTAGGGGCCACATGATATCAATCAACTCCTACATCTGCTAGGACTATGGTTTTGCTTACTACTGTGACAAGATGATAGGTCATGCAAAGGAATGGGTTCAACTATGCGGTAGAAACGTATCATGGTAATCATCCTAAACAATGCATAAACGAGACTGAGAGGGAAGTGGGATTTTATCGACATGATCAATGGGGTTTGCTTGCCTTGCTGACGAGGGTTGTACGTGGTATCTTCAACGGAGGTGGTGATCTCGGGTTCCGGCTCCACCTCTATTCGATAGCAAACAATGCAAACAAGCTATCAAAAGAAGGTACAATGCACATACACATGATCAAGTTGTATAATATGATGTACATGTTGCTGATGTGTGGACAATTCCATTTAAATGAAGTGTATTGCATTTGAGTTGCAAATTAAAACTCCATATTTAAAATTAAAAGGGTTCATATGTACATTTGCTACTGCCCCCCCCCCCCCATTTTAAAATGGAAAACATGAAAACAAAGTGCATAATCAAAATCCTTGCATTTTTCTAATAATTTTACATATATTATGTGTCCAATTTGGAGTTAATATGAATTAGTTATGAATTTCCAAAGTTTAATGCATTTTCTGGATTTTTCTGGATTTCTTTTAATTGGAAAAGGGTTTACTACGTCATCACTGCATTAGCATGACATCAGGGGGGTTTGACTGGTCCAACTTACATGGGTCCCCACCTGTCATAGGCTCTGTTTAAAACCCGAGTTAAATTAAGTTAACAGAGGGGATTAGGGGGCCTGGGGCCCACCTGGCAGTGGCTATGGGGGGGTTAGTTAGTGGCTAAGGGTGGCCATGTCATCAGGGTCACCGGCGGCATGTCGCCGGCGTGAGCAGTACGCGGCAGGGCTACTCGTCCGATTGATTCTGGCGACCAGAAGGGGCACGTCTGGGTGCGTTAGAGAGCTCGAGATGGCGCACGTCGAGTGGTGTACTTGGGCGAGACGGGCGGGGACAGGAACACCGGCGGCGACCTCATTGGTGACGGGCGGCGCTTGGGAGATGTGGTAGGGGGCGTTAGAGCTTCAAGTGAGGGGGCTTTTTCTTGTGGAGTTACCAATTGGAGGCGGTGAGAAGGATGGGCACATCCGCGGGACCATTTGGTCACCGGAACGTCATCAGCGACGACTCGCGCGGCTTCCATGGCGGCTCGAGTTAGAGGGTAAGGGGGAACACGGGAATACTTCGGGAAGAAGCAGAGGCTCACCAGAAACTCGACGGAGGCAACGGTTTGGCCGGGGAGGGCTCGACGGGGGAGAATTTTTGCTGCGACTCACGGCGGCCGGCGAGGAGGAAGACGATGGGGACGGTGCCTGTGGAGCTTCCCAGTTCAATTGCTTCAGCATGGAGAGGTAGTCGACGTCGAGGAGCGCGTTGGACACCACGGTGGCGGCTACTTCGGTCGTTGGCCGCGGCCGTGCACATCGACGATCTGCGGTGGCGCTCGAACGATGGAAGAAACGGCCAGGGCGAGGGGGAAAGTGGCTGGGGAGAGGGGGAATGGATGCAGGGCAGTCCAAGGCTTCGTCGTGGCGCGTCTAGAGGGCTCGGGGATGTCCACGGCGAGCAGGAGGTTGCAAGGCAGCGTCGGCGGCGAGTGCATGCATTCCACCGAGCACCTTTGGGGCGCGAGGAGGAAGACGCCAAGGAGGGAGGGGGATGGGCCTGCTGCTGGGCCGGCCATGCTTGAGTTGGGCCTCTTGCCGGGTAAGCTTCCCTTTTATTGTTCTTTCTATTTTGTTTTTCTTTCATTTTTTTTGCTCTGATAAATAAATACCAAAGTATTTTTTTAAATGCCCAAACTTTTTATATGGCTTTATGTGACCAGTACCTAGTCACTTCCAAGACTTGAGCATTTTTGAAATTCAAAATATTTGGATTCAAATTCAAATAGGGGTATTTATTTTATTCCATGCTCCTGTATGAATATTTTAAAAATCCATGAGCATGGGATTGGTTCCACATCACTTGATATGTGATCACACTCATTTATGGGACTTTTCAAAAATGCAACAGGACTTTTTTGAGCAACTTTTAAAATGGCCATTTGAATTAAATTCATCTGGGGGTGTTCCTTTTCCCATTTCAATTTATTTTGAAATTTTTTACATGATGCAAAGTGACTTGCTACTCCTAGCACATACCTAAAAGAGGGTTGTGACAGCAAAACACATAACAATGTCACCCAAATAAGAATGGAACAAGCAGAAATTATAGATACGTTTGGGACGTATCAACATCCCCAAGCTTAATTCCTTCTCGTCCTCGAGAAGGTAAATGATAACGCAAATAATTTCAGTGGTGAATGCTATCAACACATATAAGAAATTCAAATTAAAGAAAGTAAGATATGCAATTCAAGTCAAGACAATAACAAGAAAGAGTCTATATCTAGTATTGAAACTAGTAAAGTAAGAACATAAAGGTGAAAGAGCTCTCGCTGTACGTGCCTCGAATGTCTCCAAATGGTGTTTGTGTGCAAGAAGTGGGAGATGGGTTTAGAGCATAAAAATACTATACATTTTTAATTGAGAAGTAAATCTACTAAAACTTCACACGTGGTCACTTTCGGAATCTTATTTTGACTCGTCCCCAGACCACTAGTCAGGCACAAGTCAAACTGGTCCTCCCGCTTTCGACTTTGAGCACTCATGCAATGTATGAGTGCAAGAAAGATATGTTGGCACTTAGGATGGCAAAGAGAATAATGATGGGGAAGGAAGACAAAAAAGGTGTGAAAGGCTCACATCAATGAGGAAAATCATAGGCGAGAGAAAGCCAAATGATATATATGATGTGAGGAGTAGGGATTTCCATACAACGGATGCACATATGAGCTATGGAAAGCGCTCCCATGGAAGTAGTGGGGGTGCATCAAACTTGCTTGCTCATGAAGACCTTGAGCTCATTTGAGGAGGATTATCCTTGGAATATGCAAACCAAGTTCTATAGTGTAAGGATCCCCACATAGTTATGCATGAATGATATGGAAATCTCTATGGGGTACAAATATTACTTTGGAGTACGAGTGTGGATCTTTCAAAAGGAATAGTAGTGTTACCCGCTTCCCTCTTTTTTATTTTTTTATTTTTCTTGTATTTTTGTGGCCTCATTGGCGCTTTCTATTTATCTCTCATTTGTCCTCTTTGGGATCTATTAATTTTTCCTCTCTTGGGATCTTTTATTTTGTCCTGTTTGTGATCTTTTCGTCACTTTAAGGGCAACACTCTATATTTTACAAGAGTATAGAAGATCTCACACTTTACAAGAAGTACTCAACATAACGAAAACTAAAAAACTATCATGTTGTATGCAAATGTATGCCTCTGCCAGTGTAGCACGATATGCAATGATACTAGAGCGTCATCTAGCAATGATAAGGGCAAGGCCCAACTAGCATGGCGCTCCTCCATCAGGCAAAAGCACGGATGACATGAAGATCAAGTTAAGAGATGATAGATTTTGCATGTGAATGTATCTCGGAAAGGCTATGGAAATGCCTTGATAGGTAGGTATGGTGGCTGTTTTGACGAAGGATATAAGGAGGTTTATGATGACAGAGCGTATCATGCCAAGGGTTTGGACGCACTAGCGAAGTTTGCACCAACTATCAAGATGAGAAAGGGGAATGTGTGGTACCGAAGAGGCTAGCAAAATATGGAAGGTGGAAGTGCCAAACTTCGAATACTCGCATTAGTCAAAGGAACTCATGCACTTATTATCGGTAAATCTCTATATAATCAGGAGGTTCACAAAGAGACAAGTACCCCGAGAGGGAGTGTATGGGGGTTTGTTTATCCTTGCGCATCCTCGACCCATGGTACGTGATGGTACTCTATATATTCCATCCCCTCCAGAGATTAGTGATCCATCTAGTAGCTAGAGTTCTCTATTAATTTTTTTAGTTTTTGAGAGTAAACACAGATTGCCCAAAATACGACACCTATCACTAATAAGCTCAAGATCTTGGCACCAAAAGTCCAAACATTACTCAAATCAATACCTCAAAACTATTTAAAGTTACTATTATACTTGTAAATATCATCCTCAATTACCTACTCATGTCAAGACACACAACTCAGTGCAACAGACCAACTCTTCGAACAAGATAAGCATGATAACTCAAGAGAGTTCCAAAAGCAACAACCTAAATATAAGCTCTTAAAAAGATAAGCATGAAAACTAAGAGCTAAGAATGACAACAACCATGAAAAGATAAATAACACAGAATCAAAGATAAGCATGAAAACCTATGTTCTGATCTAGGGTGGAGTGGAGCGTGTTTCTTGCCAAACAATGTAGGCTAAGGTCCAACTTCTTATGAACAGCAAGAAAAAGAAAACAAACTAAAAAGTAAATGCAAGATGCTCTAAGCATAGCACGTAACATATGAAGTGATAAAAATATATCATGGAGAAGGACGAACTGATGATTGTTGATGGAGAAGGGGATGATTTTCTTGACATCATGTCACAACTTTTGATCTTTATTTCAATCGGAGGCTAAAACTTGGCACAAAGCTTGAAAAAAAAGATACAATGATGCTGCTACAGTAGTAACAAGTATCGAGACCACTAAAACTGAAAGTAAAAACATTTTGGGTTGCCTCCCAATAAGAACTTTCTTTTATGCCTTTTAGCTAGGCATGATTCAAAAAGAGGAATCAAGTTTCAAACAAATTATTATCAATAGGATCATCAAAACCTCCAGCTCTCTCTTCAACTATCCCATTCCTATCTTCCCTAGGGAAGAGATACATACCTTTAGCTTTCCCACGAAAGTGTATTTGTCTTTTACCTAGGTCAATGAAGCAATTCATGGCTCGGAGGAAATCCCTTCCAAGAACTATGTTTCCTTGGTTGACTGACTCCATAATGAAGAAGTCAACCTTTGCACTCCTTTTGAAAAACATACCTTGGACATATTTTACCTCTCCATGGATCTTAGCATCATCTCCATTAGCATGTTCATGATAAGATGAAAAATTGACCATATTTGTAAGCTTTAAACATTCATAAACATCTTTGGGCATGGTAGAAATCATGGATCCAATATCAAAATAAGCAAGGAAGTCCCTATTAGAAATGCTCACTCTAATAAAAGGGTTCCAATCATCCGTTATATTTAAAATCATATCTCCAACTGTAGTGTATTCTTTTACTCCACTTATATTCAAAGCAATAAGTCTTTCCTCAATAGTGTCAATACTATCCATGATAGCATTAAGTCCATGATCAAACACAAAGAAGCTAGATAATCCTTCTATAATATCAATAGATTTTTCTTCATTACACTCTATGAAATCTCCTTCAGCGATAATATCAAGAGAGTGTTTGCACCATCTAAAGATACCATGGTAAAAATTCCTAAGAACAATTTTTATAGGTATGCAAGGCATAATTCTTTTATGTGTTTCAGAATGCCTATCCCAAGCCTTTTTCATATTCTCTCCTTCTCTTTGCTGGAAATCTATGATCTCAGATTCCGACAAAGTTCCAAAACCAAAAGACATACTGACTAAATAGAAAAAACAACTAAAAGCAAGATTACTAATTTTTTTGTGGTTTTTGGTATAATACTCTAAAGAAAAAACTATAAAGTAAACAAACAAGAATAAAAATCAAAGGTAAAAGATAGTGTGCAACTCCCCTTTCTTGTAGAATGAAGTCCCCGGCAATGGCACCAGAAATTGAATTGATAAAGGGAATAGACTTCTCGCCCCTCGTTGTTTACCCAAAATGGAAGGTTTAAGAAGTAGTCAGCAGCAATTTTCCCTTGGCAAAGATACCAAGGTTTGAGTCGACCAGTTGGACTCCAAGTTCTTCAAGTAGGTGGCAAGAAAACAATGGCGCCGTTTACAACCAAGGATTGCTTACTTGACCTGGACCTACACACAACAACAAATAACTTTGCTCCCAACGAGTTCAGAGAGGTTGTCAATATCTCTGGTCTTGTAATTTACAAAGGATCAAACACACGGTGGAAATAAAAGCAGTAAATAGCGGAGGTGTAAACAATGGTGGAAATATGGACCGGGGTCCCATGATGTTCACTAGTGATGTCTCTCTCCCAAAATAAGATAAAACAACTATGCTGGGTGAACAAACTACAGCTGGGAAATTGACAAAAATATAAGCGCACCACAATGCTAATTATGCTACAAGACAGCTAGAGGCTCAATCGTATGGGCTGTGCGCCAAGACGAGCAGACCGTTTATTCATCAGCATCTACTCATTAATCATCCACCTTGAGATAATGTCACGAGAGTTTACTTCTCGACCCTCGTTGGTTACCCAAAGTGGAAGGTGAGATGTAGCGTAGCAGCAAGTTTCCCTTAGCGAAGATGCTAAGGTTGAGTATCGAACCCGTAGGACTCCAATAGATACAATAAGGTGGATCGACAAGTGATGCACCATTTGATAATCACTTGCTTCTCCTGGCCCTGCACACACAACAAATAACTTTGCTTCCCAACGAGTACAGAGGAGTTGTCAATTCCTCCAGCCTTGTCGTTTACAAAGGATAAACCGCACGGGATAATAATGATAGTGATAGAAACAGAAAAGTAAATAAAGCAGTAAATAATAGCGGGTGTAAACAGTATTGGAAATATGGACCGGGGTCCTATGATGTTCACTAGTGATGTCTCTCTACCAAAAGACGATAAAATAGCCATGCGAGGTAAACAAATTACAGCTGGGCAATTGACAGGATTATGTGCGCAAACCAATGCTAACTATGCTATAAAGAAAGGAAGAGGTTCAAAAGCTTGGGCGGTACGCCAAAACAAGTAGACCGAAATCCATCTGCATCTGCCTACTAATCATCCACCTTGAGATATCTATCCAGAACATCTCGCTAGTATTAAGTTGCGAATCCCACCAAAAGTGTAAACTCAAAGCAATGGACAACTTCATTAAAGAACTTTGCGTAAAGTAAACAATCCTTGCACCCGCCAGTACAATCACCATTGTTTTCTCCCTTGTGGAAACAACACATCCCCTAGACTCATGTTTCTGTCACTCAAGCTAGTCATCAGGGGGCATGAACCCATAATCATGCATAACGCTCCCTCTTGGAGTCACTACCTAATACTTGGCCAAAGCAATAAACAGCAACGGAGAACATGCAAGAATTACTATAGAACATAAATATAAAAGAGGAGAATAAAATATATTACTCAAACACAATCTGAACATAATCTCATAATCCATCGGATCTCAGCAAACTCAGCATAGCAACAGCAGAAAGATTACATATGTGCCTCGATCATGTAGGGCATCTCACGAGGTCTAATCCATGAAGAACAAAGAGGGGAGGAGAACATCACATAACTACTGATCATAGACCCATGGTCCAAGGTGGACTACTCATGGTTCATCCGGGAAGCATCCATGGTGGTGGAGAAACTCCCGGAGGTGGTTCCTCCCTCCGGCAGGGTGCCGGGAAGAGGTCTTCTGGTGCTCCCGATCTTGGAGGAGCGGCGGCGGAATAGAGGAGAGATCGTGAAAAAGGGTTCCCATCACGGGGGTTTCACGTCACGAGGATTATATGGGCGAAGGGGGGCAGCCAGGGGGCCCACCAGGGGTCCAGGCGGCCCCCCTGGCGCGACCCCACCCTAGGGCGCACCGGGAGGGCGCCTAGGGCCCTGGTGGGTCCCATTTGGCCCCCCCTCGGTGATTCTTGAAACTTCCGTATCGCTGATTTTTTATTGGATTTTTTCCGAATTTTTGGAGCACTTTTAATATGGGGGAAACCTGAAATAGAAAAACAGCAGAAAACAGGAACTGGCACTGGGGTGCACTGAGTTAATAGGTTAGTCCGAATATGATCAAAAGTGTGTGGAAGTTCATCAATATCATAGAAATATCACACAAGAGAGGCATGGAGCAAGCAGAAATTATAGATACTTTTTGGACGTATCAGATATCTATCCAGAACATCTCGCTGGTATTAAGTTGCGAGCCCCACCCAAAGTGTAAACTCAAAGAAACAGACAACTGCATTAACGAATTATGCGTAAGGTAAACAATCCTTGCAACCGCAGTTACAAGCACCGTTGTTTTTTCTCTAGTGGCAATAGCACATCCCCTAGTCTCATGTTTCAGTCACTCAAGCTAGACATCGGGGGGCATGACCCGACAATCATGCATAACGCTCCCTCTTGAAGTTCCAATCTACTACTTGGCCTAAGAAAGAAATAGCAATGGGGAACATGCAAGAATACTCAAGAACTAAAACATAAAAGGTAAACCCAAATATATTACTCATCACAATCTGATCATAATCTCATAATTCATCGGATCCCAGCAAACACAATATAGCAACAACAAAACTAATACATAGATCCCTTGACCATGTAGGACAGCTCACAAGGGCTAAGAGTTGAGGCACACGATTGGAGAGAAAACATCACATAGCTACTGTTCATGGACACATGGTCCAAGGTGGACTACTCACGCCACATCCGGTAAGCGCTCATTGTGGTGGAGAAGCTCCCGAAGATCAATCCTCCCTCTAGCAGGGTGCCGGGAGAGGGTCTTCTGGCTATCCCGATCTTAGGATCACGGCGGCGGCGGAACTGTGGTGAAAATCGCATAACGGAGCTCCTCCCGAGGGTTTTCAGAACGAGAGGTAAATATAGGGCGAAGGGGGGCACCGGGGGATGTCCCCCCCACCAGGCAGGTCCCTGGAGCGGCCTCCCCTGTCTGCGCCATCTAGATGCCTAGGAGGGGGTGGCCCCCCTCTGGCCGACCTTCGGGCTTCTGGAGTCTTCTTCTGCGCTGATTTTTTTATATATATTTTTTATGGATTTTTCCTAGCACTTTAAATATTGGTAAATACCTGCAATGCACGGACAACAACAGATAGAAACTGGCACCGGGGCACTGAGTTAGTAGGTTAATCCAAATATGTTTAAAAGGTATGAAAGTGTAGCAAAAAATGTAGCAAAGTCACCCATATAAGCATGGAACAAGCAGAAATTATAGATACGTTTGGGACGTATAGGTTCGAGGAGGAAGCCGGGTCCGAGGATGTCCATCATTCATCCCACGGTCCAAATTGTACTGAAATTACTTCTCCATCTAAAAAAATTACAATCACAAACAATCTTAACAATATAAACCAGCTTGCGATGAAATCTGAGCGTTCTTAATAGATGGAATCAAACTTGGGTTTTTATGTCCTATAGGAACACCCTGACATAGAGCTCGAGGAAATCACCATGTATACACCATTTTTATGTCGGTGAAGCCCTATAACACAGGTGTGGATCGTTTCATCCAAAACAACGCAATGAATGTCCGTACGACCTTCGTCACACATGCGGCTCCATTTCATGTATAAAACTGTTTAGTCTTTTTTAAGTGTGCAATGCACGACTTTGATGTGCCACGTGCTTCACAAACTACATATACTGTCATCATCAACGAAGGTTTCGACTTAAAAGTGCAAGTCACAAACTTTATAATTATTAGATATCATTTTAGTGAATCTTTGAATAATATGCACCTAACTGGGTTTCATGTGTGTTCTATATAGGGCCACGCCACAAAGCCTAGAGGAAATCACCATTTTACATGGGATATGTTCTACTAGTGAACAGTGACTAAGCGCGGAGAAGCTTTCATCGAGGAAAAGCAACACACGAGGGAGGTCCATATATATGACCTCCACCATATATATGCATTTGTCCCTAATACATGTTTGAAAGGGTTTCATTTATTTGAATGTACATCCAAATGCACAACTTTGATGTGGCACTTGCTTTATAAGAATATATATATATATATATGGTTGTATATTCACTTATAGTGTGAGTCCCCCGCTTATAGCCGACGAAAGGCAATCTTATAAAAACTATGCACATGCGGCAAGCTCGAATTTGGTTTCAATTTTCCTATATAGGACCACCCCACAAAAACTTAGATAAAATCACCATGGGCTATGACCGACCCTCTCTATATAGTGATCGAACGCCAACCAAGCAATCAGATCGAAAATAAGCACTTTCATCAAAAGCACCACAGTGGTGGGGGATCCAAATGAGACTACATATATATGTGGCCCTAATACATGTTAATTTGAAGGTATTTTGTTATGTTTGAATATGCACGAACAACTTTGTCACAATAGTGCTTTCTTCGTAAGAAAAGATATGGCCCGTTGTACATTATGGACTTGCGTGAGACTCCGACCCCATTTGTATTAGAGTCGAAGGACGAAATCTTTTGAGTAATGTGCCTCGAACCTTGGTTTGTAATGTCCTATGGTAAACCTTACAAAATCAATTTAAAACATGAGGATTACCATGTGTGGTATATGTCGGCCGAGAGCCAGCGGGGAACACGTTTCAACAAAAACAACAATAGCGGCCAGATAGGTTCGAATGCCTCTCACAGCTTCACGCATGCATATATGTACGTGCATGTTTGAATTTGTTTTTATTAAGTTTTGAATATGGAATGCATATATAACTTTTATGTGTATTTGCTTCGCAAACATATGACTATCACCCACAAAGGTGTATTGGACATATAGTGCGAGTCCGTTAAGTACGACATAAGTGAATCCTTGTGAATACTATGCCTCAAATTTGGTTTGAAATGTACTATACGAGGACAAACCTTATATATACATGCAAACCAAAAGATTTTTTTACCATTGGGGCTACCCCATTTTTATGTTGGAGACCCTACACCAAGAGGAGATAATTTATTAGACAAAAAACACGAGTGACCTCTGGATGCTCCCCCACCTAACTGTATGTGACCCTAAGTACATAGAAGATTCTTAAAACGGTTTTTTACATTTTAAATATGCAATAATGCATGGTTTTGATGTGCCAAAAAAATTTGCATCACAAAACACATAATTGTCACTCACATTAATTAATACATGGTAAGTTCCTGATCACTTATACACTTAATTAAGAGTCGATGAAAGGAAAATATTGTGAATACTTCTAAAACTTAGGGGTTTTTTGGATTGTGACTATCTTTGACACAACTAATAACCTTAAGCAAAGTGTTGAGAATAAAATTAACGACAACCACAAGTGTGGCAAGGTGTGGACAAAATATGAGTCTAGCTATGACATGTGTACCATAGCAGTAGTAAACTGTGTCAAGCCACAAGTGTGGCAATGAACAAAACACACACCTAAGATATTGTGACATGATTAAGCTTAATTAGGTCTGGCAACCTTAGCCTAAGAACCAAACAACCCCTTAGTTACATGTGGCATACATGTCAAATCTTGAATTAACCAAGAGGAATCTACCATGGTGCACATCCTTGATGAAGAAGATGACTATATTGGCCACAAATCTTATGGACTTCAAAATTGTGCAAAATTTTCCATCATAACCATTGGTAAAGAGATAATCCTCATTGAATTGTCATTTCGCAAAAAGAATGAAAACTTCATACGTGTTGTCCATTTTTGTGAAGTTTATTTGAACTTGAGGATGGTTCGTATGTGTGTTCATAAACACAATCTTGATTCTAATCATAGCACAAAATGTATAAGATAAAATAAAATTTTCTCGATAAAAAAAATATGGATTCGATTGTGCATCACACACACACACATGAGTGTACAAGTGCACGACTCTCAATGGGAATTTTGGTTCCCTCCTTGCTGGGTGTTTGGCGCACACATCTGCGTGTACAAGTCCAATCTCAACCTCTCAATTGATATTGAAACAGTTAAATTTTTGGTTCCCTCCTTTTTCCTCCCTCCTTGCTGTATTTTTGGCGCAAGCATCTGCGTGTACAATTCCAATATCAACCTCTCAATTGATATTGAAAGAGTCGAAATTTTGGTTCTCTCCTTTTACTTCACTCAGTTTTTATCCTTCCTACCTACATTCCCAAAGCACGCCTGGGTATAATCTTCAACACCCAGCATAAATACGTCGCAGTCAACCTCACACTAATTTCGCATTGCACCGCACGTCACCTCACCTCCTCCCTCTATCTTCATCCAGATCCAGACGACTATCGGAAGGGACGATGCCCTCCCCGGGCCTCGGTGACGGCGGTCCTCCTCGGTGACGGCTTACGCCATGACGAATAATCGCAGCGCAAAATCATGCCTTCAGAGCGGCAAGGAACACAAGCTTCCTCCTACCACATGCATCGCAAAAGTTAATCGTAAACGTACAGGTAACACTTCCGTTCTGCATGTGGTTCGCATGTTATTGAAATCCAATGGTGCAACTCCAACATATTCTATTAGAGAATGCATGTTCACTTAGGATTAGGGTTTGCAGAGCCAGATCCTGGCGACTCTATATTGCTCCCGGTCTCCATCGTCGCATCTCATTCATTCTTTTCGACAAATGATGTATTTGTTTTCTCAAAATAGAGTACTGTATCATAACGGCGCATGTTGTTCTCATGTTGTTATATGTTCAAATCCCAATATATGGTTTTTATATTTACTGATTTTATGATTATTTCATCTTTGATCTATAGTTGCTACACCCGTCGCTACACCCGTCGCTACACATAGTGTGCCAATTTCTAAGTGTCTAAAGGTGAGGGAAACGACAATTAGGGAAAATGCTCTTCGAATGAAGGAAATATTCGAAAAAAGGCTCATCCTAATGGTCTGAACAATTTTTTGAAACTGGCACGTAGTATTATTTATTCGAATGGTAAGGAGGGTGTAAAGAAACAAGGAAATGGAGGAATCTGGCTTAAAACGCGCATAGAAGAGGAGGTAGAGGTAGAAAAGGACCCTGACTTTGAACCAGCGCGTACATATGAGGAAATTGATGAAGATGACGATGATGATGAAACTATAGATGGAAACAATTCGGAGACAGAACCTCCCCTCGCAGATGCCTGGGAAGTACATGTACCAAATAGTATATGGAGTACATATGAATTTCACAACACCTATCCATCTTTTGTGACATTAACATTCTTAAACTTTTTTCTTCCAGGAAACAAAAGATCAAAGGTCTCAAGAAACTGCTCCTCGTAGTCGTGCACGACCAAGATGTAGAGCACAAGTAGAGGTACCAAATAACATCTGCACTCTGGAGGCCATATTAATTTCACAGTGCCTAATTAAAGAGCTTTGTCATCTTGACGTTCCTAAACTTTTTTCTTCCAGGCAACACAACATTAGCAAACTGAAAACACTGCTCCTGGTACTCATGGACTACCAAGATGTAGAGCAGAAGCAGAGGTACCAAATACTATCAGGACTCTGGAATCCATATTAATTTCAAAGTGCCTAATTAATCAAATTTGTGATTTTGACGTTCCTAAACTTTTGTGTTTGAGGCAATACAGGATGAGCAAACTCAAAACTATGCTCCCAACACTAATGCAGTAACAAGATCTAGAGCAACAATGTTGCAAAAAACAGTAGCTTCACAAACACATGAACATCCTGATGATGAGGACATAGCTGAAGACTTGTAGATCACACCAACAAGTCAACTTACTTTTGAGAGCAACCCCCTATAGTCAACTCCCATGATAATTCTGAACAAGGTGTTCCTCAGACTCAAAAAATTCATAGGAATATCATTTCACAACAACATTTAGAACAAGACTCACACCGTTCAGACGAGAAGAAGAAGAGAGGTGAGCGCGAACCTACATTTGGGAGTCAATTAGATGCTATTAACAAATGGGAAGGTTGCAAGATGAAGATTGACTTGCTGCCAGGTCTAAGCAGACCTATTAACTGTTTGCAAGCTGCAAAACTTAGCTCGGAGATTGGTGTCCACGTGAGAACACATATGCTGTTGAAAACCAAGTGGAAGGATTACAGTTTAAAGGAGAATGAGCATATTATTCCTGAAGCTTCCATGAAAGTAAAGGTCAGCCATGAAATTATTTTTCTTTTACAATTTTCCCATAACACATCTTTCTAAATTAGCCCTGCAACTATTTTGACATGCATTGTTTCATTGATGTGTGCAACAAAGGTTCGATACTGGAGAGGATTAAACATTGTACTAAGAAGTGACCAAATCTGTCCTCCAGAAATCCTTGCGGTCACACCGGCACCGTCTTAAGAAGCAATATTACACTAAGGTTAAGAACCTTATCATGGAGCAAGCGATGAAGCAGAAGACACTCACTGTTAGTGAAGGTGGTTGGAAAGAAATGTTGCAACAGTGGAGTGATGAAAAGTTCCAGGTAATTCATACATCATATGTTAGATTGTACTTGTAGATTGTTATATCGTAAGAATCTAATTTTAGCTGCAATTCGTAGGAGATATGTGCAAAGAATAAATTAAACCGAAGTGGTGTGTAGCAGCACCAAACCACTAGTTCTAGATCCTTTATTGCACAGTTTTAAAAAAGGTACGCACTCGAACCAGTAGTCAAAATTGATTTGTTTATAAGTATATGTCATGTGGCACCAATGTTTATCATGTACTTTTTATCATGTAGGAAAATCCATGTTTCATTGATTTTTATCAGTCAACCCACCTGAGGAAAAAGGATGGGGTGATGAGTCACGAAGCACAGATAGCACTAGTAAGCATTTTGTAATATTTGGGATTCACATGTTGCAGCAGTAAGAATTAAAAATAATGGTTCAAACATATTGCAGAAAGAAATGCAGAACAAGAAAAAGGCAGCACAGGAAAAGGTGAGGAAGGAAAAAAAGATATGGATATTGTTGCTGAGGTTCTCAAAGAGAAGAGCAAGTCAAGTACATTCCTTGCAAGCATAGGAGCGTCATCTAGCTCAATTCAGAAATCAACATCTCATGAACACATCAAAGAGCTTGAACAGAGGCTTCAGACTCAAGAGCTAGCGGCGAGATCGGCAGCTGATAGGTATCAAGAATAGATGAACGCAATATTGGAATCACAGCGACAGGAACTACATGACCTCAAAATGAAGCAGGAAGAAGAAATTGCAGCTATCAAGAGGGAACAAGCGCACCAACATGCAAATGTGGTGCCAGGAAAAACCATTTAGATTCAATGATGAAGTTCATGTTATGACAGTTGATTGTGTAAGTAGTTAATAGCAAGACTTTTTGGAGGCGATTCCTCATCGAATGCTTGTCTTCTTATCTTACTCTCTAGATCGTTAGCCACTTCATAAATGCTAGTGCGGCAGCAACCTCACCACTTACCCCTTACTTACCGTAAACTACTAGTTTTCATAGAATGACGAGTGATGAAGTCTTTGCTGGGTCAGGTGACCACTATAGTTGGATGCTGAGTACTTCTATACTCATGATACTACCCCCAAACTCTTTTCAGGGTTCTTGATCGACAACAGGTATGGTGATCGACGTTTCACGTGGAAACTCGACGACGACTAGTTAGGCGGATCCCGACGGAGGGACTGGACCCGTGTGGTTATGGGATCGATGTTTTTCTCTTTGCCACTAGGCATTTTCTTGTAGTCTGTACTCAGACACGTATCTTCCGCTGTTGTATTGTATTTAAGGCAGTTGTATGCCGATTGTATGAGATGTTGTATCCTTGTATCTGTAATGTTGTGATATCATGTTGGAAATCCGGGGCATATGACTTCGTCATAAGTCGCGGTGGGACCGATATGTGCTTCGTCCCCGGATCTGGATGGAAACATCTAGATCTGGAACAGTACCGCATATCGGGCCTTACAACTTGGTATTAGAGCCTTACCGACCGTAGGATCCCTTCTCTGGCCGAAGTCGAGTCTAGACAAAAACTATTTTGTAGTTACTAAGTTAGTTATCGGAGAGTAGGAATCTTTTTACTCCTTACCTTTTCTCTGGTCAGGACAAGTGTCGTAAGTTTTTTATTCTCATCTTATCCCCTTCAAAACTCTAGGATCTCGAGAGTGTGGAGTATCGGAACCGCTACAATGCGTTGCTTGCAGCGTATTGTCTCGATTCCGATCTCAGGTTTGGGAAATCCTGTAGTACCTTTAGTTCTTCTGACTCTGGGTAAACATCTTGGTCGTCTGTTGACTTCATTCCTCTTGCCCAGTATCTTCACAATTCCAGTGAGGATGCTTCCCTTGATCGTCACTTTGAATTGTCGCTCTTCCTCGTGACACCTGATGGTTTCGTTTTTCGACGTCGCCATCTCCCTGCGGAAATGTTTTCTCAACAGAAGTCCCTTGTTGGTGGTGTTGAAGATCGTCGACTCTCTTGTTTCCACCTTCCCCTCTCCCCCATATCGTCCTGGATCTCGGGACGAGATCCCTTGTTGGTGGTGTTGTACTGTAACAGCCCAGATTTCACAAAAATTAAAAAATTTGTTTTCGGTGTGAATTTTTTGATTGTCTGATTTGTTTGCGGTGTTTGAATCCCCGATTTATCAATCGGCGATTATTTTGCCCCCTCTTATCTCGTATCGGACGGAGACTGACCCTTGCCACCCTGACACTCGACCTTTGCGACACCGGGTTTCACCCGATCACCGTCGCGAAAACCGCACGAGACTTGCCGCAGCCAACGGAACGAATAACCCCGTTTAATAATTAAACGGGTTATTTTTATATCGCGCCTCGAAGTGTTCCTGGAACGGTTCCAGCTCTAGGTGAACGCTGCCGGCTCGACGCACTGATCGCGCAGTTCGAAGTTTTACCCGAATCAGAGGTCCTGAGGACCCCCGGCGGTCAGAAACGTAAACACCGCGCGCGCGAGATAAAAACCGGGGATGTTTTTGCAAACTGCCAGCCACCTGGGCTACATAAATACCACCACACTCCCACCCATTTCTAGGGTTTCCCTAGCCACAAAATTGCAGCTACCCCCTCCACTTTTCCCCAAAAACACCCCCATTTTCGTCCAACACATAGCTCCAAGATCTGGAATCAGCCCAATGGGTTCTGGACCGTTAGATCGGCCGATCTGACGTCCCTGGAAGCGCCACGTCAGCCCCAGCCAGCCTCCTCTCTCCCCGAGCCGTCTCCACGCCCGTGGGAAACCGCCGCCCGCCGCCGGACCCGAGGCCGCCGCCGGCCAACCTCCTCTCCCTCTCCTCCTCTCCTCTTCTCTCCATGGCCTCCCTCTCACCCCTCTGCCTCCTCCTTCACCGCAGGAAGCCGCCGGCAGGAGGCCGAGCGCCGCCGCACCTGCCATGGAAGGCCGCCGCCGTGCGCCATGGAGCTCACGCCTGCTCCGCCTCGGGTCTCCTCGCCGCCGCCAAGATCCGGCGGGAACCGGTCGTTCCGCCGCCCTCCGCGCCTGCCCTCTCCTCCAGGCCGCGCTCCCCTCGCCGCCGGTGGCCAGAGCGCCACCGCGGCCGCCGCCTGGCCGGTCGGGACGAGTTCCCGTGACCACGGCCCCGCTCCAAGCCACCGTGGCCAGTTGGGCCGGCCGAGGCGCCCTGGCCCAGCAACTCCACGGCCCAGTCGCCCGATCCAGCCGCCTTGGGCCAGGCTCGATTGGGTGAGTCCGCCCAGCTCTTTTTTTTCCAAGTGTTTTTTTTTCCTTTTGTCATTTTTTTTCTTTTTTCTGTTGGGCCTAGTAGCTTTCGGCCCAGTGCATGTTTTTTTATATTTCTGGGCTTTTTATTTATCTGTTTATTGTTGCGATGTGGCGGTAGTTATATCTTTTACCTCGTCGCTCGGATCGCGTCTCTTTAAACATGAAAGTTGCTTACTTTTTCGTGTAGTTTAATAAAATGTGCTTCTTTTCCATGTTTGACTTTGTTTACATGTTGTTTAACTGCTAATTACAACCTTACCACTGTAAACTGTTATTGCAATAACTTTTTATCCGTTGCTCTGATAAAAATGTTTTTATATGTAACTTGACTAGAATTGGATGTAGATTGTGTTTATGTTGCTCTTTCCTGCTAATAAAAATAATAAAATATTGTTTAGGGCAAAAAAGTACCAAATGCAATAAATATCATGGGGTCCGCCATAGTTTGCCATGTATAGGTTTTACCCCCGCTTAAAATGACTAGAATAGATAGTTTACTTGGTGCTTAACCTTTTGCCATGTTTGTGTGCTATGCGATGCTTTGCTTGAGTTGCCATGTTAATAACCGTTGGTTTATCACCTGTAGCTAAGCAACTTGAACCACCGTAAACGTGCGGTATTCGTTGTGTGTGACCGATACGCCACTTAAACTGTTAGTAACCGTTCTCGACGATAGATCCGTATCGCGTTGCCGTGTCGTGTGATGTCTTCTTGATCTTGTGTTGCCCCGTAGTAATAGAGTGCCTGCTCATTGATTGCATTCCAGTGTTTATCGTCTTGTGTGCTTCCGCGGGTACCTCTCGGAGACGATGCGAGCTTGCGATCAACTACATCTTCGGAAACCGACTTATCAACAGGCAAGGAATATACATTACTTATAATCCATTCTTATTCAACCAGCGGTTTGCATGCTAGTCTAGGATAGGTTCGATGTTTGATCCTACCACATGTTTACAGCCTCTTTCAAACCAATACAGCCATGTCCCCTCCCAGCAAACCTTGTACTGCTATGTTACTATTGCTCGTTGCTCAGCCCCTTCTTAGTATGCATGCTTAGGATGCTACGATGTTACCCTGTTACTCCTTCGTTTTGTGATATCACATTATTATATTGTTGTTGATGATATTATTATTATAATGATGACTATATTCGACGAAGGATGGAAGGTCTAGGCTATCCCGCCCCGATGCTTTGTTCCATTCAAGTCACCTAGGATCCGAGTTCCGGGTATTGGTTTTAATACTGAGCGTGCCTAACCGCGTGTGGGATTTTATGGGGTCCCCTTTTCTTACCTACCTAGCTTCAAGCATTTCTAGTGGTGCCCCCAGCTGATTTTATCTTTTGAAACCGTGTGTGTGCTGGTCGTACGCCAGTAGTTCCAACCAACCCGGACCAGTGAGGACATAGTTCCCTTGCTGGCCCACCTTGTTTGACTGAGGACCCGGTTTCCCATGTGTGATTAACCGGCTATCCAAACCCGAGACAGATGGTAGAGACCGATTCGAGAGAGCGGCCGGCTTTTGAGTTGGATGTCGACTCACTGGGGGCCACCCGGATTTGTTCGTTGTTAGTTAGAGGGACCTGTCGTTTCGGATCTCTTGGAACTAAATCATAAAATGGTTGCCTGTGATGGGTAGCAACTGAGAGAGATGGACGTGCGTGCGGAGCCTTGTAATGGGCAGTTGGTACACCCCTGCAGGGTTAAATCTTTTTGAGAAGCCGTGTCCATGGTTATGGACGACTTGAGACCTACTCCTTGTTCATAGACAACAACTGAGAAAATCTTAATATAACTTGATCAACGTGTGTGTGTGCCTTGACTGCTTCTTCTTCGTCGGGATGCGAAGAGGAGGACAAGGATAGGATAGGTGTTATGATTGCGTAAGTAGTTAATAGCAAGGCTTTTTGGAGGCGATTCCTCATCGAATGCTTGGATTCTTATCTTACTCTCTAGATCGTTAGCCACTTCATAAATGCTAGTGCGGCAGCAACCTCACCACTTACCCCTTACTTACCGTAAACTACTAGTTGTCCTAGAATGACGAGTGATGAAGTCCTTGCTGGGTCAGATGACCACTACAGTTGGATGCTGAGTACTTCTGTACTCATGATACTACCCCCAAACTCTTTTCAGGGTTCTTGATCGACAACAGGTATGGTGATCGACGTTTCATGTGGAGACTCGACGACGACTAGTTAGGCGGATCCCGGTGGAGGGCCTGGACCCGTGTGGTTATGGGATCGATGTTTTTCTCTTTACCACTAGGCATTTGCTTGTATTCTGTACTCAGACAGGTATCTTCCGCTGTTGTATTGTATTTAAGGCAGTTGTATGCCGATTGTATGAGATGTTGTATCCTTGTATCTGTAATGTTGTGATATCATGTTGGAAATCCGGGGCATATGACTTCGTCATAAGTCGCGGTGGGACCGATATGTGCTTCGTCCCCGGATCTGGATGGAAACATCTAGATCTGGAACAGTACCGCATATCGGGCCTTACAACTTGGTATTAGAGCCTTACCGACTGTAGGATCCCTTCTCTGGCCGAAGTCGAGTCTAGACAAAAACTATTTTGTAGTTACTAAGTTAGTTATCGGAGAGTAGGAATCTTTTTACTCCTTACCTTTTCTCTGGTCAGGACAAGTGTCGTAAGTGTTTTATTCTCATCTTATCCCCTTCAAAACTCTAGGATCTCGAGAATGTGGAGTATCGGAACCGCTACAATGCGTTGCTTGCAGCGTATTGTCTCGATTCCGATCTCCGGTTTGGGAAATCCTGTAGTACCTTTAGTTCTTCTGACTCTGGGTAAACATCTTGGTCGTCTGTTGACTTCAGTCCTCTTGCCCAGTATCTTCAAAATTCCAGTGAGGATGCTTCCCTTGATCGTCGCTTTGAATTGTCGCTCTTCCTCGTGACACCAGCAAGATAACGGACATCACTTCCCTAAGAACACTATGGACTGATGACTCTGAAAGACAACAACAGTCCTACAGCTACAAAGAAGCAAACAACGAGATGTTCTAGTAAGACATAGATGAGCCTAGTCCTATCTTCCCATAGAAAAGATGAGGGTGACTCAGAACTCAGATGGATGAGGGTAAGGAGAAAAAGAAGCCTTACGTTTTTCCCTTTATACCCAAGTAACTATATAACTATAGAATGGTAGACTCGACTTCGACCAAGGTTTGATAATCCTACAGACAGTCCTGCTCTGATACCAAGTCTGTCGCGACCCGGGGTTTGCGTATGTAATTCCTGTTACAACAGAATCATATGGAGAGCCGAGAGTCGTACCCACTTGTCTAAGCAGACAAGGCCAAGCACAGAACACTATCTGAAAACATCGAACGCGAGGGGCATCCCATCCAGGCCAGATGATCAACTGAGATGGGTCCTGATCGTCCGCTCACGAGTCTAAATGTTTATGGGTGGTGAAATCCCATACTCATAGACAAGTCGACTCAACCATATTATCGATTGAATCATAACACTTACATAAACAGACTCCAGCCCGATCTCTTAGTCGGGGTCTCGGGCGGGCTCGGTCATACAACAAAGTGTGCCACGTGACAGAGTCACGAGCAATTGCATCGCGATGCCCCAAGCTGCGCACATCTAAGGGCCACTTGGTGTATAAAAGACCGCCGGAAAGAACACAACTAAGCTATCGAACCCCACACTAAGACATGCATGTTAAAATCATACACGCAGCATACATGTCTAGTGTAAACAGCAGGTAATCACAACATGAACTCTAAAAACTCATAGTCTTTATAACTTCTGCTAAACAGAGCAAACATAGTAGTTGTATTACAAGCAGAGATCACATGGTTGTGATCCAACATTACATCAAACATCAACGGAAGAAAATTATGTCTTAGTAAAGACAAGTTTAACAAATGGCTTAAGAAGCCTGAAAGAAAATACAATGACCCTCCAGAGGGCACATGCTATTGTCTGGAACAATACGACTTAGTCCATGTCAAGCTCGAGGTAGAGGCCACCATCAAGGTCAGTGGTCTCGTCTCTAAAACATAGAATAAGGAAACGTGAGTACAAAGACGTACTCAGCAAGACTTACATAGGAACTATACTACTCATGCTCAAGTATCAAGGCAAAGGGAGGTGGATTTTCAATGCAGAAGTGCCAGCTTTGACTTGGCTAGTCTTGTACTACGAATTCCAGAAAGAGGTAAGAAACGTACACGAGTCCAAGTATCAAGTCTCCAACCAATACACCACTATGGTTACTTCCTCGACTTCCCCACGAGGAAGCACGCCATAGCACTCACACTTATCTTGGCAAGTTTTAAAGTAACTGTTCAAGTTGTCTATGATCAAGTAAAGGTCTCCAAGTAGTCCATAACCGCGGACACGGCTATTCGAATAGTTCATTAGCCCTGCAGGGGTGTACTGCTAAACACACGCACGCATCAGTTACCGCCTGGGAGTGGACCCTTCAAGCGAGTACCGGCGAGGATGTTTCCACGACACTTCACTCACAACACCATCTCTAGTCCTAGGGAGTCGCCTATTTGAGTTGGGACCACAATCGGAATCCGACCAATTTTTCTGATGCGGACTCAAACGTTGTGTGACCTCCATCAAGCTCAACTCGATCATGATTACATGATTCAACGTGCCCACAACCTACGTCCACCACTTACCTTGATGTACCTACTTGAGATCATTTCAAGTTAGAACTACTTGCGACTCCTGGACTTGGTCCGGGGTGAGATACTAGGCCGAGAGGGGTCAGTGAGCTCAATGTGTGGTCGTACTCTTAGTCTTGGATAACACAAGAACTCGGGTTTAAGGCAGTGTTCAACGAGACAACCCACTGTGTACTCCTACACAACCTCTCATCGTTCACCTTGTTTAGGTCAAATTCACCAACACGTTACCACCATCATTCACATGATCACTACCATCCCGACTCACATCAAGGTAGCCTCATTGTAAACTCTAAGAATGAAATAAGCTGTAACATTTGCAGGGGCCACATGATATCAAACAACTCCTAGATCTGCTAGGATTGTGGTTTGCTTACTACTGTGAAAAAATGATAGGTCATGCAAAGGAATAGGTTCAACTAGCGATAGAACGTATCATGGTGACATCCTAAACATGCTTAAGCGAGAATGAGAGGGAACTGGGATTTTATCAACATGATCAAAGAGGGGGTGCTTGCCTTGCTGACGATCACGATGTAACACTCTTCTAACATGAGGTTGAACTCGTCTCCGAGATCAACTCTACCGAGAAGAGGCAATCACCGAAGCACTAGAAGTAAAGCACATTCAATAAGTTACAATGCACAAGCAATATGGCATGATATGATGATGTTCAAGGGTGTGTAGTGCTCCTTATGTTCAGGTGATATGTATTGCATAGCAAAGATTAAAGTTGGAATGATCATAGCATTTGAATTAATTCCATTTAAGCCAAATAGCAAAAGCTACTGGTCCCACTTTATAAACAACTCAAACATGGTTGAAAGTTGGTTATTTGGATAGAGAATTTTCTGCTGATCATTTTTCATATATAAATCTTTTCATTTGGAGTTATGGTTTAAAATATATTAATATTCAAAATTTTGAATATTTTCTGGATTTTTTGGATTTAAATTAATTGATTTGGCATTATTGCATCATGCTGGCGTCAGCATGACGTGTGGCCAGCCCTGACAGGTGGGCCCCACTGGTCAGTGGCTAGGGGGTTAATTTAACTCTGTTTAAATTAACTGGGTTAATTAGTTAACCTGGGCCCACTGGTCAGTGGCCTAGGGGTTTGATTAGGAGGGGTTAGGAGCTCTAATGGCGGGGTGTCGCCGATGACATTGTAGATTTCGAAATTCGCCAGAGTTGCTGTTCTAGGGCACGGGGACGGGAAAGGAAGGCACTAGAGCGCAATCTGTAGGCTGCCGCATCCGATGGTGCAAGTGGGGGGGGGGGGTCTCGGAGAGGCTTGTAGCCACGTCGGCGACTACGGTGAGCGGTGTCCGTGGACTGACCTCGCCGGAATCCCGAACCCGTCCATGAGAGAGAGCAAGGGAGGGGCGTTCGACGGTGTAGCTCACCCTGAACACGAAGGAAGGCTTGGGGGAACCAGTGGTACAGCGCAGGCGACGAATTTGTCAGGGAAGTTTGCGGCGGCCGGCGGTAAAGAACTCGAAGTAGTCGTCGTTGTCGGCGTCCTCGGCTTCAATTGGAACTGCGGCTCGAAGCAATCATTGCCGAGGAACCTCCTAGACAACCTGCGGCGGCGAGAGGGGCTTTGTGGCCTCGTGGAATTGTCGTCGGCGCTCCGCTAGGGTACGGTTCGTGCGAGGGAGACGAAGAAAAAATAAGGAGTCGGCTCTAGGGGGGAATGGATCAGAACGGCCTCAAGGCGTCTCCAGGCACGGGATAACGACGAGGGGGGGGAAGAAGGCAGCTCGCCACGGCGACGGCGACGGCATGCCGGGCACGCAGCTGCCTGGCTGCCTGAGAAAGAAGACAAAGGCGCCAGGTGGGCTGGGCCGGCTGGGCCAAGTGGGCCTTGCCCCAGGTAAGCTCTTTTCTCTGTTTTTCTTTTTACTTCTTTTCTGACTTTTGTTTTATTTTGATTTCTATATCAAAGTATTTTCTAAAATTCCAAAAACTTTAATGTGAGCTAGTGAGACATATATAACTCACCTCACAAAGTTTTAGAATTATTGGAAATATTATTAAATAATTCCAATGGAAAATACAATAATGATTTAATTTACAAAGGGCTTTTGGACTTTTTGAAAATTCCTTGAGCATGGAGTGGGACCCACTTCACTTGAAATGTGATCATGCCCAATTATAAGACTTTTCAAAATGTTCAAAGCATTTTTGGAAAAATATTTTTGTATGGCCTTTTATTAAAATTATTTTGGGGCTTTTATCTTCCCCATTTCTTTTTCTTTTGCAAAAATTTTCATGATGCAAAAATGCTAACTTAGAAAAGCACAAACCTAAATTAGGGTTCTGAAAATTGTTCTATACAGAACGTATTCAAGATAACCTTATAAATTCAATAAAGGCTTTAACTCATACGCCATGATCATCATCTGTGGCATACTTCCTTCTTTTACAGTGTTGTCACAGCGGAACAAGTTTCCGTTGCATCACTCTGGTATTATGAAGGAAAGGTCGTTTACCCCGGTCAAAGTTTCCACTATCTCCAATTGGCTTATGTGTCGAGAAACTTCTTCTCATATTACCAATCAAGCAAAACCAGTTTTTCTATTCGGGAGAATGTGTTATTTTAATTGCTTGCAATTCTTAATACAAATAAATTCTTTCTTTAGAAACTTTCTAACATCATCATCATATGGAGTCATCTGTCTCACTAGGTTCGGGATGGTTTCCTTATTTCTGAAGTGGGTGTTTTTAACTTAATGAATTTAATTAATCTTGTTCGATAATGTTAGTGCAAGGGAAAAAATGGTTTAAGTGGCTAAGCACTTTAAACTTCCATCGTAATTTGTGGCTTCATTTTCCAAAAATCTCCCATCATGTCAACTTTCTACTTAATTTTGTGATCCCTGAATCTCAGTTTTATGATCTCGATTGAAAATACTGTTCAATTAATCATGTGAAGTATTTAATGTTAATCCATGTGCTTAATTAAAAAATTATTTATGTATAATGATTAGCACAAGTTCTACTTGCTAGAACTTTGTCATCTTAAATGCACAAGTTAATAGATTGCGTATCTAATGACTTCATAAATTATGAATTCATCTTAGGGCTCTCCCAATGCATTGTATCATAGCACAGTATCATAGGAGCAATAAAAACATAAGATACAACCACCACAATTCATTGTTTCTTAGAGGTTCTATCTTATTTAATGATTTTGGTCTCATGCATACGTGTGATTGGTTTAACAATGCTTTTTGTGTATGGCCACGTGCAAGGGTTGTATCTTAGCTAAGATACAACCTCCCTCTCTTTCTTCATTAAGTGCTATGCCACATAAGCGAAATGCCTATGATATCGTGCTAAGATACTAGCATTGGGAGTGCCCTTATGTAATTGAATCACAACTTCCTTTTCATTGGTCATCTTATTAGATAATAAGTGCACAAGTTAATAGATCGTGTATCTAATGACTTCATCAATTATGAATTTATCTCATGCAATTAAATTTAATCATGACTTTTGACTTGTTGTCATTCAAGACTAATTTATCATTAAACAATGAATATCACTTGACAATTATGGTGTTTTATAAATGCTTCTATCATACCATAAATCAAGACGTAATCAAAGTATAAGCTCACTTTATTCATTAAACTGGAACAATTGATTTGTCTCCTACATGAATAACTTTGTCTCGCTAGATGCAACACATACTACTAAGTGTTTATACTAAAACGATTACATAAGATTTATCTAATACTCCAAGTATATTCTTATGATAGATGTCTTGATAAAATCTTGCACTCCATCAACTGTCTTGGTCTCCATCAATCCTCGATCGCACCTTTTCCTGTCCATGCAACTGGAGGTCTTGTTTTCATAAAACAGAATAAATATCAGATACTCATTAACTGCAAGTGTTGTATAAAGGGAACACAACATGTATAACAAGTATATCAAATATATACCTTCTCCATCAACAACTTCTCCTTCAATGGGTTCAACCTCCTGATGTTGAAGTTGGTCCATGAACTCAGAGAATTCGGGGCTTTCTCCTCTTCCGACGTAGGCATGGAAACAATCTGTATAACTTGGTGGAAGCGAGTGTGACACCGTGTATATTGCTGAATCATCTGTGGTCTAGTAGTCAAAGTCATCTACGAGGCTCAGATGCATCTCATTCATCTTGGCGACATGTGTTTTCAGACAAGAGTTCTCTTCCATCTTTGTAGAAAGAAACTCACTTTCTAACTCAAATCTGGCCACTCTGAACTGATGTCTGAATAATGACTTTAGCATATCAATTGTGTCAAACGTGTCCATATCCTGATACTTATCACGGAAGTTTTGCGGAATGCAAACTTCTATGACACTTTTAGCCATGGCGTAAGTCCTTCGACGATATTGGTAATCAATCATTACTTTCTCATCCCTGTTGTTTACTAGAGGATTTACCATTGGCTCTTTTGTTATGAATGAGAGGTTTGATCTCTTGAGAACACTCCTAAGGCGTAGGTACCAACTAACAAAATATGACCCATCCTCTTTAAGTCTTTCACCATGTAAGAAATAAACCAATTCTTGATACTGTGTCATTTCCATTTTCTATAAACATAAGCGCAAGGAACAACAATTAATACTAGTTCACAATAATGAGTTCATCAAAATCATATTATAAATGAGGTCACACTAAAACAATCACCCTAAGAAGTTTTAGTGATTACATGATACAGATTCACTATCCGCCGTCGAATATCACGGTCGACGGATTAATTTCAAAGGTAGACAACTATTTGTGCGATCACATCATGCATGTGACTCATGCTCGATCTTTCGATCTCTAGTATTGTGAGGCCACACCTACATATGCTAGGCTCAGCAAATTGACCTCAGTGTTATTTACGCTTAGCAATGCCATATCTACATATGCTAGGCTTGCGAAACCCAACCTCATGTGAACGCCATTTATTATGTGGGACACCCAATATATGGTATGTCGGTCATAAGGGAGATCCTTCCGGGTGGTGCACACTTTGGTAGAATACTTGTGTTTGGTATTTGTTAAGAGATCATCTTATATCATGCTACCATCGTGTATCCTATACTAGAAATTTTTAAGATGTTTGATCATGGTGCACTAGTGCAGAAGATAGCTATCACGATACTCCTTTTCCAATCCCTTGACCGAAACTGTTTGCGGTTCTATCAACGCAAACGGTATAAATAAAAAATCGTGTGCTCGAAACTGAACCATCTGGGAAGCCAACGCGAACGGTCACAATTCTAAAAATTATTGCGTGGGTGATGTAGGGCTGACGGGTCTTTGAAAATCGGTCTGGGATACCTAGAGTGAAAGCCAACGATTGCAAACAATGGACCGCTAGCCCTTTATCCCAATCGTTAATGTTTCCTCAAATGTTTGGGATACCTAATCAATCGGGAACGCTTGTGAAAATCCTTTCGTTCGCGGGAATAAAGCTGACAATTCGACCAAGCAACAGTCCGCAAATATATTCATAAAACCCACGGTCGCAAAGAATGAACCACTAGCCCTTGTTTCTAATTGGTTGTGGTTATTGAAATGTGTGGGATATGTGCTTTATCAGAAACTCTTCTGAAAATATAAGTGTTAGTGTTGGACAGCACAAAGTTCGTACAATCAACTATGCGTGATGACATCAAATAACACCGACAGCTGCTTCAAATGAACCACTAGCTTCTTCTATGTATTTTCTATTTATTTAAAATTTCGCTAGTTTATCTTAGCAGATGTTCTGAAGTACAAAATTGTGTGTGATGATATGGTGTAACACAAACAAGTAAGTTTTAGAAAATGTCTTCTTTGTAGGCACACTGCAATCAAACAGTTATAATTCTAGACTATTTACAAACACCACGTGTGTGATACCTTGTGCTCTTTTAAAAAAAATTAAGGAAAGAGTAACGAGAACCTTGTATTATAAATCTTCACGCGTCAGCCGCTCGTTTGTCTTCCTCGTTTTGGCTTCTACCCGCCGACGAGTTCTAGTCAAACAGATCGAACACCGTTTGATCGTTTGTGATGGCCACGCGTACGCTCGCGATGCAGCTAGAGCAGGCGCTAGTTCATGCGCGCAACTGCGCAACCTTCCCGCACATACCCAAAAATCCCCAATGCGGGCCATAAAGAGCGTCAGTGACGGCGACACAGGAGCCGCATTCACATCCCCTTCTTTTTCCCTCTCTTCCCACAGTTCAACAATGGGACTGGTCCGCCGTACCACAACCAACTTGACCCTAGCAGCTGATGGTGCGGTAGTGACTCCGCCGGCAGTGCCAGACAACTCCTTACTAGTTGAAGTGGTACAGCGGGTGACCCGCACTCCCCGACGGTATGCAGGCCAGAACGCTTGCTCCCACAACGCCGTTCGCACATCATGCACCGAGCGCAATGCGTGCTCCCACCGTGGTGACATGCACGCGCGGACCCTCAAGGCGCATGCGTGCACAATCTAGGCGGAGGCGCGCACCATCCGAGAGATGGCGCGCGACAGGCAGGAGGAGGGGAGCATGCGGGAGGTGAGGAGCAGCGTCCGGGCGCAGGGGGGCGGCATGCAGGCGCCTGCGAGAACATCGAGGCGTCTTTCAACACATTCAGGCACAGGTGAGCACATTCAGGCGTCAGCGAGCACCATCCTGGCGCCGGAGAGTGCCACCCAGGGTCCCCCGGGTTTCAGTGATGACAACGGCGACTGCCCTCGAGCGCTACAATTCCTTCCTCGTGTAGTAGGAGGAAAAACAGACAGCTATGGCCATCGCATCTTACCTAGGTGAAGATGAAGATCATCAGCGTGAGCTGGCCAGGTACAAGGAAAGTGAGCGCTTCGCGCTACGGAATCGGGAGCGGCTGGAGCAGGATGCCCATAGAAGGAGGAGATACTCCTCTGGTGGCTCCAACTGTTTTTCATGCGCGGCAGGGAGCTTTTAGCTGGTAGTAAATATTTTGGGTTCATCAGTATATCGTCGATGGACTGCTAGCGTAGTTGAAATGAGCTAGATACGAGGGTAAAAGATATTTCAGTACGTAGTTGACGTTAGTTTAGGGTTTATTATGGGTTAGTTATTATATTTGAACTAATTGGAGAAAAGGAACCATGCTCCTTTATGCAATGGAGATCTATGTTATGCAATGAAAATCTGTTGTCAGTGAATCCTATGCGTGTATTCCTCTTGTTTGATTGATTTCCAGATGCAAAGCCTTGTTCAAATACAGATGAAGAAAAATACAAGGGTCATTAAAACAGACTGTTGGCAATGCGCGCCCGCCTTCGCCAGGATTTTCATTGCAGATTTCTCGCTCCATTATACGAGGAGGAATAGTAGTTGCCTTACGGTATAAGGCTTGGAGGAGTTGGTGAGAAGCGGTCCTGCGTGCTCCTGGCACACGGCCATGCATCTAGTCAACCCTGAGCACACGCCACGCCTCTCCCGTCTCATCATCGCAGAGCTAGCGAGCCTAGCTTGGAAAATAATTGCACTTGTTCATGTGTCTTCGAGCTTGCAATGTGAAAGAAGGAAGAACATGTAGTAGTATTTGGGAGCGGTGAGGGGGGAGGGGTTTAACATCAAATGCCCTGTCTCACGGTGAGCTAGCACTAGTCCGGGGAGGAGCACTGTTGCGGGCGTGCTCCTGCCACACTGCCATCTAGTCAAACATGTTCGCACGCCACGCATCTCCCATCTGATCACCGTACTATCCATCTGGACAGTCCCGAGGCTAGCTGCTAGTAGCTAGACGCGGAGTAGTAATATTTTGCAGAGAAGTCTGCAACGGCTGAGAACAAATCATGCAAACAATGCAAAAGATTTATTACATGTTCCCACTACATAGTTCATTGCCTCGATACACTTGAGTTCTTCCTCGTTTAAAACCATAAAAACTTAAAACTTAAAACTTAAACTAGATAGAACTGGCGCCTGGAGGCGATGATCGACAACGGCTAACAAAGACGGCAGTTAAAGCAGACTCAAGGCTTGCATGCTGCGGGGAAGGACAAGCTCGCCGCCTTGTAGAGGGTGTAGGCTAGCCTGTACTCGTGTAGCGCCTTGTCGAACCAATCGGGGATGTCGCCCTCCGAAACGGCTAACAGCTCTTCCTTCGCGGCGTCCAGCTCGATCTGAGCCTTGTACAACATCTTGGATGATAGATAGATGTGTTCTTCGAGGTAGCAAGTCACCTAGCCCTCGCCGTCAGCCTCAATACTGCGCGGACTCTTCACACGGCGCGACGGCTCGACGACAGGCAGAGGGATCGAGATGCCGTCGCCTTCGCCGCATTTTCCACCTCCCAGAAGGCTCGACGGATCATTGACAGGTGGAGGGATTATGCTGACGTCGACGTTGTCCGCTATGTCTCCTCCCCGTCCTCCACCTCCCATAGGGCTTGACGGCTTGTCGATGGTCGGAGGGACGATTTGGCTGTAGTCGTCTGCTATGCCTCTGCCGCATCCTCCACCTCCCACGAGGCTCGACGACTCATCGACGGGCGGAGTAATCGAGCTACCTTTCTCCTCTTTGCCCCCGCCGCATCCTCCATCGACCGCAAGGAGCGACGGCTCGACGAAGGGCGGAGGGGTCGAAATGAAGTCGTCAGTTTTCCCTCCACTGCATCCTCCACCTCCCCCTTCTCCCAACATGGATGGAGGACGAACGGGAGAAGTGGTAAAGGTGCAGGCCGGGGTCGGTAGTGGGGCGTGTATGGGGTGGAGAATATTTTCCTGGACATGAACCGTAAAAGGCCACAACCAATGTTCATATAGGGCGGGCGGGCTGCGGGATAGTGTTCAGTAGCACACGTATCCAAACTTCTCACCGTTTTCTTTGTAGTACAGATGGAAAAGCATACACATATAGAAATATAATCGTTTGTGTTGTAAGAGCTGGTGGGTATAAACCCTAAATGACTTTGAAATCGAAAACCAATTCAAATAATGATTAATCAGTATGAGACTTTGCATGCTGTCATGGTTTCACCAGATCGGAATGTTGTGTAAATTTGAGATTATCTTGATAAACAATAGGGGTACTTCATGTACAAAATGAGCCATTCCTATCGAAATATCATGGTTTGTGTGTGAGACAACCACATTGGAAAGACAACATGTTTTACTAAAATCCTTTAAACCCCCATATTTTTATGTGTTAAGCAAAAACAATTCACACTAGGTTTGAAACATCTTTGACTTCATTTGACATATATGATGTACCAGGAGAATCATTTTCGAGCAAAACCACCCTGCAAATGAAAATCAATTCAAATGGTCTCTAAATTGGATGAAACTTTGCGTGTTGTCATCATTTCACCAACAATGTGTGTTGTTAAATTTAAAGGTTGTTATGATTAAAACTAATGGTACTCCATGTACGAAGTTGTACCATTCACTTCGAAGCATCGGTGTTTCTACCGGAAACACCTGCATTAGAAGGACAACATATTATTTGTATGTGATTTGAACCCCCAAACTTTTTATGTGTTCAACACCAAGAATTCACACTAACATCCTATAATTTCAAGCATTTTGGAGCTCATTTGATAAATATTACGCATTTAGTGCTTTATTTTTGAAAATGGCCTCCGAGTAGGATGAGATTTGACAAACTTTCATCATTTCACGAACATGATATGTGGTAAAAACTTGAGAGGATTATGACAAACAATGATGGCACTTAGTGTACAAAATTGGGCCATTCCCATCGAAATGTCAGGGTTTCGACGTGAAACAACAACATCACAAAGACAACATGTCTTTCTAGAATGCTTTGGCCTCCATTTGTTGTGTGCGTTCGACATTAAACACTCACACCGGCATCCCAAAATTTCAAACATCTATGACTATAGTTTACATATAATATGTACCAGGTGAATAATTTTCGAGCAAAACAACCCTGCAACTGAAAATCAATTCAAACAGTCTCTAAATTGGATAAAACTTGGCGTGTTGTCCTCATTTCACCAACAATGTATGTGGTTAAATTTAAAGGTGGTTATGATAAAAACCAATGCTACTTCATGTATGAGGTTGTACCATTCAGTTCGAAACATCGGTGTTTCTACCGGAAACATCTCCATTACAAGTGCAACATATTATTTGTAAGTGTTCACTGTCAACCATTCACACTAACATCCTAAAATTTCAAGAATTTTCGACCTCGTTTGATAAATATTGTGCACTCACTGATATTCTTTTAGAAAAATGCCCATGAAATTGATAGTTGATTAAAATGACCTCTAAACGGGATGGGATTTGGCATGCTATCACCATTTCACGAACATGGTGCGTGGTAAAAGTTTGAGAGGATTATGACAAAAACTGGTGGAACTTAGTGTACAAACTGCATTAGTTGAATGTTCGTCAAACACTAAAAAACCACGTTGACCGTCTGAAAAACTATCCGAAAAAAATCTCATAACCATAGCGCACAACCGTGGCCGTTGGATGTAACATTAGCGCCAAATGGTAGTCATTGGATCTCAGCGCAATCCGCGAGGAGCTGGTACTGCAACCTGATTGGCTGGATTTTATCAAAGTACATGCACATAGTATACAATTAAGAAGCGTTTGGGATGCGAGAACGCAAGTGGCACGCCTCCTAACGAAGGCTTCCGTCCGACGCTATCCAAATTTCTCATGGTTTACTTTGAAGTACGTACAGATGGAAAAGCATACACATATAGCAATATAATTGTTTGCGTTGTAAGAGCTGGTGGGTATAAACCCTAAAGGACATTGAAATCGATTTTTTTTCAAATGATGACTAATCAGCATGAGACTTCGCATGCTATCAAAGTTTCACCAGACCAAAATGTTATGTAAATTTGATATTATCATTATAAAAAATAGGGGTACTTCATGTACAAAATGGGCCTTTCCTATCGAAATATCAGGGTTTCTATGTGAGACAACCACATTAGAAAGACAACATGTTATTCTAAAATCCTTTAAAACCCCAGTTTTTATGTGTTAAGCAATGGGCACTCACCCTGGGTTCCCAAAATTTCAAACATCTTTGACTTCATTTGACATATATGATGTACCAGGTGAATCATTTTCAAGCAAAACAACCCTGCAAATGAAAATCAATTCAAATGTTCTCTAAATAGGATGAAACTTTGCGTGTTGTCGTCATTTCACCAACAATGTATGTGGTTAAATTTAAAGGTTGATATGATAAAAACCAAAGGTACTCCGTGTACGAAGTTGTACCATTCACTTAAAAGCATCGGTGTTTCTACCGAAAACACCTGCATTACAAGTACAACATATTATTTGTAAGTGATTTGAACCCCAAACTTGTTATGTGTTCAACACCAAGCATTCACACTAACATCCTAAAATTTCAACCATTTTGGACCTCGTTTGATATATATTACGCATTTAGTGCTTTATTTTTGAGCAAAATGCCCATGAAATTGAAAGTCGATTAAGATGACCTCTAAACGGGATGGGATTTGGTTTGCTCATTGACAGCAGCAATTTTCTTTGAAGCAGCAGTCTCTTCGCTCTTGAAATCCTCATCAGATTCTTCATCAGCTTTCTTCTGAAATTTCAGGATCTTTGCAGTTTCTGATCTGTCCCTTGAATGCAGATCTCTCAGCTGATTGTACAAAGTTTCGACCATTGCTGAAAGATTGGGTGAGATATATGTATCTCCAATATCCACAGTGTGAGGATGAATGGCTTCAGCAAGCTTGAAATATGTCTGGCTCAGACCCAGACAGTCCCATAGTTCACCTTCCCTAGCATCTGGAAAGTTGTGCTCACTGTGTTCAGCTTCAACTTGGGCTTCGGGGAGAGGAGCTGCGACAGGCTTCGGGGGCAAGTCCTTCGGTGCCATGTCCACAGCAGCTTCCTTTTGAGCGGCCTTAGCAGATTTTTCTGCTCTCTTCGTGCGAACAATATCAAGCTGAGCTTGGCGTTTGGCTTCAGCTTCAGCAAGTTGTTTGGCTTCGGCGGCTGCCTTAGCCTCTTGAGCTTTAGCTTCAGCTAGCTTGCGCTTCGCTTCAGCTTGCTGGTTTGATTCAGCCAGCGCTTTCCTCTGTTTCTCCAGCTCAGCAGCATCTCTATCTGCTTTCTCTTTCTCCTTTGCTTCTCTCTCAGCCTTAGCCTTGGCTTGAGCTTCGACATGTAGACGTTAAGCTTCAATGCGGTCGCTCTTCCGCAATTCAGCTTCTGTCAACTTCTTTGTGCCAACCTGGGCATATGTTTGGCCAGGCTTAGCCACAGTTGTCTTCGGCTTCGAAGCTTTAACAGGCTCTTGAGCTTTGGCTTCGGGCACATCAGTAGGCTTAGCCACAGGCTTCGCCTTCGGGTCATGCCGTTCCTTGGTCCTCTGCTCGGATGGAACAGGACGGCGGGGAGGCTTTGACGACAAGGGTGCTTCGACCACCAAGTTCGTCAAGTCAATGTTCCTCTTTGGAGCAGGAGGTGCTGTAGGTTCATGAAACTTAACACCCTTAGGAGCAGTTGGCTTCGCTCCAGCCTTTTTCTTCAGAGGCTTCTTAAACAGTTTCTTCTTAGGACTAGGGGGGATGGGTGAGTGCTCTGACTCATCATCAGCTTCATCAGCTGGATCTTCTTTGATAGAATCTTCGAGCTGTGCAGCTGCTTCAGCTTCGTCATCGGCTTCGTGTTCTGCCTCCTCATTTGAAGCAGGAGGTGGCGAATCACTAAGCTTCCGAAGCTTTCGCCTCTTCTTAGGCTTCGATGGTTCAGCATCATCAAGTCCAGAAGCTGCAAGAGCTTTAGCTTTCTTTTCTTCGCGGATTCTCTTCTTTTCAGCCAAAATGGAAAGCCTGATTTTCTCATCTGGATAATCATCCGGAGTCTTGAGTGAATTTGGGTGAGGAACAGCCGGAGGCTTCGGATAGTACTTCATCCGGTTGGCTTCGGTGTACTGAGCACACATGACTGTGGTGTATCTGTAAGGAGGACTGAAAGAAAATTGCATTGCCCACTTCCAAGATGGGATGCTCTTGAACTTGTACCACCTGACAGCCCAATATCTGCGAATTCTTTGCAATCTCGTCTTCCTATCCTGATCTGTTTCTTCTGGAGGAGTGTTATACCCCATCTTAATGCGAATTGCTTCGGGAATGCCTCTGGCATTATTCACTTCCTTCGTTTTGCCACCTTTGCCCTTCGGCTTCGGTGGTTCAGGGAAATTCTCAAGTCCATCAACTATGGGAGACTCATTCCCCATGGCATCCTCTTCGTCAGACATCCTGTGAATAGAGTCATAGACAAGAGGGAAACAAGGAGAGGGAAAGAATAAGCACAGGCAAAAGTTTCGACCAAAACAAATCAATTTTGATAGGAACCCAGATCAATCTCAGATTGGATGCAACGTCTCTGTATGATTTTTGGCTAGAACTAGTTCGAAAACAAGACCTAACCTAAGCCAAAACAGAGAATGAATCGAATCTTGTCCACTGACCTGAGAAGATGAGATAGCTTTGATGCTAAGAACAACTTTCCCAAGTTGTAAAGATCAGCACGGATCAAACAGCCCTAAAAAAGAAATCAAAAACCTAACTATCTCAGATCCAAGCCCTAGATGAAGAAAATAGATAAACAGATTGAATCCAAGGGGCTGTGCGTACCCTAACTTGGTGACGCACGGTGGCTACGGCGACGCAAGGCGGAGAAGTGCTCTACGTCGACGGAGAAGGTCCACGACGGCGGCGTTCCGGCAGTTAAGCGGCAACGGCGACGACGAGGACGAGGAGCTCTGCGGATGCTCGAGGAGGAAGACGGAGGAGTCGGGGCGAAAGAATGTGTGGGAATGGTTTCGATGGGGGGGATCGCCTTAAATAGGCACGATCTGGAGCGGTTACCAGATCACATCGAACGGTTCTCAGCAACTGACTCTTCTGATTCAGCGGCTCTGATGTGGTGGCGTATCGCGAGCGAAACTCAACGACCCGGAGAAGACGGGGACTCTACGGCCGAAGAATAAGTCTTGACCGAGAGCAAAAACTTTGATAAAGTTGGAAGCAATTGATTCGGAACTCAATGACGTTCGAAGCAATATGCTTTCCGTTTCAATTGTGCTTAACATTCAAGATCGAAAAGATTGGAAGCGAAGAAGAATGGAGAGGTAGGGTCCGAAACTTATCACTTCGAAGAACAACAACGAAGCTAAAAATGATAAGCATAGAGGACAAAAGAAGCGAATAAATAAAGCAAACTAAACACAGAACAAAAAGCAAATGGAAAACGAAGCTAAACTTGGGTGTAGAAAAACTCAAGCGAAACTAAACAAAAAAATAACACAACGAAGGTGAATAGTTTCGATCTTACTGAACATTTTGTGAGTCTAAGATGTTCAGCTCACATCTCAATGCACAAAACCTTTTCTCGTCCAATGGCTTCGTGAAAATATCTGCCAATTGATCTTCAGTTCTTACATGGCTAATCTCAATGTCTTCGCGCTGAACATGATCTCGAAGAAAATGATGACGAATATCGATATGCTTCGTTCGAGAGTGTTGCACAGGATTGTGAGCAATCTTGATGGCACTCTCATTGTCACAAAGCAGAGGGATTTTCTTCATATGAATACCATAATCTTTCAGCGTCTGCTTAAGCCAAAGTATTTGAGTGCAGCATGAGCCAGCAGCAATGTATTCAGCTTCAGCAGTAGATATTGAGAAACAATTCTGTTTCTTTGAAGCCCAACACACAAGAGATCTACCAAGAAAATGACAAGTGCCTGAGGTAGATTTCCTGTCAACCCTATCACCAGCCCAGTCTGAATCAGAATATCCAATCAAATCAAACTGAGTGCCTTTGGGATACCAAAGTCCCAAAGAAGGAGTATGTGCTAGATATCGAAGAATTTGCTTCACAGCTATATGATGCGATTCCTTCGGATTTGCCTGAAAACGAGCACAAATAAAAACTGATAGCATGATGTCAGGTCTAGATGCACATAAGTATAAGAGTGAACCTATCATAGACCGAAACTTTTTCTGATCGAAGGGTTTCCCTTTCTCATCTGCATCAAGAAAACCATTAGTAGGCATGGGAGTTCTAATGGTCTTGCATTCAGCAAGATCAAACTTCTTTAGGCAATCCTTCAAGTATTTCTCTTGTGAAATAAAGGTGCCATTCTTCTGTTGTCGAATCTGAAGTCCAAGGAAAAACTTCAATTCTCCCATCATTGACATCTCATATTTCTTCGACATCATCCTTGCAAATTCTTCGCTGATCTCAGTGTTAGTACAGCCAAAAATGATATCATCTACATATATCTGACACACAAATAGATCATTGTTATATGATCGAGTGAAAAGAGTGGGGTCAGTAGATCCTGGTTTGAAGCCTTTCTTTAGGAGGAAATCCTTCAGTGTTTCATACCAAGCACGAGGTGCTTGCTTCAGTCCATACAAAGCTTTGTGAAGCCTGTACACCATATCAGGATTCTTCGAGTCTTCAAAACCTGGAGGCTGCATAACATACACTTCTTCTTCGATTTCACCATTAAGAAAAGCACTCTTGACATCCATTTGATATAGCAATATATTTTTATGGTTAGCAAAAGCAAGCATGACACGAATGGATTCGAGACGGGCTACTGGAGCATAGGTTTCACCGAAGTCAATGCCTTCGATTTGGGTGTAACCTTGTGCTACCAATCTAGCCTTATTTCTTACCACAATACCGTCTTCATCTTGCTTGTTGCGAAATATCCACTTGGTGCCAATAACGTTGTGCTTCGAGGGATCTGGCCTTTCAACAAGTGACCAGACCTTGTTCCTTTCAAACTGGTGAAGTTCTTCCATCATAGCCAATAACCAATCAGGGTCTTTCATGGCTTCATCATATTTTGAAGGCTCTAGCATAGAGACAAAGGAAAAATTTCCACAAAAGTTAGACAAGCGAGTGCGAGATCGAGTAGTGGGACGACCTGGTAGATTGATATCTTCGAGAATTGAATCCACATCAACTCTTCTTCGAACTCGTGATAAAGCAGTATCATTTGCTTCAGGCTCAGCATCTGCTTCAGGATCTGCATCAGCTTCGGGTTCAGCTTCAGCATTTCCTTCGTTCCCTTGACCTTCTTCGTCCTGTTCATCATTAGCTTCAGGATGGTGATCTCCAGCGCCCCGGGCTATGTGTGGGAACATTGGACCATCATCATCCCTTACAGCTTGACGTTCATTAGCTTCGACAGGGCGAATCTCACCAATAGCCACAGACCTAATCACTTCATCAAGTGGAGGTTCATCTAGATCATGAGGCAAATGCTCCTTTTGAGAGCCATTAGTTTCATCAAATCTTACATTTATAGTTTCCATAACTTTTCCAAAGTGAGAGTTATAGACTCTGTAAGTGTGAGAGTTTGAGCCATAACCTAAAAGAAAACCTTCATGTGCCTTAGGGGCAAATTTGGAGCTATGATTCATATCTCTAATAAAGCATGGAGCACCAAATACCCTAAGATATGAGACATTTGGTTTGTTACCAGTGATAAGCTCATGTGAAGTCTTCTTCAAGAATTTGTGAAGGTAAACCTTGTTGATGATGTGACATGCAGTATTGATTGCTTCGGCCCAGAACCTAATAGGAGTCTTGTATTCAGCAAGCATAGTTCTGGCCATCTCAATAAGAGTTCTATTCTTCCTTTCAACTACACCATTCTGTTGAGGTGTATAAGCAGCAGAGAACTCATGAGTAAAACCATAATCATCAAGAAAATCTTCGATATTAGTATTCTTGAATTCAGTTCCATTATCACTTCGGATATGCTTCAGAGACAATTCATATTCTGTTTGAGCTGTCTTAGCGAATGACTTGAAGATTTCAACCACTTTGCTCTTGTCATCCAAAAAGAAAACCCAAGTATAACGTGAGAAGTCATCAACAATAACTAGACCATATTTGTTTCCTCCCAGACTTGCATAATTTTGAGGACCAAAAAGATCCATATGAAGCAATTCAAGAGGACGAGTCTATAAATGTAAGTCCTCTGCGAACGGTTAGCATAAGTATGAGCATATGCAATCTTAGTATGATTATTATGAGGACGATACGTGTGGCGACCAGTACGATAGTATTGCTTCTGCGGAACATTTGATTCGGTCACCAATGGATCATTTCTTGTCTCAAGAGAGTAGAAATGATTCTGTGGTACCGAAGACTTTCCCTGCATAGAATGGTTAGCAGGCAATTTTTCCACAAGTGCTTTCTGCACCCATATCTTCCTCTTGTAAAATTCATTCGTAGGTGGAGTACCTACATACTCAGCTGAAACTTTTCCCTGATCATCTTTCATGAGTTTGTAGTCTGAATCAAGTGATTCATCCACAATGACTTTGTTCATTTTGCAATCGAAACCTGAAAGGTTAGCAATATCAATGGGTTTCTCCTTAGCTAGAACCCAAACAGTCTTAGGATACTGCTCAGGCTCCCAATATGTGCCATCAGGATTTATCTTTCTTTCAAAACCAACACCTTCATTCCTGGGATTCCTGTGAAGGAGAGCCTTCCTAAGGATATCACAGAGATATTGGTGTCCTTGCACACTTTTGAACATGCCTGTTTCAAATAAGTTTTTCAACCTGAGGAGTTCCTCGGTAACTGCAGGATTTTCCTCATCGGAGGCATTAGTATCATCAATAACAATAGGAGCTTTCCCTTTGGAAATAGTTTTGCTTCGTTCCAAACAATCCAAACAAGGTGATTCAGTTTTATCAATTGCTTCAGAACCTTGTTGAGCCATGAGAGAGAGATTGACATTTTCCAATTCTTCATGAGCCTCTGTCAGTTTTTCGAGAGCCACTTTCCTCTGAAGAAATTCATAGGTAAGCTTCTCATAATCAACTGAAAGAAGATCATGCCGAGAGGATAATTCTTCAACCTTCTCCTTCAGAGCAGCATGCTCATTGGTTAAAGTTTGATTCTTCTCAATCTCATCGATCAACAACGTTTCTGACTTCTTAATGGTTTTGCTTAGTGAATCAAGTTCATCTTGTTGAATTGAAGCAATTTTAGCAAGTTTATCATAGCTTATCCTAGTATCACTTTCACATGAGGAATAATCAGAAGTATCATAGGTTGACTTGGATGAAGATACCTTTGCCTTGGCCATGAAGCAATATGCAGGAGTTTCATCTTCACTACTGTTGTTGGTGAAGAATGAGCTCGAAGTATTGACTGAAGCATCTGTCGAAGCAAATGCCAATCCAGCAACACCATCTGATTCGGACCCTGAAGCAGACCTTGAGTCTTGTTCAGCTTCGGAACCAGAGGCTTCGTCTTCTGAGTTCATCTCCTTTCCCAGATAGGCCTTGGCACGATGAGAGCTGCTTCGACGAGACGAGTGAGTCTTCGATGAAGAACCCTCACGCTTCTTATGATACTTCTTTCTCTTATCATCATCAGAATCTTTCTTCTTTTCCCTTCTTAAACTGGAATCATGTTTCTTTGACTCATGACTTCTGGAGGATCTGTAAGGCTTCGATGAAGAGTCTCTGAGAGAATGCTTCGATTTTTTCTCAGCTTCCCACAGAGGGCAATCAGCAATATAGTGTCCTGGTTTCTTGCACTTATAGCAGTAGTTGTCCTTCAATGGAGAGCTTCTTGAGGATGAACGGTGAGAAGAATGACTCGAGCTTCTTGAAGGATAACTCTTCTTGGGTGAAGAAAAACCTTTCTTCTGAAAGCGATTGAAGCGTCTCATGATCAGTGCCAAATCATTTCCAATGCTTGCAGGATCATCTGATTCGACACCTGAAGCAGAACTGACTTCGGGCGAAGAATGATGCGAAGCTTTTTCTTTCAGAGCATGAGATCTTCTTCGAGAACCATTTATGTCACGTTTCTCATCTTCTTCCATTTCAAAGGTAGTGAGTCTCTCAAGAACATCAGCAGCAACAAGATGTCTGTAATCAGACCTTTCCTTGATAATCAGAACAATGTGATCGAACGAATCATCTAGCGAGCGAAGAAGTGTTCTGACAACTGAGTGAGGAGTTATATCATCAGCACCAAGGGAAATCAACTCATTTGCCAGAGCTGTGAGTCTGCTGTAAATTGAGTGAACCTTTTCACCCTCGAGTCTTTTGAAGCGATAGAATTTGCTTCGGAGTGTGTCAATTCTGGCATCTCTCTGAGTAGAAACACCTTCACCAATCTTTTCAAGATAGTCCCAGACACCTTTTGCCGAAGGAATATTCTTCACTTCATGATACTTTTCTGGAGTCAAGTGATTTGTGATGAACACCCAGACAACCGAATCCAGATCCATCAGTTGAGCTTCTTCAGGAGTGATAGCATTCTTGTCAGTAACTGTAACACCATGTAAGACAACTTGCAGTGCAGTGGAATTGATAGCCATAATATTCCTCTTCATCTTGTCCTTCCAGTAAGAGTAGTCCTTCCCATTGAAAATAGGAATAGGTTCACCAGAGCGAATAGCTGCGAAAGACATACTAGAAGACATACTTGAAAACACTCCAGGAGGTTAATCCAAAAAGAGTGCCTAGCTCTGATACCAATTGTTAGACCAAGTATGTGATCAGAGAGGGAGGGGGTGAATGATCACTTCAAAATTTCGCATGAAACTTTGAAGTGAAGCATAACACAGCAACCGAAACTATTCAACAGAAGGGTAAACAACGAAGCAGAACATGATCGAAGCAGAACATAGCGAATCAAAAGTATCGAATCAATTGCATCGAAGCTGAACTCTGAAGCAATTGACAAACAGAATGTAAGTGCGGAAAGTAAAACGAACTCTTGACTCGGCGATGTTTGTTCGACCAGTTCACACTCTGCAAAGTGCTACGTCTGGTTGGAGGGACTTGTGATTGAACACAGGAGCTAACCTCTCTCCGTCCATATCTCCACTGCACCAATCTCCTTGAGCTTGGTCAGTTCTTCCCTCTTGGTTGATTATTGAGGAAATCACCGAAACCTTTGACAAACTGGACTTCGAGGCGAAAATAACTCTTCGCTCTCTGAAGAACAACTCTCTAACCGTTTAGGAGAATTGCAGTTCTCCAAGATAACAAGGCTAGCAAACTTCTTCCTAAGTCATAATGAATCAACTCAGATCAATAGGACTTATGCTTCGGTGTATTGGTTTTTGGTTTTTGGTTTGCTTCGGTGGGGTTGCTCTCTCTCTCTCCTCTGTAAGGAATCAATCTTCAGCAGCCCCCTCAGCCAATGAAGGCGGGGGTGGCGTATTTATAGGCAGCAATCCCAAGGTGCGAAATGACTGAAGTGACCCGATGTGACAGCTTGACACCTGTCCCCAACGGTCATATTTCCAATCAATGCGCAACTTTACTTGCGGTCCAAGTAAAGCTGACTCACGGACTTGGTTATGCTTCAGGAGCCGAAAGAACAAAGTCTTCGCTGGTGAAGCATTACCTAGCTCACATGAGATTTCTTCGACTCTGGCTTCTCACTGGTTTAGATTCGATCTGAGTCTTTTCATCAAAACCTTCGGAATACATTTACTAACCCCTCTTGATAGTACGGTTTTTCCTATGACTCAAAGAAGTAAAAAGAACTATGCAAAAAACAACTAAGTCTTGCGCCATCTTGATCAACTTCTTCGATGAGACGTGCTTCAGGATTCCTTATCTTTTTAGGGGTTGACATCCGTGATAAACTTCGCTCCAGAGGATATGCTTCGATAAAAGAGTAAATCTTCGTTGAAGCTTTATCACCAACCTATAACTTCAGGAACCTAACCATCTGTTTCACACTAGAAAACTTGTTAGTTCCTCTACTGTTTTGACCAACAATATCCAAAACTCATGAGGGTAAAACTTTGCTCCTACACTTAGGATCTTTTGTGTTATAGATCCAAGGGCTCCCAGTGTGACTGTGGGTAGGATGTCGTTGGCGTGACTGTTGCTCCTTCCGGCTGTGTAGGTTCCACCATGGTTGCTGGGGTCGGCCGATTTGCTTCTGTCATCGGAGGCTGGTTCGCCACGGTTTCTCATGTATACCTGGAATGGTTTTTTGCTTCTCGTCGTGTTCTTGTTGTGATCGTCCCAATCAAGTGCTTTTCCTTTGTCACCGCGAGTGTTGTGGAACACCAGGTTGAGGAGGAAGGCGCGAGCAACTCGAGGAGTCGCTGTGCGGATGGGTGCCTTATTCTTGGTCGTTGTTGGTGCCGCGGCTGATGATGTAGGCGATCGGGGCTCGATCTGTGAGACCGGGAGTCCCCGAACGATTGGCGTGGATCTTGTACCCTCTGAAAGTTAGGTCGACGCCTGCCCGCAGATCTACAAAGGCAGACTGCAAGATTGGAAGATGTGCGACGAAGCCGAGGGACCCAAACAAATCTGATCCTGCACGAGTCGCGAACGTGTCGTGTGCTGGTGGTGTCTCCGAATCATCGGTTGCTGATGACGGGACCGCCGAGATCGTTATTCCAACTTGCTTCTTCCCCACGGTCGGCTCCAATTGACAAGGAGCGGCCTCGATAAATCCCATGGTTAGGAACCCTGGGTTTAGATCGTAGAGAGAGGTGCAGGTTGGTGATGCTCGTCGACTAACAGGAGACAGTGATTTACCTAGGTTCAGGTCCCTTGATCGGAAAAACCCCTACTTCCTGCTCTTTTTGTATTATGATGGAGGCAATTACAGTGGAGGTCTTGTCTAGAGTGCTCTCGACGAGGGTGGAGCTATTCTAGATTCAATGCCATATATGTCCCCTCTCCCAGCCATTATAGAATAGGCTAGTTCGCAAGGAGTCCGTCCAGGTTTACAAGGGTGATTGCCTAATTTAGCTAGTTTTGGCGGGTACGCCTTGGACCCCGAACCGCCTTGGACTCCATGGTAGGCGTAGCCGTCGGTGCTTCAAGTGAGATGATCCTGGGCCAATCGACGCTTCTAGTGGGTCTTCCGTCTGGACACGCACCAGGTATCCACATGCCGAGGAGTCATGGGGGCATCCCCTCATTAGCGACGTCTCCACCAAATGCGGTCGACATACAATGTCCGGGGGCTTGAATCCAAGGAGCGCGCTGCCCCCATCCGCCAACGAGTTGCGTGCCCCAGGTGACTCAGGTCCACCTTGATGCAGGAGCCGTACCAGCAACCCTGCTCGCATCGGTGAACTCCGCACGTCCTAAGCGCAGGGAGAGGGGCTCGGGGCATCCACCACAACACCACCCCAACATCCCTCCTCCCTAATCACGAGTGACGCAGCGTTCACAATGACAGGCGAGCGACCACACCGCCCGCGCAGAAATGGAGGCAACGTTGTGGGGGCTGCGCCCGGGACGAAAAGTCGGGGACATCTGCGGAGCACCCTCGCGTCAAGGGTTGCGAGATGGCAAGCTGCCTCCCCGTCAGCAGCAACCAACCTCACCCCGAAGCTCAGACGGACCTCCCCAGACTCCGTCTTCTCTTGAAGATGTCGCCCCAGTGTGCCTATAGCACGCCGAACTTGGCGGCTATCAACCAGAAGACGGTGTACAACATCATGAAACCGGCGGCGAGGCCGAGCAAGACCAGCATGACTCAGAATCTAAGAGACCTCGTGTGTCCTGTCAACAACAACCGTGTGGGTGATCACTGTGCCTTCTGTGGGTGCTCTAGGCCCGCTCAAGTACTGGTGACCGCCCCTAGGAGGATTGTCGTAACCGAGCCTTCTCTTCGACGACCAGCCTCCCACGAACCTTCGGAGCCAAGGACAACTCCCACTCCCTCCAAGGCCGAGGGAACGACTAGTCGCGCACCGACTGCTCCCCCAGCATGACACGAGCGTCCTGAGCCCTCGTCCAAGGTCGCCAGGGAAGCCTCGCGAGGCTTTGGGGCCACGAACGTCCTCATCACCGAAGCGTCTTCATGACCATCGCCCTGCCGTGAAGCAAGCATCCCATGCTCCCGCCTCCTCAGGTGAGGAACTTTCTGGAGAACAAAAACACCTTCATGAGGCGATCCATCGGATCTGACACCTCGCCCCTCGGACACAGTACCGGCAACGCCCCCCTGATACTTGAGGCCATCCACCAGATGCGAAACCTAGCCCCCTGGACATAGTACCAGTGGAGGCCCCCTGATATATGAGACCATCCACCGGATGTGACTCCTCAGACCCCCAGACACAGCACTGGCGATAGCCTTTATGTTAACCCCCCCTGTCATGAGGTCAACAGCTGGATGCGACACCTCGCTCCCCGAACCCTGTACCGGCGGCGGCCTGGGTCAACTTTATTACGAAATCATCCACCGGATGCGACATCCCCCTCCCCGTACATAGCACCAACGATAGTGTATTACATCTTATTGAGGCACCTAATAGTGAGACATCGTCAGCACCGGATACAACACCGGCGGTCATATCGAACACTTGAGGATGCGTACCGAGCGCATCAACCTAAGCTCTGGACACAATACCGGCAACGGAATGATCTCATTTTGAGGGCGCTCAACGAGCACACAATCCTCAGCTCTGGGCATAGCACCGACAACACCATTTGCGTTTTTTTCCGAACCTTTTTCGGCCCCACCAACTGTTAAAACCTAGCCCGCGAGCAAAAAATTGCAATAAAAACCTTTTATTCGCCTTTTTCCAACATTTGGTTCTTCCTGAAAAAGTATTTTTCTTGCATGACTAGCCAGTCACCCCCTTTTTCATGTTTTCAGGCATCCTCTTTTTTGCAATCAACTTTCGCGACCAGCTTTCGCGAGAAATGAACACCTCGCGACCATCAAATCCCCTCATGCACTGCACGAGAGGGGGCTACCATGGTGCAGAGTGGGATGTCTAAGTGGGATATCTGCACTCGCAGAAAATTTGTTCGAGACCAAGCCCGAAGGCACCGAGCTCAGCCTCGCGAGCATGCTCTCATGCACGGCAGCTCGTGAAGGCCCTTCGTCAACTGTAGGGAAAGCCTGAAATTGCCGAGTCTACCTCGCGAGCATACTCTCGCGCTTGGCAGCTCATGAAAGCCTTTATACAAGCAACAAACGGACAAATTCCGGGAGTTTTGAGTCTGCCTCGCGGGCACGCTCTTGCGCAAGGCCGCTTACGGAAGCCTCCGACACACAACAAACATGCAAGGCCTAAAGGAGCCAAGATCTGCCTCGCGAGTGGGACCTCGCACATGGAAGCTCGAGAAGGTGCTTCGGCATCAGGAGGAAAAACCTAGGGGCGTTGAGTTTGCGTCACAAGAGCACCGTCACGCATGGCGGCTCATGAAGGCCCTCTGGCACCCAGCAAGCAAGGAGGAACCAGATCCTCCCCATGAGTCTCGATGTTGGGACCCAGAATATGTGTGTTTAATTCTAGCCTCAATTCAATCATATGGAGAGCTGAGAGCCATACCCACTAATCATAACATAAATGGCCTCGTATATAACTCTCTCGGAAAGCTCAAACGTGAGGGGCATCCCATTCAGGCCCGGATGAACAAATATAATGGCGTCCTCATAGTTCGCTCACCAGTCTAAATTCTTATGGGTGATGAACTCCCATACTCATAGACAAGTCGCCTCAACCGTATTGTCGATTGAACCTTAGCATTTACATAAACAAACTCTAGCCTGATTCATTTAGTCAGGATATCGAGTGGGCTCGATCGTACAACAAAGTGTGACACGTAACGGGATCAGATGAGGACGTCTCCATACTGATGCGTCCCAAATGTATCTATAATTTCTGCTTGTTCCCTGCTTATATGGGTGACTGTGCAACATGTTTTGCTACACTTTCATACCTTTTTCAATATATATGGACTAACCTACTGGACCATTGGTGGCCTCCCTCCGGGAGTCCTTCTATGTGCCTTCTTTATTTCTTCTGATAATTCTTCTTTGAAATTTTTAGATCATTTGTATTGGCGTAGATATGCCCACTATATATGCACTTCTCCCCGCTGATTCCTGGTCCTACTGTTTCGACACTGGAAAGTTGTAAACTGTGTAAAACAACTCAAAACACCATGAGATAGGCATCATCATATGAAATATATCAATGAATAGTGGTGAATTATGGTACAAAATAGTGATGCATTTTGAACGTATCAGTGGTTACCCGTACTTTGTGACTTTCACCAGCGACCTAAGCAGATATAGACATATCTACTTGATGAGGTAGAAGTCGAAAACCTTTTAAAAATTCAAGGAGTTCCAGACTGAAGTAGAGAATCTAATGGGCAACATGACTTCTACAATCATATCGTGTGGAGATGAGTATCCGAGTCATGGAATTGTTCAAGAACTCACTCCTCCTGGTACACTACAGAGGAATGTCATGTTAGAACAAAGAAATCGTACTTTGTTGGTCATGGTTCGATTGATGTTGAGTTAGTCAGATCTACTGTAGGCATTATGGGGCTACGCTCTAGAAACCACATCTTTCCCACTAAACAGAGTACCATCTACATCTGTAGATAAGACACTATATGATATGGACTGGGAAGTTGTGATGCCCCCAAAATCAAGTCATGTACAGTAATCATACACGCAAGGTACACGATCAAGATCAGGGACTCACGGTGAGATATCACAACACAACTCTACAAATAAAAATAATACAAGCTGTTTCATACAAGCCAGGGCCACAAGGGCTCGAATACAACAGCTCGAGAGCACAAAGTTAGCGGAAGCAATAGTATCTGAGTACAGACACAAGGTACACATGATCTGCCTAAAGAAGGCTAGCACAAAAACAACAACGATCGAAAAGGCAAGGCCTCCTGCCGGGGAACCTCCAAATTACTCCTGGTCGAGGGGGAACTCTACGATGAAGCAAGCACCGGGGAACTTCTGCTCCTGGACTCCAAGGCTCCAACGTCGACTGCAGCGGCCGATCAGGCAAAACAAAAAGGAGGAAATAAAGCAAAGGTGAGTATCTAGCATACCCGCGAGTCTTACGTCCGCTACTAAGCAATTATGCATTTGTATCAAATGGAAAGGGTAGGCTGTATATAGTGGACTGCAAGGTAGAAATCAAAATAAGGAAGAGAAGCTAGGCCTATCGAAGACTAGCATCTTCCAACGAGTCTTGAAGCACAAGAAGAGAATAGCCAACAGTTTATATAAAGCATAAAGTAACAATGCAGCAGAAGTTGCTACAGCATTGTATAATAGTAAGTTGTAATAATTAATAATTATATATGCCTCCGAGATCCCCTGCTCGACTTCCCTGTGAGCAAGAGAAACCGGAACCAACAGTTTAATAGTAGTAGTTTTTAGTAGTAGGCTCTGGCTTCAACATAAAGCATCCTGTTACCGTGGACACGGCTATTCGAATAGATCAAACTCTCTGCAGGGGTGCACTACTGTTCAGCCTGCACGCTCGGATCTCCATGGTGGCGTACACCTTGTTAGGGAATGCCCCACCGAGGCTATCCGACACGCCGAGGCCCATCCTACGGCTCATCAGAGAGGTCCCCGACGGTCTACAACCCTAAGGGCAAGGGGGTCATGGGCCTATCACCCCTCGCTCTCCGGGTCTATGTGAGGATGGTGGATACCACGCAACTCTATCATGGATGCGGATCCGACCGTGCCACAATGCTGAACTGGACGTCTTTCTGAGCTTTCGAACGAGACCACAACGCGGAGGGCCCACACCGTAATCCCACGTGAAGGTAGTGCGTACAAGCCTTTGCGCCCTCTCAAGTCATCGACCTGAACCGTTAAGCATTTTATTATTATCTGTCAGGACAACCGTTATCGTTGCCCCTATCCGGGTGAGTCGCGGAAAACGACATCAGTCAGGTCCACCAGTACATCGGTGCCTGCCCTGCCGTCCCACCAACTCTTGCGGTTACCAACAAGGTGAACCGTTTCCTTACCTTATCTCGTGTGTGTTCTTGGAAGAGCTCCACTTTCGTACTACAGGGTATCTCACGGCCAACGAGCAAGCACCAGGCCCACGATTGTATCCGCATGTCCTGCCGTCCCGATACAATCCCTGCGCGGGCTTCGTTGGGTCACCCGAATCCATACCTTTAAGGACACCAGTTGATTCGAGTGCCTACCATCAAGTGAAACCAGGAGGAATCACCCTCGATGGTACACTTGAATAGGTTCGACAGAGACATCAGCAGAATGAACTAAAGAGGTAAACCTCTTATCATCCCGGTGATGCTACGCTACTGAGACGACGAGAGTGAAATACGAGTCCATTCCACTCGTAAGTCAAACTCGAAGCGAGTCGGCAGAGTCTCGCCGTTGTAGGTTCCCTAGGGCGTCTTCATTGATCTGTACGTGTTGCAGTTATAATATTTTGTAACCCGCGATCACTCACCAGACTGATCACGACCCGCTATTCTAAACCTAGCTAACAATGCGCAGGGTTCACTGCTGAATATTATATATATATATATACATACATATTTATAAGGCAACATAGGATAAAGGAAGGTACATCAAGGGGCGACAAAAATAGGCTATGCAATTGAATAGGATTGTAACGTAGCAGTAGAAGCAATGCCTAGTGCAAGAAATGTACGGAAAGATAGGCGATATCTGGGGAAGGAAAATGGCTCTGCTTGCCTGGAAGCTCGACGGTAGAGGTACTGTCGTCGTCGACGTAGTCGATCACAGGGGCATCAGCAGCGGAAGTCGAGACTACCGGAAAATAAGAGAGGGGGAGAAACAATAAATACACGGCAATAATAGCAATAAAAACACAAGACATGGAAAATGTTAAGCTAGAGGCGGACTAACGCGGTGGTACACGTTGCAGACGAAGCGGGAAATTCAACCGGCAATTTTACCGGCCCCCGGGCGATTACCGGACAGACGATCCGGAGGGGGAAATTCTCGGGTTCAGTATGCTAGAGGGGTGTGGTGGGGGTATGGGTATCGTATCCGTATTTGTTATATTTTTCTGATCAATTTTCATGTATAAAGTTTTTTCATCTGAGTTACGGCTTAAAAGATATTGAATTTCTAAATTTAAATCATTTTAAATTATTTTCTGGATTTCTTTCAATATTTAAATAGACATTATCCAGAACAGTTCCTGTTTACCAGGTCAACACTGATATGTGGGTCCCACATGTCATACACAGTGACATATAAATCATTTTATTTAATCAAAAATATCCAGTAGGGGCCACCTGTCATACAATGCCATAATATATCCATTTTATTAAATTCAATTAAGCCAGTGGGGACCCAGTTTTCATTGGCTCATGTTTTAAATAACCATTTTATTAATCCAGAGGTTATCTTAAGTGTTGGGGCCCAGCTGTCATACCCTGAAGGGTTATCTCTAGTCTAATTAATTAATAACTATTAGCAGGGGACTGGGCCCATTAGTCAGTGGGTTAGGGGGTGGGTTAGTGCTAACAGGGGATTAGCCCCGGCTAGTTCATGGCATGCCCACACCGGAAAACAGAGGCACGACGGCCACGGCTGGGAGGCACTCCGGCGAGGGGGGGGGGCACGACAGGAGTGTGGGAGGCCAGCAGCCTCCCTGGCCGGTGGCGGCGCGGCCGTGCGAGGGCACGCACGCGCGCAACCGGCGTCTGGCTGGGCGCGGTGAGCACGGGTCCGGCCATGGCGGCCCTGGCGTCGGAACGCGGCGGGAGGAGGGGGCTACAGCGGCTAAGCGGTCAAGGGAGGAGGGGAAATTGAAAAGGGCTCACAGGGAGGAAGGATTGGCATGCCGAGGGGCGGGGAGGCCGGAGTGTGCCAATTCCGGCGACGACGATCGCGGACGTGGGGAGGGGCGCGGCCCGATTCACACAACAAGGAGCACCCCGGCTCGATTCCTGGCTTGAGACGACGAAGACGTCGACGGGGAGCCTCTCTAACACGTCGGCGTGGTCCGTGTCGGCCGTTGGCCGCGACGACGACGGCGGTACAGCGACGGGGAGCTCCGGGTGGCTCGTGGAGGAGGAGTAGGAGGGAGGGAGGGGATGGCGTGCCCGATCTAGGGTTCGTTCCGGGGCAGATGGGGCATGGTCTCTTGTCCATGCCGGCGACCGCCGGATGTGCGCCACGGCTTGGCCGGCACCATGGCCGTCTCGGATGGGTGCCACGGCATGGGGTGAACAGGGAAGAAGATGGAGACAGGGGAAGTTGGGCTGGGGGAAGTTGGGCTTCGTCCAGTGAGGTGGGTTTCGCCCCACGCGTAGGATAATGCGTTTTATTTTGTTTTTATTTTTCTTTATTGTTCTTTAATGTTTTTATTTTATTTAATTGCTTAGCCATTTTTGTAGAACATGAAAGTTTCCCCATTATTTGTGTTACATAATAAAGTGATGCTACAAAAAGTTTGGATCCCAAATAAATTCAATTTAATTATTTCTAGTTTTAAAAGCATCAAATATAATTGTTTTTCTACTGCTAGGATTTGTTTAAATTGTTTAACTTCATAATAAAAACCCCATTATAGTTTTAATATGATCTACTGAATATTAGGAATTTTATGAAAGTGGTCTCACAATTTTTGGACTAAGTATATTTTTGCCCGTTGTTTTGATATCAAGAAAAACGGATTTTTGGATTTTCATTTGAACCATGATGATCAAGGCATAGATGGCACATTGGTTTTAATATCAACCATCATGATTATTGAAATGATCAAATGCAAAATGTACCATGGCATGATGAGCAACAGTGATTAACAACAGTGATGGTCAACAGTGATAGTGATTACTGTTATAGACACTGAGGGTGTTACAAATCTCCCCCACTACAAGAATTCTCGTCCCGAGAATTAAAAGTAGTGCAAGGGGTAAGGTTCTGGTTTCGTATTCTAACGATTCTTCTGGTGCTTGTTTTCCTTCTCGAAGAAGTCAATCCTTCTCGTTGATGTGTTCCTTTTCCTTGCGTCAGTTCATCTCGACGAGTTGTTATACTTCCTTCAGGGTCTTCATCGTACCTACGGATAGGCTAGAAGGGTAAACTTAAGGGGGTCCGACCGGTGCAAGGTTAATCAACCGAGGTTGTCCGAGGGAATGGGGTATAAAGTATCTTCCGAGTTTAAACTCAGGGAAATACATCGAGAGAACAAGAGAACGCATGAGAAGTTTTAAGCGGATAGGCATTCATTCGATGCCGATGATGGATGATGAAAAAGGGGCCCAGAGCATCAGACATAGGCACTGTGTCTCGTATCTGACTGAATATCACAAGGTATGTGACTCGATTCAGGTTTCGATTCTATGGAACTGTTGCTGGGGTGGTGACATTGTATGCGATCACGACGCAAGGTTGGTTTAGAGAATGGATCGTTAGTTATCTCGGCAACGACGTCGGTACCAAGGGAGAGGGACAAAGAGAATCATTTTCCTGCTCGCTAAAACGAGGCGGACCAATTGGAAAATTTATTATCCATCAGTGGTCACCGAAAGTCATCAACAATCGTAACAGGTTGTACGGGCAAATTAGTACACCGAAGTGTTTACATAAGCAGGGAATTATCACTGCTCAGACGAGTTACCTCACAAGAAAGATTAGACAAACCAATGGAAAGGAAAAGGTGATCATCATATCAAACAAACCAATGGAAGGTAAAATGTGATTATCCGATTAAACTGACCAATGGGAAAGAAATTGTTCTTATACACAAGCATTAGGGGTATATCATTCCCAAGGGAAAAGCATAACAAGATATACATGACCAAGTCTGTATTGGCAGGGAGTCAAGGGATGTTGGTGATGATAACACAAATCATCGAGGGGCATTGATGGTATTTCGCACGATGAATCCGATTGACACATGGAAGAATCCAAGAAAGATTAGTCGGATAATAATCCAGCAAAGATATGATGTAAGTATCGGCACTCAACCAGAAGGAGAAATAATGCAAAGGCATCGGGTGATAGAAGCATCAAAATAATTCGATCCTTAAGTGTAAGGGAATTATGATTCCAGGATGAAATTATCAATACGGACTTATCGGTGGCAGGGGATTGCAAGGCGATGAACACGTAGGTTCTCGGGAATTTATCAGAGAGTATCATCGGAATCTTCAGGTGAAGCTAGCGATCATCTTGGGTGAAGTTCTCTCCGGGTAGATGTGACCACGATCTCCTACTGTCAGAGTTAGAAAAATTACCCGAAAGGATAAGAGAATAGAATCCCAGAGTAAAGGTACGGAGAAAAGGATCCTAATACCACCAAGTTTGCGACGTGGGCCGATAAGCCACATGGCACTGTTAGTATGTCGGGACCCGGGGTTAGCGTATGCAAGTCCAGTTAAGGCATAGTCATATGGAGAGCCGAGAACCGTACCCACTTGTCTAAGCAGACAAGGCCAAGCACAGAACGTTCTCGGAAAGCATCGTACGTGAGGGGCATCCCATCCAGGCCGGATGATCAACTGAGATGGGTCCTCATCGTCCGCACACAAGTCAAATGATATGGGTGGTGAACTCCCATATTCAAAGACAAGTCGCCTCAACCATACTATCGACTATCTCAAAACTCTTACATAGACTTACTCCAGCCCGATCACTTAGTCAGGGTCTAGGGCGGGCTCGATCATACCACAAAGTGTGCACGAGACAGAGTCTTGAACAATCGCATCGCGATGCCCCAAGCTGCGCACATCTAAGGGCCACTTGGTGTATGAAAGACCGCCAGCCAGAACACAACTAAGGTCTCGAAAACCCATACAAAGACATGCATGTTATAAGCATACACGCAGCACACATGCCTTGTATGAACAGCAGGTACCATTGCAATTCTCTACAAAGTGTACAATTTTATTGATAACTCTTATAGAGTGCAAACAGAGATCACAAACATGTGATCCAACATTACAACACACACGTAAGCAAATTATGTCTGAGTACAGACAAGTTTAACAAATGGCTTAAGAAGCCTTATTTAAACACAAGCCCTCCACGAGGGAACCAGTCGTCTGACTGGGACTAGACTAGTTGGTCTTCAGTCGTCCAGCTCGATGAAGAAGCCACCTTCGGGGTCAGTGGCATCATCTAAAACATAGATTAAGCAAACGTGAGTACAAATTCGTACTCAGCAAGACTTACATAGGAGCTATACTACTCATGCACATGTATCAAGGTAAAGGGAGGTGGGGTCCACTTGCAGAAGTGCCAGCTTTGACTTGGCTAATCCTGAACTACGAGGACCAGACTTTGAGGTAAGAAGCGTACACGAGTCCACTACTTTCTCCAACCAATACACCACTATGGTGCCTTCCTCGACTTCCCCACGAGGAAGCACGCCATAGCACTCACACTTATATTGGTGTGTTTTAGAAGTATCCGGTTCAAGTTATCTAATAATCAAGCTAAGCTTTCCAAGCAGTCCATAACCGCGGACGCGGCTATTCGAATAGTTTTGTTAACCTTGCAAGGGTGTACCGCTACACACACATGACCATCATTTACCGCCTTTGATCTCGACACCATTCAAGGGGTGCCAGCGAGGATGCTCACCACAACTGTTACCTCTAGTCCGAGAAAGCCGCCTACTTGGGTTGGTTACCACAATCGTGAACCCGGCCGGTTTACCGAAGTGTGCGTGGTGCATAAGCCGGTCTCGGATGAGCCGTTCTCTCACTTAGCATCTAGGCCACAGACCTACCAGAACTCCGAACTATTGCGACATCTGGACATGGAAAGGGATGAGTTAGTAAGTTGAGAGGGGTCAGTGAGCCCAATGTGTGGTTGTACTCTTCATCTTGGATCACCACACAAGAACTCAAATTGAAAATGGCTCATAGGGGGGAAGGATTGGCATGCATGGGGGGGGGGGGGGGAGGCCGGAGTGCGCCAGTTCCGGCGACGACGACGACAGCCGTGGGGAGGGGCGCGGCCCGATCCACGCAACAAGGAGCACCCTGGCTCGATTCCTGGCTTTAGACGACGAAGACATCAACGGGGAGCCTCCCGGACATGTTGGCGTGGTCCGTGGCGGCCGCGACGACGACGGCGGTACGGCGAGGGGAGCTGCGGGTGGCTCGTGGAGGAGGAGTAGGAGGGAGGGAGGGGATGGCGTGCCTGATCTAGGGTTCCTCCCGGGGTAGATGGGGGCATGGCCTCTTATCCATGCCGGCGACCGCCGGATGTGCGCAACGGCTTGGACGGCGCCATGGCCATCTCAGATGGGTGCCACGGCACGGGGTGAACAGGGAAGAAGATGGAGACAGGGGAAGTTGGACTGGGGGAAGTTGGGCTTCGTCCAGTGAGGTGGATTTCGCCCCACGCGTAGGATAGTGTGTTTTATTTTATTTTTATTTTTCTTTATTGTTCTTTACTATTTTTATTTTATTTAATTTCTTAGACATTTTTGTAGAACATGAAAGTTTCCCCATTATTTGTGTTACATAATAAAGTGATGCTACAAAAAGTTTGGATCCCAAATAAATTCAATTTAATTATTTCTAGTTTTAAAAGCATCAAATATAATTGTTTTGCTATTGCTAGGATTTGTTTAAATTGTTTAACTTCATAATAAAAACCCCATTATATTTTTAATATGATCTACTGAATATTATGAATTTTATGAAAGTGGTCTCACAGTTTTTGGACCAAGTTTATTTTTGCCCATTGTTTTGATATCAAGAAAAACGGATTTTTGGATTTTCATTTGAACCATGATGATCAAGGCATAGATGGCACATTGGTTTTAATATCAATCATCATGATTATTGAAATGATGAAATGCAAAATTGACCATGGCATGATGAGCAACAGTGATTAACAACAGTGATCGTGATTACTGTTGTAGACACTGAGGGTGTTACAGAAGTGATTGTCGCGACTTCAGTTGGAAAAGCCCACACCCAAGTTGCATAAATGCATATTTTTGGTATATCCATGGGAAACCTTAGCTTATTACTTCTACAACTGAGAAGAGGGCAAAGTGTTTGTCGCTCGACATAGTTTCTTCCTTGAGAAAGAGTTTCTCCTCGGAAGATTAGTGGGAGGATGCTGCAACTGAAAGAGGTTCGAGATAAGCCACTGATACGTGCCAAACGTATCTATAATTTTTGATTGTTCCATGCTTGTTTTGGTGACTTTTCTATATGTTTTAATGCACTTTCATATCATTTACATCATATTTGGGACTAACCTATTAACCTAGCGCCAAATGTCAGTTTTAGTCTATTTTTGTTTGTGCATTGCAGAAAAAGATAAAAAATCAACATCGCCGGAAAAATCCAAAAATTTCAACTTACCAGAAGGCTCCAGAATCTTGAAGATGAGCCAGAGGGGGGGGCCACCCCCTGGACAGGTGGCCACAGCCAGGGCCTGGCCGCTCCCCCTAGCCACTTGGTCGGGTGGGGCTACCCTTGGTGTCCCTCTTTCGCCTATATTTACACCCGTTCCGAAAATCCTTGGTGAGGACTCTTTTTTTCCATCTACGCCACTGATCCGTTGCCATCGCGATCCCGAGATGGGGATCAGCTGAAGTCCTGACTCGGCACCCTGCCAGAGGGAGGATTGATCTCCAGAGGCTCCTCCATCACCATGCTTACCTTCGATATTTTTCGTGAGTAGTTCCACCTTGGACCTAGGGTTCATGGACGTAAGATAGATGATGTCATCTTTCCAACTTGTGCTTCATTGATTAGACCTTATGGGCTGCCTATCATGATCAAGGCATGCTTACTATAGTTTCTATGTTATTATTTTCTGTTTGCTAGGACCCGATGGATTATAATATTATGTTTAAATTGTGGATGTAATATATGTTGGTCTCTTTTATATTGTGTTCTTGAATAGTCATGCATGTTCTCCGTTGTAATTTAATTCTTTGGCCAAGTAATAGGTTCTGATGGTGCTAGCTAAGAGGTTGGAGACGATGGATCTCTCCCACAACCACCCCCACGTCGGCACCCCTAAAACCTAGCCACTCCCACCCAAGATCCTTGTTGATTGGGCCTCTACATCAAATTTTTGCTCCGATCATCGTCTCCGGCATCTCCTCCTAGTTGCATTCATAGCCATCTCATGGCGGTTTATGCAGCCCTCCAGATGGGTTTGGATCTGGCTCCTGGTCAGGAGTTTGTCCAAGAGGTTCGACACACTTGTTTCTCTATGGTTCATCCTACTCAACACTCTAGTCACTTCACCATGGTGGAGGCCTTTGGTCGTACATCCTTTAAGTTGACGGAAGATTCGGCTGCGGTGGCACTTGAATCCATCACTGGCGACCGATGTGATGCTCTCAAAGTCTCCATTTTACATGATCGTGTGTTCAGCTTCACGGTAGCCAACGAAAAGGTTGGATTTCTTCTCACTGATAGTCGTAAATTTGTCTCTCCACAATTTATCTGTTATTTTTATGTCTGGAATTATGGAGGACCTCAATGAAGCTATGAGTTTAAACTTTGGCAAAAGCAGTGTAAGGATGAATGGACCCTTGTGAGTCCTACCAAGAAATGTGCTTAAGCTGGCATGAATGCCCTACGTTCACTTCCAAGGAAATCAGCGATGAAGGTTGGCCCGTCCAAATCTAAGTCCATACGTTTGGCCACCATCATTGACTATGATGCTTGCAAGAGTTAAAATTTTCTGGTGCAACCTCAGGTACGTAATTATCTTCTCGAGGCAGGCTACGAATTACTCTCCGAGGAGTTCCCACCGCCATCGCCGCCTCCGGTAGTTCACCGGACAACGACAACCTCGGTGATCCAATTTGGTACGGTTCCGGTTTCCATGGGGTTGTTATCAAATCCCGGATCTTCTGGAATCGATAGGCACTCCATCACGGAAAATGTGCAATGGGATCTCATGCCATCCTTGGAGAGTTGTGTTTCACCACATGTGGAGGATCTGCACATAACCAATTCGGGGATATCTCAACAGGAGCAGCAGCTCGATTTGCACCAGGCTACCTCTGCGACCATGCTTCATAGGGATGCCTTTGAAGCCATGGTGGATGACATGGTGGCCCCGATAATGACCTGTTCAATATGTAATGTACATGGCCACCTGTCATCGCTTGCCCCTCAACTAGGGTATGCATGGCTTGCAGCCGTGTGGGCCATCGTCGACGGGACTGCGAAGCGATTGTACGTAAGGAAGGACGCGTCTGGAGACCTATTTCCACGCAAATACGCATTGAGTCCACACCAGAGTCATCATCTCTTATTGGGACTTGTGCCACCTCTTCTCCCTGTCATGTCGCTTCGAGCGCTCCCACCGATAAAACCCCCCCCCCCTTGCCGATTGCGCTCCGCCGCCATGCATCGACCTCGCCGCTCTGCCAAGCAAGCCATACGAGCCCCCACCCAATCCGATGGCTCTCTATGAGCTCGACCCCCACCATTTCCTCCCGGCGGGAAACAACATCATCGACGGCGGGCCGACCCGTCTTCCGTGCACCTTTGTCACGGAGGGAGCAAGACCGGAGCATCGCCATGAAGATTTCATGGTTGCTAAGGTAATGCCTCCACCTCCACCAGTGGCAATGGGACAAACTAGAGAGGAAGTGGCAGATTTTATTCAAGCTCGCGGCGTCAAGGTGCGTACTGTGCAGCCCTGGTTCCTTGGGGTCGGATTGTTTCAAGTCCGTGATGCTGCCGTTAGGTACTCGCTCACCCAACATGCCCCCTTTGATCTCGGTGGCGACAGATTCGTTCGATTCTACAACCATGACCAAGGAGAAGGGTTTCGTGGTGCCGATGACTACCACACGGGTTGGCTCATGCTCACTGGAGTGCCGCTCGACTACAGAAACACCAAGAACCTGACGAAGGCCATCAACACTTTCGGGAAGTTTCACTCTTGGAATTCTGAGGATCCATACCTAGTGCGATCCATGGTGCACGCTTCGTTCCCGTCCACTGCTGCTACGATATGTTGTGTTTGGTGACTATGCGGAATGGGGTGGCATCCGGGTGAACTGAACTGCAACCTGCTATGAGCTGGGTGCAGATTGGGCGAATCAAATTCCCCAAGATGAGGATCCCATGCCCCTAAATGGCAACCCCCATCCTCTGCCAGGGCAGTTTGTGCCAGAAAATGTTCCTTGGGTGCTCCCTCCATATCTGGCGCTGGGATGGAACGACGTCCCTGCACCTCTTCCTGACAACCACCCTGCTAAACCCAATGATCCTCCAGGAAGGGGGAATGTTGTATGGGCAGAGGACGCGCAACAGGAGGAGGTCCAGCCTGCGCAACCCGAGGGACTAGACCAAGGCCAGCAATCAATGGTGTTGGACCACCCGGAAATGTTTGAGTCGGTAGTGTCGTGTCATGTCTAGGGAAGTTATTTTATGAAATAGGTGTATGCATTGAGTTCTATCACTCCTTTATGGGAGAGTCTTGTATCCGTGAGTGTGCAGTCGTCTATGAGAATTTTATCGGTTTTCTTCACGGCACTTGGTATTCTTTCGACACAATCAACCTTATATGCTGATTCTTATGGGAGTATTGACCCTATATAGCAGGTATGGCTTTGAAAAATTTATTTGGTCTTGCCAAAAATAGCATTGGTCATAACAAGCATGAGTTTTATTTTATCAAGTTGTATTCAAAACCTTTATGTTCTTATGCTTGAAGTGTTATGTTGAAAAGGAAGACAACTTGATGTTTCATGCCAATTCTTAATGTTAGACTTTATATTATTTTGCATCCAAGTCCACATCATTTGTCTGCTTTCAAAGCCTTTGTTTGCCAAACTCCGTACAAAGCAGGAATGCTGCTTGTGCACCCATACCTTGAAACCTTAACCTTCCAAAAGAGTCCAAATAACCTTTCCTATATGTGTTATTTCACCGCCACTCCTAAAATATATTATGCATGTTTTATCTTTAAACCTTCAAAATAGTATTACTCCATGTTTTGTCCCGCTGCTTTTGCTCATGAGGAAGTAATACATAATTCAGGATCTTCTCATACTGGACCAGCTTTATCGTGGGTTTGCATGTCTAATCTGCGAACCCCTAATACGAGGATGTTGGATACGTGCCATAGAGGAAAATTAATAAATATATTTGTCACATATTCATTTTTTTCATAATATGTTTTATACTATGCTAGAACTGTATTACTCGGAAACACTAATACACGTGTAGTATATAAACACCCACTCCCTAGTCAAACTCAGGTACACTAGCTCATTGTTCAATCGATGATCAAGGTTTCTTGATCATGAGGTATGAAACGCCTATTGACAATGAGGTCATGTAATTAGGAGAATGATGTGATGGAAACACACCCACCTAAAGCATTGCGATGTGATCAAGTCACATAGTTCAGCATTGCAATGACTTAGTCCTTAGACCGCGATGAGCATAAGTAATTACTGGCTACCAGGATACTATAATTTGCATCCAACGCCTAACAGAAATATGTTGGCCATAAAGGTGTATCTTAGGTATTCCGAAGTAGACACGTTAATGAGTATGCAAATAGATCAAAACAGGATTTGTCAGTCCATGTGAAGGATAGTTACTCTGGGACCACTCGGTGATATTGCATCAACAGCTTGCAAGCAAGTGACTAGGTCACAAGAGATGTAATAGGCACAGACGAGTAAACTTATTTGTTGAGAACGAGGTATGAACTAGGTATAAGGATACCGACGATCAAAACCCGGACAAACAAAGTACCACAGGTCGAAGGGATCAAGTCTTATCGTTAACGGTTTCCAACAGTGATTGAAGTTCATTCGGTGGAAGCGCAGGGGATATCAAGAATTGTAACCATGTCCAATTGATTAGTCATTGATCAAGAGATTGTCTTGATCATTTCTGTTGTTTCCCGGACCGTAGGGCGTCACACTTAAGGGTAATCAATGCATTAGGATAGATTCGGGATCATCGGTGAAAAAGGCGAGAGCACCGGAATTGTTCCGGGTATTATCGAAAGTTGTTCCGGATATTTTGAAAGGTTCAAAATAAATTTTAATTATATTTAATAACATTTTATTATTTAATTGACAGAATTAAATATTAAAATATATTTAAATTAATTAATAAAATGGAAAATGGGCCAGAATGGGCCCATTAGAGAAGGGAGGGGGTTCCCCCCTTGGGCCTTGCGCCTATGGTGGTGCCCATCCCCCCCAATGGCCGGCGCATCCCCCTCAACTTGGGGGTTTAGTCCCACATGAGGGAGGGGAGGAGGATGGCACCCCCTGATACATCTCAAACGTATGTACTTTTCCAAACACTTTTGCTATTGTTTTGGCCTCATTCTTGCATGATTTGAAAGAAACTAACCCGGACTGACGCTGTTTTCAGCAATGCTGTCTGTATGGTTATATTGTGTGCCGGAATATGGATTTTTAGGTACTTCAGAAACTTCCCAGAAAAATCAGAGAAAATCCACGCACCCGAAGGAGTCCCATACCAGAAGATGGGCTAGAGGGGAGGCAGAGGGGCCCCAGGCGCCCTTCTGGCGCGGCCTCCCCCCTGGCCGCACAGGGAGGCCGCCTGGGTGGGTCCTACCCCCTCTGGTGACCTACTTTGGGCCCTATATTTAACCGTCGTGAGGAAACCCCAGAACAGAAGTCGTTTTCAATATTATCGTCGCGGAGCCGCCGCCACCCTCAGTTCTTCTCCGGGAGGGCTAATCTGGAGGCTATTTTGTCCTCCGGTGACGGGAGATCATCGCCATCGTCATCACCATCGCCACTCCATCATCCCTCCGTGACTACTCCTTTCAAGTATGAGTAATTCCTTTCTGTAGGCAAAGGGGGTGGTAGGGATTGGATGAGTTAGATAATGTAATAGTTCATCAGATTGTTGGGGGCTTGTTGCCTATCATCTAGTATGGTGTTTATCATCTTTGCTACCACTTGTTGTTCTTAATGCTTGTCACTTTGGGCCCGACTGCCATGTTTTCATATCTGAACTACTTATGTTTTCATGAGTTTATTTATGTTCTTGATCCTATCTATGAGTTGTATGCACCTATTATAGTCCAGAATCGGCGATCCCAATGGTGACATCTTGGGACACCAAAGGTGATGGACTATAATTTGAGGATTTCATGTATCCATTGAGTGTTAATGCTTTGTTCCTGTGCTCTTTGATAGGAGCACCTTAATCTCCATAAGTTCTTTTTGGCCCCGTTTATAGAAGGATGGTAGGACAAAATATATTGTGCAAGTTCTTATTGCAAGCACACACAACTACCTTGGGATGCATGCCTGCTGCACTTTATCCACTATGGGTAAGAAAGGAGATCTGAAGGTTCCGATCTTACCATCCACTACAAGAAAATGTATTGTTCTGAGCACTAGTGCTACACTTGATTCACCTTCAGTTATAAGTAAGTTTGCTTCACCACCACCACATGATACTTCTGCTGAGTCTGGCAATATGTCTGACACTTTTGATGATGCTACTACTACCCTTGATGATGGTGGTTCACTTGTTTACTCTCTTGAGAAACAGATCGCTGCTGCTGCCAAACAATCTAGAATTGAAATTCCTGTTACTCGCTACCATATTGGTGCAACTTATGATTATCCTTACCTGAGTGGACTCAAGGAGAGACTCCTTGAGGATGATTATATTGTGCTTGATGATGATTTGTGTAGGGAACTCGTTTATTGTGACGACTCTGATCCCGATGTTGTGAAGAAGTTCCTTGCAAAGCATTCTATGAAGAACAAGTTTGCTCCTGATCCTGAATTTGCTACATCTCCTATATGCATCAGTGATCCTGATTTTGATTTCTCTGTTTATCTTTCACTTATATCTACAGTTGATGTTGACCCCTCTTATGGCAGAGAAAATGATCATGGTATTGCACACCTAACCAAACACACTGAGTTTGGTGGCTTGTTTACTACCGATGAAAAGGTACAAAAGTTTTATGTGACTAAACTTATTCCTTTCTCTTTGAAGGAGGGTGCTAAATCATGTTCTGATGCAATACCATGTGGTTCCATTAAGAGTCCTCAAGATTTGGCTCAATCTTTTTTTGATAAGAACTTTCCTGCTCACATGCAACATGCTGCTTTACAAAGAATTTATAACTTTAAATAGTTGCAGGATGTGCACCTCCCTAAAGCTTGGGGGAGGTATTGCAGTTTGATCAAGGCTAGATCGGGACATGGAGTACCTAAGAATTAATTACTTGACATAATTTATGCTAGTATAACCGATGAATCTAGATCCTATTTGGATAGTTGTGCTGGTTGTGTTTTCAGGGAAAGAACACCGGACGATGCTAAACAACTAATGGCAAGATTGCCAAGAACCACGAATATTGGTCCATCCCTGAACCACCTCCACCGCCAAAGAAGAGGGGCATGCTTGTCTTAAACCCCGAAGATATGAAAGAAGCGAAGAAGTCTATAAAAGAGAAGGGTATTAAAGCTGAAGACGTGAAGAATCTACCTCCTATTGAGAAGTTGTGTGAGCCCCCTACTCACCCTCCTATGGTAGAGGTACACTCTCTTTTAGATTTCCATGCAAGTGACATCCCTCGAGGTAAACCTCCTGATCAATGTTTGTATGAGCTTGATAATTTTATTATGAAGCAAAGTTACTTTATAAGAGGATACAAAGTTAGTTGCATTATAATTCCCTGGCTATCAAAAGTTTGCGTGATGTTATTGGTAGAACAGTTAATGATGTTAAATGTCATGTGAATAATTTTCATATGGTTCAAACTCAGCTTGAACAAATTTCTAATGTGCAAAAAGATTTGCTTGCTAACAATGCCAAACAAGATGATTTACAGGCTTATGGTATAAAGACTAGGGGTGGAACACACACCCAGGACCCTCTCTATCCAGAGGGACATCCGAAGAGGATCGAGCAAGATTCTCAAGTGCAGGAAGAAGAAATTGTTAGCTCTCCGAAGAAGAAGAATAAGAAGCACAAGGAAACTGACAATTCCAATGATCCTATCGCAAGTGAAGAGCATGTTGTTGATCGAAATAGCATATCTACCTCCGATGCTGAAACTGAAGACGGTGCTGAGCACGATAAAGATAATGAGAAGAAATATCCACGTGAAGTACAAGAAGAAGAAGCACCCGACAAACATAAGAAATACACTAGAGAAGACTTAAACGCAAGAATACATGGGAAGGAAAGAGAACGATGGGTACATAAACCCATGCCCTTTCCAGGTAAGTCTCTCAAAACCAAAGAAGAAGAGCACTACAATAAGTTTTGTGAATGGATGAAACCTCTTTTTCTTCAAATTCCTTTGACTGATGCTATTAAGTTACCTCCTTACTCGAGATATATGAAAGATATTGTTACTAACAAAAGGAAAGTCCCTAATGAGGCAATATCTACTATGCTTGCCAACTACTCTTTCAGTGGCAAGATTCCTGAGAAGCTTGGTGATCCAGGTATACCCACCATTCCTTACTCCATAAAGAATAATTATGTCAGAACTGCTTTATGTGATCTTGGTGCAGGAGTGAGTGTTATGCCTTTTTATCTTTACAAGAGGCTTTGTTTAGAGAATATAATCCCTACATATATCTCTCTTCAAATGACTGACAAGACAACATCCGTCCCGATTGGTATTTGTGAAGATGTTCCTGTTGAAGTTGCTAATTTCTTAATCCTTACTGATTTTTTTGTGCTTGACATGCCCGAGGATGGGAGCATGTCTATTATTCTTGGTAGACCTTTTATTAAAACTGCAGGTGCTATCATTTATTGCAATAAAGGAAAGGTTACCTTTAACGTGAATGATATGGAACATACGGTGTATTTTCCGAAGAAGATCGACAAAAGGCATGGCCTTAACTCTATAGAGAATATCGAGACCGTGAAGATTGGAGATTGGGATTGTCCTCTACATGTGCACCACAAATACAAAATCATTATTGTGGGGACAATGGCCATTAAAGTAAAGGTACAATGATCACTTTATAAGAGGTGAGACTTTCTGCTCTATATATCACCGGTTTGTTGGTAAGAATTGATCAACCTTGCTAGCTAGCATGTTTTATATAGTTAAAAAGTGGAACTTGTTATGTTTGCATTTCCTTTATCTTTTGTTCTCCTTGCTGTACCAAAGTTTAATGTTTTTGAAGCTTCATATGTGTAACCACTGTTTCAAGTTTCCTGGAATTTTTCATCTTTTGGAACTTCGAAAAAAATTCAACGGTGAAGTTGTCATAAAAATTCTACAAAAATAAAAATCAATTTTTCTACAGAAAAAGGGACACACAGGCACCTGGGGCTTACCAGGGGGGCCACCCCTGGTCCAGGAAGCCAGGTGGCGCGGCCTGGACCCTGGCCCCCCCAGGCCAGCCACCCAGGTAATTCTTCCTCCTCTCTCCCTCTTTCTCCCCAAAAACACGAGTTCTTCAGCTGGAACCCAATTTCTTGCTGCTCTCTACCCGAAACTTTGATCTCTCTCTACAACCCATTGTTTGAGCTGAAATTTTGAGAAAATACTCCCTGGTATGTGACTCCTCCATCCCTCCAATTAGATTTTTGATTGGTGGCTTCATTAGTGAGTATTTAGTAGTTCTTGGTGTTGTTCATATGAGCTTGCATGCATGTGTAGAAATTTATTTTACAAGTTTTAATGCAAGTTTATGCCTTGAGTAAGTGAGTAGAGTAGTTTGCCTCAACTTTTTTATTAAATCTTTGTTGTTGTAATTTGCCAAAAAATTTAGAAATGAGTTTGCTAGGAAAATGGCTTGGAAGAAGAAACCCGAGCGTACTGACCGAGTTACTAGAGCTTCAGCTTCATCCTCAACTGCTAGTGTGAGGTACAAGGATGACGTTGTGCCCCTAGAGTTGTTAGATGAGACAAGTCCGACACGTGCAATGACGTATCCGTGCCAAGTTTTCCTTGAAGCGGCAGGTATCCAGGTGGAGTTTGACAACCTTTGTGCTAACATAGGTTTGACACGGCTTGCAACATGCCGTGTGGCTCAGTATCGCAAACTCACCTCCTATTTTATTAATAGTTTCAGATATAATCATGATGCTTCTATTTTTGAGTCTAGAATTTACGATGATCTTTTGACCATGCCTTTGGCAAGATTTTGTGAAATAATAGGTGTGCCGAACGCTAGAAAGACGACAAAGATGAACTCTCAGGCCACTGAGTTGAGGAATCTCTTCAACTCTCTTTGCAGACAGGACAGGAAGGATATCCAACGTTCGAAGATTTCCAGCATCTTGTTTCCCCATCTCAGGTCATTTGCATATTTTATTGCTAGAGGGTTGTTAGCTCGTGACAACACAAGCAACAGCTCTGCACCGGATATTGCTCTCCTGGCGAACGCCCTCTCAGGGGAGAGTAAGTATAATGTGGGTTCCTTGATTGCTCGCCGCCTTGCTGCTAATGGCAACAACAGAGATCTCTTTGGTGGCATTTATGCCACACTTATACTTGAGTCTCTTGAGCGCACCGCACGTCCTGATGATGAGCCTTTTCCTTTTGTGAGCCTTGACCTTGCTTCCATGAAGAGGCATTAGTTTGTTACCAGGACTTCCGAGTTGGGTAACCTTAATTCTATTCTGAGGTTTGGACTGACCACTAATCGGGAGATCCTTCTACATGCACCTCTTTTGTTTGATTATACCCGCAGGAACGGATGGTCCTTCATCGTTATCCAGTTCGACGAGTTATTGGCCCAGAAGCTGTTTCATAACCCCATGGAGGGGGGTTGTGCCTGATGAGGAGGAGCCCGTTACCCGGTGGGGTGAAGGGTATTATTCTTCTTGGAGCGCGGAGCCTTCTTCATGGGAGGATCCCAGGAATTCGGTCTACGCACCTGAGAGTCGTCCTAAAAGGATTAGTTGCACTATTGGAGAACTTTTTGATGATCTCGATGATGGTTCAACAGATAAAACATGATCTTGTGCTTCATGCCTAGCTCAAAGGCATTCAATAAAACGCTTATTGGGATGCAACCCAAAATGTTTTTACTCTCAGTTTGAGTGTGTCTTGGTGTGTGTTACTACTGTAGCAACACCATTGTATCTTTATTTTCAAACTTTGTGCCAAGTTTTACCATCTAATGATGGGGAAGACAATAGTTGTGACATGCTGTCCAGAATACAAATTATGTTTGCTTCATTAAAAAATCTTCAAAATCATGAGATCATCTTTCTGGTCTGAATTGTTTACACAGCATGCTCGATATAATTGTCTTACTTTCATTAGTTTTGAGTTTTTTGACTTGAACTACAGAAGTGCCCCCAATAATTTAAGTTTCACATGTTGTTCTGTTTTCCTAAATTTCTACCTTGTTTTGAATTTTCATCCTTTGTGCACTTAGTTCATGGTTTTTATTTGTAAGAACCTTGAACAAAGTTGGGAACAGTAGCTAAGGTTTAATTTAAGTGTTTCATTGTGTTCCAACAGTACCCAAGTGAAACTTTATTATTTATTGGCACTAACTGCTCTAATCAGTTTATGAGAAGTTTTATGTGAAGGAATTTTTGAAGCATTACGAAGGGAGATGATGAAAGAAGATCCAGGAGTGCCAAAAGCTTAAGCTTGGGGATTCCCCCGGAACCCCCAAGAGATATCCAAGGAGACTCAACAGTCTAAGCTTGGGGATTCCCCCGTGCATCCCCTTCATCAATAATTATCAGTTCGTCCTTCCTAGCTCTATATTTTATTGCTTCACATATTATGTGCTTTTTTTGGAGAGCCTTGCTCTTTAGTTTTCAGTTTAGTTTAATTTAGTTTTTTTTGCTGGACATAACAAGTTGGACCCTAGCATACCTTGTTTGGGAGAGAAACACAATCCAGTTTTTCCTAGAATGCTCATTGTTTCACTTTTATCTTTTTGAGTGTTCAATTTTATTTCTAGCGTCTTCCATGTTTAGGTCTTGTTTTTCATGTTTATTTCCTTATAAGAGTTGAGAATTAGAATATCTAGAACTCTCTTGAGTTTCTTCCTTATCTTGTTAAGAGAGTTGGCCATGTTCCACTAGGTGTGTATCTTACTTTGAGTAGGTGATCAAGATTGCTAAATTGAGTATAATAGTGACTTGCAATAGTTTTGGGTTATTGATATATGTAATGTATGAACTTTTTTTGTTAATAGTTCAAGCCTATTAGTGATAGGTGTCGTATTTTGGCTCAACGTACTTATTTTGGAAAAATACAAAAAATATTTGAGAACTCTAGCTACTATAAAAGGATCATTAATCTTTCTGGGGTTGTAAAAGACTACCCTCACATATCATGTGTCGAGGATGCGCAACGATAACCAAACCCCTAAACACTCCTCTTAGGGTGCTTGGCTCCTTGTGAATCTCCTGACTAGATAGAGAGTTATCGATAATAAGTGAATGAGTTCCTTTGACTAATGTGAGTGTTCGATTTTGGCACTTCCACCAACCTATATTTTGCAACATCCATCTTTCTCTTGACTTGATGTTATTATCATCATCATATTTCTTTTTCTTGAACATAAAGTCACATGATAGTTTGGATTTTCCCTTACACCTTTTTTCTACATGTCGCGCTAGTATCATTGCATACCCTGCTACACTGGTAGAGGCATACCTTGGAGACATCATTATATAGTTTCAGTTTTATTACGAGTACCTTGTAAAATTGTGTTAATCATGTTCATCTTTGTATGTATAGATTGTTTCCCTTAATTTGAGGAAAATATCCCAAAAAGTACAAAATTAAAAGAGCTGAAAAGAGGACACATGAAAGGATCCCAAAGAGGACAAATGAGAGATATATAGAGATATCCAATGAGGCCTCAAAAAAATAAAAAATAAAAAAGGAGAAAAATATAATAAAAAGATAGAAGGGGGAAACACTACTATTCTTCTTTTAAAGATCCAACTTGTGCTCGAAGTAGGACTTGTACTTCATAGAGAGTTTTCATATCATTCATGCATAACTATGTGGGGATCCTTACACTATAGAAATTAATTGGCTTGTGTATTCCAATGATAAGCCTCCTAAAAAGAGATCGAGGTCTTCTTGAGCAAGCAATGGATGCACCCCCACCAGTTTCAATGGAGATCTTTCATATTATCATAGATCTATTGTAACAGCCCAGTTTTCACAAAAATTAAAAATTTTGTTTTCGGTGTGAATTGTTTGATTGTCTGATTTGTTTCCGGTTTTTGCCTCCACGATTTATCGATCGGCGATTATTTCCCCCCCTCTTATCTTGTACCGGACGGAGACCGACCCTTGCCACCCTGACACTCGACCTTTGCGACACCGGTTTCGCCCGATCACCGTCGCGAAAACTGCACCAGACCAACCGTAGCCAACGGAACGAAAAACCCCGTTTAATAATTAAATGGGTTATTTTTACAGCGCGCCGGAAAGTGTTCTCGGAACGGTTCCAGCACGAGGTGAATGTCGCTGGCTCGACGCGCTGATCGCGCAGTTCGAAGTTTTACCCGAATCGGAGGTAGTGCGGACCCCCGGCGGTCAGAGACGTAAACACCGCGCGCGCGAGAGAAAAACCGGGGATGTTTTTGCAAACTGCCAGCCACCTGGGATATATAAAGACCACCACACTCCCACCCCTTTCTAGGGTTCCCACTAGTCCAAAATTGCGACCACCCCCTCACAATTGGCCCAAAAATACCCCATTTTCGTCCTGTTGCTAGCCCATCAGATCTGGACCGTCAGATCATCCGATCTGACGGCCAGGAGGCCGCCACGTCACCAGTTGGCAATCTCCCGTGGAGGCTCTCCTCCATGCCCGAGCCGCCCCCGTGCCCTTCGCCGCGCTTGCTCCTCCCCGGCGCGCCGCCGGCAAGGCGCCTCCCCGCCTCCGGCTAGGTCTCCCTCTCCTCTCCTCCCGTGCCCTTTCCCTCTCCTCTTTCTTCTCCCTGCTCCCTCTACTCTTCCTCTCTCCTCTCCGTGGTTGCAAGAACGAGCCGCCATGGCCATGTCATCAAGAAGCCCCCGCGTCCTCACTACACCTCGTCGGCGATCCCATCCTCGTCCAGATCCGGAACACCGGCGACCGGATATGCCATCCTTGGCCCCGTTCCTGGTCGTCCTTGCCCCCTGCCTGCCTTGCCTCCTCACCGGAAGCCGGCGCCGGCAGAGTCAACCGCGTCCAGGAGAGGACGCCAGGACGAGTGCTCCGCTCGGGAGCCACCAACCGGCGTGGCCCCGTGGGCCGGCGCAGCCCACCAGCCGCCCGCGGCATGCCAGGCCAGTCCCAGCCGCCAGGCCTCCCACCTCCAGTTGGGCTCGGCACAAGGTGAGGCACCCTTATTTATTTATTTATTTATTATTGTGCTGCCCCCTGTTAGGCCCTACAACACTGTTTCGGCCCGTTTAGTTTTTTTTGCTAGGTTTTATTATTAAATTGGTAGATTGTTTTAATAATTGCGATGGCGATATCTTTTCACCGGTAGCTCCGATGGAAACGCTTTCTACATGAAAGTTGCTCCGTTTTGCGCGTAGATTAATAAAATTTTGCTTGTTGCCATGTTTGACTTTGTTTGCATGCTGTTTGACTGCTAATTACACTGCATGCCACCGTAAATTGTTTCTTTAATAACTTTTTTTACCGTTGCTCTGTTTAAAATATTTCTTATATGTAACTTGACTAGAATTTTGTTTAGATTATGTTTATGGTGCTCTTTCTTGCTAATAAAAATAATAAAATATTGTTTAGGGGCAGAACAGTACCAAATGCAATATATATCGTGGGGTCCGCAATAGTTTGCCATGTATAGGTTTTACCCCCACGTAAAATGACTAGATTAGATTGTTTACTTTGTGCTTCACCTCTTGCCATGCTTGTGTGATATGCCATGCTTGGGTGAGATGCCATGTTAACAACCTTTTCTCATCACTTGTAGATAAACAACTTGAACCATGGTAAAACGTGCGGTATCGTTGTGTGTGACGAGTGCTCCACTTAACCTGTTAGTAACCGCTCTCGACGGTAGGTGCGATGTCTCGTGTTGCCGTCTTGTTGATGCTTTCTCATGTTTTCTTTGTAGTAATAGATGTTTGCTCGTTGATTGCTTTCCAGTGTTTATCCTCTTGTGCGCTTCCGCGGTTACCTCTCGGAGACGATTGGAGCTTGCGATCAACTACACCTTCGGAACCCGACTTATCAACAGGAAAGGACTATACATTACTTATGATCCATTCTATTCCAACCAGCGGTATACATGCTAGTCTAGGTTAGGTTCGATGTTTGATCCTACCACATGTTTACAGACTCATTCAAACCAATACAACCATTTTCCCTCCCAGCAAACCTTGTACTGCTATGTTACTATTGCTCGTTGCTCAGCCCCTGCTTAGTATGCATGCTTAGGATGCTACGATGTTACCCTGTTACTCCTTGGGTTGGGCTATGACATTATTGTATTGTTGTTGATGATATGATTATTGTAAATGTTGACTATATTCGACGAAGTATGGAAGGTCTAGGCTATCCCGCCCCGACGCTTTGTTCCATTCGAGTCACCTAGGACGCGAGTTCCGGGTATTGGTTTTAAGACTGAGCGTGCCTAACCGCGTGTGGGATGCTATGGGGTCCCCTTGTTTTACCTAGTTAGCTTCAAACATTTCTAGTGGTGGCCCAAGCTGATTTTACCATTTGAAAACCGCATGCATAATCTGGTCTGCAGCCAGTGGATTTAAAATAAACCGGGCCAGTGGGATGGTATATCCTGTTGATCCAAATCTGGAAGCTAGGGAGCCTGCCCGGGCGAGGGTAGGTTATCCCGACCTCATCCAGACTGTAGAGACCGATTCGACAGCGCGGCCGACTTTTGAGTTGGATGTCGACTCACCGGGGGCCACCCGGATTTGTGCGTTGTTAGTTAGAGGGACTTGTCGTTCCGGATCTCTTGGGACTAAATCATAAAATGGTTGCCTATCATGGCTAGCAACTGAGAGAGATGGGTGTGCGTGCAGAGCCGTGTAATGGGCAGTTGGTACACCCCTGCAGGGTTAAATCTTTTCGAGAAGCGGTGTCCACGGTTATGGAAGACTTGAGACCTACTCCTTGTTCATAGAAAACAACAACAACTGAGATAATCTTAATATAATTTGATCAACGTGTGTGTGTGCCTTGACTGCTTCTTCTTCGTCGGGATGCGAAGAGGAGGACACGGATAGGATAGGTGTTATGTTTGCGTAGTAGTTGATAGCAAGACTTGTTGGAGGCGATTCCTCATCGAATGCTTGGCTTCTTATCTTACTCTCTAGATCGTTAGCCACTTTATAAATGCTAGTGCGGCAGCAACCTCACCACTTACCACATCCTTACCGTAAACTACTAGTTGTCCTAGAATGACGAGGGATGAAGTCCTTTCTAGGTCAGATGACCACTATTGTTGGATGCTGAGTACCTCTGTACTCATGATACTACCCCCAAACTCTTTTCAGGGTTCTTGATCGACAATAGTTATGGTGATCGACGTTTCACGTGGAGACTCGACAACGACTAGATAGGCGGATCCCGGCGGAGGGCCTGGACCCGTGTGGTTATGGGGATTGATGATTTTCTTTTGCCACTAGGCATTTGATTGTAGTCTGGACTCAGACATGTATCTTCCGCTGATGTATTGTATTTAAGGCAGATGTATGCCGATTGTATGAGATGTTGTATCCTTGTATCTGTAATGTTGTGATATCATGTTGGAAATCCGGGGCATATGGCTATGTCATATGTCGCGGTGGGACCGATATGTGCTTCGTCCCCGGATCTGGATGTAAACATCTAGATCTGGAACAGTACCGCATATCGGGCCTTAAAACTTGGTTTCAGAGCTTTACCGACCGTAGGATCCCCTCTCTAGCCAAAGTCAAGTCTAGACAAAAACTATTTTTTAGTTACTAAGTTAGTTATCAGAGAGTTGGAATCTTTTTACTCCTTATCTTTGCTCTGGTCAGGACAAGCGTCGTAAGTGTTTCATTCTCGTCTTATCCCCTTCAAAACTCTAGGATCTTGAGTGTGTGGAGTATCGAAATCGTTACAATGCCTTGCTTGCAGCGTATTGTCTCGATTCCGAGCTCAGGTGGGAATTCCTGTAGTACCTTTAGCTTCTCCGGTTTCGGATTTCATCTGGGTCGTCCTGTGCCCTCCCTCCTTTTTCCCGGTGTTTTCACGACTTGTGTCGAAAATCACTATCCCTTGATCTGGTTTTTGTGATCGTTCTTCCTCTTGTCAATGACGGTTTCGTTTTTCCGACGATGTCGTGTCTCTGCGGAAAGTTTCTTGACGGAAGTTCGACATTGACATGGAGCAGAGTCCCTTGTTGGTGGTGTTAAAGATCGTCGTCTCTCTTTTCTCTCCCCCTCTCCCCCGGATCGTCCAGGATCTCGGGACGAGATCCCTTGTTGGTGGTGTTGTATTGTAACAACCCAGTTTTCACAAAAATTAAAAAAATTGTTTTCGGTGTGAATTGTTTGATTGTCTGATTTGTTTGCGGTGTTTGCATCCCCGATTTATCGATCGGCGATTATTTTTCGCCCTCTTATCTCGTACCGGACGAAGACCGATCCTTCTCACCCTGACACTCGACCTTTGCGACACCGGTTTTGCCCGATCACCGTCGCGAAAACCGCACCAGACCAACCGTAGCCAACGGAACAAAAAACCCCGTTTAATAATTAAATGGGTTATTTTTACAGTGTGCCGGAAAGTGTTCTCGGAACGGTTCCAGCACGAGGTGAACGTCACCGGCTCGACGCGCTGATCGCGCAGTTCGAAGTTTTACCCGAATCGGAGGTACCGCGGACCCCCGGCGGTCAGAAACGTAAACACCGTGCGCGCAAGAGAAAAACCGGGGATGTTTTTGCAAACTGCCAGCCACCTGGGCTATATAAAGACCACCACACTCCCACCCCTTTCTAGGGTTCCCACTAGTCCAAAATTGCAACCACCCCCTCACAATTGCCCCAAAAATACCCCATTTTCGTCCTGTTGCTAGCCCATCAGATCTGGACCGTCAGATCGTCCGATCTGACAGCCAGGAGGCCCCCACGTCACCAGGTTGGCATCTCCCGTGGAGGATCTCCTCCATGCCCGAGCCGCCCCCGTGCCCGTCCCCGCGCTTTCTCCTTCCCGACGCGCCGCCGGCGAGGCGCCTCCCCGCCTCCGGCTAGGTCTCCCTCTCCTCTCCTCCCGTGCCCTTTCCCTCTCCTCTTTCTTCTCCCTGCTCCCTCTAATCTCCCTCTCTCCTCTCTGTGGTTGCAAGAACGAGCCGCCATGGCCATGGCGTCAAGAAGCTCCGCGTCCTCACTACACCTCGTCGGCGAGCCCATCCCCGGCCAGATCCGGAACACTGGCGACCGGATCCGCCATCCTTGGCCCCGTTCCCGGTCGTTGTTGCCCCCTGCCTGCCTTGCCTCCTCGCAGAAAGCCGGCGCCGGCGGAGTCAACCGCGTCCAGGAGAGGACGCCAGGACGAGTGCTCCGCTTGGGAGCCACCAACCGGCGTGGCCCCGTGGGCCGGCGCAGCCCACCAGCCGCCCGCGGCCTGCCAGGCCAGGCCCAGCCGCCACGCCTCCCACCTCCAGTTGGGCTCGGCCCAAGGTGAGGCACCCTTTTTTATTTTTTTATTTATTGTTGCGCTGCCCCCTGTTAGGCCCTGCAACACTTTTTCGGCCCGTTTAGTTTTTTTTGCTAGGTTTTATTATTAAATTGGCAGATTGTTTTAATAATTGCGATGGCGATATCTTTTCACCGGTAGCTCTGATGGAAACGCTTTCTACATGAAAGTTGCTCCGTTTTGCGCGTAGATTACTAAAATGTTGCTTGTTGCCATGTTTGACTTTGTTTACATGCTGTTTGACTGCTAATTACACTGCATGCCACCGTAAATTCTTTCTTTAATAAGTTTTTAACCGTTGCTCTGTTTAAAATGTTTCTTATATGTAACTTGACTAGAATTTTGTGTAGACTGTGTTTATGCTGCTCTTGCTTGCTAATAAAAATAATAAAATATTGTTTAGGGGCAGAACAGTACCAAATGCAATAAACATCGTGGGGTCTGCAATAGTTTGCCATGTATAGGTTTTACCCCCACGTAAAATGACTAGATTAGATAGTTTACTTTGTGCTTCACCTCTTGCCATGCTTGTGTGATATGCCATGCTTGGGTGAGATGCCATGTGAACAACCTTTGCTCATCACTTGTAGCTAAACAACTTGAAAAATCGTAAAACCTGCGGTATCGTTGTGTGTGACGAGTACTCCACTTAACCTGTTAGTAACCGCTCTCGACGGTAGGTGCGATGTCTCGTGTTGCCTTCTTGTTGATGCTTTCTCGTGTTTGCTTCGTAGTAATAGATGCTTGCTCGTTGATTGCTTTCCATTGTTTATTCTCTTGTGCGCTTCCGCTGGTACCTCTCGGAGACGATGCGAGCTTGCGATCAACTACACATTATCAACAGGCAAGGACTATACATTAGTTATGATCCATTCTATTCCAACTAGCGGTTTGCATGCTATTCTAGGTTAGGTTCGCTGTTTGATCCTACCACATGTTTACAGACTCTTTCAAACCAATACAGCCATGTCCCCTCCCAGCAAACCTTGTACTGCTATGTTACTATTGCTCGTTGCTCAGCCCCTGCTTAGTATGCATGCTTAGGATGCTACGATGTTACCCTGTTACTCCTTGGGTTGGGCTATCACATTATTATATTGTTGTTGATGATATGATTATTGTAAATGTTGACTATATTCGACGAAGGATGGAAGGTCTAGGCTATCCCGCCCCGACGCTTTGTTCCATTCGAGTCACCTAGGACCCGAGTTCCGGGTATTGGTTTTAAGACTGAGCGTGCCTAACCGTGTGTGGGATGCTATGGGGTCCCCTTGTTTTACCTAGCTAGCTTCAAACATTTCTAGTGGTGGCCCAAGCTGATTTTACCATTCGAAAACTGCATGCATAATCTGGTCTGCAGCCAGTGGATTTAAAATAAATCGGGCCAGTGGGATGGTATATCCTGTTGGTCCAAATCTGGAAGCTAGGGAGCTTGCCCGGTCGAGGGTAGGTTATCCCGACCTCGTCCAGACGGTAGAGACCGATTCGAGAGCGCGCCCGGCTTTTGAGTTAGATGTCGACTCACCATGGGCCACCCGGATTTGTGCGTTGTTAGTTAGAGGGACTGGTCGTTCCGGATCTCTTGGGACTAAATCATAAAATGGTTGCCTATCATGGGTAGCAACTGAGAGAGATGGGCGTGCGTGCGGAGCCTTGTAATGGGAAGTTGGTACACCCCTGCAGGGTTAAATCTTTTCGAGAAGCCGTGTCCACGGTTATGGAGGACTATAGACCTACTCCTTGTTCATAGACAACAACAACAACTGAGATAATCTTAATATAATTTGATCAACGTGTGTGTGTGCCTTGACTGCTTCTTCTTCGTCGGGATGCGAAGAGGAGGACAAGGATAGGATAGGTGTTATGTTTGCGTAGTAGTTGATAGCAAGACTTGTTGGAGGCAATTCCTCATCGAATGCTTGGCTTCTTATCTTACTCTCTAGACCGTTAGACACTTCATAAATGCTAGTGCGGCAGCAACCTCACCACTTACCCCATCCTTACCGTAAACTACTAGTTGTCCTAGAATGACGAGTGATGAAGTCCTTGCTGGGTCAGATGACCACTACAATTGGATGCTGAGTACCTCTGTACTCATGATACTACCCCCAAACTCTTTTCAGGGTTCTTGATCAACAACAGGTATGGTGATCGACGTTTCACGTGGAGACTCGACAACGACTAGTTAGGCGGATCCCGGCGGAGGGCCTGGACCCGTGTGGTTATGGGGATCGTTGATTTTATTTTGCCACTAGGCATTTTATTGTAGTCTGTACACAGACATGTATCTTCCGTTGATGTATTGTATTTAAGGCAGTTGTATGCCGATTGTCTGAGATGTTGTATCCTTGTATCTGTAATGTTGTGATATCATGTCTGAAATCCGGGGCATATGGCTAAGTCATATGTCGCGGTGGGACCGTTATGTGCTTCGTCCCCGGATCTGGATGTAAACATCTAGATCTGGAACAGTAACGCATATCGGGCCTTACATCTATGTGGATCCGTTGCATGGCAATGCCTACTCCTCATGCCATATCTACCATTAGGCTTAGCCTTGCCTAAGGTTGTCATTGATGTGAGCCTTTATCACTTTATTACTTGCTACGCCCATAACTATTCTATTCACCATCCTAAGTGCCAACTAATCTTGCTTGCGCTCATTCATTGCATGAGTAATCAAAGTCGAAAGGGAGAGGATCGAATTGACTTCTACCTGGCCGACGGTCTAGGGATGAGTAATAATAAGATTCCAATAAGACCATGTGTGAAAATTGGTAGGTTGTGTTATGTAACACCCCCGGTGTCAGTCAACCATGATCACCTTATCTAATGCCAGGTAATCATGATTATGCTAATAAATTATCACCCTTGATCATGGCTCATTGAAATTCCAACCAAATAAAAATTCCAGATACATGTGGAAATAAAACTTAATCCAAAAATATTGCGACCACTTTTATTAAATGTATTAAAGTCAGTAGGTCACAATAAAATAGCAATGGAATTTTATTACATTGTTTAAATATTTTAAACAAATCAAACAGTAGAAAAACAACCACCTTTTTTCCATTTTAAGTAAATCCAAAATGCAAATGATTTCATTTTGCAATCAAACTTTTTGTGGTGGTGTTGTAATATATAAGAGAAATATTGGAGCAAGTTCCATATTTAAAAAAAATTAAAGAGCTAAAAAAACAAATAGAAATAGAAAAGAAAAATAAAAGAAAAGAAAGAAAAGTAAGCACCTAACCCTCGCCTAGGGAAATCCCCTAGCCAACCCCTCCCCCACTGGGCCAGGCCCAGTCCACCTTTCCCCCCAGCCCACTTCCCCTTCCCTCCCCTGTTCAGCCCCCGTGCATGGACACAATCCACGCCGACCACGCCGGCTGGCCATGCCGTGGCGGCCATCGACGGCTGCCGGCGGGGGACTAGAGTGCCGAGAGCCCCACCGCAAACCCTAGGTCGCTCCTTCCCCTGCATGTCCACCCCGCTGTCGTTCCCCTCCCCTGACTCTTGGCCGTGCGCAATCGGGCGCCGCCGTGGGCGGACCTCGCCGGAACACGCGAGCATCGGCCTCCCCGGCAACCGGGAGCGTGTCCGGAGGACCTCCCGTGGACGCATGTGTCTTCTCGACCGCCGAATTGGGCTCGAGGCGCGCTGTGTGCTCGTCACCTCGCCGATCCCTTCCGCCTCTGCCACGGTGCCTCGTCGGGGATTACCGCCACCACGCGCCCCCTCCGACCTTCCCGTGCCCGGACACCCCATCATGGTGAGCTCCTCCCTCGTTCCCCGTTTTCCCTTTCCGGTTCATCGAGGTAGCCGTCGTCCCCGGCTCGGCCTCCATGGCTGGAGCACGAGCGTCCGCGCGCGCTCACCGTGGTGTGCTGCCATGGCCCGCCTCGCTCGCCCTTAGCCACCCCATCGAGCGTGCCTCGCCGCGCTGCACTGGCCCTCCTGGCCGCACCCCGTCACTCGCCATCCCATCTCCGGTCGCCGCCGGCGCCCTCCTGTGCGTCGCCGGCGTGCACACGAGTTAAGCCAGGGGATAATCCCCATTAGTATTAACCCCTCCCCCACTACCACTGACATGTGGGCCAGTTGCCCTTAAGCTAATAACAACCTAAATTAAAATTAAAAGTTACACCCCTGTGAATGACATGTGGGCCCTAGGACTAGTAAAATAATTAAACTAAGATATTATCACTTGAGTCAATCACACATGGGCCCCTCTGATTATTTGTTTAATTAAAAATGCAATTATAAATTGAGTGTATGACATGTGGGCCACCCTACTGTTTTAATTAATAAAAATGAATTAATAAAACCTTAGAGGCTGACATGTGGGACCCCCATGTCAGGTTAGACCAGTCAACCACTTGTGGATAAGGTTACTGTTTATATTAATAAAAATAATCCAGAAAATCATTTAAAATGTTTTAAACTTTAAAGTTCAATATCTTTTAAACCGTAATTCAGATTCAAAAACTTTATACATCAAAATTGATCAAAAAAATATAAAGAAAACGGATACGCTATCCGGATACCAACCACACCCCTTAACACACCGAACATTGAACCGTCCCCCTCCAGACCGTTTGTCTGATGATTTGTCCGGTACTGTCAAGGTATCCGGATGAATTTATTCTGAACACGAAAGTTGTTCGGATTGTTTCAACTAGCACGGTTACACCATCCACACGTTTTTCGGATGTCCACGACACCTCCGGCATGATGCCTTCCCCCTACGGGCCGTCAGTCGATAATCTCCCAGGATGAATTCCCGCTCCGAGTGTAACACGTTGCACTGCGTTAGAACACCGTTGACATTGTGTTTGCCATGTCTTGTATTTGTATTGCTATTATTGTTGTGTATTTATTGTTTCTTCCCCCTCTCTTATTGTCCGGTAGTCTCGACATCCGCTGCTGATGCCCCTGTGATCGACTACTTCGTCGACGCCCCTGCCTCTACTGCTGAGCTTCCAGGCAAGCAGAGCCATTCTCTTCCCCAAATATCACCTATCTTTCCGTACATTTATTGAACTAGGCATTGTTACTGCTGCTGCTACGTTACAATCCTATTCAATTGCATAGCCTGGTTACACAATCCTTGTTGTACCTTCCTTATCCTATGCTTCCTGCTATATCTATATATTATATTCAGAAGTCAGCCCTGCGCATTGTTAGCTAGGATTAGATAGCGGGCTGTGGCCACTCAGAGGAGTGACGCGGATACAAAATATATACAACTGCAATAGGTATGGATCAATGCAGACGCCCTAGGGAACCTATAACGGCGAGACTCCGCCGAGTCGCTTCGAGTTTGACTTACAAGTGGACGAACTCGTATTTCACTCTCGTCGGCTCAGTAGCGTAGCATCACCAGGATGATACGAGGTTTACCTCTTTAGTTCATTCCGCTGATGTCTCTGTCAAACCTCTTTAAGTGTTCCATCGAGGGTGATACCTCCTGGTTTCACTTAATGGTAGGCACTTGAACCAACTGGTGTCCTTAAAGGTAAGTCGGGCGACCCAACGGTGCCCGCGAGCTGTATATTGTCGGGAGTGACAGGGAGGGTACGACCGACGTTACTGGCGTGCTTGGCCCCTGCTCGTATCTCGTGAGAGTTACCAAACCACGAAAGTCGAGCTCTACCAAGATCACACGCGAGACAAGGTAATTAGACGGTTCACCTTGTTGGTAACCGCAGAGACTTGGTGGGACGACAGGGCAGGCACCGATGTACTGGTGGTCCTGACTGCTGTCGTTGACCGCGGTTCAGTTAAGTCGAGGCAACAATAACGGTTGTCACGCAGGTTAATTAAAATGCTAAATGTTTCAGTGGATGAATTGAGAGGCCGCAAAGGCCTGTACGCACTACCTTCACGTGGGATAAGGAGTTATGGGCTCCCCTGCGTCGTAGTTTGTCCGAAAGCTCTTCAGACGTCAGCAGTACCGCGACCTGCGCCGGGAAGTGGTGTCTTCTTCGTCCGGACGGTGTGTTTTTGGATTTGCTTTTGCTTCACCGGCCAGCCACGCACTGTGCAGGAGCGTGAAGGGTGAGGGTTCCTAGACCCCTGATCGCATAGGATATAGTCCGGCGGATGGCCTCTCTGTTGAGCCTAGGATGGCCTGCGGCGTGTCGGATAGCTTTGGTGGAGCGTTCCCTAAAAAGGTTCCCGCCACCCTGGAGATCCAAGCGTGCAGGCTGAACAGTAGTGCACCCCTGCAGGGAGTTTAATCTATTCGAATAGCCGTGTCCACGGTAACAGGACGCTTTATGCTGAAGCTGGATCTTACGACTACAAACTACTGCTATTAAACTGTAAGGTTCCGGGTTTTCTTCCTCGCAGGGAAGTCGAGGAGGGGAACTCGGAGGCATTATTATTATTAATCATTACAACTTATATTATACAATGCTGAAGAAACTTCTGCTTCATTGTTACTTTATTCTTTATATAAACTGTTGGCTGTTCTCATCTTGTGCTGCAAGTCACCGTCAGAAGATGCTAGTCTTCGATAGGCCTAGCTTCTTACCCTTATTCTGATTTCTATCTTGCAGTCCACTATATACAGCCTCCCCTTTCCATTTGATACAAATGAATAAATGTTTCGTAGCGGACGTAAGACTCGCGGGTATGCTAGATACTCACCCTTGCTTTATTTCCCCTTTTATGTTTTGCCTGATTGCCCGCTGCAGTCGACGTTGGAGCCCAGGAGCAGGAGTACCCCGGAGGCACCTGCTACTACGTCGAGCCCCCCTTTGACCAGGACCAGGAGTAGTTTCGGAGGCTTCCAGGCAGGAGGCCTTGCCTTTTTGATCTGTATCTCTGATGTTATTTGTGCTAGCCTTCTTAAGGCAAAACTTGACTAACTATGTATGTACTCAAATATTATGGCTTGTATAACTTATGTATTCGGGTCCGTGTGACCCCCTTATATTGTAACATATTGGTTTATCCTTTTGTGTTTAGTGTTGTGCTGTGATATTGTAACACCCCGGGTGCCACACTACAGTAATCAATTTTGATTAGCGTCAAGTCACCATGATTAGGCTTGTGATGATCACCCTTGATGGTAGTCATTCAAATTCTGTCAGAACCCCAAATTTAGGTTTGTGCTTTTCCAAGCTTGCATTTTTGCATCTTGAAAAAAATTGCAAAAGAAAAGGAATTGGGGAAAAGAAAAGCCCTAAATGAATTAAATAAAAAGGCCAGAAATAAATATTTTTCCAAAATTCTTTTGGATGTTTTGAAAAATCCTAAAAATGAGTCTGATCATTTTAAAAGTGATTTGGGATTAATCCCATGCTCATAGATTTTTCAATAATTCAAATAGTGGCTTGGAAATTAAATCTTTTGTCTATTTGAATTGAAATTCAAATAAATTGAATTTCAAAAATTCCCAAAACTTGGGGTTGACTTCTATATAGTCACCTAGGTTTTATAAAAATGTTTGGGGATTTTTATAAATGCCCCAGCTTTTTATTTTAATGGGCAAAACAAACAACAGAAAAGAAAAATAAGAAAAGAAGAAAGGAGACTTACCTGGCGCCCCCGGGCGAAGGCCCACCTGGCCCAGCCCAGTCGCCCCCCTGTCGTCTTCCTCCTTTGGACAAAAGGAGCGCAGCCCGCGCCGTGCGCCTGCGTGGCGTGCATGCCTCCCCTCCTCGCCACCTCCTGCTTCCCCATCCTCTTCCTTATCGCCCTGGAGACGCCCAGAAGACCCAGGCCACTCTCCCTCTCCTCGCAACCTTCCTCCTCTCCTCTGCCACCGTTTCCCGAAGCCGCAGCCGGAGCACGCCATCGCAACAGCGCGGCCACCGAGCCCCCCAAGCGCCAAGAGCTTGTCCAGGAGATGCCCCGGCGACGACTTCTTCGAGCGGCGCCATCAATTTGGAACTAGGAGCAACGGGGACGACACCAGCTTCAACGTGACGCCGCCGGCCGCGACGAACCCCGGCGAGAAATCCCGCTCCCTCAGTCCCTCTCCGGCTTCCCCGAGCACATCTTCACCCTCCTCGTGAGCTCCCGCTCGTTTCCCCCTTCCTAGCTCCCTCCCCCGTGCTCTGCAGCGCAAGTTCGCCAGAGCCAGTGGCCAGCCGCCGCCTTCCGACGACGTAGCCATGCCTCCAGGCCTCCTCGAAGTCCCCCGCTTGCTCCAGTGGATGCGCGACGTCGCGAGCGCCCTTCCCGTGCCCCCAGCCCCCTCCCCCGTGGCCGAAAACCCCCTCCCGTGGAGCGCCGCCGTGCTGGAGAGCCACCGGCGTTTAACCACGGGTTGATTAAGTTAAGCCGACCCCTAATCCCCCCCTCCTCTCGCTGACCAGTGGACCCAAGCCCCCCTAATGACCTTGCTTAACCTAACCTAAACCGGGTTTAACCCCAGAGACACTGACTGGTGGGCCCCTTTTGTCAGTTGACCAGTCAAACCCCTGACGCCAGCATGATGCAGTGCTGACGCAGTAAATCTTAATTCATTTAATTTATTCAGTAAATTCCAGAAAATGGCTGAAACTTTGAAAAATCATAGAAAATTCATTTTAACTCCAAATTCAACATTTAATATATGAAAAATTATCAGGAGAAAATCCTCTATCCAAATATCCAACTTTCAGCTATGTTGGAGTTGATCTTATAAAAAGGATCAGTAGCTTTTGCTATTTGATTTAATTGGAATTATTTCAAATTCAAATCAATTACTATTCCAATTTCAAACATTGAAATGCACCACACATCACTTGTACTTCAGAAGCATTTCACATATATGATACTTTGGTTTCAAATGAACAAATAATAGCAAATGCAAGTTGACCAAATTTAAATAACATTTGGAGTTTGAATTTGAATTTACTTTTCAAATCAACTTCAATTAAAATGTGGCAATTCAAACATAGGTCACATCAGCACATTGCCATGCTATGTTTTGCATATTGAATGTGCATTGTATTATATTGATTGTGCTTTACTTCCAGTGCTTCGGTGATTGCATCTTCTCGGTAGAGTTGATCTCGGAGACGAGTTCAACCTCACGTCAGAAGAGTGTTACATCGTGATCGTCAGCAAGGCAAGCAGCCCCCCTCTTTGATCATGTCTATAAAATCCCAGTTCCCTCTCATTCTCGCAAATGCATGTTTAGGATGTCACCATGATACGTTCTACCGCTAATTGAACCTATTCCTTTGCATGACCTATCATTTTGTCACAGTAGTACGCAAACCACAATCCTAGCAGATGTAGGAGTTGGTTGATATCATGTGGCCCCTGCAACTGTTACAGCTTATTGCATGCTTAGAGTTGTTACTTGAGGCTATTTTGATGAGAGTCGGGATGGTAGTGATCATGTGAATGATGGTGGTAACGTGTTGGTGAATCTACCCTAAACAAAGGTGAACGATGAGAGGCTGTGTAGGAGTACACAGTGGGTTGTCTCGTTGAACACTGCCTTAGGCCCGAGTTCTTGTGTTGTCATCCAAGACCAAGAGTACGACCACACATTGGGCTCACTGACCCCTCTCGGCCTAGTACCTCACCCCGGACCAGTCCAGGAGTCGCAAGTAGTTCGCCCTTTAACGATCTCAAGCAGGTGGAACCAAGGTAAGTGGTTGGCGTAGGTTGTGGGCACGTTGAATCAAGTGATCATGATCGAGTTGAGCTTGATGGCGGTCACACAACGTTTGAGTCCGCATCGGAACACTCGGCCGGATTCTGACTGTGGTCCCAACTCAAATAGGCGACTCCCTAGGACTAGAGATGCTGTCGTGAGTGAAGTGTCGTGGCAGCATCCTCGCCGGTACTCACTTGAAGGGTCCATCCCCAGGCGGTAACTGATGAGGCGTGTGTGTAGCAGTACACCCCTGCAGGGTTAATGAACTATTCGAATAGCCGTGTCCGCGGTTATGGACTACTTGGAGACCTTTACTTGATCATAGATAACTTGAACCGGATACTTCTAAAACACACCAAGATAAGTGTGAGTGTTATGGCGTGCTTCCTCGTGGGGAAGTCGAGGAAGGCACCATAGTGGAGTATTGGTTGGAGACTGTTACTTGGACTCGTGTACGTTCTTACCTCTCTCTGGTATTCCGCCATTATTCCGATGTCCTTCCGAGCCCCTTGATGCCGATGATTGGCTTCGTTCCCTCGAACGTAAGCTTGAGACAGCCTATGTTGCTCCAGGTGATCGTGTGCTATTCGCGGCATATTTTCTGGAAGGATCTGCTCTTCAGTGGTGGGAGAACTTTGTGACAATGCAACCAGTTGGTCACGTGGTGACTTGGCAAGAGTTCTGTGATGACTTCCGAGGATATCATATTCCAGATCAACTGATGGAGCGCAAGAGAGAAGAATTTTGCAATCTGACCCAAGGAAAGATAACTGTTCATGAGTATAGGACTGAGTTCACTCGTCTAGCACGTTATGCCCAAGAAGAAGTATCCACCGACGCCAAGAAACAAGAAAGGTTCCGCAAGGGACTTAGCCCCGTTCTTCGTCATGACCTGAATCTTCACGAATTCGTCAACTTCAGGGACTTGGTCGACAAATCCTTCAAGGCTGAGTATGGAAATGAGTTGTATGAAGAGTCTCGCAAGCGTGATCGTGAGTTTGCCCAATATTCTGGCCCAGTTTCTCAAAAACGCCGTGTTTGGATTCCCTTCAGTGACGTCAGTCGTGCTGTAAGTGCTTCTAGACTCCCAACCACCATATATCGTCCACCTCAACCCAATCTTCCTCCTTGGAATTTTGTTGGACAATCAAGTGCTCAAGTTCCTTTCATTCCACGTGGTGTTTGTTTCGAATGTGAACAATCAGGCCACAATGTTCGAGAGTGTCCCCAAAATCATGTAGCCTCCACACCTAAACCAAAGCAAACCTTTCGTCGTGGTAAGCCACCACCCAAGACTTCCAAGGTCAAGCCTCATGTTTATGAACATGGTTATGTGAATCATGTATCCATTCTAGATTCCCACAAGTCAACCGATGTTGTACTCAGAACCCTTCCTGTCAATTCCACCCCAGCTTCGGTTCTGTTTCACCCAGGAGTGTCTCACTCATTCATATCCCATGACTTTGCACTGTCACATGACATCTCTTTTTCGATGTTATCCACCCCCTTAGTTGTGCAAGCCCCTGGATCCAGATGGCACACCACCATGGTGAGTCATGAGAATGAAATTGCAATTGAGGGTTTAGTATTCCTTGCCTCACTTATAGCCCTCAAGTCTTCAGACATTGATGTCATCTTAGGTATGGATTGGTTATCAAGACAGAGTGCTGTCCTTGATTGTAAAGCCAAGTCAGTGAAACTAACCCATCCATCAGGCCAGACAGGCAAGTACACCTCACCAAGCTCTAAAACCCAGGTGCATTCTTTGAATGTGCTTCCTCTTCCAGACCTCGAAGATATTCCGGTGGTTCGTGACTTCCCAGATGTATTTCCAGAAGAGCTGCCAGGAATACCACCTGACAGATCTGTAGAGTTTGTTGTAGATCTTATCCCAGGAACCGCACCAATATCCAGACGCCCATATATAATGGCCCCACGTGAGTTAGCTGAGCTCAAAATCCAACTTGAAGCTTCGTTGGCAAAAGGCTTCATCCGCCCTAGCTCATCGCCATGGGGTTGCCCCGTTCTGTTCGTAACGAAGAAAGATGGAACAGAAAGGATGTGCGTAGACTATCGCCCGCTAAATCTAGCGACGATAAAGAACAAGTACCCACTGCCCAGGATCAATGATCTTTATGATCAACTTGCAGGATCCTCTGTCTTCTCCAAGATGGATTTGAGATTAGGCTATCATAAAATCAAAATCAGAAACGAGGACATTCCCAAAACGGCTTTTACTACTCGTTATGGTCTTTACGAGTACACCGTCATGTCCTTCGGTTTAACCAATGCCCCCGCCACATTCTCGCGCTTGATGAATTCGATCTTCATGGAGTACCTAGATAAATTTGTTGTAGTTTATCTTGATGACATTCTCATCTACTCGAAGAACGAAGAAGATCACGCAGAACAGCTTAGGCTGGTATTGATGAAACTTAGAGAGCATCGCCTTTATGCTAAATTCTCCAAGTGTGAATTCTGGCTACCAGAAGTGACCTACTTAGGCCACGTGATTTCTGCAAAAGGCATTGCTGTCAATCCCGAGAGAGTTCAGGCCGTCCTTGACTGGACTCCACCTGAATCGGTTAAGCAAGTTAGGAGTTTTCTTGGCTTAGCAAGCTATTGTCGCCGCTTCATCGAGAACTTTTCTAAAGTTGCAAAGCCTCTAACTGAACTCCTCAAGAAAGAGAAGAAATTCGAATGGACTCCCAAGTGCGAGGAAAGCTTTCAAGAGCTAAAAAGAAGATTGACTTCTGCACCCGTACTTGCGCCTCCAGACACCAAAAAGGATTTCGAGATCTTTTGTGACGCATCACGGCAAGGGTTAGGATGCATACTTCTGCAAGATCGACATGTGGTAGCTTATGCTTCACGCCAGTTGCGGCCACATGAAGAGAACTATCCTACCCATGATCTTGAACTCGCTGCCGTAGTTCATGCCCTAACAACTTGGCGACATTACCTCCTTGGTAATCGTTGTGAAATCTATTCCGACCACCAAAGCCTCAAATACATTTTCACCCAGCCAGATCTTAATCTCAGGCAAAGACGCTGGATTGAGTTGATAAAAGATTATGACTTAGGAATTTCTTACACCCCAGGCAAAGCCAATGTCATGGCTGATGCACTAAGTCGTAAGTCGTATTGTAACAACCTCATGTTACAACAGTATCAACCACTTCTTCATGAGGAATTTCGAAAGCTTAATCTTGAGATTGTTCCTCGTGGATCTCTTTTCAACTTGGTGGCGAAACCAACCCTTGAGGATCAAATCATAGTTGCCCAAAGGCGTGCACGAGGTGTTCGCCGGATCAAGGAGAACATTGCTAGCGGAGTTGCTAAATGTTTCTCCACAGATAGCAAAGGAACGGTATTCTTTGAAAATCGTTTGGTAGTACCTAAGAATAGGGAACTAAGGCAACTCATCCTCAAAGAAGCCCATGACACACCCCTCTCAATTCATCCCGGTAGCACAAAAATGTACCGAGATCTACGCCAGAGATTTTGGTGGACTAGGATGAAGAGATAAATTGCTCAGTTTATTGCTGAATGTGATGTTTGTCGTCGCATTAAGGCAGAACATCAAAGACCTGCTGGTACTCTTAGACCTTTGCCTATCCCCGAGTGGAAATGGGATAAAGTCAGTATGGACTTCATCGCTGGCTTTCCAAAAACCCAGAAAGGAAATGATGCCATCTTCGTTGTCATTGATCGACTTTCAAAAGTTGCTCACTTCCTTCCAGTTCGAGAGTCTATAACTGCTATCCAGTTAGCGGACTTGTATGTCTCCCGAGTCGTTTCACTTCACGGTGTTCCTTTGGAAATCAATTCAGACCGTGGTAGTCTTTTCACTTCTCGATTTTGGGAAAGTTTCCAGAATGCTATGGGAACCCACCTCTCCTTTAGCACCGCTTATCACCCGCAGTCCAGTGGTCAAGTAGAAAGGGTCAATCAAATTCTCGAAGACATGCTCAGAGCTTGTGTTATCTCTTTCGGAAAGAAATGGGAGAATTCTCTTCCTTTTGCCGAATTTGCGTATAACAATAGTTTTCAATCTAGTTTGGGCATGGCTCCTTTTGAATTTCTCTATGGACGGAAATGTCGAACACCCCTAAACTGGTCAGAAACCGGTGAAAGACAATTCTTTGGACCGGATTTGATTCAGGATGCAGAAGAGCAAGTTCGCATTGTTCGTGAGAAATTGAAAACAGCCCAGTCTCGTCAGAAAAGCTATTATGATCGTCATCATAGGGAAGAAAGCTACAATCTGGATGAGAAGGCTTACCTTCGGGTTACTCCTCTGAAGGGTACCCATCGCTTCGGTATCAAAGGCAAGTTGGCCCCACGTTATATCGGTCCCTTTCGCATTCTCGCCAAACGTGGAGAAGTTGCCTACCAATTGGAACTACCCCCTCACCTCTCCCAGGTTCATGATGTCTTCCACGTCTCTCAACTCAGGTGTTGCTTCAAGGACCCCATCCGCGAAGTAGACCACGAAACGCTTGATCTCCAAGATAACCTTTCATATCGAGAGTACCCTGTTCGTATTCTTGATGCAGCCGAGCGTAGCACCAGACGTCAGAAGATCAGATTCCTCAAAGTGCAGTGGTCTCATCATTCAGAGCAAGAAGCCACCTGGGAATGAGAGGATCGTCTACGAGCTGAGTACCCCACCCTCTTCCCGACTACTTCTGAATCTCGGGACGAGATTCTTTTGCGTGGGGGCGAGTTGTCAGAACCCCAAATTTAGGTTTGTGCTTTTCCAAGCTTGCATTTTTGCATCTTGAAAAAAATTGCAAAAGAAAAGGAATTGGGGAAAAGAAAAGCCCTAAATGAATTAAATAAAAAGGCCAGAAATAAATCTTTTTCAAAAATTCTTTTGGATGTTTTGAAAAATCCTAAAAATGAGTCTGATCATTTTAAAAGTGATTTGGGATTAATCCCATGCTCATAGATTTTTCAATAATTCCAATAGTGGCTTGGAAATTAAATCTTTTGTCTATTTGAATTGAAATTCAAATAAATTGAATTTCAAAAATTCCCAAAACTTGGGGTTGACTTTTATATAGTCACCTAGGTTTTATAAAAATGTTTGGGGATTTTTATAAATGCCCCAGCTTTTTATTTTAATGGGCAAAACAAACAACAGAAAAGAAAAATAAGAAAAGAAGAAAGGAGACATACCTGGCGCCCCCGGGCGAAGGCCCACCTGGCCCAGCCCAGTCGCCCCCCTGTCGTCTTCCTCCTTTGGACAGAAGGAGCGCAGCCCGCGCCGTGCGCCTGCGTGGCGTGCAAGCCTCCCCTCCTCGCCACCTCCTGCTTCCCCCTCCTCTTCCTTATCGCCCTGGAGACGCCCAAAAGACCCAGGCCACTCTCCCTCTCCTCGCAACCTTCCTCCTCTCCTCTGCCACCGTTTCCCGAAGCCGCAGCCGGAGCACGCCGTCGCAGCAGCGCGGCCACCGAGCCCTCCAAGCGCCAAGAGCTTGTCCAGGAGATGCCCCGGTGACGACTTCTTCGAGCGGCGCCATCAATTTGGAACTAGGAGCAACGGGGACGACACTAGCTTCAACGTGACGCCGCAGGCCGCGACGAACCCCGGCGAGAAATCCCGCTCCCTCAGTCCCTCTCCGGCTTCCCCGAGCACGTCTTCACCCTCCTCGTGAGCTCCCGCTCGTTTCCCCCTTCCTAGCTCCCTCCCCCGTGCTCTGCAGCGCAAGTTCGCCGGAGCCAGTGACCAGCCACCGCCTTCCGACGACGTAGCCATGGCTCCAGGCCTCCTCGAAGTCCCCCGCTTGCTCCAATGGATGCGCGACGTCGCGAGCGCCCTTCCCGTGCCCCCAGCGCCCTCCCCCGTGGCCGAAAACCCCCTCCCGTGGAGCGCCGCCGTGCCGGAGAGCCACCGGCGTTTAACCGCCGGTTGATTAAGTTAAGCCGACCCCTAATCCCCCCTCCTCTCGCTGACCAGTGGACCCAAGCCCCCCTAATGACCTTGCTTAACCTAACCTAAACCGGGTTTAACCCCAGAGACACTGACTGGTGGGCCCCTTTTGTCAGTTGACCAGTCAAACCCCTGACGCCAGCATGATGCAGTGCTGACGCAGTAAATCTTAATTCATGTCTATAAAATCCCAGTTCCCTCTCATTCTCGCAAATGCATGTTTAGGATGTCACCATGATACGTTCTACCGCTAATTGAACCTATTCCTTTGCATGACCTATCATTTTGTCACAGTAGTACGCAAACCACAATCCTAGCAGATGTAGGAGTTGGTTGATATCATGTGGCCCCTGCAACTGTTACAGCTTATTGCATGCTTAGAGTTGTTACCTGAGGCTATTTTGATGAGAGTCGGGATGGTAGTGATCATGTGAATGATGGTGGTAACGTGTTGGTGAATCTACCCTAAACAAAGGTGAACGATGAGAGGCTGTGTAGGAGTACACAGTGGGTTGTCTCGTTGAACACTGCCTTAGGCCCGAGTTCTTGTGTTGTTATCCAAGACCAAGAGTACGATCACACATTGGGCTCACTGACCCCTCTCGGCCTAGTACCTCACCCCGGACCAGTCCAGGAGTCGCAAGTAGTTCGCCCTTTAACGATCTCAAGCAGGTGGAACCAAGTTAAGTGGTTGGCGTAGGTTGTGGGCACGTTGAATCAAGTGATCATGATCGAGTTGAGCTTGATGGCGGTCACACAACGTTTGAGTCCGCATCGGAACAATCGGCCGGATTCCGACTGTGGTCCCAACTCAAATAGGCGACTCCCTAGGACTAGAGATGGTGCCGTGAGTGAAGTGTCGTGGCAGCATCCTCGCCGGTACTCGCTTGAAGGGTCCACTCCCAGGCGGTAACTGATGCGTGCGTGTGTGTAGCAGTACACCCCTGCAGGGTTAATGAACTATTCGAATAGCCGTGTCCGCGGTTATGGACTACTTGGAGACCTTTACTTGATCATAGATAACTTGAACCGGATACTTCTAAAACACACCAAGATAAGTGCGAGTGCTATGGCGTGCTTCCTCGTGGGGAAGTCGAGGAAGGCACCATAGTGGAGTATTGGTTGGAGACTGTTACTTGGACTCGTGTACGTTCTTACCTCTCTCTGGTACTCGTAGTTCAGGATTAGCCAAGTCAAAGCTGGCACTTCTGCAAGTGAAACCCCACCTCCCTTTACCTTGATACCTGTGCATGAGTAGTATAGTTCCTATGTAAGTCTTGCTGAGTATGACTTTGTACTCACGTTTGCTTATTCTATGTTTTAGAGACGAGACCACTGACCCTGATGGTGGCCTCTACCTTGAGCTCGACGTGGACCAATGTCGTATAGTTCCAGGCAGCAGCCTGTGCCCTTTGGAGGGTCGTTGTACTTTTCTGTCAGGCTTCTTAAGCCATTTGTTAAACTTGTCTTTACTAAGACATCATTTGCTTCCGTTGATGTTTGATGTAATGTTGGATCACATCCATGTGATCTCTTCTTGTAATACAACTATTATGTCTGCTCTGTTTAGCAGAAGTTATAAAGACTATGAGTTTGTAGAGTACATGTCGTGATTACCTGCTGTTTACACTGGACATGTATGCTGCGTGTATGATTATAACATGCATGTCTTAGTGTGGGGTTCGATAGCTTAGTTGTGTTCTTGCCGGCGGTCTTTTATACACCAAGTGTCCCTTAGATGTGTGCAGCTTGGGGCATCGCGATGCGATTGCTCGTGACTCTGTCACGTGGCACATTTTGTTGTATGATCGAGCCCGCCCGAGATCCCGACTAAGTGATCGGGCTGGAGTAAGTCTATGTAAGGGTTATGATCCAATCGATAACATGGTTGAGGCGACTTGTCTGTGAATATGGGATTCACCACCCATATCATTAGACTTGTGTGCGGACGATGAGGACCCATCTCAATTGATCATCCGGCCTGGATGGGATGCCCCTCACGTTCGATGCTTATCGAGAGTGATCTGTGCTTGGCCTTGTCTGCTTAGACAAGTGGGTACGGCTCTCGGCTCTCCATGTGATTGCATTGTGATCGGAATTACATACGCTAACCCCGGGTCCCGACAAATTCCAACCTAAATAGAAATTCAAAACAATGTGGAAAATAAAGCTGCTCCAAAATTATGAATTTTTTTCATTAAATGCATAAAAACAGCAGGTCATATTAAAAAATGAAATGAGGATTTATTAAACTGTTTTAATAATATAACCTAATAAAAACAGTAGCAAAATAGACCCATTTAATCCTTTAATAATTAAATGAAATTTATGAATTTATTTTAGCTTCAAACTTTTTGTAGCAGTACAACTAGGTGTAACACAAATAATGCTATTGGTTACATATTTTATAAAAGTCAGTTGGTTGCCAAACAAAAAGCAAACAGAAAAAGGAAAATAAGAAAATAAAAGAAAATGGAAAAGCTTAAAAGGTGCCCAGGACAACCCTTTCCCCCAGCTGGGCCACTCCCTCCTTTCTTTTTTTTCCTTGACCCCCCTGTCCGAGCCGGCTCCTCCCCCATCTCTCTCGATCTCGCATCTCTCCCCTCCTCCCCACCCGATCCAGATCGATCCCGCCCCCCTCTCCCTCCTGGACGCCGCCGGTCGCCACCCACTCCGGCGAGCCCCGGCCGCCGTCCGGCACCTCTCCGGCATTCCTGACTCCGCAGCTCCTCCTCCGCGAAGATCCATGGCTGCCCCCTCCTGCTGCACGGCTTCGGCCAACCTAGCCGCGGTGGCCACGGTGCGACGCACGGCCGCGCCGCCATGGTGACCGCCGCGGCTCCAGCGCCTCCCGGTGGTCGCCCCCGGCCACCTCCACGCCTCCAGACCGCCACCCTGCTCCCCCTGTGAGCCGCCCCGCCGGTCCTCTCCTTCCCCCTCCGTTCTGTGCCTTGTAGATGTACTCCGTCCGACGGCCGTCCCTTGCACACGCGCATTGGTCTGCTCGTGGCCACGGCCACCGGCCGCGCCCCTGCTGTCCCCTTTTGCTGCTGCGCTGATGAGTGCTGCGGCTGCTGCTTAACACGGCTGCTCTGCAGTAGCAATAGCCGCTACTTACTGCTGCTCTTGATGTTTCCTACTGCTGCTCACTACCACTTTTGACAAGAACAAAACAACAAGCAAACAAATTTTAACATGGGAAATTTTGGTAGGTGTAGAAAGTAGACATGACAAGGTTCAAGTGTTTCCACTGGATCAAATCTTTTTGATGCAAGGATTAAATCCTATGAAATTCACAAAATGTGAATTTATGTTGACGAAATAAATGACAGAAGAACGATTACGGTAATAGATACTTTAGAGCGTTTGATGAACAAGCTACATGGATTTGTCATGCCATCTAAGGGCATGGCGTGAAAGTTCACTTGATATAGTGCAAAACAGGTGTTGGATGCATCTCAATCCGAGCTACGGATCAACGACAATCATCAGACGAATTTTGCATCTTTTAATAATTCTGAGAATTAACGTTGGGCATCACTTTTCTGGCCAGGTTTTTATTGAGTAGATTAGCCCTAACCTAAATGCCATCCGTACCGGATTCGAGATCACCGAGGACTAATAAAGATTGGTATAGGACACAAGTTCATCGGAGGAGTGGAAGCCTAAAACGTAGCCTCCCGAACACGCCTAATGGATGTAAAACCGGAGTTTCTCCAGACTTACCAAAATTCAGTGAAATCCAAAAGGGAACAATGACATGTGGGCCCATCGAATCATTTAACTAAATTAAATGGATTAGATTAAACTAGGTGTGTATGACATGTGGGCCCCCTTGTCAGTGACACAGTTTTAGATAATGTTTTATTTAAATAATAAACAAAGTTTAGAAATTGGTTTAGACTTTGAAATTTAATATCTTTTAACCCGTAAGTCTGATTCAAAAACTTTATACATGAAAGTTTCTCAGAAAAATATAACGGATACGGATACACTACCCGTATACCCACCGCACCCCTCTAACATACCGAATGTGGAACATTTCTACTCCGGTTCATCTGTTTGTCAGACGACCGGAGCCGGTAAAACTTTCCGGATGAAAATGTTCTGAATACGAAAGTTGCTCAAAATGGTTCAACGATCACGGAGACACTATCCACATGTCTGTCAGATGTCTCTAACATTGCATACATGGAACCATCCCCCTCCGGATCATTGGTCCGGTAATCAACCGGTACTGATGAGTCATCCCCGGATAAATCCCTGCTGCGGGTAAATCACCGAACACCGCGTTAGAGCCCCGTTTATTTATATCTGCTATGTCATACAATTGTATTGCTATTATTGTTGTGTATTTATTGTTTCTCCCCCCTTTTTATTCTCTGATAGACACGTTTCTGTCGCCGACGACACCGTTGCCGAGTACCACTACTTCGTCGACAACCGTACCTCTACCGTCGAGCTTCCAGGCAAGCAGAGCCATTTCCTTCCCCAGATATCACCTATCTTTCCGTACATTTCTTGGACTAGGCATGGTTACTTCTGCTGCTACGTTACAATCCTATTCAATTGCATAGCATGTTTTTGTCGCCCCTTGATGTACCTTCCTTTAATCCTATGCTGCCTATTATTACTTATGCATTTTCAGCAGTAAACCCTGCGCATTGTTAGCTAGGTTTAGAATAGCGGGCCATGATCACTCTCGTGAGTGAAAGCGGATTACAAATATTATAACTGCAACAGGTACGGATCAATGCAGACGCCCTAGGGAACCTACAACGGCGAGACTCTACCGAGTCACTTCGAGTTTGACTTACGAGTGGACGGACTCGTATTTCACTCTCGTCGGCTCAGTAGCGTAGTATCACTGGGATGATACGAGGGTATTCCTCTTTAGTTCATTCCACTGGTGTCTCGGCACCACCGGGGTGATACGAGAATATTCCTCTTTAGTTCATTCCGCTGATGTCTCTGTCGAACCTCTTCAAGTGTACCATCGAGGGTGATTCTTCCTGGTTTCACTTGATGGTAGGCACTCGAATCAACTGGTGTCCTTACAGGTAAGGAGTCGGGTGACCCAACGGTGCCCGCACAGGTTATCTTAGCGGAACGACAGGTCAGGTGTAATCCATCGGTGTGCGGCGGGCCTGGTACTGTTCATGGCCGAAGGATTTCCTGTTGTACGAAAGTCGAGCTCTTCGGAGCAAACGCGAGACAAGGTAAGGAGACGGTTCACCTTGTTGGTAACCGCACGAGTTAGTGGGACGACAGGGCAGGCACCGACGTTACTGGTGGTCCTGACTGCTGTCGTTGTCCGCGACTCATTGAATAAGGGGCAACGGTAATGGTTGTCTCGTCAGAAAACTAATAAAATTCTTAACGGGTTCGGCGGATGACTTGAGTAGCCTTTTCGCTTGTACGCACTACCTATACGTGGGATTACGCGTTTGGGCGCCTCCGCAATGTAGCCTCGTTCGAAAGCTCTGAAAGACGTCCAGTTCAGCATTGCGGCAGGGACGGATCACGCTGCGTCGTTGGAATTCACCCTCATCGCAACGACCCGAAGAGCGAGGGGTGATAGGCCCATGACCCCCTTGCGCTTAGGGCTGTAGACCGGCGGGGAACTCTCTGATGAGTCGTAGTATGGACTGCGTTGTGTCGGATAGCCTCGGTGGGGTGCTCCCTAACCAGGTGTACGCCACCCTGGAGATCCGAGTGTGTAGTGTCACACTAGTGGACCCCTGCAGGGATGACAATCTATTCGAATAGCCGTGTCCACGATAACAGGACGCTTTATGCTGAAGCCAGATCCTACCACTACAAACTACTACTATTAAACTGTTGGTTCTGGGTTTTCTACCTCGCGAGGATGTCGAGGGAAGGAACTCGGAGGCATTGTTAATTATGATTACAACTTATTATTATACAATGCTGCAGCAACTTCTGCTGCATTGTTACTTTCATTACTGTTATATTAAACTGTTGGCTGATTTTTACCTCATTCTGCAAGACTCGTCGGAAGATGCTAGTCTTCGATAGGCCTAGCTTCTTACCCTTATTCTGATTTCTATCTTGCAGTCCACTATATATAGCCTCCCCTTTCCATTTGATACAAATTCATAAATGCTTAGTAGCGGACGTAAGACTCGCGGGTATGCTAGATACTCACCTGCTTTATTTCCCCCCTTTTTGTTTTTCCTGATCGGCCGCTGCAGTCGACGTTGGAGCCTTGGAGCCCAGAAGCAGGAGATCCCCGATGTCGACCACCGCAACATGAAGATCCCCGATGCCGTCTACGACGTCGAGTTCCCCTTTGACCAGGAGTGGTTTGGAGGTTCCCAGGCAGGAGGCCTCGCCTTTTCGATCGTTGTTGATATTTCTACTAGCCTTCTTAAGGCAACCTTGTATCATTGTGTCTGTACTCAGATACTATTGCTTCCGCTAACTTTGTGCTCTCGAGCTGTTGTATTCGAGCCCTCGTGACCCCTGGCTTGTATTAAACAGCTTGTATTATTTTACTTGTAGAGTTGTGTTGTGATATCTCACCGTGAGTCCCTGATCTCGATCGTGTACCTTGCGTGTATGATTACTTTACACGGTCGGATTTTGGGGGCGTCACAGATATTCTCACCATGGCACCCTAATCTCAGCCGTGTACCCTGCGTGTATGATTACTGTACATGGATTGATTTTGGTGGCGTGACATGTTATTAACAACTATTAAGTATTTTTATGCTCTATACCCATCTCCCATTCTGCATGGGAACACCGATTGGAGACATTCGAGACACGGACAACGAGAGCACTTACACCTTTATGTTCTTACTTTACTAATTTCAATACTAGATATATACTCTTGCTTGTTATTATCTTGTCTCAATTTATAGATTTTTCTTGTTGTACTCAAAAGTTCTACTTATGATTGATAGCATGTCACCACAAAAATTATATGTGTTGCCATTTTACCCACTCGAGGACGAACAATAATTAAGCTTGGGGATGTTGATACATCCCAAACATATCTATATTTTTTGCTTGTTCCATGCTTGTTTTGGTGACTTTGCTATATGTTTCAACGCGCTTTCATATCATTTACATCATATTTGGGACTAACATATTAACATAATGCTTGATGCTAGTTTTTCTCTGTTTTTTGTTTGTGCATTGCAAAAAAAGCTGAAAAATCAACATCGCCGAAAAAATCCAGAAATACCAACTTACTGGAAGACTCTACAAGCCCGAAGATGAGCCAGAGGGGGCCACCCCCTGGCCAGGTCGCCACACGGTGCGGCCTGGGCCTGGCCGCGCCGCCTGGTCGGGTGGGGCCACCCTTGGTGCCCATCTTTCGCCTGTATTTACACGCCGTTCCGAAAAACCGAAAACCAAATATTCGATAATTTCCTCAAGTTGCACTGTCCTCCCGCTCACTTCTGTCAAGAGAACTATTTTCTCAAGAAACACTTCATGTTTTCCAACAAACACTTAGCCTATGGTACGATGATGCTTACCCAACAATATCTTTGGAATATTCTACAAAGTAAAATTTGTCTGATTTGGGATCGAGTATGGTTGCAAACGTGTATCATCACATCCCAAATTTTAAAAAAACTGTAAGATGGGTTCCTTCTCGTGTCGTATCTCGTAAGACGTCACTTCAGCAGACTTTTGATGCGAATTTGTTTAAGTTTAAGCGGTTGTTTCTAAAGCGTAAGTTAACAAGGTAATGACAGTTCTATTAAGGTCATCATAGACCTTACTATGTCCAGCAAGGTTTGGTTGCATCTTTCCAACACATTGTATCTCTGCGGACTCTCAGGTAGTGTAATTTGTATCATGCACTCCTTGTTGAGCTCCAGGTATCAAATTTGGACCCACCACCTCCTTGGTATAACGGAATTCATAGAAAGATCCCCCTATTTCACAAATTTTCAAACATATCCTCATCCTACAATATGCGTCCATTAAGAAGATATGAGTTAGAGGACGCAAAAAAACACACCAGGGGGAATGAGGAAAGAGGTAGCCGTAGAGGAGATGTCATACAGATGGCTTTGACTTCATATGGGCGACTGGAAGCATGAAGTGCTTCACCTTTAGGGAAACTAACAACACTTGGAAGTGGCCTTGTTTTCATTTTTTTGTAAGACAATAAAAATAACAAGAAACTACTATGGCATAGCTAGACATGAATAGAGCATGCAAGTTAACTCTTTTACTACTATACTATAGAACTGCATTTTTTGATAGCAGCGATATCATTAGCGAGTCATATACTATTACCAACACTTGAAGATTCATATTTGTAGCAACCAATGGTGGTTCTACCAAGTCACCTCCCATGACAAGCTCAAGTGTTGCCGACACAACAACAGAACTGTGATAGGAAAGTATGATTTAGTAACACTGGATGCAATAGTATGGCCAATTATTTTTTTCAAATGATAAATAATTCCTACTATGCAGTTAATACTGCACAATACATTCCACTGTGATGTTGGCCTGGCATTCCTTCCTTATGTCTCCTCCTGGAAGAAAAGACAAATCAAATTTAACATAGTAATACTCTAGGCATTGAACAAAATATGGGGAAACAGTTCTTTTCTCTTACTCGTGGACCATCTTAGGAATTAGGGCATGGGGAGGGCGAATCGCGGCTACGACTGCGGGCCGGCCTGGTGCGCCGCCGGCCCAGCTCCTCCCCGAGTGGCGAAGGGACGGCGTGGATGGGGTGCAGCGCGGCCCGTGGGCCAGCTTCAAGGCTCGGCGCACTGGGCCTCGGGAACTTAGGGAGTGGATACTGGTCCATCCAGACCCAGCTCGATGGTTTTGGGTCCGAAGCCACATCGCTCTCCCTGTCGAACCCTATCTCGCGACGCCCGTCGGATTGCCGCCGTCCCGCCGCCGCCGGTCCTCTCCCGCTCCTTCCGCGATGTGCTGATGACGCGCGCGCCGGGAGATGGCCACCCCCGACCGAAGCGCGCTCTGCCTTCACCCCTGTCTAACACCCGCGCCCCGCCTACGCCGGCGGCCGGATCTGAAGCCCCTTGCCAGACCTCATATCCCCCGCCGCGGGACTCGCGCCCCCGTCGGCGTCTTCGCACCCCTACCCGACGACGGATAGGGAGGGCCGTGACCCCCGCCTCCCCCTGCCTGGCTCCCCCGGCGACATCCGCCGCCTGGCGGACCCCCGTCGCGAGCAGGAGCTCCGGGAGGAGCTGCAGCGGCTGCAGGCGCATACGGCCGTCAGGGACGCCGCCCTCTCTGTCGTGGGAAAGTCACAGCAGATGTCCGAACAGTCGAAGTTAACATGGGACCTTTGCTGCAAGGAAATTTCATCGAGAGAGTCGACATGGACAAGAGACTCAGCGATTTACCCAGGTTTCAGCCCCTCTTTGTCTCGGGGTAAAAGCCTACTCATGCTTCTTCTTATTATGGCTTCTGAATCTCGAAAGAAGAGTCGGATCATCGATTACAAGAGAGACGGCTCGCAACCTTGATATCGAGGTGATCTAGGTTACGCCGACTAGTGTCTAGTCCTATCTGAGATTGAGATTGTTCTTTGGCCCTGGATCCCATGGATCTCGGCTTATAAAGGCACCGGCTCCCGGGATTCTGCGAGTACAACTCCGACACGAGGTGCAGTCCTATTCTACTTTAAAAATATTCCATGAGCTATACAAGGTAAGTAGAATTCCTTCTATGGCTTCGATCTTATTTCCTTAGTGCAGCCGGCCCGTGGCCGGGTCTTCTTTGTGGGCCTTCCGTAGGTGAGTTGACCCATAGATCTAATGTCGGGTCATGGGCATAGTCCATCCCCCAGACATTAGCCTCCAATATTGGTGTTATGCTTTAGTCTTCACATCAATCTTGTCACCATCGTGGTTGCCGACTCCCTAATTTGATTTGATCGACTCTCATATCCTTTTGACACTTGCAAGGAGTCGGTGCCAATCTTCTATTATCTCTTTGTTTCATCTTCCAACTAAAAAATTTCTTTTGACTTTTTCAGTCAAAGATCTGATATGGTTTTATGATTACACTACCCAAATTTCCCCCTTCTTCTCATGAGAGGGGAGAGTTCTTGATTCATATCCAGACGTTTCGTCACTGGATCAAACTCCCTAAGTCTTTTACTCAACTTGTGATCGAGTCAAGGCCTTCAGGTCTTTGGCTCCTCTCTAGGGATGTCCTCGTGGACCCGTTTGGGTGGCTACCAGCTTTTCTAGCCACAACTCCATGTTCTTGGAGAAAGGATGGAAAACTTTTCTTCGTTCCAGGAACATCTCAAGGGGAGAGACCATTATCTTTAGATATGATGGTAGTGACACCTTGTGGGCTAGAATCTTTGATTTGGATGGTGACCGAGCCGGCTGCTGCATGGAGAGTTCATGTATCAGTGATGAAAAGTTCTACAACAATAATGAAGAAGAAGTCGAAAACTCTTCCCCTGAAGATGAAGCCGACTCTGAAGACAACGAGTGAAGCTGTTGTTTTTTACTTTAGTAGTATTTTGCCGAATTTGGCTTTTAATTTCCTGCAATCTAGGGATCCTTTCTTTTTATGTAAGACTAAGCTGTTTGATGAATGGAAATTATAAATTACCATCGAATCTATAAGTCGGTTTTTATTCCTGACTTTGAATATTTTTTGCCCGAATTCATGAATACTGATATCCTTCATGATGTCTGTATCTGTAGCCTCCTGAGTCGATTCAGAATATCTGTGTATTAGTGATCGACTCATAGAATAGATCGACTTGTAGCCCCCATGAGTTGGTGTGGTCACATTTGTGAGCCATACCAGGTCATATGTAATTTTTTGAAGTTATACTCCCCAAGAATTGGTATGATCATTGTGGCGTCGTGCCAAATTTTTGAATAAGAAAATTTTGAAGTGTTACTCCCCAAGAGTCGGTGTGTGCGTCTGGGTGTTGTATCGAGTATTTGCTTGAGAAGAAACTTCGAAGTGTAGTCCCCAAGAGTCGGCCAAAACATCATAGCGTCGTGTCGGGTCTTTGAGAAGATTTTTGAAGTGTAGTCCCCATGTCGGGACCCGGGGTTAGCGTATGCAAGTCCCGTTACGACACAATCATATGGAGAGCCGAGAGCCGTACCCACTTGTCTAAGCAGACAAGGCCAAGCACAGAACGCTCTCGGAAAGCATCGAACGTGTAACACCCTCACTGTCAGTGAACAGTAATCACTGTTACTGTTCATCTGTACCGTTCAAAATTTTTGCTTTAATCAAATGGTTCAGTTCAAATTCAAATTCCCCTTTGATATGGTGGCAAGCAAAGTGAACCATGGACCTTGATCATCATGGATGAAAACAAAGTCCAAGCCATTTGAGTTGAAATTCAAACAAACCCTAAAATGCCTTCTTATGAATATTAAAAATTATGGTGACAATAAATATTTTCCAAAAATCTTGGAACCACTTTTATAAATGCTCAAATAATCACTGGACCAAAACCATATGGGTTTGGGTATTTATAGTGCTATGGAAAATTCTTAACAATTCAAAACAGTGGCCAAAATCCCTATTTAAATCATTTAATATTTAAATCAAATATTAAATGACTTTTATTATTGCCCAATATTTTTGTGGCAGTAATATATAGTGTGACAATAAATGTGGGATACATCCCATATTTTACAAAATGCCTAGATGAATAAAATTATTACAAAAGAAATAAACAGAAAAGAATATAACAAAAATAAAAGAAAAAGGAACCTAGCCTACCCAACCCCCCTCCTACTGGGCCACCCCGGCCCAGCTAACCCCAGCCCACGCCGAAACCGGCCTGAGTGGCCCAACCCCCATCTATCCCCTACCTCCCGCTACAGTGGGATGGCCATGGCGTGGAGGCCATCCCCTGGCTGCACACCGGCCGGCTGCCGTCGTGGCGCCCATCCCCTGGTTGCCGTCGACGATAAGGAGGCCCCGTGACCCAACCCTAACCCTAGAACCCGCCCTCCCCATCTCCTCGCCCCCTGTTCTTCTCGCCCGCCCCGCCCGAGCCGCCCGTGGGCACGCGGTTGACGCCGGCGTGGCCACCGGCCGCCTCAGGCCGCGCCACCAAGCCCGGAAGCTTCGCCGTGCTCCGCGCAATTGAACCCCCCTTCCAATTCGGGCAGGGGCGCCTCCAAGCCGACGCCACGGTCATCTTCTTCCGCTCCGGTCACCACGGCGCCGACGCACGATTCGACCTCCCCAAGCCTTCCCCGAGCCCGCCTTGCTCCTCTACACGACCTCTGTGAGCTGCTGCGTCGAACGCCCCTCTTCCCCCCTCGTTTAGCCGCCCGGGGCGTCGTGCCCGTGAGCCCCCTGCACCGGCCGCCGCGGGCCGTGTCGCCGCCGTCGTGCCACGCCTCCTCCGCCCGCGCTAGCTACGTGAATGGGTGCGGCTCGTTCGGCTCCTTCGAACCAGCCCTCCCACGCTTCTTTTGGTCGCCGGGCTCGGGCGCTAGGTCGCCGCCGGTGAACCCCCTCGCCGCCGGCGTGGTCGCGACGGGCTGGCAGTGGCCTGGGTGCCACTGACCCGGGGGCCCCGCCTCGCTAATCCCCTGTTAGTTGGCTAACCAGACACTGACAGTGGGCCTACCCCCCCTTAAACCCCATTTAATTAAACCATATAACTGTTAATTAGTCCCTGTTAGGATGACAGATGGGTCCCACTTGTAAGTAGTTAAAGGAAATGAATTTATAATAATATCAGTGTATGACATGTGGGCCCTGGCATTTTTTTTAATTAATCTAAAATGATTTATGACATGTGAGGCTGACCAGTGGGTCCCCTCTGTCAGCTTGACCAGTCAACTGTGTTATGGATAATGTTCTGTTGAATAAATAAAAGAAATGCAAAATTGATTATAAATTGGTTTATAAGTGATTTAAACTTTGAAAATTCATATAAAATAATCCGTAACTCGGATCGAAAAACTTTATACATGAAAGTTGATCAGAAAAATATAACGAATACGGATACGCTATCCGTATGTCTACCACACCCCCCTAACACACCGATCATCGACATTCCCCCCTCCGGGCTGTCTGTCGATAATTTCCGGTACCGATAAAAAGTACCCGGATGAATTTATTCCGAACACGAAAGTTGTCTGGAATGGTTCAACTAACACGGATACACCCCCCTTATGTTTGTACGGTACCCACGACACCTCCGGCTTGATCCTTCCCCCTCCGGACACCCTGTCCGGTAATCACCCGGAGCTGGTAATTCATCCCCGGATGAATTCCCGCTCCGAGCAACGTGCATTGCACTGCGTTAGAACACCGTTAACTTTTCATCTGTCATGTCATGCATATGTTTGTATATCATTGTTGTGTATTTACTGTTTCCTCCCCCCCCTTAATCTTCGGTAGACCACGCTGCTACCGCCGACTACACTGCTGCCGGGTACGACTACTTCGTCGACGACCCGACCCCTACCGTCGAGCTTGCAGGCAAGCAGAGCCATTCTCTTCCCCAAATATCGCCTACCTTTCCGTACTTTCTTGCACTAGGCATTGTTACTGCTGCTGCTACGTTATACTCCTATTCAATTGCATAGCCTGATTTTGTCGCCCCTTGATGTACCTTTCCTTTATCCTATGCTGCCTATTATTACTTATGCATTATTCAGCAGTGAGCCCTGCGCATTGTTAGCTAGGAATTGATAGCGGGCCGTGATCACCCAGGGGGTGAACACGGATACAATATATACAACTGCACAGGTACGGTACAATGCAGACACCGCCAAAGGCCCCTATCTGGGTTATGCCTAGTCACCTCAAGTGTGAGCTATCAAGGAGTAATCCTTGTACTCCACTCGAGGCTGGCTTTGTCTTGCCGCCATAGGGTCCTGAACAGCGGTTGTCCTTAAGGTAAGAAGTCGGGCGACCCAACGGTGCCCGCGAGAGGTATATCGTCGGGAACGACAGGGAGGGTACGACCGACGTTACTGGCGTGCTTGGCCCCTGCTCGTATCTCGCGAGGGTTACCAAACCACGAAAGGCGAGCTCTACCAAGAGCACACGCGAGACAAGGTAAGGAGACGGTTCACCTTGTTGGTAACCGCAGTGACTTGGTGGGACGACAGGGCAGGCACCGATGTACTGGTGGTCCTGACTGCTGTCGTTGACCGCGGGTCGGTTAAGTCGAGGCAATGATAACGGTTGTCACGCAGGTTAATTAAAATGCTAAATGGTTCGGCGGATGACTTGAGAGGCCCGTTGGTCTGTACGCACTACCTACACGTGGGATTACGGTGTGGGCCCTCCGCGTCGTAGTTTGTCCGAAAGCTCTTCAGACGTCAGCAGTACTGCGGCCTGATCGCCGGGAAGTGGTCTTGTCTTTTTGCTGCAGCAGGTGTGTTTGGATTTGCTTTTACTTCACCGGCCAGACTCGCACCGTGCAGGAGCGTGCAAGGGTGAGGGACCTAGACCCCTTGGCGCATAGGATATAGTCCGGCGGATGGCCTCTCTGTTGAGCCTAGGATGGGCTGCGTCGTGTCGGACAGCCTCGGTGGGGCGTTCCCTAACAAGGTTCACGCCACCCTGGAGATCCGAGCGTGCAGGCTGAACAGTAGTGCACCCCTGCAGGGAGTTTAATCTATTCGAATAGCCGTGTCCACGGTAACAGGACGCTTTATGCTGAAGCTGGATCTTACCACTAGAAACTATTATTATTAAACTGTATGGTTCCGGGTTCTCTTCCTCGCTGGGATGTCGAGGAGGTGAACTCGGGGGCATTATCATTATTGTTATTCATTACAACTTATATTATACAATGTTGCAGCAACTTCTGCTTCGTTGTTACTTATGCCTTATATGAACTGTTGGCTGATTCTTACCTCATGCTGCAAGACAACGTCGGAAGTTGCTAGTCTTCGATAGGCCTAGCTTCTTACCCTTATTCTGATTTCTATCTTGCAGTCCACTATATACAGCCTCTTCCTTCCGTTGATACAATGCATAATGCTTAGTAGCGGACGTAAGACTCGCGGGTATACTAGATACTCACCTGCTTTATTTCCTTTACTGTTTTGCCTGATCGGCCGCTGCAGTCGACGTTGGAGCCCAGGAGCAGGAGTACCCCGGAGGAGGATACTACTACGTCGAGACCCCCGCTGACCAGGACCAGGAGTAGTTTCGGAGGCTCCCAGGCAGGAGGCCTTGCCTTTTCGATCTGTATCTCTGATGTTATTTGTGCTAGCCTTCTTAAGGCAAAACTTGACTAACTATGTCTGTACTCAGATATTATGGCTTGTATAACTTATGTATTCGGGTCCGCGTGACCCCCTTTATTGTAACATATTGGTTTATCCTTTTGTGTTTAGTGTTGTGCTGTGATATTCTCACCGTGGCACCCTAATCTCAGTCGTGTACCCTGCGTGTATGATTACTGTACACGGATTGATTTTGGGGGCGTCACAAGTTGGTATCAGAGCCGACTGCCTGTAGGAAGCCACCCTACCACTACCTGGTCGAAGTTGAGTCTAGACTTTGAAAAACTATTTTTGCTAACTAAATATTTGGCTTACGGGCCCACATCGATGTCACTACGTGTGATATCTATGGTGTTAGGATCCTTTTCTCCTTACCTATGCTCTGGGAATCTGCTCTCTTTTCCTTGCTGGTAAGTTTTAAAAAAAGATCTGGCATTAGGATCACGTTCTCTTGATTCCACCCGATGTTTTTATGGTGCATCCCCCATTGATCGAGTCGTGTCGCAGGAGTCGTACGCCAGATCCCAGACCGCGGATCCCATTCTCATTCTGGGCAGGCCGCGCGTTCTCTGGCATCAACTGCTGTGGCCAACAGTTTTCTTGCGGCGTGATTGACATAGTGGAATCTATGTCGCGTCGTGTAATCCTTACCGCGGTCTGCGCGCCGCCTAGTGTGTCCTTTTTCCTTAATTTCTACGACGTTACGCTGCCCGATTTTCGGTTGATTCTACGTGTGGATGTGTATGTCTTATATGACTACTCCTATATATCCGCGCCTCCTCTTTGTTGTCGCTTTACCTCTTACTCGTTTCCGGTATTTCGTTAAGATGTTCATCGCTGAAATACCCCTGTTAAATTCTAGCAGGATGGCTGGTCGTGGTGGTCGTGGTCGTGGTCGTGGTGCCAAAGATCCACCTCCGCCGCCGGACTACATGGCCGCGATGATGCAGCAGTTTCAGATGAACCAAGTGTTTATGCAAGGAGTCATAGATCAGCTCCAGAATCAGAATCAGAACCAGAACCAGCACCAGAACCAACCGCCTGTGGTTACTCTGCGGGATTTCATGCGTCTCAATCCCCCTCTCTTCCACCAACCGGAACAGCCGCTGGATGCTGATGATTGGCTTCGTGACATCACTCGTCAGCTGGAGTTCGCTAATGTGAGCGCTGCCGATTATGTCACCTTCGCATCCTATTTCCTGCGTGGCCCCGCTGCCCAGTGGTGGGACACTTACAAGGGCTCGCTAGCTGAAGGGACTGTCGTCACCTGGAACGACTTCAAGACTGCCTTCCGTGCACGTTATGTCCCCAAGGCGATTATGAACCGTATGAAGGCCGAGTTCCGCAACCTCGTTCAGGGCAACAAAACTGTCGAGGCTTACCAGAGGGAATTCCTCTGCCTCTCCCGCTATGCTGCAAGTGACCTACCCAATGATGCAAGTAGGCAAGAGAAGTTCCGTGATGGACTCAACCCAGATCTCCAGCTTGCACTGGCTTTGCACGTCTTCCCCGACTTTGCCACCATGGTGAATCAGACTATCACTCTGGAGACCGCTCAGCTTAAGTTCGGTGGTTTGCCCAAGCGCCCCCGTGATGCTGGCTCATCTTCGGGCACAGCACAGAAGCAGCGCGTTTGGCTTCCACACAGTGTGTTTCGTCCAACTACCCCGGCAGCAAGGCCGTCGTATGTTGCACCCCGTCTGCCTCCGCCCCCGCTGAGACAGCCGAAGACTGAGACTGCAACTCTCCGTCCGCAAGATGGCCTGTGTTTCAAGTGCCGTCAGCCAGGCCATATTTCCAGAGACTGCCCTCAGCGACAGAATCAACTGGTAGTTCACCCTGCTGGCCGCGGAAATGGTCGTGGCAACAATGGGACCCTCAACTATAATACTGGGTCAAATCCTCATGCTCGTGGTCATGCTTACAACATTGATGTTGAGGCAGCTCAGGAACAGCCCGCTACTGTGATGGGTACACTCCTCGTTAACTCAATACCTGCTTCTGTTTTATTTGATACAGGAGCATCGCATTCATTTATGTCTGGAACATTTTCTTCTAATCATGGCATTTACCACGAAAAGATGCATACCCCCTTAATAGTCCGTACTCCCGGTACCCAGTGTCGTGTCGACATGGTTGCACCTAACCTCACTGTCGAGATCGAGAGATTTGAGTTCATGGTTTCTCCGCACATTCTGAAAACCTCCACCATCGACCTTATCCTTGGCATGGATTGGCTAAAAACCCACAATGCCGCACTTTATTGTGGCACCAAGGTCATCCAACTTTTTCATCCTTCTGGCGCGATTTTGAGTCACACTGCCGTTGTGTCGATGAATGCCGAAGCTCGTATATATGCCTTGAATGCCTTGAATGTCGCACCTCTCGAAGGGATTGAGAAAGTCCCAATCGTTTGTGATTTTACCGACGTATTCCCAGAAGAACTGCCGGGGATACCCCCGATTAGGGAAGTTGAATTCGTCATCGACTTGAAGCCTGGCACAGTCCCTATTGCCAAGCGCCCATATAAGATGCCACCTCACCACCTCCTTGAATTGAAGAAGGAGATTGACACGGCCCTTGAGAAAGGCTTCATCCGTCCTAGTTCCTCTGCTTGGGGAGCACCTTCGCTCTTTGTCAAGAAGAGTGATGGCACGAACCGTTTGGTCCAAGATTACCGACCTATCAACCAAGCCACGATACAGAACAAGTACCCCCTCCCTCGGATCAATGATCTTTATGATCAACTTGCTGGATCCACGGTGTTTTCAAAACTCGACTTAAGGTTGGGTTACCATCAGATCCGGGTCCGTGATGAGGACATCCCGAAGACTGCATTCATTACTCGCTATGGGTCATACGAGTACACTGTCATGTCCTTTGGCTTGACGAATGCACCAGCCACCTTCTCCAGATTGATGAACTATATATTCATGGAATACCTCGACAAGTTTGTCGTGGTTTATCTGGATGATATATTGATTTACTCCAAGACCGATGCAGAACATGCTGAACATCTTCGCCTTATACTTGAAAAGCTTCGAGAACACAAACTCTATGCTAAGTATTCTAAGTGTGAGTTCTGGCTTCCCGAAGTAACCTACCTTGGTCATGTGATTTCCAAGGATGGCGTTGCCGTCAACCCCGAACGTATCCAGGCTATTCTTGACTGGACTCCGCCCAGGACTGTCAAGCAAGTCCGAAGTTTCCTCGGCCTTGCCAGCTATTGCCGCCGTTTTGTTGAGAACTTCTCCAAGATTGCCAGGCCTCTGACTAACCTGCTTCACAAAGGCGTCAAGTTTGAGTGGACAGATAAATGTCAGGAAAGTTTCCAGGCCCTCAAGGACAAGCTCACTTCTCCCCCAGTGCTTGCTCCGCCCGATACTCAGAAGGACTTTGTGATATATTGCGACGCATCTCGTCAAGGATTAGGCCGTGTCCTAATGCAAGAGCGCAAAGTGATTGCTTATGGCTCTCTTCAGTTGCGTGCTCACGAAGAAAACTATCCAACTCATGATCTTGAATTGGCAGCAGTAATTTATGCATTGAAGCTGTGGCGACATTACCTCGTCGGTAATCGTTGCGAGATCTTCACCGACCACCAAAGCCTGAAGTACCTGTTTACGCAACCAGACCTGAATCTCCGCCAACAGAGATGGCTCGAGACAATAGCCGACTATGACGTGGGAATTTCTTACACCCCTGGCAAAGCTAATGTGGTGGCCGATGCCTTAAGCCGCAAAGCCTATTGTAGTGAACTTGAAGTTCAGGTGCAACAACCACGTCTGTATGCAGAACTCCGCAAGCTGAACATCGAAATTGTTCCGCAGGGATATGTGAACTCCCTGGTGGTCCAACCAGACCTCGACACCCGCATCAAGACGGTACAACATTATGACTCTGACATTTGGAAGATTAAGCGTCGTGTCGCGCGCGGAGAGCCCTCATTCTTCACTATTGATGCAAATGATGATAATGCGGTGTACTTCAAGGGTCGTTTAGTGGTTCCGGTAGCCAAGGCCAACCTGAATTACGCCTCTGATGTCATGAAAGAAGCTCATGATACACCTTTGTCGATTCACCCTGGTAGTACCAAGATGTACCAAGACATTCGTCAGCGGTACTGGTGGTCCAACATGAAACAAGACATTGCTCGTTATGTTGATGAGTGTGACGTTTGTCGTCGCGTGAAAGCCGAACATCAAAGACCTGCTGGTACTCTGCAACCACTCTCTATTCCTGAATGGAAATGGGACAAGATTGAAATGGACTTCGTCACCGGATTTCCCCGATCACAGAAAGGTCATGATGCCATCTTTGTCGTCATCGACCGATTCTCCAAGGTTGCCCACTTTCTGCCTGTCAAGGAGACGATCTCTGCTAGTCAGTTAGCAGACTTGTATGTTTCCAGAATTGTGTCGCTCCACGGTATTCCGTTGGAGATCAGTTCCGACCGAGGCAGCATTTTCACCTCTAAGTTCTGGGATAGTTTCCAAGAAGCTATGGGCACTCACCTAAATTTCAGCACCGCTTATCACCCCCAGTCGCAAGGCCAAGTCGAACGAGTCAACCAAGTACTTGAAGATATCCTTCGAGCGTGTGTCATTTCATTCGGTAAGAAGTGGGAGGAATCTCTTCCATTTGCCGAATTCTCGTACAACAATAGCTATCAAGCTAGTCTGAAGATGGCACCCTTTGAAGTTCTCTATGGACGTAAGTGTCGAACCCCTCTGAATTGGTCCGAAACTGGAGAACGAACCCTCATTGGTCCGGACATTATTCAGCATGCCGAAGATCAGGTTCGCGTTATTCGTGAACACTTGAAAGCTGCTCAGTCCCGTCAGAAGAGCAACTATGACCGCAAACACAAAGAAATGGTCTATCAACCTGGTGAATACGCGTACCTTCGTGTCACTCCCATGAGGGGCACTCATCGTTTCGGAATCAAAGGCAAGTTAGCTCCTCGCTACATTGGCCCATTCCGTATTCTTTCCAGAAGTGGACCAGTGGCATACCGTTTGGAATTGCCGCTGAACCTCTCTCAAGTCCACGATGTATTCCACGTGTCACAACTCCGACGCTGCTTCAAGGACCCTATTCGCGAAGTGGAACATGATATGATTGAGCTGCAGCAGGACTTGACTTATCAAGAACATCCGAGCCGCATTCTCGATCAGTCTGAACGTCGAACCCGCAACAAGACCGTCAAGTTCCTCAAAGTTCAGTGGTCGAATCATTCTGAAGATGAAGCCACTTGGGAACGCGAAGATCGTCTTCGTGAAGAATACCCCGATCTTTTCACCTCTACCACTTAAATTCTCGGGACGAGAATTCTTTTAGTGGGGGAGATTTGTAACACCCTCACTGTCAGTGAACAGTAATCACTGTTACTGTTCATCTGTACCGTTCAAAATTTTTGCTTTAATCAAATGGTTCAGTTCAAATTCAAATTCCCCTTTGATATGGTGGCAAGCAAAGTGAACCATGGACCTTGATCATCATGGATGAAAACAAAGTCCAAGCCATTTGAGTTGAAATTCAAACAAACCCTAAAATGCCTTCTTATGAATATTAAAAATTATGGTGACAATAAATATTTTCCAAAAATCTTGGAACCACTTTTATAAATGCTCAAATAATCACTGGACCAAAACCATATGGGTTTGGGTATTTATAGTGCTATGGAAAATTCTTAACAATTCAAAACAGTGGCCAAAATCCCTATTTAAATCATTTAATATTTAAATCAAATATTAAATGACTTTTATTATTGCCCAATATTTTTGTGGCAGTAATATATAGTGTGACAATAAATGTGGGATACATCCCATATTTTACAAAATGCCTAGATGAATAAAATTATTACAAAAGAAATAAACAGAAAAGAATATAACAAAAATAAAAGAAAAAGGAACCTAGCCTACCCAACCCCCCTCCTACTGGGCCACCCCGGCCCAGCTAACCCCAGCCCACGCCGAAACCGGCCTGAGTGGCCCAACCCCCATCTATCCCCTACCTCCCGCTACAGTGGGATGGCCATGGCGTGGAGGCCATCCCCTGGCTGCACACCGGCCGGCTGCCGTCGTGGCGCCCATCCCCTGGTTGCCGTCGACGATAAGGAGGCCCCGTGACCCAACCCTAACCCTAGAACCCGCCCTCCCCATCTCCTCGCCCCCTGTTCTTCTCGCCCGCCCCGCCCGAGCCGCCCGTGGGCACGCGGTTGATGCCGGCGTGGCCACCGGCCGCCTCAGGCCGCGCCACCAAGCCCGGAAGCTTCGCCGTGCTCCGCGCAATTGAACCCCCCTTCCAATTCGGGCAGGGGCGCCTCCAAGCCGACGCCACGGTCATCTTCTTCCGCTCCGGTCACCACGGCGCCGACGCACGATTCGACCTCCCCAAGCCTTCCCCGAGCCCGCCTTGCTCCTCTACACGACCTCTGTGAGCTGCTGCGTCGAACGCCCCTCTTCCCCCCTCGTTTAGCCGCCCGGGGCGTCGTGCCCGTGAGCCCCCTGCACCGGCCGCCGCGGGCCGTGTCGCCGCCGTCGTGCCACGCCTCCTCCGCCCGCGCTAGCTACGTGAATGGGTGCGGCTCGTTCGGCTCCTTCGAACCAGCCCTCCCACGATTCTTTTGGTCGCCGGGCTCGGGCGCTAGGTCGCCGCCGGTGAACCCCCTCGCCGCCGGCGTGGTCGCGACGGGCTGGCAGTGGCCTGGGTGCCACTGACCCGGGGGCCCCGCCTCGCTAATCCCCTGTTAGTTGGCTAACCAGACACTGACAGTGGGCCTACCCCCCCTTAAACCCCATTTAATTAAACCATATAACTGTTAATTAGTCCCTGTTAGGATGACAGATGGGTCCCACTTGTAAGTAATTAAAGGAAATGAATTTATAATAATATCAGTGTATGACATGTGGGCCCTGGCATTTTTTTTAATTAATCTAAAATGATTTATCACATGTGAGGCTGACCAGTGGGTCCCCTCTGTCAGCTTGACCAGTCAACTGTGTTATGGATAATGTTCTGTTTAATAAATAAAAGAAATGCAAAATTGATTATAAATTGGTTTATAAGTGATTTAAACTTTGAAAATTCATATAAAATAATCCGTAACTCGGATCGAAAAACTTTATACATGAAAGTTGATCAGAAAAATATAACGAATACGGATACGCTATCCGTATGTCTACCACACCCCCCTAACACACCGATCATCGACATTCCCCCCTCCGGGCTGTCTGTCGATAATTTCCGGTACCGATAAAAAGTACCCGGATGAATTTCTTCCGAACACGAAAGTTGTCCGGAATGGTTCAACTAACACGGATACACCCCCCTTATGTTTGTACGGTACCCACGACACCTCCGGCTTGATCCTTCCCCCTCCGGACACCCTGTCCGGTAATCACCCGGAGCTGGTAATTCATCCCCGGATGAATTCCCGCTCCGAGCAACGTGCATTGCACTGCGTTAGAACACCGTTAACTTTTCATCTGTCATGTCATGCATATGTTTGTATATCATTGTTGTGTATTTACTGTTTCCTCCCCCCCCTTAATCTTCGGTAGACCACGCTGCTACCGCCGACTACACTGCTGCCGGGTACGACTACTTCGTCGACGACCCGACCCCTACCGTCGAGCTTGCAGGCAAGCAGAGCCATTCTCTTCCCCAAATATCGCCTACCTTTCCGTACTTTCTTGCACTAGGCATTGTTACTGCTGCTGCTACGTTATACTCCTATTCAATTGCATAGCCTGATTTTGTCGCCCCTTGATGTACCTTTCCTTTATCCTATGCTGCCTATTATTACTTATGCATTATTCAGCAGTGAGCCCTGCGCATTGTTAGCTAGGAATTGATAGCGGGCCGTGATCACCCAGGGGGTGAACACGGATACAATATATACAACTGCACAGGTACGGTACAATGCAGACACCGCCAAAGGCCCCTATCTGGGTTATGCCTAGTCACCTCAAGTGTGAGCTATCAAGGAGTAATCCTTGTACTCCACTCGAGGCTGGCTTTGTCTTGCCGCCATAGGGTCCTGAACAGCGGTTGTCCTTAAGGTAAGAAGTCGGGCGACCCAACGGTGCCCGCGAGAGGTATATCGTCGGGAACGACAGGGAGGGTACGACCGACGTTACTGGCGTGCTTGGCCCCTGCTCGTATCTCGCGAGGGTTACCAAACCACGAAAGGCGAGCTCTACCAAGAGCACACGCGAGACAAGGTAAGGAGACGGTTCACCTTGTTGGTAACCGCAGTGACTTGGTGGGACGACAGGGCAGGCACCGATGTACTGGTGGTCCTGACTGCTGTCGTTGACCGCGGGTCGGTTAAGTCGAGGCAACGATAACGGTTGTCACGCAGGTTAATTAAAATGCTAAATGGTTCGGCGGATGACTTGAGAGGCCCGTTGGTCTGTACGCACTACCTACACGTGGGATTACGGTGTGGGCCCTCCGCGTCGTAGTTTGTCCGAAAGCTCTTCAGACGTCAGCAGTACTGCGGCCTGATCGCCGGGAAGTGGTCTTGTCTTTTTGCTGCAGCAGGTGTGTTTGGATTTGCTTTTACTTCACCGGCCAGACTCGCACCGTGCAGGAGCGTGCAAGGGTGAGGGACCTAGACCCCTTGGCGCATAGGATATAGTCCGGCGGATGGCCTCTCTGTTGAGCCTAGGATGGGCTGCGTCGTGTCGGACAGCCTCGGTGGGGCGTTCCCTAACAAGGTTCACGCCACCCTGGAGATCCGAGCGTGCAGGCTGAACAGTAGTGCACCCCTGCAGGGAGTTTAATCTATTCGAATAGCCGTGTCCACGGTAACAGGACGTTTTATGCTGAAGCTGGATCTTACCACTAGAAACTATTATTATTAAACTGTATGGTTCCGGGTTCTCTTCCTCGCGGGGATGTCGAGGAGGTGAACTCGGGGGCATTATCATTATTGTTATTCATTACAACTTATATTATACAATGTTGCAGCAACTTCTGCTTCGTTGTTACTTATGCCTTATATGAACTGTTGGCTGATTCTTACCTCATGCTGCAAGACAACGTCGGAAGTTTCTAGTCTTCGATAGGCCTAGCTTCTTACCCTTATTCTGATTTCTATCTTGCAGTCCACTATATACAGCCTCTTCCTTCCGTTGATACAATGCATAATGCTTAGTAGCGGACGTAAGACTCGCGGGTATACTAGATACTCACCTGCTTTATTTCCTTTACTGTTTTGCCTGATCGGCCGCTGCAGTCGACGTTGGAGCCCAGGAGCAGGAGTACCCCGGAGGAGGATACTACTACGTCGAGACCCCCGCTGACCAGGACCAGGAGTAGTTTCGGAGGCTCCCAGGCAGGAGGCCTTGCCTTTTCGATCTGTATCTCTGATGTTATTTGAGCTAGCCTTCTTAAGGCAAAACTTGACTAACTATGTCTGTACTCAGATATTATGGCTTGTATAACTTATGTATTCGGGTCCGCGTGACCCCCTTTATTGTAACATATTGGTTTATCCTTTTGTGTTTAGTGTTGTGCTGTGATATTCTCACCGTGGCACCCTAATCTCAGTCGTGTACCCTGCGTGTATGATTACTGTACACGGATTGATTTTGGGGGCGTCACAGAACGTGAGGGGCATCCCATCTAGGCCGGATGATCAACTGAGATGGGTCCTCATCGTCCGCACACAAGTATAAATGATATGGGTGGTGAACTCCCATATTCATAGACAAGTATCCTCAACATACTCTCAATTGTATTATAACACTTACATAGACTTACTCCAGCCCGATCACTTAGTCGGGGTCTAGGGCGGGCTCGATCATACATCAAAGTGTGCACGTGACGGAGTCACGAGCAATCGCATCGCGATGCCCCAAGCTGCGCACATCTAAGGGCCACTTGGTGTATAAAAGACCGCCAGCCAGATCACAACTAAGGTCTCTAAAACCCATACTAAGACATGCATGTTATAATCATACACGCAGCACACATGTCTAGTATGAAAAACATGTATCATTGCAATTCTCTACAAAGTTTACAACTTTATTGATAACTCTTACAGAGTGCACACAGAGATCACAAGTCTGTGATCCAACATTACATCAAACATGTGGAAGCAAAGTAGGTCGGAGTACAGAAAATTTTAACAAATGGCTTAGAGAAGCCTTATCTATAAACAAGCCCTTCCACGAGAGACCAGTCGGCTGACTGGGACTACACTAGCTTGATCTATCGTCGAGCACCAGGAAGAATCCACCTTTGGGGTCAGTGGGTTCATCTAAAACATAGAATAAGCAAACGTGAGTACAAAGTCGTACTCAGCAAGACTTACGTAGGAACTATACTACTAATGCACATGTATCAAGGTAAAGGGAGGTGGGGTTTCACTGCAAAAGTGCCATCTTTGACTTGGCTAGTCCTAAACTACGAGTACCAGACTTGAGGTAAGAAACGTACACAAGTCTACTACATGTCTCCTACCAATTACACCACTATGTTGCCTTCCTCGACTCCCCACGAGAACGCACGCCATAGCACTCACGCTTATCTTGGCAAGTTTTATAAGTATCCATTGAAGTTGTCTAATAATCGAGCACAGCTTTCCAAGTAGTCCATTACCACGGACGCGGCTATTCGAATAGTTTGCTAACCCTGCAGGGGTGTACCGCTACACACACATGATCATCAGTTACCGCCAAGTACTCGTCACCATTCAAGGGGTGCCGGCGAGGATGTTCACCACGACACTTACCTCACGGCGCCGTTCTAGTCCAAGGAGTCAACTGTCTGAGTTCCAAACCCAACTGGAATTCCGGCCGAGTTTCCAGTCAGGACTCAAACCATGCAGGCACGACTGACAAGCCCACCTCGACGGATGGTTCTCCGCTTGACAAGCCATGTTCTACAAGCCCTACCATGAATGCCACATTTCATTTCCTTTATCTTTCTATGCATATGCCGAATGGAAAACCCGTACTAGGTGTGACTCCTGGACTTGGATCGGGGTGAGTTAATAGGTCGAGAGGGGTCAGTGAGCCCAATGTGTGGTTGTACTCTTTGTCTCGGATTACCATACTAGAACTCGGGCTTAAGGCGATGTTCAACGAGACAACCCACTGTGTACTCCTACACAGCCTCTCATCGTTCACCTTGTTTTAGGGTAGATTCACCAACACAGTTTCACCTTCATCAACACCATGTTCACTACCATCCCGACTCACATCAAAAGCATCCACATTGTAAACTCTAAGCATGCAATAATCAGTAACAGTTGCAGGGGCCACATGATATCAATCAACTCCTATGTCAGCTAGGATTTTGGTTTGCTTACTACTGTGACAAGATGATAGGTCATGCATCGGATATGGATTGAACTATGCGGTAGAATCGATAACAAGGTGAACTCCTAAACAAGCATAAGGGAGACTGAGAGGGAAGTGGGATTTTATAGACATGATCAATGGGGTTTGCTTGCCTTGCTGACGAGGTTCAGTATCGGGGTCTTCAACGAAGGGGGTGATCTCGGGTTCCGGCTCCAACTCTATTCGATAGCACACAATGCAAACAAGCTATCAAAAGAATGTACAATGCATATACACAGGATCAAGTGGTATAATATGATGTACATGTTGCTCATGTGTGGACAATTCCAATTAAATGAAGTGTATTGCAAAAGATTTGCAAATTCAAACTTCAAATTTGATTTCAAATTATGCCATATGCACATTTGCTACTGTTCACCCATTTTAAAATGGTCACACATGAAAGAAAATTGCATATTCATAATCCTTGCATTTTTCTGATAATTTTTCATATATTATTTGTTTAATTTGGAGTTAAATTGAATTTTCTATGATTTTTTGAAGTTTTAATCAATTTCTGGATTTTCTGGAATTCTTTTAAAAAGAAAAGAGAATTATGGCGTCAGCATGACCTCATGCTGGCGTGGGGGGGCCTCTGACCAGAGGGATCCACTGGTCAGCCTCTCTGGAGTTAATCCCCGTTTTAATTAACTTAAACCGAGGGGTTAGGGGGCTGGGGCCCCACCTGTCTGTGGGGTTAGGGGGTTATTAGGGGTGGGTTTAGCCCTAATTGGCCGGGGTCGTCGCTGGTGAGCTCTGGGACGGCGGCGCCTCGCCGGAACTTCGCCGGAATGCGGTTTCGGGCACAGGGAGGGAAAAGGAGGGCACAGGCGTGTTTCTCGTGGTCGTCTGCATCGCGTGGAGCCAGCTGGGGGTCACGAGGAGGTCTTGGGCCACGGTTACGATGACGGGCGCGGCGGCCGGGCTCGGACCTTGACGAACTCAGTGATGCGCAGCACGGGAGAAAGAATGGGGAGAGGGAATCGAAGCGCAACGCTCACCGGAGCGTGATGAAGGGAACGATGGGGCCGGGGAAGACCTGGAGGCGGAGGAATTTGTCGCCGGAGATGATGGCGGACGGCGGCGAGAGCTTGAAGGGGACCTCGCCTCCGCTTCGCCTTAGCCTGAATTGATGGCTCCGCTCGATGAAGGCGACCTCGGGGTGTAGTCTGGACAAGGTGGCACGGCCGGGAGGGCACGTTGGCCACATAGAGACACGACGACGGTGACATCGGGCGCTCGGGTGCGGTGGAATCTCGACGAGGAGGAGGTGCAGGCGACCAGAGAGAGGGAAAACGGTCTTGGGGCTCCTCCAGGGTCTCCACGTCGTCGGTTAGGGTGAAGGGGGCAGCCAGGTAGCTGCCTGGCGGCCATGCGGTGCCCGCCGGCGACCTGCCTGCCTGCCTGTCCTGGGAAGAAGACGGGGCTGCCCTTCTGGGCTGGGCCAAAATGGCCACTGGGCCCAGGTGAGTGGGATCTTTTCCTTTTCCAATTCTCTCTGTTTTATTTTCTGTTTATTTGTTTTTCTTTGAATAAAAAATAGCAAAGCATTTTATAAAATCCCCAAAATTTTAATTTGGACTTCCATGGCATATAACTAGCCACTCACAAGTTTTGGAGATTTTTGAAATTCAAATAATTTGAATTTCAAATCAAATGGGGGTTTTATTTAATTTCCAAGCCCTGTTTGGAATTTTGGTAAAATCTTGGTGCATGCAGTGGGACCGACTTCACTTTATATGTGATCATGCTTATTTATAAGACTTTTCAAAAATAACAGAGGAATTTTTGGAAGAATTTTTTGTCTGGCCGTTTGAATTAAATTCTCTAGGGATTTTCTTTTCCCCATTTTTGAATTTATTTTGAAATTTTCACATGATGCAAAGAAGCAACCTAACCCTAGCACATACCTAAACTTGGGTTGTGACACCCCATGAGTTCGTATATGCATCTGTGTGCTTGTTCCGAGTCACATAGGTCTAACTTGTAGAAAACTATTCTAAATAAATTTAAGATGCGGGATGATGCAAAAAATGAATATGCAGAGGCTAGTAGAAGCCGACTTAGACCTGATCTTCTCATGTTGAGAAAGATTATTGGTTCAAGAGTTCAGTTTTGTCTGTATAGCCGGCGTTTCAATGACTAGCGTGCCCGGCTCATAGGACTAAATTCGATGGGTGTTTTATGTAAACCCAGAAGTTTAAACTAACCGGTTGCGCGTTATTTATGTAAGCTCTGATCTGTACAGGCCGGGCGGCGTGGGTGGCCAATTCATGTGTATGCAGGGGTTTCTTTGGTTTTAATAGTTCATGGGAGCCATCAAACTCCCCTACTTCCCCTTATCTAAACAAACACATGTGAAGTTTTACATATATATGTCGGATTTTCTGGTAGGAGTCAATGAGTATCATCAAGCCCCCCCGCTTTGCCTTATGAAAGAAATATACATGCTCTGAGCCGATAGAGGGTTGATCAAGCCCCTAGGTCTCTGAGAAAAAGGTGCAAAAATATGTAATTTATGATGTAATATGATGCAATATGTATGAAATATTATGCAATATGAAAGTTAATTTTATGCATAAGTATGGCAAGAGCTGGTGCGACGAAGTCGACTTTGAGATTTGGCGAAATCCTGGTGCGATAAAAATCGACTTTATGGCGATAGCCTGTTTGCGACGAAAGTCAACTTTGTATGTTAATTATCGGGATAGCCTAGATTCTATTAAGATCGACTTAATAATTTAACTGTGAGAAAATCCGGTTGCGATGTAAATCGACTTTATTAGGCGGCGATAGCCGGTGCGACAACTGTCGACTTATATGTATATATATATATATGGTGAAAGCCGGTGCGATGAGTGTCGACTTTGTACAATAGTGTTCCTGTACTACCTAAGTATAATATGGACGGAGTTGTGCGATGTTCCACGGCCTGGGAGTCTCCTCCTTAGATGTGCGTGACTTTTCCTTCTCGCGTATATAAACTAGATAGCAGGATCCAATGTAGAGCTTGTTGTTGACCACGAATGGTCCTTCCCATGGAGAAGATAGTTTGTGCATTCCATCCTTTTTCTGTATGAGGTGGAGCACTAAGTCACCTTCCTAAAATGTATGACTCTTGATACGATGACTATGATATCGTCGAAGATCTTGTTGGTAGATAGCCGACTGAGCTGCCGCTAGTTCCCGGGTTTTATCGAAAACATCCAAGGCGTCTACCCTCGCTCTTTCGTTGTCGGCTTCCACATAAGTTGTGACCCTTGGAGAGTCATGACGGATGTCACTCGGGAGAACGGCTTTTGCTCCATAGACCAGGAAGAAGGGTGTGTAGCATGTCTACCTGGTAGGAGTCGTCCTGATACTACACAATACTGAGGGCAATTCATCCTCCCAGCAACCCGGCGTCCTTTCCAAAGGAACAAAGAGTCGGGGTTTGATGCCTCGGAGCAACTCTTGGTTGCCTCTCTCGGCTTGTCCATTGGTCTATGGGTGATCCACTGATGCAAGGTCGAGTCGGATGTTCTCGTTTACAGAATCGTTGCATAACCCCCTCTGATAGGTTAGACCCATTATCAGTGATGATGTTGTTGGGGTAGCCAAATTTTTATATTATCTTTTTCAAGAATTTCAGCGTCGTTGCTGCGTCGCATTTTCTTACTGGCTTTGCTTCGACCCACTTGGTAATGTATCGACTGCCACCAGTAGGTGTGTATTCTTGTTGGCTGACCTTTTAAAAGGTCCTACCATATCAAGCACCCACACCGCAAAGGGCCAAGTGATAGGGATCATCCTGAGCTCTAAAGCCGGTACATAAGCTTGCTTGGCATAACACTGGCATCCGTCGCACTTCTTTACTATATCCTCTACATCCGCATGGGCTATGGGCCAGTAGAATCCGTGTCTGTAGGACTTAGCCACTATCGAACGAGAGCCGGCATGATGCCCACAGTCTCCGGAGTGTATTTCATTGAGGATTTCTCTCTTTTCTTCTGGTGATAGACATCTCTGAAAGACGTCTGCAGGGCTCCGCCGATGTAACTCACCGTTGATGAGTACGAAGGATTTACTTTTTCTAACGATTTGTCTGGCCTCTACCTCATCAACAGGTAGGATCCCCCGGGTCTTGTAATCCAAGTAAGGCACAACCCACAACGGTGTGGCGTGTATTGCGGCCAACAGAGTCTGTTCTGGATCCGTCTCTGCTATGTCTTGCTCTGTTGGGATTTGGACAGACGGCTTTGTCAGGACGTCAAGGAACACATTCGGTGGAACCGGCTTTCGCTGAGAGGCGAGCCGGGATAAAGCGTTTGCGGCTTCGTTTAGCTTGCGCTCCACGTAGTCCACTTGGTACCCAACAAATAAACCGTCATGTTTTTCTACCTCCCGTCGATAGTCTGCCATGGTGGCATCTTTGGAGTTCCACCATCCCGACACTTGCTGAGAAACAAGGTCGGAATCACCATAGCATCAGATCCGGCTTATGTTCATCTCACGAGCTAGTCATAGCCCATGGAGTAGAGCTTCATATTCTGCTGCGTTGTTGGTGCAAGTAAACTGCAATTGTAGAACATAGTAGAAATGTTCTCCTTTGGGATAAGTAAGGACCACGCTGGCTCCTGACCCTTGAAGCTTCCGACTCCCATCAAAGTGCATTGTCCAGTATTTCGTAACCGGTTTTTCTGGGGGTTCTTGGATTTCTGTCCAGTCATTGATGAAGTCGACGAGCTCCTGAGATTTGATGGCCGTGCGTGGTTCATACTTGATGTGATAAGCCCCCAACTCTATATCCCACTTTGCAATCCTTCCAGTGGCCTCATGATGTCTACAAGTGGTGCTGAGCTGACTACAGTTATTGGGTGCTCCTGGAAGTAATGTTTGAGCTTCCGAATCGCCATGAACACACCAAGGACCAGCTTCTGCCAGTGAGGGTAGCGTTGCTTTGATGAAGTCAAGACCTCATTAACATAGTAGACTGGCCTCTGCAGAGGGTGATCTTTACCGGCTTCTATACGTTCCACTAAAACCACAGCGCTGACCGCTCGGTTGTTGGAAGAAATATAGAGTAGCATCGGCTCTTTTGGCTTAGGAGCCATCAGGATTAGAGCTTGGGACAATTCTTTCTTCAAACATTCCAAGGCTTGATCATCTTCGTTATCCCATACAAATTTCTCCGACTTCCGTAAGAGCTGGTATAATGGGATCGCCTTTTCTCCAAGTCAGCTTACGAACCGACTCAGGGAAGCTATGCACCCTGTGAGTCATTGGACTCCTTTCACCGAGGCCGGCTTCTGGAGAGCCATGATAGTGTTGGTTTTCTCTGGGTTTTCCTCGATTCCTCTCTCTGACACTATATATCCGAGGAGCTTTCCTGCAGGGACCCCAAAGGCGCACTTGGTCAGGTTTAGCTTCATCTGGTACTTGCACAGAATCTTGAAGGTTTCCTGGAAGTCACTGATGAGTGAGTCTGCAACCTGGGATTTGATGACTATGTCATCCACATAAGCGTGCACATTGCGCCCAATTTGCTCCTTGAGGCAGTTCTACACCGCTCGCTGGTATGTAGCCCCTGCATTCTTCAAGCCGAAAGGCATAGAAGTGTAGTTGTATATCCCAAAGAGAGTGATGAAAGTCGTTTTCTCCTGGTCCTCGAGGGCCATCTTGATTTTGTGATAACCCTAGTAAGCATCGAGAAAACATAGGAGCTCGCATCTTCCAGTAGAGTCGATGATTTGATCAATGCGAGGTAGTGCGAAGGGATCCTTTGGGCAGGCTTTGTTCAAGTCAGTGTAGTCAATGCACATGCGCCAAGTCCCGTTCTTTTTCAGAACGAGGACCGGGTTTGCAAGCCACTCCGGATAAAAAATTCCATGATGAACCTGGCGTCAAGGAGCCGGGCTATCTCTTCCCCAATGGCGTTCCTCCTTTCGTCATTGAAACGACGAAGGAACTGCTTGACCGGCTTCATTTTTGAGTCGATATTTAGGTGGTGCTCAGCGAGTTCCCTCTGGACACCTGGCATGTGATACGTCCCAAACGTATCTATAATTTCTTCTTGCTCCATGCATATTTCGTGTGATATTGTTATGATCTATATACACCTTCATACACATTTGATCATATTTGGACTAACTTATTTACTCAGTGCACCATAGTGTCAGTTCCTATTTCTTCTGTTTTTTTATTCCAGGTTTCCCCCATATTGAAAGTGCTCCAAAAATTCGGACAAAAAATCAGCGTAACGGAAGCTTCCGGAACCACGAAGGAGAGCCCGGGGGCCACCACCAGGGACCCAGGCGGCCACCTGGAGCGGCCTAGGGTCTGGCCGCGCCAGGGGGGCGCCTGGACTCCTGGTGGCACCCCTGGCTGCCCCCTTCGCCTAATTATTCCCCGTGACGTGAAACACCCGAAGACATAACCCTTTTTCGCGATCTCGCCTCTGTTCCGCCGCCGCCGCGCTTCCAAGATCGCGAGCGCCAGCAGACCTCTTCCCGGCACCCTGCCGGAGAAAGGATCGTCCTCCGGGAGCCTCCCCTCCACCATGGAAGCTACCCGAATGTGCCGTGAGTAGTTTCCTTTGGACCATGGGTCCATTATTAGTAGCTATGTGATATTCTCCTCCCCTCTTTGTTCTTCATGGTTTAGACCTCGTGAGCTGCCCTACATGATCGAGGCACATATGTAATCTTTCTGCTATTGCTATGGTGAGTTTGATGGGATCTGATGGATAATGAGATTATGTTCAGATTATGATAGAGTAATATATTTGGTTATTATCTTTTATATTTTTGTTCCTAAGTAATTCTTGCATGTTCTCCGTTGCTGTTTATTGCTTTGACCAAGTAGTAGGTAGTAACTCCAGGAGGGAACGTTATGCTCAATTGTGGGTTCATGCCCCCTAATGACATGATTGAGTGACAAAAACATGAGTCTAGGGGATGTGTTGTTGCCACAAGGGGAAAAACAACGGTGGTTGTAACCGTGGTTGCAAGGATTGTTTACTTTACGCAAAGTGCTTTTTAATGCAGTTGTCTGTTGCTTTGGGTTTACAGTTTGGGTGGGGCTCGCAACTTAATACCAGCGAGATGTTCTGGATAGATATCTCAAGGTGGATGATTAGTAGTAGATGCAGTTGGATTTTGGTCTACTTATTTTCGCGTACTTCCCATTCTTTTGAGCCTCTTCATTTCTTTGTAGCATAGTTAGAATTGCGGTGCGTTTATAATCCTGTCAATTTCCTATCTGTAATTTGTTTACCTCACATAGCAGTTTTATCGTCTTTTGGGGGAGAGACATCACTAGTGAACATCACGGGACCGCGATCCATATTCTCATCACTGTTTAGACGCTTATTTACTTTTCTGCTTTTAATTTCAGTTCCTATCATTATCATTATCCTTTGTCTTTGATCATTTGTAAACAACAAGACAAGAGAGATTGCCAACCTCTCTGAACGTCGTTGGGAGCAACGTTATTTGTGTCTGTGCACAGGTCCACGTCAGTTGCGCCCTTGGCATCTACTTGTCATCTCCGGAGTCCTACTGGTCGATACTCCAACCTCGATACTTCACCGAGGGAAACTTTCCGCTACGCTGCATCTCACCTTCCACTTGGGGTAACCAACGAAGGGCAAGAAGCAATTATCATCTCTCTCTTGGAAGAATCACCAGGGACAAAGTCGACGTTCTTCGTGTCCTGAGCCGGTTGGAACTTGGGGTTGTTGTCAGGAGTCGGTTCCTTCAAGATGGTAGAGTCGGTTGGATTTACCTTCTCCTGGTATGCAGACAGGTCCTCCTTTGCACATGCTGAGTCGGCAAATTTGACGTGTTGCTCGTCGCATTTCGTAGCTCTGGACTGACTCCCGTCTACCGTGATCGGGCCAAAGGGACCCGGCATATTTAGCTTCTGGTAAACATTGCACGACCGAGCCTTGAATCTGGCGTAAGTCAGTCTGGCAAGGATGGCGTGATATGGGCTTTCCAACTTTACCACCTCATAGGGTATTGTAAGAGCAAGTTTTGCCCCCGAATGTTTTGGACATTGTTGGAAAAAGCAGTAGTGGAACTAATATTGTTTTCGAGTATAAACAGATACTTAGGTTCCAAAAGAATGGAGTTTTCAAGTAGAAGGTCGAAGGACAACTCACTGGAGCGAAGCTGCAGTCAACTACCGAAACCTTTGAAGGAAGACGACCCCCAAAAATGTCGTTGAAGAAAAAGACACTTTTGAGGAAAAGAGCAAAGAGGAGGAAGCTGAAGCTGGGCGAAGACTTAATCTTTTTACGAGTTTCTCTTTGTTTTCTTGAGTCGTCGGAAAAACTGTACTATCAAGAGGGGTTTTCTAGTTGAGATCTTTGTCAAAGTGAATTTTCTCTACTCAACCTAAACCCACAAAAGCCTACCGAGAGAAATCTTACTGAGTCGAGTGAATAGCTCGAAGGCAAAGTCATCACACTTCGTGCCTTCGAGAGAGAACTCGTTCGGTGAGTCAGCTTACTTGTTCCTCAAGTAAAGTTGCGCAGTGATTGAAATCCGACCGTTGTGGACACGCGTCAAGCGGTTGCATCGGGTCACTTCAGTCATTTTACCCATCGGGAACGCCACCTATAAATACCCCGCACCTACCCGCCATTTTGGGTTGGCTGCTCCACTGAAGATTCTAAGACAGAAGTACTGTGAGCATCCCAAGAGAGATTCATCGAGAGAACACCAAAACCCATGTCTGAACGGAGTTGAGCAATTCACAGAGACTTAGGTCGAGATTAGCCGATCTTTTTATCTTGTAGAACTGCAAGTCTCCTAGACGGTTAGGCGTCGCCTCTCAAGAAGTCAAAGAGAAATTGTCACTGCTGAAGGAAGTTTGTAAAGGTCTCGGAGATATCCTGAATCATCTACCACGAGTGAAAACTAGACAAGCTCGAGGAGTTTGTTGAAGTGGAGAATAGGACGGAAAGAGTTTTGCTCCAGGTGTTCAATCACCAGGCCCTCCAACCAGACATAGCACTTTGCAGAGTGTGAACTGGTTTACCAAACATCGTCATGTCAAGATCGTTTTCCTTCTCTCATTCACATTAAGTATTTACTCGTTGCCTGTTTGCCTTCGATGTTTTCCTTCGCTCCCATTCCTTTCGAGCCATGCATGTATTTCGATACTGTATTTCCTTTGAGATGCATGTAGTCCTTTGTGGTTTGTCTAAATTCCTTCTAAGTTCTTTAGAATTTTTAGAAGTGATCATTCACCCCCTCCCCCTCTGATCATTCTTGAGCTTTCAATTGGTATCAGAGCAAGGCACTCCCTACGCTCTGCGTATTTTGGTCTAACCACCTGGAGTGTTGTCAAGAATGTCGTTTGCAGCTGTTTGCTCGGGGGAACCGATTCCTATTTTCAATGGGAAGGACTATCCTTATTGGAAGGACAAAATGGAGAGTAACATCATGGCCATCAACTCTGCCGCTTGGGAAGTTGTCAAGAATGGTGTAAACGTCAAAGACAAAAGTGCCATCACTCCTGAAGAGGCAAAGAAGATGGCCCTTGATTCTGAAGTCTCGGTATTCATCACAAACCATCTGATTCCAGAAAAATATCATGAAGTCAAGAACATTTCTACGGCCAAAGGTGTCTGGGACTATCTCGAGAAGATTGGTGAAGTTGTCTACCCAGAAAGATGCTCGTATTGAAACCCTTCAAAGCAAATTATATCGATTCAAAAGGCACGAGGGAGAGAAAGTTAACTCCATATACAGCAGACTCACTGCTCTGTCAAATGAACTGATTTCCCTTGGTGCCGAAGACATTACCAATCGGATTGTTGTCAGAACTTTGCTCCGTTCCCTTGATGATTCCTTTGATCACATTGTGTTGATGATCAAGGAAAGAACTGATTTCAAGGATCTTGTTGCCGCTGATATTCTCGAGAGACTCAACACTTTCGAGATGGAAGAAGAAGAAAAACGATATGTCAACGGAACTCGAAAAAAAAATCATGCACTTAAGGCTAAAGCTTCACATCACTCCTCTCCTGATGCTAGTTCTGAATCTGGAGGTGCCACAGATGGCCCAGAGAACATTGGAAAAGATCTGGCACTGATAATGAAAATATTCAACCGCTTCCAGAGAAGGAATTCCTCTTCACCGAAGAAAAACTACTCCTCCAGACATTCGAGTAAGTCATCAAAGCATCGATCATCATCCAGAAACTCTGCAGCGAAAGATAACTGCTGGTACAAGTGCAAGAAGCCATGTCACTTTATTGCTAATTGTCCTCTCTAGGAAATTGAACATAGATCAAAGCATTCTCACAGCAACTCTTCGAGCAAGTCATACAGATTGAGCAAAAACTATGAGTCGAACATATATGATTCAAAGTCCAAAAAATACAAGAAAGATGGTTCTGATGATGACAAGAAGAAAAAGTATCACAAACATCGAGAGAGTTCTTCCTCGAAATGACATTCCTCTCGACAAAAGATTTCCCACCCTGCCAAAGCCTATCTGGGTAAAGAGATGAAATCTGAAGACGAAGCCTCTGGTTCCGAAGTGGAATCAAACTCAAGATCTGGTTCTAAATCTGATAGAGTTGCTGGTCTAGCATTTCCTTCGAACAAGACTTCAAGTTCATTCTTCACCAACCAAAGCAGCGAAGATGAATCTCCAACTTACTGCTTCATGGTGAAGGCTAAGGTATCCTCTTATAAGAATTCCTATGATACTTGCCAAGATTGCTTCTATCCAACAAGATGAACTAGATTCTCTAAGTGAAACTATTCAAAAATCGGAGACTTTGTTGACCGATGAGATTGAGAAAGGTCAAACTTTGACAAATGAGCATGCTTCTCTGAAGGAAAGGTATGATGAACTTTCCTCTCAGCATGATCTTCTCTCAGTGGACTACGAGAAGCTAACCTATGAATTCCTTCAAAGGAAAATGGCTCTCGAGAAACTAAGAGAGGCTCATGAAGAGTTGGAGAGTGTCAATCTCACGCTCATTGCTCAACAGGGCTCAGAAGATAAAAATGAATCTACTTCACCTTGCTTGACTGGTTTTGAACGAAATAAAATTGAGTCTATTTCTGAGAAATCAAAAGGAAAGCAACCTATTGTCATTGATGATGCTAACCCCTCGAACGAGGAAACTATTACCGAGGAACTCCTCAAGTTGAAAGATTTATTTGAAATAGGCATGTTCAAAAGTGTGCAGGGACACCAGTATCTATGTGATATCCTAAAGATGACACTTCTTCGTAGGAATCCTCGAAAGGAAGGTGTTGGTTTTGAAAGGAAACTCAACCCTGATGGCACCTACTGGGAACCCGAACAGTATCCTAAAACTGTCTGGGTTCTGGCGAAAGAAAAGCCCATAGATATTGCTTACATTTCAGGTTTCAACCGCAAAATTGATAAGGCTATTGTTGATGAATCACTTGATTCTGACTACAAGCTTGTCAAAGATCAGGAAGGAAAGGTGTCTGCGGAATTCTTTGGTACTCCTTCGAAGAATGGTTTCTATAAGCGACAAATTTGGTTTTGCAAATCTCTCGTAGAAAAACTGTCCCCTAACCATTCTATGCAGGGAAAATCTTCGGTACCACCGAAACATTACTATTCTCTCGAGGATAGAAATTGTAACAGCCCAGTTTTCATAAAAATTAAAAAATTTGTTTTCGGTGTGAATTTTTTGATTGTCTGATTTGTTTGCGGTGTTTGCATCCCCGATTTATCGATCGGCGATTATTTTTCCCCCTCTTATCTCGTATCGGACGAAGACCGACCCTTGCCACCCTGACACTCAACCTTTGCGACACCGGGTTTCACCCGATCACCGTCGCAAAAACCGCACGAGACCAGCCGCAACCAACGGAACGAAAACCCCGTTTAATAACTAAACGGGATATTTTTATAGCGCTCCGGAAAGTGTTATCGGAACGGTTCCAGCGCGAGGTGAACGCCTCCGGCTCGATACGCTGATCGCGCAGTTCGAAGTTTTACCCGAATCGGAGGTACTGCGGACCCCCGGCGGTCAGAAACGTGAGCATCGCGCGCGTGAGAGAAAAACCGGGAATGTTTTTGCAAACTGCTAGCCACCTGGGCTATATAAAGACAACCACTCTCCCACCCCCACTTAGAGTTTCCCTAAGCCAAAATTGCAGCCACCGCCCTTCACTTTGCCCAGTTTTGCCTCCCAGATCCCCGGATCCCGAAATTTTTTCCCTCAGGCGCTCTGGACCGTCAGATCTGGCGATCCGACGGCCCAGAGGCTGCCACGTCAGCGCCTCCACCAACCTCTCTCTCCTCTCTCTCCCTCCATCCCGTGGGTAGCTGCCGCCTCCGGCAAGCGCCGCCGGCCACCTAGCTCGCGCCCGCGGCCTCCCCTCTCCTTCCCCGCGCTCCTCCCCTCCTCCTTGGACCTCACCGCCGTCTGTCCTCCCGCCTGCAGGTCGCCGACAGCCGCCCGAAGCCTCCAAGCGCCATGGCTGGACCGCCGTCGAGGAGCTCGCCCCGCCGCCGCCTTGGAGCAAGCGGGCAGCCATCGCGCCCGGATCCGGCGGGTCTCCTCTCCACCGCCGCCGCCCAGGCCTCCCCTGCCGCGCCTCCTCCCTCGCCGGAGCACTGCGGCTGGTCGCCAGCAAGGCCTTGCGCCGCCGCCGCCCTGTACGCGGTCGGGATCCTCCCCGATCCAGTGCCCATGCCCGGTCGCTGTGCGTGGACGCACGTTGTGGGCCGGCGCGCCCACCACGGCCCAACCAGCCACGACCCCCAGCCGGCCCGTCCAGCGCGCCCCTGGCCCATGGACTCTCCAGCCAGATGGGCCTGGCCCAATGTGAGGTCTTTTTCTTTTTTTAGTTGTTTTTTTTCCTGGATGTCAATTTCTGCTAAGTCTGAATTATTGTGCTGCTGATTCAATTTTGCGCTGTAGTTTACGAGTAAACCGTAGCCCAGATCGCGTTGCACCCAAAATGAAAGTTGCTTAGAATTGCGTGTACTTTAATACATCTGTTGTGAGCATTTTGATTTGAGGCCATATTGATGTTGCAAATCTGTGTTGAAGTGGGCATCAGGCCGTTAACTGCTACTAATTCCTGTTAAGTGCTGCTGTTATTATTTTGTTGCAACTTTGGTTGATGATTGTGACAAATCCATGAGGGATATTGCATTGATTCTTTTTCCTATGTGTTAAGCATCATGTGTACTTCATTTACATGCTTTAAATTGTCATGTTTGGGTGCTCTAGCTATATTAAATCTTGCTCCAAAGTGGTGATCCTGATGTTAATGTGCTACTGTTGCTGAAACTGTTATTTTGTTGCAACTTCGGTCGATGAGTGTGTGGCGACCGTTTATTGGAATTGAGTGATTCCAATTGCATATTCTTAAGCATCATGTCTACTTCCATTATATGTATTGAATTTCCATGATATACTTGCTGTTCATATAGTTGTTGAGCTCCAAAGTTGCCATGCTGTTGTTCTTTACAGCCACCTCTGTTTTTCTCAAAGTCTGTAACGTTCCGATGCCATGTTGTTTGCTTAATATCTTTTGATCTATGGTGCCTATTTGCAGGATTCTTTTTGCCATGCCTTCCCTGTCATGTCTACTTTAGTTTCATATCATTTTTGAGCATGTTTGCATTGATTATGCTGTTTATGAATTGCTCTAAAGTGTGCTTCGTGATGTTGGCAGATTGTGCCCGTACCTTGTTTTGCTTGTATCTTTTTAACCGTAACTCCGTTTGGAGTGTTCTTTATATGTAACTTAATTAGTTTTTCGTGTACTTTGTGTTTATGCTATTGTTTTCTACTGTTGACCAACCTAAAATATGGTTTAGGACAGAACAGTACCAATTCTTTTAATTGTCGTGCGTCACTTTGTGTTATGCCATGTTTAGGTTGTGCCTCACTTAAATTGACTAGCATAGATAGTTTACTTTGTGCTCCCCCTCTTGACAAGTTTATTTGATATGCCATGCTTGCTTGAGTTGCCATGTTAATAACCGTTGGTTGATCACCTATAGCTAAGCAACTTGAACCACCGTAAACGTGCGGTATTCGTCGTGTGTGACCGATACCCCACTTAAACTGTTATTAACCATTCTCGACGATAGATCCGTATCGCGTTGTCGTGTCGTGTGATGTCTTCTTGATCTTGTGTTGCCCCGTAGTAATAGAGTGCTTTCTCGTGGATTGCTTTCTAGAGTTTATCGTCTTGTGTGCTTTCGCGGATACTCTCGGAGACGGTGCGAGCTTGCGATCAACTACACCTTCGGAACCCGACTTCTCAACAGGCAAGGACTATACATTACTTATGATCCATTGTATTTCAACCAGCGGTTTGCATGCTAGTATAGGTTAGGTTCGATGTTTGATCCTACCACATGTTTACAGCCTCTTTCAAACCAATACAGCCATGTCCCCTCCCAGCAAACCTTGTACTGCTATGTTACTATTGTTCATTGCTCAGGCCCTGCTTAGTATGCATGCTTAGGATGCTACGATGTTACCCTGTTAATCCTTGGTTTGGGATATCACCTTATTATTATTGTTGTTGATGATATGGTTATTATAATGTTGACTATATTCGACGAAGGATGGAAGGTCTAGGCTATCCCGCCTCGACGCTTTGTTCCATTCGAGTCACCTAGGATCCGAGTTCCGGGTATTGGTTTTAAGACTGAGCGTGCCTAACCGCATGCGGGATTTTATGGGGTCCCCTTTGCTTACCTATCTAGCTTCAAACATTTCTAGTGGTCGCCCGAGCTAATTTACCATTTGAAACCCCGTGTGTGTGCTTGGTGGATCCCCTCCCATTTTTTAAACAACTTGGGCTAGTGGAGACTTTGTTTCTCTGTTGGTCCACCCGATCAGCTAGGACCCGGTTTCCCATGTGTGATTAGCGGCAATCTGACCTGCGTCATACGGAAGAGTCCGATCCGAGAGCGTGGCCGGCTTTTGGATTGGGTGTCGACTCCCCGGGGGCCACCCGGATTTGTTCTTTGTTAGTTAGAGGGACCTGTCGTTTCGGATCTCTCGGAACTAAATCATAAAATGGTTGCCTATAATGGGTAGCAACTGAGAGAGATGGGCGTGCGTGCGGAGCCTTGTAATGGGAAGTTGGTACACCCCTGCAGGGTTAAGTCTTTTCGAGAAGCCGTGTCCACGGTTATGGACGACTTGAGACCTACTCCTTGTTCATAGAAAACAACAACTGAGATAATATTAATATAACATGATCAATGTGTGTGTGCCTTGACTTCTTCTTCTTCGTCGGGATGCGGAGAGGAGGACAAGGATAGGATAGGTGTTATGTTTGCGTAAGTAGTTGATAGCAAGACTTGTTGGAGGCGATTCCTCATCGAATGCTTGGCTTCTTATCTTACTCTCTAGATCGTTAGCCACTTCATAAATGCTAGTGCGGCAGCAACCTCACCACTTATCTCATCCTTACTGTAAACTACTAGTTGTCCTAGAATGACGAGTGATGAAGTCCTTGCTGGGTCAGTTGACCACTACAGTTGGATGTTGAGTACTTCTGTACTCATGATACTACCCCCCAAACTCTTTTCAGGGGTTTTGATCGACAACAGGTATGGTGATCGACGTTTCGCGTGGAGACTCGACGACGACTAGTTAGGCGGATCCCGGCGGAGGGCCTGGACCCGTGTGGTTATGGGATCGATGTTTTTCTCTTTGCCAGTAGGCATTTGATTGTAGTATGTACTCAGACATGTACCTTCCGCTGTTGTATTGTATTTGAGACAGTTGTATGCCGATTGTATGAGATGTTGTATCCTTGTATCTGTAATGTTGTGATATCATGTTGGAAATCCGGGGCATATGACTCCTTCATATGTCGCGGTGGGACCGATATGTGCTTCGTCCCGGGATCTGGATGGAAACATCTAGATCTGGAACAGTACCGCATATCAGGCCTTACAGAAATGAACCCTTGGTGCCTGCTTCAAATGTTCCGCAGAAGGAATACTATCAAGTTGACATTAATGTTTATCGTCATCGTGACAATAAAGACAAAATTGCTTTTACCTACCAGTACTGTAACCCCTCATCGAGGAATTATGTTTATGGTGTGCTTGATGGTCCCCCTCGCCAATATTATCCTGTTCGCAATAATATCGCTGCTTCATCTAGCAATTCCATGCCTTCTCAGTCACCTTCTCGTTTGTGGGTTGTTAGGAAGAACTAATTCTTCTGCAGGGCTATGTCTCCGGTGGATCCGAATGGGTCATGTATAGTGGTTGTACAAATCATATGACCGGAGACAAAGATTTGTTCACCAAAGACAAACTTACTGAATCTTCTCAGAGATATATTACCTTCGGTGACAACAACAAATGGAAAGTAGTTGGTTTGGGTAAGGTTGCTATATCGAAAGATAAGCATATTGACAAGGTTATGCTTGTTCAATCTCTAGGATATACTCTTATGTCTATCTCAAAACTTTGTGATATGGGTATGCTTGTACTTTTTCTGCTTCTCGTTGTGTTGTCTTTTCACAGGATGATTATTCCTTCGTGTTCGAAGGATATCGCAAAGGTGATCTTTATATTGTTTATTTCTCTTCGGGACCTGCAATGTCGACATGCTTAATGGATAAATCCACTTCTGGTTGGTTATGGCATCGAAGACTTGGTCATGCAGGAATGAAAAATCTTCAAACTCTTATCTCGAAGAAGAATATCGTTGGAATTGATAATGTAAAATTCCATAAAGATCGTCTATGCAGTGCCTGTGAAGCAGGAAAGATTGCAAAGAAACATCACTCAGCAAAAACTATCGTGACTACTACTCGCCCTCTTGAATTGCTTCATATGGATTTATTCGGTCCTCAAAATTATGCTAGCCTTGGAGGAAACAAGTATGGTTTGGTTATTGTTGATGATTTCTCTCGATATACTTGGGTTTTCTTTCTAGATGACAAGAGCAGGGTTGTTGAAATTTTCAAAACTTTCTCAAAGAGAGCTCAGACTGAATATGAAATATCTCTCAAGCATATCAGTAGTGATAATGGTAGAGAATTCAAAAACACTCATATCGAAGAATTTCTTGATGAATATGGCTTTACTCATGAATTCTCGGTTGCTTATACACCGTAACAGAATGGTGTGGTCGAGAGACCAGAACAATGCTTGCTGAATACAAGACTCCTATCAGGTTCTGGGCCGAAGCTATTAACACTGCATGTCATATCATCAATAAGGTTTAGTTGCACAAATTTCTGAAGAAAACTTCACATGATCTTATCACTTGTAAATAGCCAAATGTTTCATATCTCAGGGTTTTTGTACTAATTACCGCGGGATTAAGCTAATGAGCCATAAAATGAAGCTATGGGAGAGAGTCATTGAGCACCGTGTAAGAGGAATGACACGCGTGACCAAAAATCAATTTGGTTTCATGCCTGGGAGGTCGACCATGGAAGCCATTTTCTTGGTACGACAACTTATGGAGAGATACAAGGAGAAAAAGAAGGACCTGCATATGCTGTTCATTGACTTGGAGAAGGCCTACGATAAGATACCGCGGAATGTCATGTGGTGGGCGTTGGAAAAACACAAAGTCCTGACAAAGTACATTACCATCATCAAGGATATGTACGACACTGTTGTTACAAGTGTGCGAACAAGCGATGGCGACACTGATGACTTCCCAATCAAAATAGGACTGCACCAGGGGTCAGCTTTGAGCCCTTATCTTTTCACATTGGTGATGGATGAGGTCACCCGGGATATACAAGGGTACATCCCATGGTGTATAATCTTTGCAGACGATGTGGTGCTAGTCGACGATAGTCGGGGGGGGGGGGGTTAATAGGAAGCTGGAGCTGTGGAGACATACTTTGGAATAGAAAGGTTTTAGGCTTAGTAGAACTAAAACTGAGTACATGAGGTGCGGTTTTAGTACTACTAACCATGGGGAAGAGGAGTAAGTTATCCTTGAGGGGAAAGTGGTACCTCAGAAGGACACCTTTCGATATTTGGGGTCAATGCTGCAGAAGGATGGTGATATTGATGAAGACGTTAGCCATCGAATCAAAGTTGGATGGCTAAAGTGGCGCCAAGATTCTGGTGTTCTCTGTGATAAGAGAGTGCCACAAAAGCTAAAAGGCAAGTTCTATAGAACGGTGATTCGACCTGCGATGTTGTATGGTGTTGAATGTTGGCCAACTAAAAGGCGATATGTCCAACAACTAGGTGTGGCAGAGATGCGCATGTTGAGATGGGCATGTGGCCACACAAGGAAGGATCGGATCCGGAATGATGTTATACGGGAGAGAGTTGGGGTGGAACCAATTGAAGAGAAGCTTGTCCAACATCGTCTGAGATGGCTTGGGCATATCCAGCGTAGGCCTTCTGAAGCGCCTGTGCATATCGGGCGGTTAAGGCATGCTGATAATGTCAAGAGAGGTCGGGGGAGGCCAAACTTGACTTGGGAGGAGTCTATGAAGAGAGACCTGAAGGACTTGGCTATCAACAAAGATCTAGCTCTGGACAGGGGTGCATGGAACTGAGCTATCCACGTGCCAGAACCGTGATTTGGTTACGATATCTTTTGGGTTTCAGCTCTAGCCTACCCCAACTTGTTTGGGACTGACAGGCTTTGTTGTTGTTGTTGTTGTTCTTGTTGTTTTATGTTATATCAGAGATATGAATCACAGCTCCAAGTTTTCCCCAAAGTCACATGAAGGTTTTCTCCTGGGTTATGGTTCGAATTCTCACACTTACAGAGTTTACAACTCTCATCTAGGCAAAGTTGTAGAAACTGTAAATGTTCGATTTGATGAAACTAACGGCTCTCAAAAGGAGAAATTACCTCTTAACCTGGATGAACCACCTTTGGATGAAGTTATCAGGTACATGGCTATTGGAGATATTCGGCCTGTCGAAGGAAATGCACAATAAGCCAACAAGGATGATGATGGTCCAATGTTCCCACACATAGCACAGGGCGCTGGAGATCAACATCCTGAAGCTAATGATGTACAGGTCGAAGGAGAACGCATAAACGAAGAAAATGCTCAACTTGAAGGTCAAGCTGAACCCGAAGGAAATGATCCCAAAGGACAAGCTGAACCTGAAGGCCAAGCTGATCCCGAAGAACAACCGGATCCTCAAGCTGTCGAAGGAGCTTTATCTCGTGTTCGAAGAAGAGTGGACGTCGACTCAATACTCGAAGAGATTCATCTACCAGTTCGTCCTAATACTCGTTCTCGCACTCGTTTAGCAAACTTCTTTGGAAGTTTCTCGTTTGTATCCATGCTAGAACCGTCGAAATTCGATGAAGCCATGAAGGACTCAGACTGGATGACTGCAATGCTCGAAGAACTTAACCAGTGCGAGAGAAATAAAGTCTGGTCCCTTGTTGATAGACCTGATCCCAAGAAGCATAATATCATTGGTACGAAGTGGATTTTTCGCAACAAGCAAGATGAAGATGGCATTGTTATAAGGAATAAAGCTCGACTAGTTGCACAAGGCTACACCCAAATCAAAGGTATTGATTTCCGTGAGACTGATGCTCCAGTTGCTCGACTTGAATCCATTCGTGTCATGCTTTCTTTTTTAAATTACAATGTTATATTGCTATATCAAATGGATGTCAAAAGTGCATTTCTTAACGGTGAAATCAAAGAAGAAGTATATGTTATGCAGCCACCAGGTTTTGAAGACCCGAAGAATTCTGATAAGGTGTACAAGTTGCACAAGGCCCTATATGGGTTAAAGCAAGCACCTCGTGCTTGGTAAGAAACACTGAAGGATTTCCTTCTGAAGAAGGGCTTCAAACTAGGAACAACTGACCCGACTCTTTTTACTCGTGCATAAAAAGATGATCTCTTTGTGTGTCAAATTTATGTCGATGATATTATATTTGGTTGTACTAACCCTGATATCAGCGTAGAATTTGCTCGTATGATGACGAAGAAATATGAAATGTCTATGATGGGTGAATTGAAGTTATTTCTCGGACTTCAAATCCGTCAACAGAAGAATGGGACATTTATCTCTCAAGAGAAGTATCTCAGAGATTGCCTGAAGAAGTTTGATCTTGTAAATTGCAAAACTATCAAGACTCCAATGCCTATGAATGTTCATGTAGATGCAGATGAGAAGGGCAAACATTTCAATCAGAAGAAATATCGCTCGATGATCGGTTCGCTTCTTTAGCTTTGTGCATATAGACCTGACATTATGCTATCAGTTTGTATGTGTGCTCGTTTTCAGGCAAACCCGAATGAATCACATCATATTGCTGTCAAGCGAATTCTTCAATATCTAGCTCATACACCTACTTTGGGACTATGGTATCCCAAAGGTGCCCAGTTTGATCTCGTTGGATATTCTGATTCTGACTGGGCTGGTGATCGAGTCGACAGGAAATCTACCTTGGGCACATGTCATTTTCTCGGTAGATCTCTTGTCTGTTGGGCTTCGAAGAAACAGAATTGTGTGTCTATTTCTAGGGCTGAAGCCGAGTATATTGCTGCTGGTTCATGCTGCACTCAAATTCTGTGGCTCAAGCAAACGCTGAAAGATTATGGTATTCTTGTGAAGAAAATTCCATTGGTATGTGATAACGAAAGTTCTATCAAAATTTCCCATAATCTAGTGCAACACTCTCGAACGAAGCATATTGATATTTGTCATCATTTTCTTTGAGATCACGTTCAGCGAGAAGATATTATTATCAGCCATGTTCGCATCGAAGATCAATTGGCTGATATCTTTACGATGCCCTTGGATTAGAAAAGGTTTTGTGCACTAAGGTGTGAGTTAAACATATTGGACTCACGCAATGTGCAGTAAGACTATAACTATCGGTACTATGTATTATATGTTTTTTTGTAATTTACTTTCGTTGGTTTTCTATCGTGTTTCTTTTCCGTTTGTTTTTGTTCATTTGGTGTTGTCCTTAAACTTATCTCTCCGAGTTTTCTTATCGTTGTTTTTCTCTCGGATTGATTAAGTATCGTACCCTGTTTTCCCTCTATGCTATCCCTACCCCATCTCTGCTTTTCTCTCGTGAACATGTATATTTGTACTCGATTAAGATTTCCTTCGAATGTCATTAATTCTGAAGGAAAATCTATCAAACTTTTATCTACCTTTATACTCGATGTTCGATGAGTTTGGTCTCAGACATGGAGCAACTTTCTTTCAGTTCGTTGGGATTTTCCCGCGATTACTGCCACAAAATCTGTCCGTTGAATTCAGAGAGACGCGGAATCTGCGCCGTTGGATCGGATTTGAAGGTTATGTCAGACCCCACCTCTATAAATACCGATCCACCCCCACAGGCACAGACCACGCATTCCCTCGACTTCATCTCTCCGCTACCGAGCTCTCGCACGCCGTCGTGTTGTTTGTCGCAGACGATTCCCTCGCCGCTTTGCTGCCGGCAGGAAGTCGTCGGAGACCTTCCTGTCGACGAGGATCTTCATCCGCGCCGCCGTAGCGTCCGTACATCACCAAGTTAGGGTATGCACGGCTCTGGACTCGATTCCGATCTCTTCTATTCATCAAGCCCCAAAATTTTTCTTGATTTTCTTTTGTTTTTCTTATGACTGTTTGATCCGTTTGGATTGTTGATCTTTGGGAAATCAGTTTCTAGAGTTCTCTGTCGATTCCCATCTGATCTAGGTAAGAAATCCCTCGGATTGTTTTCACTTAGGCAAATCCCACAGATGCATATCAATAAATTTACACTTGTGCAATTGTTTCATACATGTTCTTTTTAGATTTGCACCCGATGAAAATCTAGCCTAGCACTTCCATGAAAAACTTACTTCAAGACAAATTCCTCGATATGCTTACTTCATTCAAAAACGTTTTTCTTCGGAAATAGTTGGTACATGTTCACAACTTTCCTATATTCCCTCGCACCTATCTATTTCGCAGGAAAATGTCAAGCTCAAGATGCCAGGACCTGCAGGAATCATCACAGTCAAGGGAAGCTTCATCAAATCGGACCAGTGCGAACGCGACTTCCAAAAAGTCTCCGACACATTCGGAGCCCAACAACAGCTCAAAGAAATAGCCATGGTGACGGACAAAAGCATATTTCCATTAGCAAACAGAAACGAGACAAAGAAATTTGGCCGTGATTTCAGCGTCGACAGCGACACGATCACACACCAAGTACACCCAACAGACCCAGAGAACACAGTCCGCGTATATGCCCACCTTCCAGAAGAGCAAGCAACCACCCTCATAACCTTCCTTCGTGAAGAGTGGAAAATTTTCGCATGGTGCCCAGCTGACATGCCAGGGATACCACGAGAATTCGCGGAACACGCGCTCCAAATAAAGCCAAACACGAAGCTATTAAAACAAGCGCTGCGACGGTTTTCAGAGCCCAAGCGCAGACCAATCGGAGAAGAAGTCAATCGACTACTCGACGCACAGTTCATCCGAGAGACAAAGAAAGCAACATGGATAGGAAACCCAGTCCTAGTCCCTAAAACGGACACCGAGGTACTGAGGATGTGCGTCGACTACGGGCCTATCAACAAGCACTTCCCAAAAGACCACTTCCCTCTACCAAGAATCGATCAGATAATCGACTCCACAGCAGGATGCGACCTCCTCTCCTTCCTCGACGCATACTCAGGATACAATCAGATCAGGATGAAGGAAGAAGACGAAGAGCACACCTCATTCATCACCCCCTATGGATTATTCTGCTACCAAACAATGCCTTTTGGCCTAAAAAATGCGGGAGCCACGTACCAGCGCATGATGCAAGCATGTTTGAGAGACCATATTGGAAGGAACGTTCAAGTCTACGTGGATGACATCTTCATCAAAACCTACAGCGCAAACACGCTACTCGGCGACCTCAGCGAGACATTCGCGGCCCTCAACAAGTACAGGATTAAGCTCAATCCCAAAAAATGCGTGTTTTGCGTCCCAGCTGGAAAACTACTCGGATACATGGTCTCTGCCCGAGGAATCGAAGCAAACCCCGAAAAGGTCCAAGCAATCTCCAAGATGCAAAGGCCAACCTACATCAGAGGAGTACAACAGCTCACAGGAAAGCTCGCAGCACTGAGCCGCTTCATCAGCTGGTTGGGCGAAAGAACTTTGCCGTTCTACAAGATGCTGAGAAAGGGAGAAAAATTCGAATGGACCGAGTAAGCAAGCAACGCATTCGCAGACTTAAAGAAGACCCTCTCGACCCCACCAATCTTGGAGGTGCCTAAAGAAAGGGAAAAGTTCTATCTCTACATAGCAGCGCGCAGCAGTGTCATGAGCACAGTACTCGTCGTCGAGCGGACAGAAGAAGGGAAAATCTAGAGCATCTAGAGACCAATCTACTACCTCAGCAAGCTACTCACAAAGCCACAGCAGCGGTACCCACACTACCAGAAGCTCCTTCTCGCCATCATCATGACCTCCAGGAAAGTATCGCACTACTTCGACGAACACTCCATCACAATCGTGAGCAGCGCACCACTCGCGGACATCCTCAACAATCCTGGTGAAACTGGTTGAGTCGCCGAGTGGAACATTGAGCTCAGCCCACGAGACCTGCAGTTCAAACACCCAACAGCAATCAAAGCCCAAGTACTCCCAGATTTCCTGGTCGACTGGGCAAAAGTCCAAACACCAGGTCCCCCAGACCTGTCCAATTCATGGACGATGTACTTCGACGGATCCAAAAGACAGCAAGGAGCCGGAGCAGGCGTTGTCCTAGTCTCCCCCAAAGGAACGAAGCTCAAATACATCCTCCAGATCAACTTCAGCAACACCTCCAACAATGAAGTAGAGTACGAGGCACTAACTCACGGAATGCGCATGGCAAAAACTTGTGGTGCCACTCGCCTCTCGATCTACAGCGACTCCAACCTCGTCGTCCAGCAGGCGATGAGAGACTGTATTGCACTCGCAGACAACATGGCAGCCTACCTGAAACTCTATAACGCACTAGAGGGAGGATTCGACGGTTGTGAACTCAATTACATCCCCAGAGCAAACAATACAGAAGGCGACGAACTCGCGAACATCGGATCGACTCGAGGACCAATACCACCAGCCGTGTTCCTCGAGAGCATCAATCAGAGGTCAATAAAAGCAAAGCCAGCGGAACCCAAAGTAGTTGCGGAGGAAGACGGCACAAACAAACCAGCAAAGGTGGCAGCAGCGTGTGTAGCTGACGATACAAAAAATCAAGCAATAGAAGTTGAAGCACCAGCAGCACTCGAAGACCCAGCCTGGGCAAGGCCCTTCCTTCGATTCCTAGCCGAAGGCACTTTACCACAAGATGTCGCAGAAGCTCGACGCATCAGTCGACGATCTAAAGCATTCACGGTAATCAACATGAAGCTCTACAAGCGCAGCATCTCCCAGGTCCTCCAAAAGTGTATAGACGAAGAAGACGGCAAAGCCCTACTGCTCGAGATTCATGAAGGCACATGCGGGCACCACGCCAGCAGTCCAGCACTCGTGGGAACAGCTTTTTGAGCAGGTTTCTACTGTCCGACCGCCATGAGAAATGCAGAGGATATCGTATGGCGTTGCATCGACTGCCAAAAGATCGCCAGCAGGCCGCACGCCCCATCATCGGAACTCAAAACCATACCATTATCATGGCCATTTGCCACATGGGGACTCGACATGGTAGGCCCACTCAAGAAATCATCAAAAGGAGGACGAACACACCTACTAGTCGCAGTAGACAAGTTCACCAAATGGATCGAAGCAGTACCAATCACCAGATCAACAGCCCTCACGGCAGTCAATTTCATCAAATCAATCATCTTCAGATTCGTAGTACCACACAACATCATCACAGACAATGGTACAAACTTCACTGCAGCAGAATTCCAAAACTTCTGCCAGGAGTTGGGCATCAAAATAAACTACGCATCAGTCGCACACCCGCATTCGAATGGCCAAGTGGAGAAAGCAAACGGCTTAGTATGAGAAGGAATAAAGAAAAGACTTCTGGCACCACTCGAACAAGCCGCAGGCAACTGGATAGAAGAGCTCCCCGCAGTTCTATGGAGCCTACGCGCCACCCCAAACAGCTCGATCCAATACACACTTTTCTTCTTGGTATACGGGGCAGAAGCAGTACTACCACACGACTTAAAATTCGGAGCACCCAGAATCTCAGGGTACGAAGAAGAAGAGGAATAATAAGCACTACAGAACGACAAAGACATAGCAGACAAAGCATGAGACATAGCCATCACAAGATCTAAAGGATACCAAGACAAGCTGCGAACATATCAAAGCAGTCGCCTTCGGACCAGATCGTTCAACAAAGGAGACCTTGTGTTACGGCTAATACAGGAAAAAGTGCACAAACTTGCCCCACAATGGGAAGGGTCGTTCATCATCTCGGAAGTCATAGGAGGAGGAGCATACAGATTGGCGAATCCAAAGACCTATGAGGACGTGGGAAATCCATGGAACGTAGCGAACCTACGCTTGTTATACCCATAGTCCCCTAGGCATTATCAAGACATCGGCAGCAGCACCGATCGCCAACTCATGTAAAAATTCGAAGGAATAAAGCGATGTCGCCCAAAACACCTTACAAGCACTCGGGGGCTCGAGCCTAGAACTCCCCCCGAGAGACGCTATCTTCGCAAACGCGACTTTTACTTACAAGCACTCGGGGGCTCGAGGCTAGAACTCCCCCTGAGAGACCCTATCTTTGCAAACTCGACTTTTCCTTACAAGCACTCGGGGGCTCGAGCCTAGAACTCCCCCCGAGTGACGCTATCTTCGCAAATGCGACTTTTACTTACAAGCACTCGGGGGCTCGAGCCTAGAACTCCCCTCGAAAGACGCTATCCTCGCAAACGCGACTTTTGCTTAAAATACTCGGGGGCTCGAGCATAAAACTTCCCCTGAAAGACGTCCTCGCTAAAAACGCGACTCTCACAAAGCAACAAAGCTCAGGAAAAAGAAAGTTGCATCTTCAGTGTTCACCCGATCGCAAGCGATCGCCTAAAGACTCGAGGGCTACTCCCATCGAGAGCGCTGCCTCGCACCCGATCTAAACTTGGAAAGATTCAAAGACAAGCTACAAACAAGTGAGACAAAAATTTCTAAAGTCTGCGCTTGATTCTGCAAATCAAACGCAACCTCGGGGGCTACTCCCATCGGGAGCGCTGGCGCGCACCCGAGAAGACAACTCTCAAAGGAGTCAAAGATAATTCTCATTAGAAAGGAGTCGAAGACATTCTCATTACAAAGGAGTCGAAGACACTCTCATTACAAAGGAGTCGGAGACATTCTAAGGAGTCCATGACATTACATTACAAGGAAGTCGAAACGACAGTTTGCCATTACAGAAGGGCCTGCGGAACTAGAAGCTGGGCTACATTTCAACTTCTACATGTGTGCTCATGCTGAGATAATTGGCACTTTTGTCCCACAACTAGGCAGGCATCGTTACAGACAAAGTAGCAGCCCAGCCGAAGAAGAAGAAGCTCGTTGTCCTCCAGTTCTACAAGGTGCCTCGCCTACTGCCGCTGCCGCTTGACGACTGGCTTGACGTCCAGTTCTTCCTTAGAACTAGAATATCAAACACCATCGCCCGAGGGATCAGCCGAAGACGAATATACGGGAGAAACAGGCGAACCACCACTCGAGCCTTCAGAATCGCTGCTCCTCGTCTCCTCACAGTATGGATCCAGACGGTTGCCACCAGCATCAAACGCACAGATAATAACAGTATCTTCGCTGTCAAAATGACAGCAAAGTCTGTCCCCGCCGCGCAAATTCAACTGACGAGAAAACGTCCTCCAGCCAGACCCAAGGAAGATCAAGGACGAACTATCAAATTCCAGCTCCACCCAAGAAGAAGAACGAGAGCATCCATGAAGACGGAGCCAGAAGCCCTTTAAACCACGCTTAGAAGCAATGGAGGAAAAAGAGGCAGTAAGAGGAATCCGGGCAGCATTCCGCCCAAGAACATTCAAAAGAAAATCATGGCGCCAAAATCCCTCCTCCATGGAGGAAGAAGAAGAAAGCGCCAACGCATTTCCATGACACCCACCACGTGAGGAACGAGGCGTGCGGACACCACGACCACGCCGGCCCCGACCCCACCCAGCCACACCTCTACCACGCTTGGGTTCCATATGAAGAAGAAGAAGAAGAAAAAGATGCAAAGAATGGATGCCAAGGATGGGCAACCAAAAGGAAGCATTTATAGATCAATCAAAGGGCAAATGAGGAAAAACACAGAGAAGCCCAGGCGGCACCATCATTGCATCAAAGACCAAATGGGCCAAGCGTTACGAAATCCAACACAAAGATGCCTTCACACGGTGAGCATTATTTACATGACGCGTCAAATCTCGCTTGTTTCCCATACAAAGCCTTGGAAATCCAACAGGTAATAGGCAGCGCGCTGCCCAAATCATCATTATGACAGTACAGAGGACGTGACGGATCAAACAAAAATCAAGCATCATCATACATCATCAAACAGCATGACACTGCACATCAGCACGGTATCCCAAAGGGAACGGATCAAGGTAAAAGCAGTTGGAAAAATCCCCAGCTATATGTCCAAATTTTCTGACGCTAAAAAAATCTCTTACTCCCATCGGGAGTACCCTTTCGAGTTCGGGTGCTCCCTCACCCAGAAGGCAAAGATGTTCTCTAGTGATCATTCGCACCAGCAGACACAAAATACTCTCAGAGTTCGGGTACTCCCTCCCCCCAAAGGAAAAAAAGCATTCGAGTGACTACTCGCGAAAAGACTCAGCCATTCAGCAAACATGACTAACTCGCACAGTCGACGACATTCCGAGTGGGTACCTTCTTATTTTCCTTGCCTGAGTTCACTATAAGATCCTCAAGTGATGACTAAAACAACTCACTTGATTGTTTATTCCAAGTGGGTGCATCGCTAATCAGGCTCCGTGCCTCAACAAAAACAAATTATGCCTGGACTATGACACACTTTACCCAGATGCCACGCAAGCTTAGCGTGTAGGTAAGACCCCGCTGCAAAGAACGGCCTGGCCGGGACTTTCCGCAGAGCGATTTCACTCCCGACCTTTTCCGTGCGCTCGCATGATAGAAAGAGCCGAGCGGACGCGCTCAGGCTATGTGCTTAGACTGGCAGCAATTGATTCTATAAGACCTGTAGCGACATGACTTTTCTTGACACCAGTGTTCCAAGTTCACGTCAAGGGACATGGGCTTGATTGGGCTACTATGGTATTTGTCACTAGCACAATTCACCAAGGCTCGATCAGTCGACTCCTTGGGCCCTTTCAGCTTAGCAATCCTTCGAAACAGATATTGTCATGGCTCAAAAATGCCAGCGACCCATGGCGATACCACGCTTACAAACAATAAGGCGCAGATGAATTCGAGTCCCTGCGTGACTCTTTGAGTCCCCCAGGCACTCGGGGGCTACTGACGAGGGGGTGATCACGACTCCTACGTGTGAGGCTACCTGGTGCGTATGAAGACAGAAGGCCCACTGGGAAGCTACGACAAGCCCACGATTGACCCAACCAAGAACCGACATAGGAGTCCGCGACTAACATGGAAGGTGCAACTTGGCGTACAAGGCAGGAATAGAATTAGGAAACTACCTATGTAACCTAGCACAAACTCCCCGAGACATAGCCTAGTATATAAAGGCTAGGACGGGAGACGTCTAAATCAACTCAATACGCATCTACTCATCCTTGCCTTGCGAGAACTCGCCTTGGCCTCCACTGTAATCGCCCCCTCACATAATAATATTGAGCAGGAAGTGCTTCTCCTGTTAGCCGACGAGTATCGTCCAACCTTTGCCATCTCTATGACTAACCCAGGGTCCCTGACCATGGGATATGCCGGGGTTGATCCCCGTTAGTGCTTCTGATGGCTCGTCTGATGAGGGCTCCGAGCACGATGGAGCGTCGTCCTCGGAGCCGGTCCTGCCGGGCCCTAGTCTGGCTGGAGGCAAGGGGGCGGCCATGGGGGCTGTTGTGGCACTGGTCGCTGACCCGCTGGTGTCCGCTGCTAGGACTCCGGCCGCTCAAGCGGAGGTGGTCGTCACCCGCCCCGCAGCCGAGGAGGTCCCTCCCCTCCAACAGTACGGCTCATTTCTGTCGGGGCCTCCGTTATATTCTCTCAGGGAGAGCCTCTCCCTCTCCCCTCTCGTGGATGAGGGCAGGGCGTCCCCTGGCTCGGCTTCTGGCTCGATGGGGCCGTCCAATGAGGAGGACCGGTTGAGCGTGGGCATGGAGGTGTGCCCCCCGTCCTCCCCCTGCTCGCCTAGCATCGTCTATTACAGCAAGATGTCGGACTCCCCTCCCAGCCCGGTGGCCCGGGACTCGGTCCTAGTCTCCCCGGTGCTGACCGCGGGGACTCTGGCCACAGCCTGCTCCAACACTCCCGTGACCAGTCGTCGTCACGCTTCTTAGCCTCGCGTGGTTGGGCGCCTGAGTGCCCGCTTGGGAGCGCGCGAGATGGGTCAATCGCAGAGCTGGCGGCGCTGCGCGCTGCTGCGCGCAACCTGGATTTGGGTACGTCCGACCCTGCCTCTGCTCCACACTCTCTTGGCTCACACTTTGCTATTTTGGGTGAAGTCTCGTTGATCCATTGTCGGGACCCGGGGTTAGCGTATGCAAGTCCAGCTAAGACATAGTCATATGGAGAGCCGAGAACCGTACCCACTTGTCTAAGCAAACAAGGCCAAGCATAGAACGTTCTCGGAAAGCATCGTACGTGAGGGGCATCCCATCCAGGCCGAATGATCAACTGAGATGGGTCCTCATCGTCCGCACACAAGTCTAATGATATGGGTGGTGAACTCCCATATTCAAAGGCAAGTCGCCTCAACCATACTATCGACTATCTCAAAACTCTTACATAGACTTACTCCAGCCCGATCACTTAGTCGGGGTCTAGGGCGGACTCGATCATACCACAAAGTGTGCACGAGACGGAGTCTCGAACAATCGCATCGCGATGCCCCAAGCTGCGCACATCTAAGGGCCACTTGGTGTATGAAAGACCGCCAGCCAGAACACAACTAAGGTCTCGAAAACCCATACAAAGACATGCATGTTATAAACATACACGCAGCACACATGCCTTGTATGAACAGCAGGTATCATTGAAATTCTCTACAAAGTATACATTTTTATTGATAACTCTTATAGAGTGCAAACAGAGATCACAAACATGTGATCCAACATTACAACACAAACGGAAGCAAATTATGTCTGAGTACAGACAAGTTTAACAAATGGCTTAAGAAGCCTTATTTAAACACAAGCCCTCCACGAGGGAACCAGTCGTCTGACTGGGATTAGACTAGCTTGATCTTCAGTCGTCCAGCTCGATGAAGAAGCCACCTTCAGGGTCAATGGTCTCATCTAAAACATAGATTAAGCAAACGTGAGTACAAAGTCGTACTCAGCAAGACTTACATAGGAGCTATACTACTCATGCACATGTATCAAGGTAAAGGGAGGTGGGGTTCACTTGCAGAAGTGCCAGCTTTGACTTGGCTAATCCTGAACTACGAATACCAGACTTTGAGGTAAGAAGCGTACACGAGTCCACTACTTTCTCCAACCAATTACACCACTATAGTGCCTTCCTCGACTTCCCCACGAGAAAGCACGCCATAGCACTCACACTTATCTTGGTGTGGTTTAGAAGTATCCAGTTCAAGTTATCTAATAATCAAGCTAAGCTTTCCAAGTAGTCCATAACCGCGGACGCGGCTATTCGAATAGTTTTTTTAACCCTACAGGGGTGTACCGCTACACACACATGATCATCATTTACCGCCTTTGATCTCGACACCATTCAAGGGGTGCCAGCGAGGATGCTCACCACAACTGTTACCTCATAGCCGATCTAGTCCGAGAAAGTCGCCTACTTGGGTTGGTTACCACTATCATGAACCCGGCCGGTTTACCGAAGTGGACCCAAGTGATGTGTGTGTGGTGCATAAGCCGGTCTCGGGTGAGCCGTTCTCTCACTTAGCAGCCAGGCCACAGACCTACCAGAACTCCGAACTATTGCGACATCCGTACATCGAAAGGGATGAGTTAGTAAGTTGAGAGGGGTCAGTGAGCCCAATGTGTGGTTGTACTCTTCATCTTGGATCACCACACAAGAACTCGGACTTAGGGCGGTGTTCAACGAGACAACCCACCGTGTACTCCTACACAGCCTCTCATCGTTCACCTTGTATTAGGGTAGATTCACCAACACTTTTCTACCAACATCAACATGATTACTACCATCCCGACTCACATCACAGTAACATCATGGTATCCTACTAAATATGCAATAAGCGATAAACATTTGCAGGGGCCACATGATATCAAACAACTCCTACATTTGCTAGGATTGTGGTTTGCTTACTACTGTGACAAAATGATAGGTCATGCAAAGGAATGGGTTCATCTATGCGGTAGAAACGAATCATGGTGATCATCCTAAACAATGAATAAGCGAGACATGAGAGGGAAGTGGGATTTTATCGACATGATCAAAGGGGGTTTGCTTGCCTTGCTGACGAGGTTCGGGTTCTGGGTCTTCAACGAAGGGGGCAGCCTCCTGCTCCGGTTCCACCTCTACTCGACAAACAAAAAGCAAAGTAGCAAAGTAAATACAATGCACAATCATATGATGAAAGGTTGGAACTTGATGTATATGCTTTCATGTGTGAAGCAATTCCATTTAAATGGAGTATATTGCAAATTAAATTGCAAATTCAAACTCCACATTTGAATTCAAATTTAACCAAGTTGCATGTGACATTGTTTGATCATTTTGAACCTTCTTCAAATGTGTATGATATGCCTCTGATGTGTGGTTGAATTGTAGCATAATTCCATGGTCCAAGTTGCAAAAGCATTTGATTTGAATTTGAATTAATTTCAAATAAACCAAATGACATATGCTGCTGGTCCCATTTTAAAATCAACTCAAACATAGTTGAAAGTTGCATATTTGGAAAGATAACTTTCTCCTGATCATTTTTCATATATTATTTTTCCAATTTGGAGTTAATATGAATTTTCTATGAATTTCCAAAGTTTGGGGTATTTTCTGGAATTTCTGGAATTCTTTAAATCAATTAATCTCTGGAAATCCATTAAATCAATTTAATGCGTCAGGCTGACGTCAAGCTGGCGTCAAGGGGGCTGACAAGGGGGTCCCACCTGTCAGTGGCTGGATGATTTAATCCGCTGGGTTAATTCAATCCAGTGGCTTAATTAAGCCACTGGGCCCACTGGTCAGTGACCTAGGGGGTCATTAGTTGGGTGATTAACGGGGGCGGGGGGGGGGGGGGGGGTGTTGGGCTAACCCGCCGGCGGCCTGGTCACGGCAGCGACTCGCCGGAATGGGCTAGGGGCCACGGGAGGCTACGGGGAGGACATCAACGGGCGCAGCAACTTCGTCCGCGTCGTCTGGAAGCATCAGGGGTTCACGGGGAGCTCTGAATCGACGGCGGCGACGACTCCGGCGGCAACAGAACGGCGGCGAGTTCGCAGTTGTCGCTGTAGTGCACGGGTTGAGTTGATCTTGCGTGCGTTCGAAAGCTAGAGCCACTTGGAGTCAAACGCGCGCGCTGGACGAGATGATGGGGCACAGGGGCGACCTCATCGTCGTCCATGGCGGCAACATGCTTCGGCAACCATGGAGAAAACGGCTAGAGGGGTTGCGGGGTGCTGGAAACTTAGGGGAAACGCTCAGTAGCTCACCGCGGTTCGAACGGAAGCAACGACAAGCTCGGGGGGGCTTCAATGGCGGCGAATCGACGGCGGCGAGCTCGCGGGTCCAGCGAGAGGTTGAAGACGATGGCGTCGGCTCGGGGAGGAATTAGGGCTCCAGCTTCTGCGTGAAGACGAAGTCGATGACGAGGAACACAGTGGACTTGCTGGCTTGAGCTCTAGGGCACGGTGGCCACATCGTCCACGGCGCTGCGCTCCGGTGAAGCTTCGGGCGGCGACGAAATCGAGCACGGGAGGAGGAGGAGGAAGCTCTTGAGGGGGGGAATGGACGTGGCGTGCTCCAGGGCGTCTCCAGGTGCGAGAAGAGGGCACGGGGAGGCCTGGAAGGTGCTCGACGGCGATGTGGCGTCCACGGCTGGCTCGGTGGCATTCCACCGAGCAGCTTGGAGGCGCGGGGCAGGGAAGAAGACCCCTGTGCCCCTTTGGGCCGGCTGGGCTGGGTGGGCCGGCTTCACCTGGCCGTCTGGTATGGTTTTTCTGCATTCTTTTTCTGTTTTTCTTTTCTGACATTTCTTTTGCTGAGCTAATATAAATAGCTAGGCATTTTATTAAATGCTGAAATTTTTTATGTGGCCCCATAATAATATAGACTAGCCACTTATAAAGTTTCAACATTTTTAAAATTCAACTAATTTGAACCTTAACTCAAATAGGGTTATTTGATTAATTCCAAGGCACTGTTTGAATATTTGAAAAATCCCTGAGTATGGGGTGGCTCCCACATCACTTGATATGTGATCACACCCATTTATAAGAATTTTCAAAAATCTAACATGAATTTTTGGAGAAGATTTTTATCTGGCCTTTTGAATTAATTCATCTGGGGGGTGTTCCTTCTCCCATTTTGATTTTGATTTTGAATTTCCTTTGATTTCTTTCATGAATGCAAACTGAAATTGATCCTAGCACATTACCTAACAGAGGGTTCTGACAACTCGCCCCCACTCAAAAGAATCTCGTCCCGAGATTCAGAAGTCTGCGGGAGGAAGGTGGGGTACTCGGCACTGAGATGGTCTTCTCTTTCCCACGTAGCTTCTCTTTCAGAGTGGTGTGACCATTGCACTTTCAGAAACCTAATCTTCTGACGACGAGTGACACGCTCTGCGAAATCAAGAATACGAACGGGGTATTCTCGATAGGAAAGGTCATCTTGGAGATCAAGCGTTTCATGGTCGACTTCGCGGATGGGGTCCTTGAAGCAACGCCTGAGTTGGGACACATGGAATACATCATGTACTCGGGAGAGGTGCGGAGGTAGTTCAAGTTGGTAGGCAACTTCTCCACGTTTAGCAATAATGCGGAAAGGTCCGATGTAACGTGGGGCCAACTTGCCTTTGATACCGAAACATTGGGTTCCCTTCATAGGAGTAACCCGAAGGTAAGCTTTCTCATCCAGATTGTAGCTCTCTTGCCTATGATGACGATCATAGTAGCTTTTCTGACGAGACTGGGCTGCTTTCAATTGATCACGAACAATGCGAACTTGCTCTTCTGCTTCCTTGATCATATACGGTCCAAAGAATTGTCTTTCACCGGTTTCTGACCAGTTTAAAGGTGTTCGACATCGTCGTCCATAAAGGAGTTCAAAAGGAGCCATGTTCAGACTAGATTGATAACTATTTTTATAAGAAAATTCGGCGAATGGAAGAGACTTCTCCCAATTCTTTCCGAATGAGATAACACAAGCTCTGAGCATGTCTTCAAGAATTTGGTTAACCCTTTCGACTTGACCGCTAGACTGAGGATGGAAAGCTGTACTAAAGGCGAGATGAGTTCCCATAGCATTCTGAAAGCTTCCCCAAAATCTAGAGGTGAAAAGGCTACCGCGATAAGAGTTGATTTCCAAAGGAACACCATGGAGGGATACAATTCTAGAGATGTACATGTCCGCTAACTAGCTAGCAGTTATAGACTCGCGAACCGGAAGGAAGTGAGCAACTTTGGAAAGCCTATCTATGACAACGAAGATGGCATTGTTTCCTTTCTGGGTTCTTGGAAAGCCGGTGATGAAATCCATACCGACTTTGTCCCATTTCCACTCGGGAATAGACAAAGGTTGAAGTGTACCAGCAGGTCTTTGATGTTCTGCCTTAATGCGACGACAAACATCACATTCGGCAACAAATTGATCAATGTCTCTCTTCATCCTAGTCCACCAAAATCTCTGGCGTAGATCTCGGTACATTTTTGTGCTACCGGGATGAATCGAGAGGGGTGTGTCATGGGCTTCTTTGAGGATGAGTTGCCTTAGTTCCCTATTCTTAGGTACTACCAAACGATTTCCAAAGAATACCGTTCCCTTGCTATCTGTGGAGAAACAATTAGCAACTCCGCTAACAATGTTCTCCTTTATTCGGCGAACACATCATGCACGCCTTTGGGCAACTATGATTTGATCCTCAAGAGTTGGTTTCGCCACCAAGGTAGAAAGATAGCCATGAGGAACAATCCCAAGATTGAGCTTGCGAAATTCCTCATGAAGAAGTGGTTGATATTGTTGTAACATGAGGTTGTTACAATACGACTTACGACTTAGGGCATCATACATGACATTGGCTTTGCCTGGGGTGTAAGAAATTCCTACGTCGTAATCTTTTATCAACTCAATCCAGCGTCTTTGCCTGAGATTAAGATCTGGCTGGTTGAAAATATATTTGAGGATTTGGTGGTCGGAATAGATCTCACAATGATTACCAAGGAGGTAATGTCGCCAAGTTGTTAGGGCATGAACTACGGCAGCGAGTTCAAGGTCATGGATAGGATAGTTCTCTTCATGTGGCCGCAACTGGCGTGAAGCATAAGCTACCACATGTCGATCTTGCAGAAGTATGCATCCTAACCCTTGCCGTGATGCGTCACAATAGATCTCGAAATCCTTTTTGGTGTCTGGAGGTGCAAGTACAGGTGCAGAAGTCAATCTTCTTTTTAGCTCTTGAAAGCTTTCCTCGCACTTGGGAGTCCATAAGAATTTCTTATCTTTCTTGAGGAGTTCAGTTAGAGGCTTTGCAACTTTAGAAAAGTTCTCGACGAAGCGACGGCAATAGCTAGCTAGGCCAAGAAAACTCCTAACTTGCTTAACCGATTCAGGTGGAGTCCAGTCAAGGACGGCCTGAACTCTCTCGGGATTCACAGCAATGCCTTTTGCAGAAATCACGTGGCCTAAGTAGGTCACTTCTGGTAGCCAAAATTCACACTTGGAGAATTTAGCATACAGGTGATGCTCTCTAAGTTTCATCAATACCAGCCTTAGGTGTTCGGCATGTTCTTCTTCGTTCTTCGAGTAGATGAGAATGTCATCGAGATAAACCACAACAAATTTATCTAAGTACTCCATGAAGATCGAATTCATCATGCGTGAGAAAGTGGCGGGGGCATTGGTTAAACCAAAGGACATGACGGTATACTCGTAAAGACCATAACGAGTAGTAAAAGCCGTTTTGGGAATGTCCTCGTTTCGGATCTTGATTTGATGATAACCTAATCTCAAATCCATCTTGGAGAAGGCAGAGGATCCTGCATGTTGATCATAAAGATCATTGATCCTGGCAATGGGTACTTGTTCTTTATCGTCGCTAAATTTAGCGGGCGATAGTCTACGCACATCCTTTCTGTTCCATCTTTCTTCATTACGAACAGAACGGGGCAACCCCATGGCGATGAGCTAGGGCGGATGAAGCCTTTCTCCAACAAAGCTTCCAGTTGGGTTTTAAGCTCAGCTAACTCACGTGGGGCCATTTTGTATGGGCGTCTAGAAATTGGTGCGGTTCCTGGGGCAAGATCTACTATAAACTCTACACATCTGTCGGGTGGCATGCCCGACAGCTCTTCAGGAAAGACATCCGGGAAGTCACGAACCACCGGAATATCTTCAAGTTCGGGAAGGGGAAGTACATTCAAGGAATGCACTTGGGTTCTTGTTCTGGGTGAGGTATAGTTGACGGTTTTGCCTGAAGGGTGGGTGAGTTTCACGGATTTGCCTTTGCAATCCAGGTAGGCATTCTGTCTTGATAGCCAATCCATGCCAAGGATGACATCAATATCTGAAGACTTGAGGGCTATGAGTGAAGCAAGGAATACTAAACCCTCAATTGCAATTTGGTTTCCATGGCTTACTCTATTAGTTTGCCATCTTGACCCTGGAGTTTGAATAATCATTGGGGTGGACAATTCAACAAAAGATAACTCATGACGAAGTGCATAACTTTCCGACATGAATGAATGAGATGCTCCTGGGTCGAAAAGAACGGAAGTAGGAACATAATTGACTGGGAGCGTACCAAGAATGACGTCAGTGGTGTCGTCAGTCTCTTTGCGGCGATCTGGTTCACACGTCCACGAGTGGCGGGAGGAGCGGGTCTGGCGGTGTAGACCTTCTGGGGTGGCTTGCCACGACCATTGTTGTTGTTGCCTCCGGCACGGGGTGGAGCATTCTGGTTCTGGATCTGGTTCTAGGGACACTCGCGAGAGTAGTGGCCTGGCTGACCACACTTGTAGCAGGCTCCAAAAACAGTGTGTGGAGTTGGGTTGTTTGGTGGAGCTGGGTGGAACTGGGTTGGTGGACGAGGCGCCACATAGGATGGCCTCGGTGGGTTGTTCTGGCGGAACATACTATTTGGGATCCAGATCTTGCGCTTCTGGGAGCCAGAACTGGATGAACTGTCGTCTCTAGGGTGTTTGCGAAAGTCGTTGGGGGTGTTCATGTCCTCGGCCTTGATGGCCTTGTTGACAAGGACCTGGAATGTGGTAAAGTCATGCAGGTTGAGCTCACGACGGAGTCCAGAGTTTAGGCCACGACGGAACCTCTCTTGCTTCTTTGCGTCGGTGGAGACTTCTTCGGTAGCATAACGAGCAAGTCGGTTGAACTCACGACTAAACTCGTCAACGGTCCTTCTGCCTTGGGTGAGGTTGCAGAACTCCTCATGCTTGCGGTCCATAAGACCCTTGGGAGTGTGGTGCTCACGGAAGGACGTGCAGAATTCCTCCCAAGATGCAGGCGGTCCAACGGGACGCATGTTCAGAAAGTTCTCCCACCAAGAGCTAGCTGCACCTTCGAGGTGATAGGTGGCATAGCTGACCTTGTCACCAGTTGCAACACGGCCTGCTTGGAGCTTCCTTTCGATGCTGCGAAGCCAGTCATCGGCGTCAAGGGGCTCGGTGGAGTAACTGAAAACCGAGGGATGAAGTCGGATGAAGTCGTTCAGGAACACCAACTCATTGCGCTGCTGAGTGGTGTTGCGAGCAATGACTTCCAACATATGGTGAGAGTCTCGGCGGTTCCTCTCGACCTCCATCAGAACCTGAGCCATCGTGGGTGGGGGTGGAAGGTTGCCTTCCTCCTGGTCATTCCCACGACCTTGGTTACGACCAACCTGGCCACGGGTTCCTAGTCAGACAGAGGAGAGCCTAGTCCTATCTTCCCGTAGAATAAGATGAGGGTGACTCAGAACTCAGAACGAAGGGGTAAGGATAAAAAAGAAGCCTTACGTTGTTCCCTTATATACCCAGAGTAACTATATAACTATAGCAAGCTAGACTCAACTTCGGCCAAGGCTACTAGTCCTACAGTCAGTCCTGCTCTGATACCAAGTCTGTCGGGACCCGGGGTTAGCGTATGCAAGTCCAGCTAAGACATAGTCATATGGAGAGCCGAGAACCGTACCCACTTATCTAAGCAGACAAGGCCAAGCACAGAACGTTCTCGGAAAGCATCATACGTGAGGGGCATCCCATCCAGGCCGGATGATCAACTGAGATGGGTCCTCATCGTCCGCACACAAGTCTAATGATATGGGTGGTGAACTCCCATATTCAAAGACAAGTCGCCTCAACCATGCTATCGACTATCTCCAAACTCTTACATAGACTTACTCCAGCCCGATCACTTAGTCGGGGTCTAGGGCGGGCTCGATCATACCACAAAGTGTACACGAGACGGAGTCTCGAACAATCGCATCGCGATGCCCCAAGCTGCGCACATCTAAGGGCCACTTGGTGTATGAAAGACCGCCAGCCAGAACACAACTAAGGTCTCGAAAACCCATACAAAGACATGCATGTTATAAACATACACGCAGCACACATGCCTTGTATGAACAGCAGGTATCATTGCAATTCTCTACAAAGTATACATTTTTATTGATAACTCTTATAGAGTGCAAACAGAGATCACAAACATGTGATCCAACATTACAACACAAACGGAAGCCAATTATGTCTGAGTACAGACAAGTTTAACAAATGGCTTAAGAAGCCTTATTTAAACACAAGCCCTCCACGAGGGAACCAGTCGTCTGACTGGGACTAGACTAGCTTGATCTTCAGTCGTCCAGCTCGATGAAGAAGCCACCTTCGGGGTCAATGGTCTCATCTAAAACATGGATTAAGCAAACGTGAGTACAAAGTCGTACTCAGCAAGACTTACATAGGAGCTATACTACTCATGCACATGTATCAAGGTAAAGGGAGGTGGGGTTCACTTGCAGAAGTGCCAGCTTTGACTTGGCTAATCCTGAACTACGAATACCAGACTTTGAGGTAAGAAGCGTACACGAGTCCACTACTTTCTCCAACCAATTACACCACTATAGTGCCTTCCTCGACTTCCCCACGAGAAAGCACGCCATAGCACTCACACTTATCTTGGTGTGTTTTAGAAGTATCCAGTTCAAGTTATCTAATAATCAAGCTAAGCTTTCCAAGTAGTCCATAACCGCGGACGCGGCTATTCGAATAGTTTTGTTAACCCTGCAGGGGTGTACCGCTACACACACATGATCATAATTTACCGCCTTTGATCTCGACACCATTCAAGGGGTGCCAGCGAGGATGCTCACCACAACTGTTACCTCATAGCCGATCTAGTACGAGAAAGTCGCCTACTTGGGTTGGTTACCACTATCATGAACCCGACCGGTTTACCGAAGTGGACCCAAGTGATGTGTGCGTGGTGCATAAGCCGGTCTCGGGTGAGCCGTTCTCTCACTTAGCAGCCAGGCCACAGACCTACCAGAACTCCGAACTATTGCGACATCTGGACATCGAAAGGGATGAGTTAGTAAGTTGAGAGGGGTCAGTGAGCCCAATGTGTGGTTGTACTCTTCATCTTGGATCACCACACAAGAACATGGACTTAGGGCGGTGTTCAACGAGACAACCCACCGTGTACTCCTACACAGCCTCTCATCGTTCACCTTGTATTAGGGTAGATTCACCAACACTTTTCTACCAACATCAACATGATCACTACCATCCCGACTCACATCACAGTAACATCATGGTATCATACTAAGCATGCAATAAGCGATAAACATTTGCAGGGGCCACATGATATCAAACAACTCCTACATTTGCTAGGATTGTGGTTTGCTTACTACTGTGAAAAAATGATAGGTCATGCAAAGGAATGGGTTCATCTATGCGGTAGAAACGAATCATGGTGATCATCCTAAACAATGCATAAGCGAGACATGAGAGGGAAGTGGGATTTTATCGACATGATCAAAGGGGGTTTGCTTGCCTTGCTGACGAGGTTCGGGTTCTGGGTCTTCAACGAAGGGGGCAGCCTCCTGCTCCGGTTCCACCTCTACTCGACAAACAACAAGCAAAGTAGCAAAGTAAGTACAATGCACAATCATATGATGAAAGGTTGGAACTTGATGTATATGCTTTGATGTGTGAAGCAATTCCATTTAAATGGAGTATATTGCAAATTAAATTGCAAATTCAAACTCCACATTTGAATTCAAATTTAACCAAGTTGCATGTGACATTGTTTCATCATTTTGAACCTTCTTCAAATGTGTATGATATGCCTCTGATGTGTGGTTGAATTGTAGCATAATTCCATGGTCCAAGTTGCAAAAGCATTTGATTTGAATTTGAATTAATTTCAAATAAACCAAATGACATATGCTACTGGTACCATTTTAAAATCAACTCAAACATAGTTGAAAGTTTCATATTTGGAAAGATAATTTTCTCCTGATCATTTTTCATATATTATTTGTCCAATTTGGAGTTAATATGAATTTTCTATGAATTTCCAAAGTTTGGGGTATTTTCTGGAATTTCTGGAATTCTTTAAATCGATTTAATGCGTCAGGCTGACGTCAAGCTGGCGTCAGGGGGGGGGCTGACAAAGGGGTCCCACCTGTCAGTGGCTGGATGATTTAATCCGCTGGGTTAATTCAATCCAGTGGCTTAATTAAGCCACTGGGCCCACTGGTCAGTGACCTAGGGGGTCATTAGTTGGGTGATAAACCGGGGGGGGGGAGGGGGGGGGGGGTTGGGCTAACCCGCCGGCGGCCTGGTCACGGCAGCGACTCACCGGAATGGGCTAGGGGCCACAGGAGGCTACGGGGAGGACATCAACGGGCGCAGCAACTTCGTCCGCGTCGTCTGGAAGCATCAGGGGTTCACGGGGAGCTCTGAATCGACGGCGGCGACGACTCCGGCGGCAACAGAACGGCGGCGAGTTCGCAGTTGTCGCTGTAGTGCACGGGTTGAGTTGATCTTGCGTGCGTTCGAAAGCTAGAGCCACTTGGAGTCAAACGCGCGCGCTGGACGAGATGATGGGGCACAGGGGCGACCTCATCGTCGTCCATGGCGGCAACATGCTTCGGCAACCATGGAGAAAACGGCTAGAGGGGTTGCGGGGTGCTGGAAGCTTAGGGGAAACGCTCAGTAGCTCACCGCGGTTCGAACGGAAGCAACGACAAGCTCGGGGGGGGGCTTCAATGGCGGCGAATCGACGGCGGCGAGCTCGCGGGTCCAGCGAGAGGTTGAAGACGATGGCGTCGGCTCGGGGAGGAATTAGGGCTCCAGCTTCTGCGTGAAGACGAAGTCGATGACGAGGACACGGTGGACTTGCTGGCTTGAGCTCTAGGGCACGGTGTCCACGTCGTCCACGGCGGTGCGCTCCGGTGAAGCTTCGGGCGGCGACGAAATCGAGCACGGGAGGAGGAGGAGGAAGCTCTGGAGGGGGGGAATGGATGTGGCGTGCTCCAGGGCGTCTCCAGGTGCGAGAAGAGGGCACGGGGAGGCCTGGAAGGTGCTCGACGGCGACATGGCGTCCACGGCTGGCTCGGTGGCATTCCACCGAGCAGCTTGGAGGCGCGGGGCGGGGAAGAAGACCCCTGTGCCCCTTTGGGCCGGCTGGGCTGGGTGGGCCGGCTTCGCTTGGGCGTTTGGTAAGGTTTTTCTGCTTTCTTTTTCTGTTTTTCGTTTCTGAAATTTGTTTTGCTGAGCTAAAATATATAGCTATGCATTTTATTAAATGCTGAAAATTTTTATGTGGCCCCATAATAATATAGACTAGCCAATTATAAATTTTCAACATTTTTAAAATTCAACTAATTTGAACCTTAACTCAAATAGGGTTATTTGATTAATTCCAAGGCACTGTTTGAATATTTGAAAAATCCCTGAGTATGGGATGGGTCCCACATCACTTTATATGTGATCACACCCATTTATAAGACTTTTCTAAAATCTAACATGAATTTTTGGAGAAGATTTTTATCTGGCCTTTTGAATTAATTCATCTCGGGGGTGTTCCTTCTCCCATTTTGATTTTGATTTTGAATTTCCTTTGATTTCTTTCATGAATGCAAAGTGAAATTGATCCTAGCACATTACCTAACAGAGGGTTCTGACATCCATCTTATTGGGGTGTTTGACGACTGTGATATCGTGTTGCGGGGCGAGCGTGGTCCGCTCTTAGATCAGATTGTGGCTATTCAGGCTAAAAAAGGTTTTGAGGGGGCGCTTGCGGCTGCGCGCGCCGCTCAGTAGGCGGCTCAGCAGAAGGCTTCGTTTCATGAGGATCCTACGATGTTAGGCCTTACCAGCACCGAGGGGCCCCTGGAAACTAGGGAAGCCCCCTCCTCTGTGGCGCCTCCCCCACCTCGGCGACGCGGGAGCCCTCCTAAGCGGAGCCCTATCGCACCCGAAGTGGCTGAGTCTTGTGCTCGCTCTCCTGACTATGGTGGTCGGAGGCGCACGCGCTCGTGCTCATCCTAGCACTCGACTAATGGTAAGGACCACTCGGCTCCGCGTAGGTGGCCTATTTGGGTGCACGGATGAAGCTCCTATGCTGGCATATTCGGGGGATTGGTCAGCTTGGCCGTCGCCGGCAGCTGATCAACTACATGCGCGAGGAGGCCATCGATATAGTTGGTATTCAGAGAAGATCTGGAAGGGATTTCTCCATCCTTTAACTGGAGGATCTGAGCCCCCATAAGTTCGCTTGGCAGTGGCTCCCAGTGTCTGGTCGCTCGGGCGGCATCCTGATGGGGGCCCGGGAGGACATATTTGAGGTGAATGACATGGATCAGGGCGAGTTCTTTCTGAGTATGACTCTCACCGATCGGGCCTCCCGATTTAGCTGGGAGGTCATTATAGTCTATGGTCCTGCGGACCATAGCCGGTCTGCCGTCTTCTTGAGCGAGCTTGAGGCGAAGGTGGCCCGGAGCCTCGTACAGGTGGTGCTCGAGGGGGACTTTAACCTCATTCGGGATGCCTCAGAAAATAGTTCTGACATCATTGACGCTCCCAGGATGCATGCATTCAATGAGTGCATTGCCATGCTTGCTTTGCGGGAAATCAACAGAGTTGGTGGTCTGTTTACGTGGTGCAATAACCTGGTGAACCCGATCCGTAGTGTTCTGGATTGGGTTCTAGTTTCTCCTGAGTGGAAGGTTGCATTCCCCTTATGTTCGCTTAGGTTGGTCACACGGATTGGGTCGGATCACTCCCCTCTCCTCCTTAGCTCGAGAGAGGGTCGCTGCCCCCGTCGCGCCGGTTCCGCTTCGAGGAGTATTGGCTACTCCAACACGGCTTTGTTGAGGGTGTCCACGAGCGGTGGCGCACGGCGTCCAGGTCCCCGCCCCGCGTATTCTGCGTGGTTGACCTTTGGCGTCACTGTTCAAAGATGGTGTGGCAGTTCATGCGCGGTTGGGGGCCATTCTGGGGGCTGAGCTCTCGTAAAGGGGCTATGTTGGACCAGATTAAGGCCATAGATGTGGAGGCTGACTCTGTTGGCCTCTCTGCTGACGAGTGGTTGTGCCGGTATTCTCTTGAAGCCTCCCTGAGAGATTTTCAAGGGTGGGGAGCTGTTCTGGCGCCGCCGCAGGGGCCAGAATTGGCTCCTCGCGGGGAATCGAATACTACATACTTTCAGGCTATTGCGAACGGGCGTAGGTGCCGTTGCTTGATCCCGTACCTTTGGGCCAAGGGTATCCTAATAGAGGATTCCCTAGGTATCTCCGCCCATGTCTACTCCTTTTACAAGGAGCTCTTCTGGGCCGAGGCCCGCCCAGGTGCTTCCCCGGTAGACGGCTTCTGGTCTTTGGCGGAGCAGGTGACAACGGCGGAAAATGAGGCCCTGCTCGCTCCCTTCACCCCGTAGGAGGTTCGCGGGGCTTTGGATGGCATTAGAGCCTCCTCGGCTCCCGGTCCGGACGGACTGCATGTCTCCTTTTTCAAGTGGTTTTGGCCCGTGGTTAAAGGAGTCATTATACCCATGTTCCAAGAGTTCTACATCGGGACTCTCGACATGGCTAGACTTAACTACGAGATAATTACCCTTATCCCTAAGGTGGCTGGGGTGGCGGAGATTAGGCTCTTTCATACCATTACTGTTATAAACGGGTTGGAGTGACTGTTTGCGAAGGTGTGTGCTTCTCGGCTGGCCCAGGTCGCGGGTCTGATCTCACACCCCACCAGTCTGCCTCCATGATGGGATACTGGCCCTCCACGAGATTGTCCATGAGGTCAGGACCAAGCGTCAGCGTGGGGTATTCCTACCATTAGACTTCCATAAGGCATATGACCACCTCGACTGGTCGTTCCTGAGATTAGTCATGGAGCGCAGGGGGTTCGACGACTGGTGGGTGAGCTGAGTGATGCAGCTCGTACGTACGGGGTCCATGGCCATCGATATTAACAGTGTCGTGGGGTCCTTACTTTCGCTCATCTCGCGGAGTTCGGCAAGGGGATCTGATCTCGCCCCTTCTATTTAACCTGGCGGTTGACGCCTTGGCCTCCATTCTTGATAAAGCTAGGGCGGTTGGACAGATCCATGGCATTGTGGGCCACTTGATCCCTAGGGGTGGAGTCACCAACCTCCAATATGCCGATGACACTTTGGCCATGGTTGAGGGCTCTGACCTAGACGTAGTCAACCTCAAGTTCCTTCTCCTCTTTTTTGAGGCCATGTCGGGCCTTAAGATCAACTTCGACAAGAGTGAAGTTGTAGTGTTGGGGTTCTCGGAGGAGAAACAATAGCGGATCGCGGACAACCTTAACTGTAGGTTATCCTCCTTCCCCATCTCCTACCTGGGGATGCCGGTGTCTGTCTCTTGCCTCCAAGTTAAGGATTTTGACCCGATTATGGGACGGGTCGCCTCGTGCTCGGAGCCATGGCGTGGTCGGTTCACCTCCAGGGGTAGTAAGACCGTCCTGATTGACGCATGCCTTTCCATCTTACCCATGTATCAGATGGGGCTCTTCGTTCTCCCAGAAGGTGTGCATGCGGTTTTTTACCGCGAGTTGGCTCGCTTCTTCTGGCAGGGGGCGGATGGTCGTCTGAAATACCACATGGTTAAACGGGCGGAGATCTGTCTACCCAAACCGTGTAGAGGCTTGGGGATTACCAACTCGCGGCGCATGAATATTGTCGTGGGAAAGTCACGGCAGATGTCCGAAGAGTCGAACTTAACATGGGAACTTTGTTGCGAGGCGATTTTGTGGAAAGAGTCGATATGGACAAGAGACTCGGTGATATACCCAGGTTTCAGCCCCTCTTTGTCTCGAGGTAAAATCCTACTCATTCTTCTTATTATTATGGGTTCCGACTCTCGAAAGAAGAGTCGGTTGATCGATTACAAGAGTCGTCTTGCAACCTTGATCTCGAGGTGATCTAGGTTACGCCGACAAGTGTCTAGTCCTATCTTAGGCTGAGATTGTTCTCTGACCCTGGATCCCATGGACCTCGGCTTATAAAAGCATCGGGTCCGGGATTCCGCGAGTCTGGCTCCGACACGAGGTGGAGTCCTATTCTACTTTACAAATATGTTATGTGTTATACAAGGTAAGTCGAATTCCTTTTATGGCTTCAATCTTCATTCCTTGGCGCAGCCAGCCCGTGGCCGGGTCTTCTCTTGTGGGCCTTCCGTAGGTGAGCCGGCCCATAGATATAATGTCGGGTTATGGGCTTGGTCCATTCCCCTGACATTAGCCCCCAGGATTCAGGAGTGATGCTTTAGTATTCGTAGCAATCTTCTTGTTACCATCATGGTTGCTGACTCCCTAGCTTGAACAAACCGACTTCCACCCTTTTTTAGGATTTGCGAGGATTCGGTGTCAATTTCCTTGTCCTTTCGCTTCATCTTCCAACTAGAAAAACTTCATTTGACTTTTTTAGTCAAAGATCCGGTATTGCTTTTATGGTTGCACTTCCCAAAACGTCGGTTGGAGGCATTGATGTTTGTAGTGGGAATCGAGGAGTATTTCCATAAATGTCACCTACCATGGGTAGTTTACCCACGTCTTTATGGAATTGATTGATCTTGTCCTCAGATTTTCTATAAGTATCCTTTGGGTGGTTTTTCTTTTGAGTGCTCGCATCTTCTTCTTCCTCTTCTTTATTTGCTAGTTCATCCATGGCTCCCAAGCTAGGTGCTCGTGCTCTTTTGGCAGCCGATGAGCTTGGCTCCAGCGTAGGTGCTCGTGGTCGAGGCCGTGGCCGCGGTCGTTGCCGTGGGAGAGGTCGTTTTCGTGGCTGTGGCAGTGGTAGGGTTAGAAGTTCTCGTGCGGCTTCTCCATCTGAATCTCCCCCTTCTCCTGAGAGGGGTGAGTTCTTGGTACATATCTAGACGATTCGTCACTGGATAAAACTCCCTGAATCTTTTACTCAACTTGGGATTGATTCAAAACCTTTGGTTCTTTGGTTCTGTTCCGAGGGATGTCCTCATGGTCCCGTTTGGGTGCCTATTAGCTTCTCTAGCCATAACTCCATGTTCTTGGAAAAAGGTTGGAAAACTTTCCTGCGTTCCAGGAATATCTCAAGGGGAGACACCATTATCTTTAGATATGATGGTGGTGATACCTTGTGGGATAGAATCTTTGACTCGGATGGTGACCGAGCCGGCTGCTGCATGGAGGGTTCCAGTAGCAGTGATGAGGAGTTCTACAACAACAATAAGGAAGAAGTCGAAAACTCTTCCCCTGAAGATGCAGCCAACTCTGAAGACGACGACTGAAGCTGTAGTTTTCTACATGAGTAGTATCTTTTCCGACTTTGGCTTTCAGTTTCCTGCAATGTAAGGCTCCTCCTTTTGATGTAAGACTCGACTCTTGATGAATGAAAATTATAAATTCCCATCGAGTCTATGAGTCAACTTTTATTCCTGACTTGGAGTGTTTTGGTTCAATGTATGAGAGCCGTTATTTATTTATTTTTGATGATGTCTGTATCTGTAGCCCCCTGAGTCGATTCAGAATAGCTGCGTATCGGTAATCGACTCATAAGATAGATCGACTTGTAGCCCCCATGAGTTGGTGTGGTCACGTTTGTGTGCCATACCGGGTCATGTATATATTTTTTGAAGTCATACTCCCCAAGAGTTGGTATGATCATTGTGGCATCGTGCAAAATCTTTGAATAAGAAATTTTTGAAGTGTTACTCCCCAAGAATCGGTGTATGCGTCTGGGTGTTGTACCGAGTCTTTGCTTGAGAAGAAACTTCGAAGTGTAGTCCCCAAGAGTCGGCACGAACATCATAGCGTCGTGTTGGGTCTTTGAGAAGATTTTTGAAGTGTAGTCCCCAAAAGTCGGTATATGTATCTGGGTGCTTGTGCCGAATCACATAGGTCTAACTTGCAGAAAATTGTTATAAATAGTTCTAATATGCAGGATGATGCAAAGAATGAATATGCAAAGGCTAGTAGAAGCTGACTTAGACCTCATCTTCTCATGTTGAGAAAGATTATTGGTTCAAAAGTCGAATTTTCTTTGTATAGCCGACTTTTCAATGACTAGCGTGACCGGCTCATAGGACTAAATTCCATAGGTTTTTTATGTAAACCTTGAAGTTTAGACCAACCGGTTGCGCGTTAGTTATGTAAGCTCTAAGTTGTACAGGCCGGGCGGCGTGGTGTCCAATTCATGTGTATGCCGGGGACTCTTTGGTTTTAAGAGTTGATGGGAACCATCGAACTCCCATTCTTCCCCTTATCTAAGCAAACACATATGAAGTTTTACATATATATGCCAGATTTTATGGTAGGAGTCAATTAGTATCATCAAGCCCCCCCCCTGCTTCGCCTTATTAAAGAAATATACATGCTCAGAGCCGATAAAGGGTTGATCAAGCCCCCAGGTCTCTGAGAAAAGTGTAAAAATATGTAATTTATGATGCAATATGATGCAATATTATGCAATAAGTATGAAAGACTATGAAATATTATGCAATATGATGCCGGTGCGACGAAGTCGACTTTGAGATGTGGCGAAAGCCTGGTGGGATAAAATTCAACTTTATGTTTAAGTATGGCGATAGCCTAAATGCGATGAAGATCGACTTATTAATTTAACTTTGGCGAAAGCCGGTTGCGATGTAAATCGACATTATTATGCGGCGATAGCCGGTGTGACAAATGTTGACTTATATATATCTATATATATATAGATATATAGATAGATAGATAGATATATACAGCCGGTCTATTCTGCTAATATTAGCAGAATAACTATTCTGCCAACACTTCAGAACTGCATCGTATCGCAAAGGGAACCTCAGTGCTGACTTAACAGCACTACAACTCGGGTAAAACAAAACCGCATGCACCGTTTTTTCGCTTAAACTTTTTATCCGTTCATCAGAATTGAGCGTGTGATACATCGTTGGATTCATATTGAAATGGAGCATCTTCCGTATGTTTAACACTTCTTCTAATTCCTCACATATTAAGAGAAGTTTTGAAAACCGTGCAGCAACGCACTTTCACAACGGGCGTTTTTTCGCGATTTCTCTTAAGCCGTTTGTCGGAATGATGCATATAATACACTGTTGGAAAGGTATTGATGAGGATTTCCATCCATATGTATAACACTTTCTCTAATTCCTCACGGTTTGAGAGTAATTTCAGATAAACAAAAACGCAGCAACTCTATTTTTGGTTTACGGATCTCGTAGAGGGTCAAACTCTTTAACCGTTTGTCGAAAAGATACGTATGATACACTGTTAGATTCGTATGGAGCAGGAGAATCGCCGACATGTTGAAGACTTTTCGAGATTGTTTACGGTTTTGAAGGAATTTTGAAAACGGTGTGCTGCCCTCTTGTGGACAGCGGGCGTTTTCGCGCAATTTTTTTATTCGTTCGTCCGATCGATGCAATTGATAAACGCTTGGATAGATATCGTCTAGGCGCTCCATTTTCATGTAAAACACACTCTCTAATTCATTACGGTTTAAAAGCTACGTCAAATTTACTAAAAACGCGGAACTTCGTTCTTCGCGGACACGAAATCGACCAAGTGAACTGCATTCGCCCGAAAACCGCACCGCGTCCGATGGGCAAGCGCACTGCATTATCGCAAAACGGAAATGCAATGTTTTCCGCGGAACCGGAATCGACAAAGCGAACTGCATCCATCGGGCGCCGGTTTTATTTGTCGACCGAGAGAACTGCACTTGTGTTTTTAACTTGCAACATATTTTTTATCAATGAGCGTGCACCACCAGGACGAGGCAAGTGAACTGCATTTCTTTTTATCACATCGCAGCACAACGGACAATGAGTTAACGACAACTAGTGAACTTCATTAGACGAAAAGCCGCACCACTTCAGATAGAAAAGTGCACTACATCAAACTGACAAGCAAATTGCACAATTTTATTTTATCTTTTTTCCAAAGAAAATTATAAACACCAATGGAACAACAGAAAACGAAGGCTGTGAACTACAACAGTACCAAAAAGAGAACCGCATCATTATCGAAAATGAACCACATCAGCCGCTTTACATTTTTTGCTTTTTTCCATTGGTTTCACTCAAGCGAACTACAATAGCCGTTTTTAACTTGCATGGGAGTGCAGTGTAATCAGGAGGTGCGTCACCGCGCTCTCATGAGGCTGTCGCGGACCGTGGCTGGGTGGTCGTTGAACTTCATGTAGATCGTCCGGTGGGTGGTGGAGGGGCCTGGGCGCCGCGACAGGTGGTGGTGTAGGGGTGGGCCGGGGGGGCACGGGCGTCTGGGTCGACATTGTTGGAGAAAGAGGTCGGATCCCGGGAGCAACACCAACCGAGGTTGGTGGTCCGCTGTGTAGGATGCAACCCAGGCAAGATCCGGACCAGTTCAGCCACCGGGCGACGCGCGGTGTAGGAGGGGAGCACGGCCAAATCGGCGGGGGGAGCTCGCCGATGCACGGGGGCAGCAAGCCGCTGCAGGGAGGGTGGCGAGTGCGGCCGGATCTGGTGGGAGCACGGTTGGTGGTTGGCGGCGGCCGTCGCAACCACCTACGGATCCGTCGTCGTGCGCCAGTGGTAGCACGGGATGGCGGCGACCACGGAGGTAGTGGTGGCGCGGCGCGGTGGCCAAAGGGGGTCGTGAAGGCGCATCGTCGGGGAGGGTTGGGTGCGGCGGCGCGACACCAGGTGGTGGCTACTAGAGGCCTCGGCTGCTGGCGACGTAGGGGGTCGCAGGGGGCGGTTGGTGGCAGGCGGAGGTGGGTCATTGGGAAGAACAAGATGGGAGTAGGGGATGTGGCGCGGGGGAGGAAGAAGAAGCTGGGAGGGGTGGGGGGTCTTGTGTGGGGTGGGGGTGGGCTTTTCAAGGACGTGCGATTAGTGTGGGCTCGGTACGGGAAGAAGGTGGGTAGGATTTTTATCTTTGCTACGGATCAATAGGGTGTTGGCAGAATAAGGATTAGTGTTGTTAGAATAAGAGTCTTAAGGGGTGTTGTTAGAATAAGGATTAGTGCTGGCAGTATATATAAGGCGAACCCGGTGCGATGAGTGTTGACTTTGTACATTAGTATCCTGTGCTACCTAAGTATAATATGGACGGAGTTGTGCGATGTTCCACGGCCTGGGAGTCTCCTCCATAGGTTTGCGTGACTTTGCCTTCTCCCGTATATCAACTAGGTAGTAGGATCCATTGTAGAGGTTCTTGCTGACTACGAACGGTCCATCCCATGGAGAAGAGAGCTTGTGCATTCCATCCTTTTTCTGTATGAGGTTGTTTACTAAGTCACCTTCCTGAAAAGTCCTGCTTTTGATACGACGAATATGATATCGTCGCAGATCTTGTTGGTAGATAGACGACTGAGCTGCCGCTAGCTATCGTTTTTCATCAAGAACATCCAAGGCGTCTTGCCTCGCCCTTTCGTTGTCAGCTTGCACATAAGCTGTGACTCTTAGCGAGTCGTGAAGGATGTCACTTGGGAGAATGGCTTCTGCTCCATAAACCAGGAAGAAGGGTGTGTAGCCTGTCGACTTGTAAGGAGTCGTTCTGATACTCCACAATACTGAGGGAAATTCTTCCTCCCAACAACCCGGCGTCCTTTCCAAGGGAACAAAGATTCGTGGTTTGATGCCTCTGAGCAACTCTTGATTGGCTCTATCGGCTTGTACATTGGTCTGTGGGTGAGCCACTGACGCAAGTTCAAGTCGGATGTGCTCGTTCTGACAGAATCGTAATGATGATGTGGGTGTTGCCGAATTTGTATATTATCTTTTTCAAGAATTTCAGCGTCGTTGTTGCGTCGCACTTGTTGTCCGGCTCTGCTTCGACCCACTTGGTGAACTTATCGACTACCACCAGTAAGTGATTACTCTTGTTGGCTGACCTTTTGAAAGTTCCTACCATATCAAGCCCCCACACCACAAAGGGCCAAGTGATAGGGATCATCCTGAGCTCTTGAGCCGACACATGAGCTTGCTTGGCGTAATGCTGGCATCCGTCGCATTTCTTGACTATATCCTCTGCATCCGCATGTGCTGTGGGCCAGTAGAATCCGTGTCTATAAGCTTTAGCTACTAGCGAACGAGAGTCGGCATGATGCCCGCAGTCTCCAGAGTGTATCTCATTCAGGATCTCTCTGCCTTCTTCTAGTGACACACATCCCTGAAAGACGTCTGCCGGGCTCCACCGAAGTAACTCACCGTTGATGAGCAAAAAAGATTTTCTTCTCATGACAATTTTTCTGGCCTCTACCTCATCGGCGGGTAAGATTCCCCGGGTCTTGTAATCCAAATAAGGCAGAACCCATAAGGGAGTAGAATGTATTGCGGCCAACAGAGCCGGTTCTGGATCCGGCTCTGCTATGTCTTTCTCTGTTGGAATTTGTATAGACGGCTTTGACAGGACGTCAAGGAACACATTGGGAGGAATCGACTTTCGTTGAGAGCCGAGCCGGGATAGAGCATCGGTGGCTTCGTTTAGCTTGCGCTCCACATAGTCCACTTCGTACCCTACAAAGAAACCGACTTGTTTTTTTGCCTCCTGTCGATAGGCTGCCATGGTGGCATCTTTGGAGTTCCACCTTCCCGATACATGCTGAGAAACAAGGTCGGAATCAACATAGCATCGGATCTGGCTTATTTTCATCTCGTGAGCCAAACGCAAACCATCGAGTAGAGCTTCATACTCTGTTGCCTTGTTGGTGCAAGTGAACTGTAGCTGTAAGACATAGAAAAATTTCTATCCTTTGGGAGAAGTGAGGACCACGCTGGCTCCAGGTCCTTGAAGCTGCCTACTCCCATCAAAATGCATTGTCCAGTATTTGTTAACTGGCTTTTCTGTGGGTGCTTGGATTTCTGTCTAGTCATTGATGAAGTCGACGAGCGCTTGAAATTTGATGGCCGTGCGCGGTTCATACTTGATGTGGTAAGCCCCCAACTCTATGGCCCACTTTGCAATCCTTCCGGTGGCCTCCCGGTTTTGGATGATATCTGCAAGGGGTGTCGAGCTGACTAAAGTTATGGGGTGCTCCTGGAAGTAATTCTTGAGCTTCCGACTCGCCATGAATACACAAAGGACCAGCTTCTTCCAGTGAGGGTAACGTTCCTTTGATGAAGTCAAGACCTCACTAATATAATATACTGGCCAGTGCAAACGGTGCTCTTTACGGTGAGGGTAACGTTCAACCACAACCACGGCGCTGACAGCTCGGTTGTTGGAAGAAATATAGAGTAGCATCGGCTCTTTTGGCTTCGGAGCCGCCAGGATTGGAGCCTAGGACAATTGCTTCTTTAAGGCTTCCAGAGCTTGATCAGCTTCATCATCCCATACGAATTTCTCTGATTTTCGTGAGAGTCGGTATAGCAGGATCACTTTTTCTCCGAGTTTGCTTATGAACCGAATCAGAGCAGCTACGCACCGAGTGAGCCGTTCGACCCCTTTCACCGAGGCCGGCTTCTGGAGTGCCATGATAGCGTTGATTTTCTTCGAGTTTGTCTCGATTCATCTTTCCGACACTATGTATCCGAGGAGCTTTCCTACGGGAACGCCAAAAGTTCACTTGGTCGGGCTTAGCTTCATCTGATACTTGCACATATTCTTGAAGGTTTCCTGGAGGTCACTGATGAGTGAGTCGGCAACCTGGGACTTGATGACTATTTCATCCACATAAGTGTGCACATTACGCCTGATTTGCTCCTTGAGGCAGTTTTGCACTGTTCGTTGGTATGTAGCCCCTGCATTCTTCAAGCCAAAAGGCATAGAAGTGTAGCAGTATATCCCGAAGAGAGTGATGAAAGCCGTTTTATCCTGGTCCTTGAGGGCCATCTTGATTTGGTGATAGCCAGAGTAGGCATCGAGAAAACACAGGAGCTCGCATCCCGCAGTAGATTCGATAATTTGATCAATGCGAGGCAGTTCGAAGGGATCTTTTGGGAAGGCCTTGTTCAAGTCGGTGTAGTCGATGCACATACGCCAAGTCCCGTTCTTTTTCAGAAAGAGGATCGGGTGTTCAAGCCACTCCGGATAAAAAACTTCCATGATGAACCCGGCGGCAAGGAGCCGAGCTATCTCTTCCCCAATAGCGTTCGTCCTTTCGTTATTGAAGCGACGAAGGAATTGCTTGACCGGCTTCAGTTTTGAGTCGATATTTAGGTGGTGCTCAGCGAGTTCCCTCGGGACACCTGGAATGTCAGAAGGTTTCCATGCGAATTCGATGAGCGTGCTTTCCTATTTGTCAGAGAGCTCTGTACCAATGATGAATTGCTTGGAAGTTTCACAAGGGACAAAGTCGAATTTCTTCGTGTCCTGAGCGGGTTGGAACTTGGGGTCGTTGTCAGGAGTATGTTTCTTCAAGATGGTAGAGTCGGTTGGATCTACCTTCTCCGGGTATGTAGACAAGTCCTCCTTTGCACATGCTGCGTCGGCAAATTTGACGTGTTGCTCGTCGCATTCTGTGGCTCTGGATCGGCTTCCGTCTACCGTGATTGGGCCTAAGGGACCTGACATCTTTAGCTTCAAGCAAACGTAGCACGATCGAGCCATGAACCTGGCATAAGACAGTCTGCCCAGGATGGCGTGATATGAGATCTCAAGCTTCACCACCTCATAGGGTAAGATTTCAGGGCGAAAGTTCTTAGCAGCTCCAACAGCTGTCTCTAGGTAGATTTTCCCTATTGGGCATGCCGACTTCATTGGGACTATTCCATGGAACACAGTGTTAGAGGTTTGTAGCTGTTTGTGATTCAAGCCCATCCTTGGAACGTCTCGTAGTAGAGGATGTTGATACTACTTCCTCCATCCATGAGTACTTTGTCGAGTGTGTAGCACCCGACTTGTGGAGAAACTACCAAGGCTAGAGAACCTGGGTTTTCCACCACTGGTGGGTGATCATCCCTCGTCCAAGTGATCGGTTGTTCGGACCAATTAATCCACCTGGGACAAGCCGGCTCTGTGGCCACAGACATGGCGGCTCTCATCTGCATCATCCTGTCCCTCCGAAAACTGCTGGTGGTGAAGACATGATAAGTTGAGTGATCTTGGAGCTGCTTTGGGTTTGAGTGGAATCTAGTGAGTCCCGATTGGTTCTACTGTCCTCCTCCCTAGGGTCCTTGGTATTGCGGTGTTGCGCCGGCTCCCTGGTGTCCAAACTTTTGGTTTTGGTTATTGTTGTTCTGACCGGCTCCGCTACCTGACCCAGGAAGGCCCTGGCCTCCACAGCGTGCGAACTCTTTCATGAAGTTGCAGTCTTCCCAAGTGTGGCTGGCTGGACGGCCGGGTTTGTTGTGCATCGGGCAAGGTCTTTTCACGGCTTCTTTGAAGGTGACTGGGGGTTGGAAAGTTTGTTCCGTCTTGCGGTAGTTGTTGCCCCCCTGATTCTGCCTTTGGGAGCTGACATTCGTGTTGGCTACCAAGTCGGAAGTATTCTGATCGATTCGGCACTTGCTCTGTTGGCCCTGGCTCTAAGATCCATTGACGTTATTCTTTTTATTCTGGGGTCCTCTTCCGGATCAGCATCCTTGGTTTTGTCAGACTCGGCATATTTGATGACCGCGTTCATGAGCTCTCCTATGTTGCTGGCGGTCCTCTTGAGTCGGCCAAGCTTGTGTACTAGGGGCTCGAACTTGCAGTTTCTTTCCAGGACGATCATTGTTGTCTGTGCAGTAATAGTGTCCGAGGAATGTATTATATCTGCGACTCGTCGTGCCCAGCTTAGGGCCGACTCTCCTTCTTTCTGGACATAGTGCTCCAACTCGACTATTATTCTGGCTCGTCGACAGGTGTCCTATAAATTCTTGATGAACTTCTCTCTGAGATCCGTCCAAGAGGTGATGGAATTCTCTGGGAAATTTTTAAACCATGTGCAAGCCGGCCCTTCTGATAGTCTCTCCTCGTTGGTTACCCCAAGTGAAAGGTGAGATGTAATGTAGCGGCAAATTTCCCTCGGTGAAGATACCAAGGTTTGTCTCCAGTAGGTCTTCGGAGATGATAACTAGGTGTCAACGGCGCAACTGACGTGGACCTGCACACAACACAAATAACTTTGCTTCCCAATGAGTATAGAGAGGTTGTCAATCTCTCCGGCCTTGTTGTTCACAAAGGATAACGCAACAGATAATAATGATAATGGTAGCAGCTAGAAAGTAAAAGCAGGAATATAAAAGAGCGTGTAAACAGTGATGAGGATATGGACCGGGGTCCCATGATGTTCACTAGTGATGTATCTCTCCCAAAAGAAAATAAAACTGATATGCATGGTAAACAAATTACAGCTGGGCAATTGAAAGGATTAAAAACACACCGCAATGCTAACTATGCTATAAAGAAAGGACGAGGCTCAAAATCATGGGCGGTACGCCAAAATAAGTAGACCAAAATACAACTGCATCTACTACTAATTATCCACCTTGAGATATCTATCCAGAATATCTCGCTGGTATTAAGTTGCGAGCCCCACCCAAAGTGTAAACCCAAAGCAACAGACAACTGCATTAAAAAGCACTTTGCGTAAAGTAAACAATCCTTGCAACCGTGGTTACAATAACCGTTGTTTCCCCCTTGTGGCAACAGCACATCCCCTAGACTCATGTTTCTGTCACTCAAGCGTGTCATTGGGGGGAGTGAACCCACAATCGAGCATAACGTTCCCTCTTGGAGTCACTACCTACTACTTGGCCAAAGCAATAAACAGCAACGGAGAACATGCAAGAATTACTTAGCAACAATAAAATGAAAGATAAGAACCAAATATATTACTCAGTCACAATCTGAACATAATCTCATAATCCATCAGATTCCAGCAAACTCAACATAGCAACAGCAGAAAATTACATATGTGCCTCGATCATGTAGGGCAGCTCACGAGGACTAAACCATGAAGAACAAAGAGGGGAGGAGAACATCACATAGCTACTGATCACGGACCCATGGTCCAAGGGAAACTACTCACGGCACATCCGGGTAGCGTCCATGGTGGAGGGGAAGCTCTCGGAGGTCAATCCCCCCTCCGGCAGGTTGCTGGGAAGAGCTCTGCTGGAGCTCCCGATCTTGGAAGCGCGGCGGCAGTGGAACAGAGGCGAGATCGCAAAAAAGGGTTCTCTCTTCGGAAGAATCCCGTCACGGAGAATATATAGGCGAAAGGGATAGTCAGGGGGGCCACGAGGGGTCCAGGCGCCCCCCCGGCACGGCCAGACTCTAGGCCGCGCATGGTGGCCGCCTGGGTCCCTGGTGGTGGCCCTCTGGACCCACCCAGGTTTTTCCGAAAGGTTCCTTCACGCTGATTTTTTATCCGATTTTTCCCGAATTTTTGGAGCATTTTTAATATGGTGGAAACCTGGAATAGAAAAACAGCAGAAAACAGGAACTGACACTGTGGTGCACTGAGTTAATAAGTTAGTCCAAATATGATCAAAAGTGTATGAAAGTGTATCTAGATCATAGCAATATCACACAAAACATGATTGGATCAAGAATAAATTATAGTTACGTTTGGGACGTATCAACATCCCCAAGATTAATTCCTGCTCGTCCTCGAGTAGGTAAATGATAACAAGCATAATTTCTATGGTGACTGATACGTCCAAAACGTATCTATAATTTCTGCTTGCTCCATGCCTGTTTTGTGTGATATTTCTATTATATTGATGAACTTCCATACACTTTTGATCATATTCGGACTAACCTATTAACTAAGTGCACCCCAGGGCCAGTTCCTGTTTTCTGCTGTTTTTCTATCTCAGGTTTCCCCCATATAAAAAGTGGTCCAAAAATTCGGGGAAATCCAATAAAAAATCAGCATACAGGAAGCTTCGGGAATCACCGAGGGGGGCCAGAGGGGACCCACCAGGGCCCCAGGCGCCCTCCCGGCGTGCCCCAGTGTGGGGCCGCGCCAGGGGGCCGCCTGGACCCCTGGTGGACCCCCTGACTGCCCCCCTTCGCCTATTTATTCCCCGTGATGCAAAAACCCCGGGACGGAAACCCTTATTCGCGATCTCTCCTCTATTCCGCCCCGGCTGCGCTTCTAAGATCGGGAGCACCAGAAGACCTCTTCCCGGCACCCTGCCGGAGGGAGGAATCACCTCCGGGAGCTTCTCCACCACCATGGACTCTTCCCGGATGAACCGTGAGTAGTCCACCTTGTACCATGGGTCTATGATCAGTAGCTATGTGATGTTCTCCTCCCCTCTTTGTTCTTCATGGATTAGACCTCGTGAGCTGCCCTACATGATCGAGGCACTTATGTAATATTTCTGCTGTTGCTATGCTGAGTTTGCTGGGATCTGATGGATTATGAGATTATGTTCAGATTGTGTTTGAGTATTATATTTGATTCTCCTCTTTTATATTTATGTTCTTGAGTAATTCTTGCATGTTCTCCGTTGCTATTTATTGCTTTGGCCAAGTAGTATATTGTGACTCCAAGAGGGAGCGTTATGCATGATTGTGGGTTCATGCCCCCCGATGACTAGCTTGAGTGACAGAAACATGAGTCTAGGAGATGTGTTGTTGCCACAAGGGGGAAAAAACGGTGCTTGTACTTGCAGGTGCAAGAATTGTTTACTTTACGCAAAGTTCTTTAATGTAGTTGTCTGTTGCTTTGGGTTTACACTTTGGGTGGGATTCGCATCTTAATACCAGCGAGATGTTCTGGATAGATATCTCAAGGTGGATGATTAGTAGATAGATGCATATGGATTTCGGTCTACTTGTCTTGGCATACCGCCCATGCTTTTGAGCCTCTTCCTTTCTTAATAGCATAATTAGCATTGGTTTGCGCACATAATCCTGTCAATTGCCCAGCTGTAATTTGTTTACCTCGCATGGCTATTTTATCGACTTTTGGGAGAGAGACGTCACTAATGAACATCATAGGACCCCGGTCCATATTTCCAACACTGTTTACACTATCAATTTACTTTGAGTATTTACTTTTTCGTTTCTATCACTATCATTATTATCCCGTGCGTTTTATCTTTTGTAAACAACAAGGCCAGAGGGATTGACAACCCATTTGTACTCGTTGGGAGCAAAGTTATCTGTTGTGTGTGCAGGTCCAAGCCAACCGCCAATCTCTGGCGCCGTTGTCACATACCTGTCGTTGTCGGAGTCCTGCTGGAGACAAGCCTTGGTATCTTCACCGAGGGAAATTGCCGTTGTCTACATCTCAACCTTACACTTTGGGTAACCAACGAGGGGGCGTTAATTCGTACCATCAGTGACATACTAGCAACCATAAAAGAACTTTGAAAAGTAAAGCAATCAAGGTATGTGATTCAATTCAAGTCATAACATTCAAGAGTCTATATTAGCATTGAAACAAGCAACGAAAGAACATTAGGTGCAAGAGCTCTCGCTGTCCGTGACTCGAATGTCTCTGAATGGTGTTTGTGTGCAAGAAGGGGGATATGGGAATACGAGAAAAAAGTAATTTTTTTGAGAACTCAATCTACTAAAGTTTCACACTTGGTCTTCTTTGGAATCTTATCTTGACTCATCCTCATACCACTAGCCAGGTACAAGTCAATTTTATCCACTCCTTTTCGATATTTTGAGCACTAATGCAATGGATGAGCGTAAGCACGAGAGTTGACACTTAGGATAGCATAGAGAGAAATATGGTGGAGGAGGAAGACAAAAAGGGTGAGAAAGGCTCACATAAATGAGGACAATCATAGGAGAGAAGGCCAAATGATAGAAATGATGTGAGGAGTAGGGATTTCCATGCAACAGATGCACATAGGCGCGAAGAAAATCACTCCAATGGAACTAGTGGCAGTGCATCCAACTTTCTCGCTCATGAAGACCTAGAGCTCGTTTGAGGAGGCTCATCCTTGGAATATGCAAGCCAAGTTCTATAGTCTGAAGGTCCCCACATAGCTCTATGCATAAATGATCCTCTCTATGGAGTATAAGGATAAGAGGGAGTACTAGTGTGGATCTTTCAAAATGATAGTAGTGTTGCCCCTTTCTCTCTTTTTATTTCCTTTTTCTCTTTTTTCTATTTTTTGTATTTTTTTGGTGGCCTCAATGGCTCTTTCTATTTAACTCTCATTTGTCCTCTTTGGGATCTTTTATTTTGTCCACTTTAGGATCTTTTCCTCACTTAAGGGTAACACTAAATTTTACAAGAAGGTATAGAAAATCTTTCACACTTTACAAGGTACTCCAAAATAAAGAAGATGTAGCTATCATGATGTATGCAATGTATGCCTCTGCCAGTGTAGCAGGAACATGTATGACATGAAGATCAAGTCATGAAGAGGTGGATGTTGCATGGCAATATATCTCGGAAAGGTTATGGAAATGTCTTGATAGGTAGGTATGGTGGCTGTTTTGAGGAAAGATATAAGGAGGTTTATAATGACAAAGTGTATCATGCCAAGGTTTTGGATGAACCGGCGAAGGTCGTCGCCAACTCTCGGAGTGAGAAGACGGCAATGCACGGTACGGAAGAGGCTAGCAAATATGAGGAGATGGAAGTGTCAAATTTCAATACTTACATGAGTCCGAAGAACTCAAGCACTTATTATCGGTAACTCTCAATCTAATGAGGAGGTTCACAAAGAGACAAGTACCCCGAGGAGGAGTGTATGGCGGTTTGGTTATCCTTGCGCATCCTCGAATCATGGTACGTGACTGTACTCTAATATCCGATCCCTCAAAATATTAGTGATCCATCTAGTAGCAAGAGTTCTCAACTAGTTTTTGTAGGTTTTTGAAAATAAACACAGATTGCCCAAAATACGACACCTACAACTAATAGGCTAGAGCTCTTGACACCAAAATTTCAAACATTACTCACAAAAATACCTCAAAAGTATTGCAAGTTACTACTAAAATTAAATAGCAACCTCAATTACCTACTTTCAAGACAAGACACAACTCAGTGCAACATCCAACTCTCTTAACAAGATAAACATGAAACCTAAAGAGAGTTCCAGCAACAAACTAAACAAAATCCAAGGTTCTTGCTAAAGTCAAACTAAAACTAAACATGTCAGTAGCTACGAAAAGATAAAGAACACACAACAGTAAAAAGATAGGCATGGAAAAACCTAGGGGGTGTTCTAGATTGGAGTGGAGCGTGTTTCTCTCCCACACAAAGTAAGTTGGGGTCTAACTTGTTATGAACAGCAAGAAAAGCTAAAGAAAACTAAAAATTAAACCTAAGAGCGAGACGCTCCAAGCAAAGCACATAACGCATGACGTGTGTAAGGCCTGATATGCAGTACTGTTCCAGATCTAGGTGTTTCCACCCAGATCCGGGGACGAAGCACATATCGGTCCCACCGCGACATATGACAAAGCCATATACCCCGGATTTCCAACATGATATCACAACATTACAGATACAAGGATACAACATCTCATACAATCGGCATACAACTGCCTTAATACAATATAACAGCGGAAGATACATGTCTGAGTACAGACTACAAGCAAATGCCTAGTGGCAAAGAGAAAAACATCGATCCCCATAACCACACGGGTCCAGGCCCTCCGCCGGGATCCGCCTAACTAGTCGTCGTCGAGTCTCCACGTGAAACTTCGATCACCATACCTGTTGTCGATCACGAACCCTGAAAAGAGTTTGGGGGTAGTATCATGAGTACAGAGGTACTCAGCATCCAACTGTAGTGGTCATGTGACCCAACAAGGACTTCATCACTCGTCATTCTAGGACAACTAGTAGTTTACGGTAAGGATGGGGTAAGTGGTGAGGTTGCTGCCGCACTAGCATTTATGAAGTGGCTAACGATCTAGAGAGTAAGATAAGAAGCCAAGCATTCGATGAGGAATCGCCTCCAACAAGTCTTGCTATCAACTAATTACACAAAACTAACACCTATCCTATCCTTTTCCTCCTCTTCGCATCCCGACGAAGAAGAAGCAGTCAAGGCACACACACACGTTGATCAAGTTATATTAAGATTATATCAGTTGTTGTTGTCTATGAAAAAGGAGTAGGTCTCAAGTCGTCCATAACCGTGGACATGGCTTCTCGAAAAGATTTAACCCTGCCGGGGTGTACCAACTGCCCATTACAAGGCTCCGCACGCACGCCCATCTCTCTCCGTTGCTACCCATTATTGGCAACCATTTTATGATTTAGTTTCGAGAGATCCGAAACGACAAGTCCCTCTAACTAACAACGAACAAATCCGGGTGGCCCTCGGTGAGTCGACACCCAACTCAAAAGACGGCCGCGCTCTCGAATCGGTCTCTACCGTATGACTCCAGGTTTGGATTGCCGGTTAATCAAACATGGGAAACCGGGTCCTCAGACGGTCATGATGGGCCAGCAAGGGAACTATGTCCTCACTGGTCCGGGTTGGTTTAAAAACTACTGGCAGCTGACCAGCATACACACGGTTTCAAATGGTAAATCAGCTTGGGCCACCACTAGAAATGTTTGAAGCTATATAGGTAAGAAAAGGGGACCCCATAAAATCCCACACGCGGTTAGGCACGCTCAGTCTTAAAACCAATACCCGGAACTCGGATCCTAGGTGACTCGAATGGAACAAAGCGTCGGGGCGGGATAGCCTAGACCTTCCATCCTTTGTCGAATATAGTCAACATTATAATAATCATATCATCAACAACAATATAATAATTTGATAGCCCAACCAAGGAGTAACAGGGTAACATCGTAGCATCTTAAGCATGCATACTAAGCAGGGGCTGAGCAACGAGCAATAGTAACATAGCAGTACAAGGTTTGATGGGAAGGGACATGGCTGTATCGGTTTGAAAGAGGCTGTAAACATGTGGTAGGATCAAACATCGAACCTAACCTAGACTAGTATGCAAACCGCTGGTTGAAATAGAATGGATCATAAGTAATGTATAGTCCTTGCCTGTTGATAAGTCGGATTCCGAAGGTGTAGTTGATCGCAAGCTCGCAACGTCTCCGAGAGGTACCCGCGGAAGCACACAAGACGATAAACACTGGAAAGCAATCAACGAGCAAGCATCTATTACTACGAGGCAAACACGAGCAAGCATCAACAAGAAGGCAACAGGAGACATCGCACCTACCGTCGAGAGCGGTTACAAACAGTTTAAGTGGGGTATCAGTCACACACGACGATACCGCACATTTAGAAAGGTTCAAGTTGCTTAGCTACAGGTGATCAACCAACGGTTATTAACATGGCAACTCAAGCAAGCATGGCACACAAACATGTCAAGAGGTGAAGCACAAAGTAAACTATCTATGCTAGTCTATTTAAGTGAGGCACAACATAAACATGGCATACACTAAGTGTCACACGATGATTAAAGGATTTGGTACTGTTCTGCCCTAAACCATATTTTAGGTTGGTCAACAACAGAAAACAATAGCATAAACACAAAGTACACGAAAAACTAATCAAGTTACATATAAAGAACACCCCAAACGGAGTTACGGTTAAAAAGATATAACCAAAGCAAGTTACGGGCACAATCTGCCAACATCAGGAAGCACACTTTAGAGCATTGCATAAACAGGACAATCAATGCAAACATGCTCACAAATGATATGGAACTAAAGTAGACATGACAGGGAAGGCATGGCGAAAGGAATCATGCAAATAGGCATCATAGATCAAAATATATTAAGCAAACAACATGGCATCGCAAAGTAACAGACTTAGAGAAAAACAGAGGTGGCTGTCAAAAACAGCAGCATAGCAACTTTGGAGCTCAATAACTATATGAACAGCAAGCATATAATGTCAATGCAATACATGGGATGAAAGTAGACATGATGCTTAACAATATGCAATTGGAATCACTCAATTCCGATAAACGGTCGCGACACACTCGTCGACCGAATTTGCAACAAAATATAAACAGCAGCACTCTAACAGCAGGGTAGCTACTTTGGAGCAATATACAATCATGATGCAGCAAAAAAATATGGCATGTGACTGCATGAAATTGAAGTAGAAACAATGCTTAACCCAACGCAAAAGGAATCACTCAATTCCGACGTACGGTTGCGAAGCAATCGTCGCCCGAAGTTTCAACAAATTAACAGTTTCAGCAAGTTTAACAGCAGCAATTGCAATTAACGATCTGATGCCCTGTTTAGCACACAATTACACAATCAAGATGACCTCAGATGCAAATGCTCACAAAAGATGAATTGAAGTGCACAGGAAACTAAGCAACTTTCATTTTGGGGGCACGTTCATCGGAGCTACGGATCAACGGGAAAATACGTCGCAAAAATGAATCAGCAACAACTTACACAAGACTTAGCAATAATTTGGAAAAAAATAGACAGAAAAAAAAGAGCCAGGCCTCACCCATGGGCTTCGGCCCAACTGTGGCTAGGATGCTGGCACCGGCTGGATCAGGAGGTGGGCCGCGCTGGAGAGGGCCCAGCCCACCGTGGCGGTTGGAGGGGAGCAGCTGGCCGGCCTGGATCGGGGCAAGCGTCTCGGACCGAGCCAGCCGGTGGCTGGCGGCGGCGCCCGCTAGTGAGGAGCGGCACGGAGGGGAGGACAGGGAGACGGGGACGGGGCGCGGGACGGGATGGCGCCGGATCCCGTCGCCGGCGTGGAGGCGCGGCGCGGGCGGCACCGGGCGGCGCGGCGAGCTCCTCGGCTCGGCTGGGCTGTGTCCATCGCGCGCGGCGGCCTTGGGGCTCGTGGCGGCCGGCCTGCAGGACAGGAGACAGAGGAGATGAGAGAGGAGAAGGGGAGAGAGGGAGGAGGAAGGAGAGGGGAGCCGCGGGAGGAGGTGTGGCCAGGCGACTCCGGTGGCCGGCGGCGGTTCCACGTGCAGGAGCGGCGGCGCCATCGAGGTCTTCACGTGCAGAGGATAGAGATGGCTAGGGAGCTGACGTGGCGCATTCCTGGACGTCAGATTGGGCGATCTGACGGTCCAGATCTGATGGGCTAGCAAAAGGATGAAATTGGGGGTATTTTGGGGCAATGTGGAGGGGGTTGCTACAATTTTTATCTAGGGAAACCCTAGAAAGGGGTGGGAGTGTGCTGGTCTTTATATAGCCCAGGTGGCTGGCAGTTTGCAAAAACATCCCCGGTTTTTCTCTCGCGCGCGCGGTGCTCACGTTTCTGACCGCCGGGGGTCCGCAGTACCTCCGATTCAGGTAAAACTTCGAACTGCGCGATCAGTGCGTCCAGCCGGTGGCGTTCACCTCGCGCTGGAACCGTTCCGAGAACACTTTCTGGCGCGCTATAAAAATAACCCGTTTAATTATTAAACGGGGTTTTCGTTCCGTTGGTTGCGGCTGGTCTCGTGCGGTTTTCGCGACGGTGATCGGGTGAAACCCGGTGTCGCAAAGGTCGAGTCTCAGGGTGTCAAGGGTCGGTCTCCGTCCGGTATGAGATAAGAGGGGGGGAAATAATCACCGATCGATAAATCGGGGATGCAAACACCGCAAACAAATCAGACAATCAAACAATTCACATCGAAAACAAAATTTTTAATTTTTGTGAAATATGGGCTGTTACAATACAACACAACCAACAAGGGATCTAGTCCCGAGATCCAGGATGATCCGGGGGAGAGAAAAGAGAGACAACGATCTTCAACACCACCAACAAGGGACTCTGCTCCATGTCGACGTCGAGCTTCCGTGGAGAAACTTTCCGCAGAGAGACGACATCGTCGGGAAAACAAAACCGTCAGTGACAAGAGGAAGAACGATCGCGAAAACCAGATAAAAGGGATAGTGCTTTTCGACGCAAGTCGTGAAAACACCGGGCAAAAAGGAGGGAGGGCAAAGGACGACCCAGATGATATCCGAAACCGGTGAAGCTAAAGGTACTACAGGAATTCCCACCTGAGATCGGAATCGAGACAATACGCTGCAAGCAAGGCATTGTAACGGTTCCGATGCTCGACTCACTCGAGATCCTAAAGTTTGAAAGGGGATAAGTCGAGAATTAAAACACTTACGGCACTTCTCCTGACCAGAGAAAGGGTAAGAAGTAAAAAGAATCCTACTCTCCGATAACTAACTTAGTAACTACAAAATAGTTTTTGTCTAGACTCGACTTCGGCCAGAGAGGGGATCCTACGGTCGGTAAGGCTCTGATACCAAGTTGTAAGGCCCGATATGAGGTACTGTTCCATATCTAGGTGTTTCCACCCAGATCCGGGGACAAAGCACATATCGGTCCCACCGCGACATATGACAAAGCCATATACCCCGGATTTCCAGCATGATATCACAACATTACAGATACAAGGATACAACATCTCATACAATCGGCATACAACTGCCTTAATACAATATAACAGCGGAAGATACATGTCTGAGTACAGACTACAAGCAAATGCCTAGTGGCAAAGAGAAAAACATCGATCCCCATAACCACACGGGTCCAGGCCCTCCGCCGGGATCCGCCTAACTAGTCATCGTCGAGTCTCCACGTGAAACTTCGATCACCATACCTATTGTCGATCACGAACCCTGAAAAGAGTTTGGGGGTAGTATCATGAGTACAGAGGTACTCAGCATCCAACTGTAGTGGTCATCTGACCCAGCAAGGACTTCATCACTCGTCATTCTAGGACAACTAGTAGTTTACAGTAAGGATGGGGTAAGTGGTGAGGTTGATGTCGCACTAGCATTTATGAAGTGGCTAACGATCTAGAGAGTAAGATAAGAAGCCAAGCATTCGATGACGAATCGCCTCCAACAAGTCTTGCTATCAACTAATTACGCAAACATAACACCTATCCTATCCTTGTCCTCCTCTTCGCATCGCGACGAAGAAGAAGCAGTCAAGGCACACACACACGTTGATCAAGTTATATTAAGATTATCTCAGTTGTTGTTGTCTATGAAGAAGGAGTAGGTCTCAAGTCGTCCATAACCGTGGACATGGCTTCTCGAAAAGATTTAACCCTGCAGGGGTGTACCAACTGCCCATTACAAGGCTCCGCACGCACGCCCATCTCTCTCAGTTGCTACCATTATAGGCAACCAGTTGATGATTTAGTTCCGAGAGATCCGAGACAACAGGTCCCTCTAACTAACAACGAACAAATCCGGGTGGCCCCCGGTGAGTCAACACCCATCTCAAAAGCCGGCCGCGCTCTCGAATCGGTCTCTACCGTATGACTCCAGGTTTGGATTGGCGGTTAATCACACATGGGAAACCGGGTCCTCAGCCGGTCATGATGGGCCAGCAAGGGAACTATGTCCTCACTGGTCCGGGTTGGTTTAAAAACTACTGGCAGCTGACCAGCACACACACGGTTTCAAATGGTAAATCAGCTTGGGCCACCACTAGAAATGATTGAAGCTAGATAGGTAAGAAAAGGGGACCCCATAAAATCCCACACGCGCTTAGGCACGCTCAGTCTTAAAACGAATACCCAGAACTCGGATCCTAGGTGAATCGAATGGAACAAAGCGTCGGGGCGGGATAGCCTAGACCTTCCATCCTTCGTCGAATATAGTCAACATTATAATAATCATATCATCAACAACAATATAATAATGTGATAGCCCAACCAAGGAGTAACTGGGTAACATCGTAACATCCTAAGCATGCATACTAAGCAGGGGCTGAGCAACGAGCAATAGTAACATAGCAGTACAAGGTTTGCTGGGAAGGGACATGGCTGTATCGGTTTGAAACAGGCTGTAAACATGTGGTAGGATCAAACATCGAACCTAACCTAGACTAGTATGCAAACCGCTGGTTCAAATAGAATGGATCATAAGTAATGTATAGTCCTTGCCTGTTGATAAGTCGGATTCCGAAGGTGTAGTTGATCGCAAGCTCGCAACGTCTCCGAGAGGTACCCGCGGAAGCACACAAGATGATAAACACTGGAAAGCAATCAACGAGCAAGCATCTATTACTACGAGGCAAACACGAGCAAGCATCAACAAGAAGGCAACAGGAGACATCGCACCTACCGTCGAGAGCGGTTACTAACAGTTTAAGTGGGGTATCGGTCACACACGACGATACCGCACATTTAGAAAGGTTCAAGTTGCTTAGCTACAGGTGATCAACCAACGGTTATTAACATGGAAACTCAAGCAAGCATGGCACACAAACATGTCAAGAGGTGAAGCACAAAGTAAACTATCTGTACTAGTCAATTTAAGTGAGGCACAACATAAACATAGCATACACTAAGTGTCGCACGATGATTAAAGGATTTGGTATTGTTCTTCCCTAAACCATATTTTAGGTTGGTCAACAACATCAAACAATAGCATAAACATAAACTACACGGAAAACTAATCAAGTTACATATAAAGAACACCCCAAACGGAGTTACGGTTAAAAAGATATAAGCAAAACAAGTTACGGGCACAATCTGCCAACATCAGGAAGCACACTTTAGAGCATTGCATAAACAGGACAATCAATACAAACATGCTCACAAATGATATGGAACTAAAGTAGACATGACAGGGAAGGCATGGCAAAAGGAATCATGCAAATAGGCATCATAGATCAAAAGATATTAAGCAAACAACTTGGCATCGCAAAGTAACAAACTTGGAGAAAAACAGAGGTGGCTGTCAAAAACAGCAGCATAGCAACTTAGGTGCTCAATAACTATATGACCAGCAAGCATATCATGGAAATTCAATACATGGGATGAAATTAGACATGATGCTTAACAATATTCAATTGGAATCAGTCAATTCCGACAAACGGTCGCGACACACTCGTCGACCGAAGTTGCAACAAAATATAAACAGCAGCACTCTAACAGAAGGTTAGCTATTTTGGAGCAAGATACAATCATGATGCAGAAAGAAAATATGGCATGTGAATGCATGAAACTAAAGTAGAAACAATGCTTTACGCAACGAAAAGGGAATCACTCAATTCCGACGTACGGTTGCGAAGCAATCGTCGCCCGAAGTTTCAACAAATTAACAGTTTCAGCAAGTTTAACAGCAGCAGTTGCAATTAACGATCTGATGCCCTGTTTAGCACACAATTACACAATCAAGATGACCTCAGATGCAAATGCTCACAAAAGATGAATTGAAGTGCACATGAAACTAAGAACTTTCATTTTGGGGGCACGTACATCGGAGCTACGGATCAACGGCAAAATACGTCGCAAAAAATGAATCAGCAACAACTTACACAGGACTTAGCAATAATTTGGAAAAAGAAAAGACAGAAAAAAAAGAGGCAGGCCTCACCCATGGGCTTCGGCCCAACTGCGGCTAGCCTGCTGGCACCGGCTGGATCAGGAGGTGGGTCGCGCTGGAGAGGGCCCAGCCCACAGTGGCGGTTGGAGGGGAGCAGCTGGCCGGCCTGGATCGGGGCAGGCGTCTCGGACCGAGCCGGCCGGTGGCTGGCGGCGCCGCCCGCCGGTGAGGAGCGGCACGGCGGGGAGGACAGGGAGCCGGGGACGGGGCGCGGGACGGGATGGCGCCGGATCCCGTCGCCGGCGTGGAGGCGCGGCGCGGGCGGCACTGGGCGGCGCGGCGAGCTCCTCGGCTCGGCTGGGCTGTGTCCATGGCGCGCGGCGGCCTTGGGGCTCGTGGCGGCCGGCCTGCAGGACAGGAGACAGAGGAGATGAGAGAGGAGAAGGGGAGAGAGGGAGGAGGAAGGAGAGGGGAGCCGCAGAAGGAGGTGCGGCCAGGCGGCTCCGGTGGCCGGCGGCGGTTCCACGGGGAGGAGCGGCAGCGCCATGGAGGTCTTCACGTGCAGAGGAGAGAGATGGCTAGGGAGCTGACGTGGCGCGTTCCTGGCCGTCAGATCGGGCGATCTGACGGTCCAGATCTGATGGGCTAGCAAAAGGATGAAATTGGGGGTATTTTGGGGCAATGTGGAGGGGGTGACTGCAATTTTTATCTAGGGAAACCCTAGAAAGGGGTGGGAGTGTGGTGGTCTTTATATAGCCCAGGTGGCTGGCAGTTTGCAAAAACATCCCCGATTTTTCTCTCGCGCGCGCTGTGCTCACGTTTCTGACCGCCGGGGGTCCGCAGTACCTCCGATTCGGGTAAAACTTCGAACTGCGCGATCAGTGCATCGAGACGGCGGCGTTCATATCGCGATGGATCCGTTCCGAGAACACTTTCCAGCGCGCTATAAAAATAACCCGTTTAATTATTAAACGGGGTTTTCGTTCCGTTGGTTGCGGCTGGTCTCGTGCGGTTTTTGCGACGGTGATCGGGTGAAACCCGATGTCGCAAAGGTCGAGTGTCAGGGTGGCAAGGGTCGGTCTCCGTCCGGTACGAGATAAGAGGGGGAAAAATAACCGCCGATCGTTAAATCGGGGATGCAAACACCGCAAACAAATCAGACAATCAAACAATTCACACCGAAAACAAAAATTTTTATTTTTGTGAAATCTGGGTTGTTACAAAGTGATAAAAAATATAGTGAGACGAAGGACGAACTGATGATTGTTGATGGAGAAGGGGATTCACGGGGGCATCCAAGATTAGAAGCTTGAGTCTCCTTTAATATTTATTGGGGATGCATGGGGGCATCCCCAAGCTTGAGTGCTTGACACTCCCGGATCTTCTTTCATCATCTCCCATCGCACACTTCAAAACTCCCTTCATACATATCTCATCATAACGTGATTAGAGAGGTTAGTACCCTTAATAAAATAATTTTTCCCCACTGGATATAAAGATATTCTTGAAGAGATACTGCTTATCAAGATTGCCAAAAGCTTTTTTCAAAGAAAAAGCAAGGTTAAGTTTTGCACAAGTAAGAAAAGGCAAAACGTGGCAGAATCTGTGAAAAACAGAACAACAGGTAGTACAGAATTTTTTCGGGGTACTTCTACAACTCAAATCAAAAAACTCAGAACATAAGAAAGTTTCACAATTGTATAGGATCATGCTGTGTAAAAAATTCAGCTTAAGAAGATGAACTGGTGATTTGTTTCGATTTTTTCCGACAAGTAGACAGAATTTGTTTCCTGGACAACAGGGCACAACTTTTGCTTCCCTCTTTGTAAGAGGCTATAACTTGGCACAAAGCTTGAAAATAAAGATACAATGATGTTGCTACAGTAGTAACAATCATCAAGACCACTAAAAACAGAAGTAAAAACATCTTGGGTTGCCTCCCAACAAGTGCTTTTTTACGCCTTTTAGCTAGGCATGAAGATTACAAAAGGTGCTCTCACAAGAATAAGAATTTTGAAGCAAAAGAGAGCATCGAGAAGCAAATATGAAACACATTTAAGCCTAACCCACTTCCTATGCATAGGCATCTCGTAAGAAAGTAAATCAAAGAAGCACAAAGTGACATGCATAGGAAGGTGGAACAAGAACAACTTCGAAAGTTTCATCATGGAGAGAGGGAGTTTAATATCATTGAGATATGTGAAGCCATGTCTCCCTTTCTCATAGTAATTTTTAGTGGAATCATGAATAAACTCAACAATATAAGTATCACATAAAAAATTCTTATGATGATCCATAAGCATAGAAAACTTATTACTCCCCTTATAAGAAAAATAATAAAAAAGAAGTGGGATCAAACTCAACAAAATAGCTATCACATGAATCATTCTTATCATGATACACTTGTAAAAATTTATTCTTTATAGAATAAGTGTCATCACAATAATCATCATAGATAGGAGTCAAAGTATCATCAAAATAAATTTCCTCATCAAAACTTGGGGGCTAAAAGTAACACCCTCATAAAAGGTAGCATCCCCAAGCTTATAACTTTTCATATCATTAGCATCAAAATTATTCTGATAAGACATACCAATGACATTGCTACTAACAGGAGTGTTATGCAAATAATAAAGCTCCATAGGCTTTTTGATTTTCTCTTCAAACACTTCATGTCCTAATTCAAGGTAGAGCTCATAAAGCTCTCTCGTTTTTTTGTTGCTTTCCATAAAGAAACATAAGCAAAGGTACAAACTTAAAAGTAAAGTAACAAGACTAAAAAGCAAAGGTAAAAGATAATGTGAAACTCCCCTATCTTAGCACTCGGAGTCCCCGGCAACAGCGCCATAATTTTTCTTGATACTCTCTCCTTGTTGGTTACGCCAAGTGGAAGGTGAGATGTAGTTTAGCGGAAAATTTCCCTCGGTGAAGATACCAAGGTTTGTCTCCAGTAGGTGTCGGGAGATGATAAGTAGGTGTCAACGGCGCAACTGACGCGGACCTGCACGCAACACAAATAACTTTGCTTCCCAACGAGTACAGAGAGGTTGTCAATATCTTTCGGCCTTGTTGTTCACAAAGGATCAAAGCAACAGATAATGTCGGGACAATACTCAGTGGGCTCGAACTATCGCGCCCTCTGCCGCACTCCGACTCTACCCTGGGTGGCTAATTTATGGAAGGCCCCGCTTCCTCTGAAGATTAAGATCTTCGTTTTGCAGTTTCTACGGGATCGACTGACCTCGGGTACCGAGGTCCTAAAGAGGCAGGGCCCTGGTAACGGGCTCTGCCCCCTGTGTGGGGTCCCTGAGAACGGTACCCATATATTCTTCTCCTCTGTGGCGGCCAGGTTTATGTGGAACTATATGCGGGAAGCCCTATGGACGGATTGAGAGGCGGCGGACCTGACAGAGTTCCTCCAGAGGCGGGCCAACCAGCCCAACAGGAGGAGGCATATTTTCTGGCTGTTGTTCGCGGCACTGACATGGATGCTCTGGAACACTAGGAACAAGATGGTTATTGAGCGTGTTTTCTTGTGGCGGGCGTCTGATATGGTCTCCAAATTCTTGCATTTTTGCAGCAGTGGCACCTGCTATCCTGACGCAGGGATAGGGAGCTCATCCTCCGGGCGACTGACGCCTTGACGTGCACGGGGCGACGCTTGATTTCTCCTACCATGGTGGCGACTTGATGTTGTGACCTCGGATGAGGACCCCTTTGTTGTGTGTGTGACCCTTCCTTTTTCATGTTGTGGGTGCTTCCCCTGGATGTTATTTAGGCCCTGTTGTGTTGTTGCCCCAGTTTATTTGAATTGTTATAACAAATGCTTGGACATGTGGTTTGGTGCTTTATATATAAAGCGGGGTGAAAGCCTAATTTCTGCTGTGTCTGATTTAGTGGAGTGAATTGCAAAAAACCACGACATTGGGGGATAGGATTGCAACTAACACATCTTTCGCTAATCCTTTCAGAAAACACACTTTTTTTCTTAATCTTTGGAAAAAGCATAGATCACGTGTTTAGCTCGTTTTAACCACGTTTCTGACATGTTGGACCCACTTCTAAGAACCAAGTTTTGCAAAAATACCCCTCTAGAAAAAGAAAAAAAGCAATCAAATCCTGCTTTGCTCTCACTGTATGTGGCAGTTCGCCGGCGGCCGCTGGTGCCCTCGCGGCGAGGTGCGACCGGGGAGGGGAGCACTAGTGGAGAGACCCCCTTTTCGTCCAGCCCAAAAAAGGCATCGCTCCCGATTCATTTCAGAACCGGGACCGATGCCGGGCAACGGTCCCGGTTCGTCTGGATAGGGCAACGGTCCCGGTTCAACTGGGGCAACGGTCCCGGTTTTTGCCAAAAACCGGGACCAATGCTCTGGCGACCAACACGTGGCGCACTACGAGGCATTGGTCCCGGTTTTTGGCAACAACCGGGACCATTGCCCCTCCACTGGCTATATAACCCCCAGCCAGCACTTTGCCATTTTGCCTCAAAAAATTTCAGGATTGTGTTGGGGTGGGGTGGGTGCTAGAATTTTTTTCCTTTGATTGCACACCCGGTGTTCGATGAAATGTCCGAGCCACACTTAGGTCCTCAGAACACCGTATCCTCGGCCGAGGTTAGCAACCTTATCTTTTCCATCTGTAACTGATACAAAAATACTGCACGTGTGCATATATAGTGGTCTTTTCACTATTCACGAAGTTATTGTAATTTTTAATTATATGACGCAGATCGAAGCACGGATGCGATGGATGTACAGCGATCGACGCGGGTCCGAGTTTATTACAAACCTGCATACATTTCTCGATGTGGCTAATCCAAACAAGGTGGATAATTTTATGCCTTGTCCCTGTATTGACTGTTGGAACGTGGCGGAGTACTCTTCCTCGAGAACACTTCAAGGCCACCTGCTTCGGAGAGGTTTCATTCCCGGATATTATTGTTGGTCCAAGCACGGAGAAAGAGGGGTTAGGCAGGAAGACAATGAAGAAGAGGAGGATGATGATAGCTATCCTATGTCCCCTGAAGAATTCGGTGACACTGCAATGGAAGACAATGAAGAAGATGGAGCTCCTCGAGGTGACAATGAAGAACAACAACGGGCATCGGATGAGACCACTGATGGTCTTGGTCGGGTCATTTCTGATGCAAAGTGAGACTGTGAAACAGGAAAAGAGAAGGAGAAGTTGGAGACCATGCTAGAGGATCACAAAAAGCCCTTGTACCCAAATTGTGAAGATGGCAACACAAAGCTCGGTACCACACCGGAACTGTTGAAATGGAAGGCAGATTTTGGTTGTTCTGACACCGGATTTGGGAAGTTACTGCAAATAATGAAGTCGAAGCTTCCACCGGATAACGAATTGCCCGCGACAAGACACGAAGCAAAGAAGGTTATCTGCCCTCTAGGATTAGATGTTCAGAAGATACATGCATGCATTAATGACTGCATCTTGTACCGCGGTGAAAAGTACGAGAGTATTGATAAATGCCCGGTATGCACTGCGAGTCGGTACAAGATCAGATAAGATGACCCTGGTGATGCTGAGGGAGATGACGAGCCCCCGAGGAAGAGGGTTCCTGCTAAGGTTATGTGGTATGCTCCTATAATACCCCGGTTGAAACGTCTGTTCAGAAACAAGGAGCATGCCAGGTTGCTGCGATGGCACAAAGAAGACCGTAAGAAAGACGGGAAGTTGAGACACCCCGCTGATGGGTCGCAGTGGAGAAAAATCGAGAGAGGCCACTCAGACTTTACAGATGAAGCAAGAAACTTATGGTTTGGTCTAAGTACAGATGGCATGAACCCTTTTGGAGAGCAGAGCTGCAGTAACAGCACCTGGCCTGTGACTCTATGTATCTACAACCTTCCTCCTTGGTTGTGCATGAAGCGGAAGTTCATCATGATGCCAGTGCTCATACAAGGACCGAGGCAACCCGGCAACGACATTGATGTGTACCTAAGGCCATTAGTCGATGAACTTTTGGAGCTATGGGCTCAACCAGGTGTACACGTGTGGGATGAGGACAAACAAGAGGAATTTGACCTACGAGCATTGCTTTTCGTAACCATCAATTATTGGCCCGCTCTTAGTAACATTTCAGGACAGCCAAACAAGGGATACAATGCATGCACGCACTGTTTAGATAAGACTAAAGGTATATATTTGGATAAATGTAAGAAGGTTGTGTACCTGGGGTGTCGTCAATTTATGCCGCCCAATCATATCGTGAGAAAGAAAGGCAAGCATTTCAACGGTGAGGCAGATCACCGGAAAAAGCCTAATCTCCCAAAAGGTGCTGATGTATTTGGTATGTTGAATGACCTAGAAGTAATCTTTGGAAAGGGTCCTGGCAGTCAATCTGTTCCGAAAGACGCCATTACCGGACACGCGGCCATGTGGAAGAAGAAATCTATATTTTGGGAGCTACCCTATTGGGTAGACCTAGAGGTCCGTTCTTCAATCGACGTGATGCACGTGACGAAGAATCTTTGTGTGAACCTACTAGGGTTCCTGGGCGTGTATGGGAAGTCAAAAGATACACCAGAAGCACGGGAGGACCACCAACGTATGAAAGACCCATACCACAGGCATACTGATAAAGGGCGTGTAAGCAGCTACGCTCTTACCAAAGCAGAGAAGGAAATCATTTTTGAATGCCTTAGAAGTATCAAGGTCCCGGCAGGCTTCTCGTCAAATATAAAGGGAATAATAAATATGGCAGAGAAAAAATCCCGGAACCTCAATTCTCATGATTGCCACGTGATTATGACGCAGTTGCTTCCGGTTTCATTGCGGGGGCTTCTACCAGAAAATGTTCGAGTACCCATTGTGAAGCTATGTGCTTTTCTCAATGCAATATCTCAGAAGGTAATCGATCATGCAAGTCTGGAAAGGCTACAGAAGGATGTGGTCCAATGTCTCGTCAGTTTTGAGTTGGTGTTCCCCCCGTCCTTCTTCAATATTATGACGCATCTGCTGGTTCACCTGGTCAACGAGATTGCCATTCTAGGTCCTGTATTTCTACACAATATGTTCCCCTTCGAGAGGTTCATGGGAGTTTTAAAGAAATATGTTCGTAACCGTGCAAGGCCAGAAGGAAGCATCTCCAAGGGCTATGGAACAAAGGAGGTCATTGAGTTCTGTGTTGACTTTATTCCTGACCTTAAGTCGATTGGTGTTCCTGAATCGCGGTATGAGGGGAGACTGAGTGGAAAAGGAACGCTAGGAAAGAAAGCAAAGATATTTCAGGACGGGAATTCTTTGACTCAAGCACACTACACAGTTCTACAAAGTTCTACCTTCGTCAAACCGTATATCGAGGAACACAAGAATGTTCTACGCTCCAAGTTCCCGGGGGAGGATGATCAATGGATTCAAGTCAAACACATGGAGACTTTCGGCACTTGGTTGCAATTACGTCTCATGCATGACACCACTATTGGAAATCAACTATACTTGCTGGCCGCGACACCGTCTGAGACTGTATTGACTTTCCAAGGGTACGAGATAAATGGGAATAAATTTTACACGGTCGCCCAAGATAAGAAGAGCACCAACCAAAATAGTGGTGTCCGCTTTGATGCAACAAACGAGGATGGTACAAAGGACACATACTATGGTTACATAGATGAGATATGGGAACTTGACTATGGTGCTACTTTTAAGGTCCCTTTGTTTCGGTGCAGTTGGGTCAACATGAATGGAGATGGGGTAAACGTCGACCAGCTGTACGGAATGACAACAGTGGATCTCAAGAATCTTGGTCACACAGACGACCCATTCGTCCTAGCCAAAGATGTGGCTCAGGTTTTCTATGTGAAGGACATGTCTTCTAGACCGAAAAAAGGAAAAAACAAGGATACGAATACATCAGACGATGAGCCCAGGCGTCACATAGTTCTTTCAGGAAAAAGAAACATCGTGGGAGTCGAGGACAAAACAGACATGTGCGAAGATTACGATAAGTCTCATGAAATTCCTCCCTTCACAGTGAAAACTGACCTAACTATCCCATTAAGCAATGAAGATGCTCCGTGGTTACGGCCCAAGAAGCGATCAAAACGGCGGAGATGATGATTCCTATCCCAGGGTTGAGCCTCGCTAAACTTGCAGTGGATCTCTGATGAAATAGCATATTTTGGACCTAGAAATGATTTTAGAAAAAAATTAGAAGCAATATATCATGTACCTGTAGTTCAAATTTAGGCCCCCTCCTTCCGAATCGCCAGAAATTTGTCTTTTTCACGAGGGGTCGATGGAAAGGTTCCAGATACCTCTGCTGGGAAAATTTTACATGTTATATGGTCTACTATTTTAGATAAATGGGTTGGTACCAATTTGGAACTTTAATTTGGCGCTTGCTTCACAAAACACCCGGTTTTCGGCACCTCAAAAATAGAAATTGTCTTTTAAATTAAATATTTTTGAAAACAGATAATTATTTTGGATTAGTTATTTAAATTGAAGCACTTTTCCTGTTGAAAGTTTTTTCAAATTCCAAATTATGCAATAAATAATTGAAAATGCATTTTTAATTGAAAATAGTAAAATTGTATAGTTAAAATAGTAAAACTGTATAGTTAAATAAATATTTTTGAAAACAAAAAAAGGTTTTGGATTAGTTAATTAAATTGAAGCACTTTTGTTGTTAAAAGTTTTTTCAAATTCCAAACAAAAAATATTTTTAAATTGAAACACCTAACTAATTTGAAAAGAAAATAAATTTGAAAAGGGCGGGAAGACGAAAAGATTGCATAAAAAGGGTCAACGATCCCGGTTGGTGCTACGACCCGGGACCGATGACCCTGGTGCGACGTGGCAGCACCACGTCCCTCCCCGCACAGGCCAACGATCCCGGGTGGTAGCTCCAACCGGGACCGAAGACTCAACGATCCCGGTTGGTGCTTCGAACCGGGACCGATGGCCCTTAGTATATACGCGCGCATCTCTTCTTCCTCCCCCAACTCCCCCAATTATCGTCGACGCCAAAACCACTAAGGAAAAACGCAGATTAGCTCGTCGGACGCCGGCAGGCTGCCCGATTCGCCGCCCAGGCTTCGGCGTTCTTCTCCGTCGACCGGCCAGCTCCACCCCGCCACCAAGAGCCACCGCCTCTGCAAGTGACGCATGCCTCGAGGATTCACCGCCGGCAGCCGACTAGCAAAGCTTCAATTGCGCCGCCGTCGACCTTCGCGCGGCCCCGCCGTCTCCTTCATTCGAACCAGGGTGAGCAAAGCTCCGTTTCGCCCGTCTCCTGCCTCCTCCCGTGCCCTCACGCATGGTCTCGGCGAGGTCAGTGCTCGGACCTCCGCCGCGGTTGAAGCCCACGCGCACCAGAGCTTCTTCTTGGCCCCCCAATGGCACAGACAGATGCGCGGCTTCGCGCAGCACACACCAGTGCCCCTAACCACCTTCCCCGTGCACAAAAACCCTACCCCGGCGACGTTCCGGCGAGCTTCCGGCGAGTCCCCGGCGAGGTCGCCATTAGCGCCCTAACCTTAACCCTAAACCCGAGCTAATCCACTCCCTGGGCCACTGACCAGTGGGCCCAGGACCCTAATTAAGCTACGGTTAATTTAAACAACAAATTAAATTAACCCCCTCCCACAGACTCCCCTGGCCCACTTGTTAGCCCCCCCCCCCTGACGTCACACAGACGTTATGCCTACGCAATAAATGATTAAATGATTAATTCAAATAATAAAAAGGCACAAAAAGCTTAAAACTTTGGAAATTAATATATAATTCATATTAACTCCAAATTGGACAAATAATATATGAAAAATGATCAGCAAAAAATAATATATCCAAATATCCAACTTTGAGCTATGTTTGAGTTGATTTTAAAATGGGACTAGTAGCTTTTTCTATTTGGTTTAATTGGAATTAATTCAAAATGAATTCAAATGCTAATCCAACTTCAACCAAAGCAATGCTAATATGATCACTTTTATTTCAGAAGCATTCAACCTAGGTCACATCAGCACCTTGCCATGCTATGTTTTGCATTTTGCTTGTGCATTGTATTACCTTGATTGCTTTGTTTGCTCGATAGACGTGCAACCGGAACCGGAGGCCACCCCCTTCGTTGAATGGATCTCTCGCGACTATTAATGGATGTAGTGTGGTTGGGTTGTTGAGTGTGTCATGATAGTGAAAGCCTTCATAAAATCCTTTGTCGCTGACACCTTAAGGTTTATGAGTCCATCATACTATGCCCACATTATCTGGTGAATTCTACATGTAGCCTTCTCCTAAGAGGGATGATTATTAAATGATTATTAAATGATTTAAATTGATTAAAACTTTGATTATTTGCATTATAATAGCCTGCAATTCTTAATTTGCAGATACTATGGATCCAATATTTCATAGAGATGAAAATGAGGAAAACTTGCTTCACGCTATGATCAACGAAAATGAAGGTCAAGATGTCACCCACCGGTTTCTGAACGATTCCGGTGAGGGAGACGAGTCTCTCCACCGAGAAGAAGCATAGGACGGGAGACAAGCCGGCTCTGGCTCTGCCTCCGGCGGAACCTTTAATCTCGAAAACACCGGCGAGGTTGATTAGAATGTTGTTAATTAAAATGCAGTTGTATATGTACATGCATATATTAACACTCTTTCTTCTTTTAGCCCTCCGGATCCGGATCCGGCCATTCCTCCGCAAGACCGAAACGAGGCCCAACCAAAAAGTTAGATGACAGTGTGAGGTATAGGATCGAAGAGGTCGGTCCAGACGGCGAACCGTTACCTCCGGACGATGTCAAGAAAAAATTTGTGAAGGCATGCGGAACTCTCGTGAGGGACAACATCCAGATCACCATTCGAGAATGGATGCAGCCAAAGAAACCTACAATCTCGTTTGTGTGCGACACCATGAAAGACAGGATTTGGAACATGCTCATGCATAATTTCCTCCTGCGGATGCCAGAGGTGGATAATCCAGCTCAGGAGGCGGCAGCTAGACTGGAGCTAGAGGCTAGAGTCAAGAAGTTTTCTCTCAGCAAGATGGCCGAGAAATTCAAGAATTTGAAGAAAAACTTGTACCTAAAATTTGTCAAGGTAGACAAGACTCCGGATTTCGAACACGGCTATGGTAAGATAAGAGAGCAGTGGGATGATTTTGTGGCGTACAAGAAATCGGAGTACGCGCAGCAAAGGTCTGAAATAAATCAGATGAATGCCGCTAAGAAGATTTACCACCATAAAATGGGGCCTGCTGGCTACGCCGGTTGCATGCCTAAGTGGGAGGTAATTGAGGCCAAGTATTTTGATGCCGGGATCACTCCAGATCCTACAACATGAAAAGAACGGACTAGAAACTGGTTTTACGGCCATGGGGGCACGTTGGACAAAGATGGGAAGGCAATATATAACCAGTCAAACATAGATGATCCCCTGCTGCCCATCGAAGATATTAGAGATGCAGTACATGATGTTGAAGCGGGACGGTTCATTCCCGATAGAGACAACGATGAGCTCACACACGCCCTAAAAAATAAAGAACACCCAGGACGAGCACGAGGCACGCTAGGCTCCAAGTGTTGGAAAGTTGCCTTCCCTCCGAAAGAAAGAAATATCCAGATAAAAGCCATCAGAGGAGGAAGGAAAGGGAGCCAGCTGAGAAAGCGGCGGCTGAGAGAGAGAAAGCGGCGAATGAGGCTGAGAAATCGGCTACCAAAGAGCGGCTGCGTAATGTCGAAGAAGGCTTAAAGTGGGCGGAGGAGCTGATCGACAGACTTAGCCAGCAAAGTGGCGGCCAACCTCAGCGGCTCTTGTTAGAAACTACATTCGATGCTACCGGCACCCCATCGAATCGGAAAAGCTCCCAAGCTTCCACGCAGCTCCAGGAGGATTATGATGATGCATTGACAACGGCTGCTCCTAAACGCTACCAAGTGGATTATATCACGGAGAGCACACGTTGTGAGATTAAGGTGCAAGTGCTGAACTTAAAGGTGACGGTGGTGGTCGGCATGGCCCTGTCAATCCCGGAGAAACCAACTTATCATTGCAACCCGACTCCAGAAGGGTACGCTGTCGTCATGGTGGATGATGTGATGGATGATTATGAGGAGCTGAAGCTGTACCACCCTGCAGGTGAAGATAGGGAGCTAACTGAACTAGGAGAAGCCAAAAAGGGGAGTGTTCTATGGCGAAAGGAGCACATCGTGCTTCCAATTTATGTGCCGCCAAGGTCACCCACTCTTCAGAAGAGCAATCCACCTTCGCCGCCACGTGACCATTCTCCACCGCAACCATCGCCTTCACCGCCTCACCACTCTCCGGCTCAGCCGTCTCAACTGTCGCCTCAGCCGTCTCCATCTCCTGAGCCTCAGAGCCAGAAGCGGAAGCGTACCTATACTAGGAGGGGTAGCAGCAGCAAGAAATCACCGAAACGTAAGCGATCACCCCTCCCAAAAGTTCCTCATCAGAATATGAAGAAGCTACCCGGAGAGATGACACCTGAGGAACTGGAAGTGTCCGCAAAAATGTTTTATGAAAAGTGGAAGATTGTTGTGGCCAACAAGAAGAAGCCGATAGAGCCATTGTTCTCGCGCACCCCAGAAGATCACGCCGCGTCCGCGGAACTGAAAAAGAAGCTTCACAACCCCATACCACTCACACCACACTATGAACGCTCTATTACAAAGTCGGCTGAGGCAAAAGAGCGGAGAGTCGGAAAATAGATTTCCCAGCTCGGACTACAGAAAGAGCAACCGATCGAACCGCTCAAAGTGTACACTTAGCCGCGCCCCCAGCAGCATCAGGTCGATGCGTATGATCCGAACAAAGATACGGAGTTTATAAGACAGTACGGAGCAAAAGCCCACGCAGTAGGACTGTCTATTACTGAGTACCTGAGCCGTCTGGATGAGTTCGAGACCGGGAACAACGAGGAATTCGTAACGGCATACGAATACCGACACGGGTATCCTCTCATCAAACCCGAGTTAGTCAACGATCTACCAACAAAGATACGAAAATTGCATGACTGGTACATGGAAAAATCTGCTAAATCCGAAAACTGGATCTACGCTAAATTTCAGAACGAGCATTACGGGCATGGACCAGGCTTCGATCTGATTGAATTCTCGGAATTATTTCAGTTTTACCAAGGAGACGCCATCGACAAATCTATCGTCAGTGCATATTGTCTGTAAGTACCATTAATTTCAGTGATCAAGCCTTTCTAGCTCAGCTGATTCGTTTCATGTACAATCTTACACTCATCACTAAACTAATTATATATGCAGAATGAAGATTCTCGAATGCAAGAAAGGACAAATCTATGACATTGGGTTCGTTGACTTCCAGTTCGTTCATGAAAGAACTCTCAAAGATAAGCCCAACCAGACAGAGAACAACTTGTTGCAATCGTTGACGTATTTCGGCACAAGAAGGGAAATACTATTTCCTTACAACTTCGAGTGAGTGTTACTGTCTCGCACACATTCTATTTCGCTTGCTCGGTGTTAAGCATATAATTGACTCTTTATGTGTGTGCAGCTTCCACTTTATTCTGTTGATCATTGTTCCGGACGAAGGAGTAGTAAAAGTCATGGACCCGGGACGCAGATCTATGAAATCATGGGAGGACATGTAGGCATGCCTCCAGAGGGCTTGGAAACGGTTCACCGCCAAAACACCGGGTCTTCCGGCAGAGCTTACATTTGAACCACTGAATGTAAGTACTACTTGCTAGATCCGCGCATCTTTTTTATTCTAGTTTCAGTATAATTATCATGCTGATTATAATATTCATTGATTTCCGTTCTCGTAAAGTGTTTGAGACAGGGACCCGGGAATAACTTATGTGGATATTATGTCTGCGAGTTCATTTGCCAGACGACCAAAGAGACGGCCGCAACCCGAAACATAAGGAAAATTGAAGTACGATAAACAACATTCAATACTTTAATTTATTGTGTTAAATTGTGTTTAGTTTCTTTCATATATATTGATCCCTTTCTTTTAATTAGATCGAACGAATGCGGGACGGTCTTCTACCACGAGAACGCGTGCAAGCAATTCAAGAGGAACTCGCCGGATTCTTACTAGACCATGTCATAGCTCCGACCGGAGAGTTATTTCACCCTCATTTTTTGGAAGACAATCGGCCAAGGACCAATGTAAATTAGATCGAACTCGTGTGATCGAGTACCGTTTGTGTAATACATGTTCGACCAAGCACGAGGAATGAGATGGTGTATATGATATATTCGTGACGATAATGTGTAATATATATTGTGGTTCCTTCATTGTTGCTTTAATTTATATATATATATATATGGTACCATTTAATTGAATACAAAACACAAAATAAATAAATGGAAAAAATCAGAAAATCCTGCCGCGGCAGAAAAAGAGGGCAGTGGAGCCTCTTCGGTCCCGGTTCTTCCTATCAACCGGGACCGATGACCCCTCCCCCCCTCGCTGCGCGCCTGGCCACGTGGAGCCTCTTCGGTCCTGGTTCGTGGGCCAACCGGGACCAGCATTGGTCCCGAGTTATTGGTCCCGGGTGTTGAACCGGGACCGAAGGCCCATATGAATCGGGATAGTATGGGGGTCTGTCCACTAGTGGAGGCCAGGGCTGCGGCGCGGGGGGGGGGGGGAGGGGGGGCTCTGGGGTGGGGTCATCGCCGGCGGCCCTGCTGGCGAAGGCGGCCTCGAGCGCGCCGGCCACGGGCGGGGGCGGATGCTTCCCCGACCACGGGCAACCAGGCCTCTGGCACGGCCTCCACGGGCAGCCTCTGGCCCGGCAGCCACGGCCACGGGCTGCCTCTGGCACGGCGACCCTTGGGCGCACCGGCCACGGGTGGAGGCGGCCCCATCCACGGACGCCACGAGCAGAGGCGGCCCCAACCACGGGATCCACGAGCGGACGCGTCCCTAGGGCGCCGGCCTCGAGCACGTCAGGAAGGCGCGGCGGCTCGGCCGGAGCATGGGCAGGCACGGGTGGCTCTCCATTGTCTTGTTCAAATATACAAAGGAGGACTCAATTGCTTTTTTCCTTTTTTTAGAGGGGTATTTTTGTAGAATTTGATTCTTACAAGTGGGTCCAACATGTCAGAAACGTGGTTAAAACGAGCTAAACACGTGATCTGTGCTTTTTCAAAGATTAAGAAAAAAAGTGTGTTTTCTGAAAGGATTAGCAAAAGGTGTGTTAGTGACAATCTTATCCCCAATGTCGTGTTTTTTTGCAATTCACTCGATTTAGTGACTTGTGTTGAAGTTGTCCTTACACACACAACTAACGTTGGCCCTCTTTCAACTCATACTTGGAGGAGCATTAATTTGGAGTCAACTGAAAGCCAATCCATTAAACTCAATGTCAACACGAAATAGATGCAAATGATCCAATTATAGGTGGGAAAGCCATCTTGTTGTTGCCAATACCTTGTCGTCCGTGCTCCTACCTTCCCTCCCAGCCGCCCACCACCCAGAATCCATTGCCAGCATGTTTGTCCCTTGTCCTCTTCACCTTACACTCTCCTTTCTCCACCGTTTTGATGGTGGCCCCCCTCCATTCCTAACCCCGTCCCTACCATTGCCAGGGACTAGGGTGGCCACCTTCTCCTCCTTGCCCTCTTCCGTGCCGCTGCCGCCGCCGTTGGCTTTCCTTGCTGGCGACAACCACTCGGCCACCCACACACGATGCCTCCAATAACCGGCTGCATCGTCGTCATCGCGCTCCTCGTCCTGCTCGGAGACGCCGTCGCCGGCATCCGCGTCGACGCTGCCATGATGATCCGGCAGCCGTCCGAGTCTGTCCCTACGTTCCGCGAGGCGCCCGCCTTTCGCAACGGTGCCGAGTGCGCCGGCGGTGACAAGGTGAACGTGGCCATGACGCTGGACGCTAACTACCTCCGCGGCACCATGGCCGGCGTGCTCTCCATCCTGCAGCACACGGCGTGCCCGGAGAACGTGGTGTTCCACTTCCTTGCTGCCCGGATGGACGGCGACCTCGTGGGCATGCTGCGCGCCACCTTCCCTTACCTCGACCTCCGCGTGTCCCGCTTCGACCCGTCCCGCGTCCGGGGGCGTATCTCCCGGTCCATCCGCCACGCGCTGGACCAGCCGCTCAACTACGCGCGTATCTACCTCGCCGATACGCTTCCCCCCGACGTGCGCCGGGTGATCTACCTCGACTCCGACGTGATCATCGTCGACGACATCCGCACGCTCTTCTCCGTCGACCTGGCGGGTCACGTCGTGGGCGCACCGGAGTACTGCCACGCCAACTTCACCAACTACTTCACGGAGGCATTCTGGATGGACCCGGCGCTGAGCGGGACGTTCCACGGGCGCCGCCCGTGCTACTTCAACACCGGCGTGATGGTAATGGACGTGGACCAGTGGCGCACCGGCGAGTATACGAGGCGGGTGGAAGGGTGGATGGCCGTGCAGAAGCAGAAGAGGATCTACCACCTCGGCTCTCTGCCGCCGTTCCTGCTGGTGCTCGCCGGGGACATCCAGGCCGTGGACCACCGGTGGAACCAGCACGGGCTTGGCGGCGACAATGTCAAAGGGCGGTGCCGGGGCCTGCATCCGGGGCCCATCAGCCTGCTGCACTGGAGCGGCAAGGGAAAGCCGTGGCACCGGCTCGACGCCCGGCGGCCGTGCACCGTCGACTACCTCTGGGCGCCCTACGACCTCTACCGGCCATCGTCGCCGGTGCTCGAGGAGTGAGCAGCACCCAAGCCATACGCAATAACAGCGTACTACTAATCATGCGTGGAAAGAGAAAACGAAAAAAAAAGAGGAAATTTAAAAGAGAGATGTTCATGCATGCATCTCTTCCTATCGATCTCTCGGTGGATTGAAATGTGCACACGCAGTTGAAGAAAGGGGTGGTAGAAAAAGAGAAACGATGGGTGCTGTTTCTGATTCGTGTCTTGATTTGGGAGGATACTTTAGGTTGGTGCAAATTGCTCGTTTATTGCTTCTTTTTTGGTTATATATCTCCCTTGGGTGGTTCTTATTTAGTTCTGCTCTTCCTCGTTTTGTATAGGTCATGCTATAATTTGTAAGGATTAGTGTGAGTGCATGGAGGGAGATGAGGGAAATTCATCCTCAAGATTATGTGTACTATTGTGTATATATCAGTTTATGTTTATACATACGATATGACAGATCACACAAAAAACCAACACCTAATGTTGAATTCAATGTTTGGCTCATTAGGCCTACTTTATGGTTATTTCGTTGTGTCCCATGGGATGGGAAACTAGTTGAGCAAAAGTTGGAGCTTACTATTTTCCTTTTTTTAGGTGATTTCAGGTCCAACAATTTCTAGGTCAGCTTCGGGACTCATCCGATCTCATCACTCAGATTCGTGCATGTTCTAGCTAATGGTTAAGAAGACCTTCATCAGATTGTTAGAATTAAGCCATTATGAACAAATAATGGAGACCTTAAACCTAGCATTAGATCATTTGATGAAATCAATATTAGAGATAAAGATTAGATCATTACCATCAATGTGACCAATGGAAGATGGCATTGGGGATGCTGACGCGATGTCCCATTCATGCGTGAGCATTGCTATGCGTACGATGTTGTGCATTCGATTTTGTGTACGACAATGACCATCACATCCTCCATGCAAAGTATCAAAGTGCAGCGCATCGATGAATTGGCCATCGTACAACTATCGTATTGGTAAGTATCGTATGCGGAGAAATTTCATTCCTACGTGATGTAGGTGTGATGGAGGCTTGGCGTACATGGACGTAGAGCATAGCTACGTCCCCTTGGGCGCCACCATCACTGACTTGCACCGGGAGATAGGATGACGAAGGCCTTCCCATCGTTGGCGCGCTCCCCTAGATTGGTTTGGGTTTTAGGGATGTGGGAGCAGATAGGAGGATGTGTGTGGACTATGTCAACTCGTATGTGAGTTGGTTTCCCCCTTTTTATTTAGTGTTGGCGATTAGGGGATCATAACTAGAGTAAGTTAGGATCATTCCCGATCATCACACATCAATTAGGCACATCCCCTTTAACGTAACTCTCCATGTCTATCCACAAAGTCATCACGAGAATAGGTTTTCCCAAACACCCCGACCTTATTGAGGGAGCCTACCTGTCAAGACATAAAAGTTGGCACACATTATTCGAGGTTGCTAAAGGAAACATATTCCCGCACTTGAAGGGCCACTCTATTTGGAAACTAGGAACACGACCCAACATATCATATCTACCGGCTTCAGAAAACTCGCATTCACCAGCTTTTATCAGCAAGCAAATAATTGTCGGCTTCAACAAAAATTCTTCGGCGTTAGAAAACATTTGTTGGCTTCAACAAAAATTCGTCGGCTTTGGCCAACAAGTATTTGCACACAAAAAAGAGACAACCCGGCACTTATGGGATACACTACTTCGAATTAAATTTCACAAGTACAAGTTCCAGGTTGTTGCAGGCAAGGCAACCCGGTACTTGGGGGCTACACCAGCATGGCTATTTTATATACAAAACTCCAAGTCATCATGAGGTGATAAACTCAAAGCTTGGGGGCTACATGTGGTATGGATATATATTACCCGTGAAATTTTTTGAGTCCTTTGACAGACCCGCAGGGCAAGAAACAACATGGGACTCAAAAGACAAAAGAACTCAAAATTGGATAGTATTGGGATCGTTGACAAGAATCAGTGGAGCAAGCCGGCCTAATGGTTTGACCTCCAGACCCGGACTTTTTATCCTGACTTATCATTATTTTGGAAATTTACCATGGACGCGAACCTGACGTTCTCTTCTACGACAATCTCGCATTGACAAAGATAAACAGAGAATAAACGGAGCCCACGCCAAGATTGCATCCAAGCTAAATTTGGGGGCTACTGTCGGGGGGATTACTCATGGCTAAGACCCGGCCAGAAGGCAACACCCAAGAAAAAGACTCAGCCAGAAAACATGTCCTGAAGAGTAGACCCGGATTGCTACAGTACACCCGAAGAGTCGGCTGCTACAGTGTGCACATGGAGTCATCTACTAGAGTCGGCTGCTACAGTGCGTACATGGGGTCTTCTACAGGACCCGACATTCTACATGAGTCGGTCTGCTACAGTACCCACGGGGGGTCTTCTAAGTACCCGCGGGGGTCTTCTATAGTACCCACGGGGGGTCTTCTACAGTACCCATGGGGGTTCTTCTATAGTACCCGCAAGGGGTTTTCTACAGTACCCGCGACAGGTCTTCTACAGGACCCGACCTGCTACAGTGTTCGCAGGGGGTCTACTACAGTAAAAACAGGGTCCACAATAGGAAGGAAGTCCCAATCTCAGAAGGATTCCACCTAACTTGGAAGGCATGAAAGGTTACAAGCTTTAGAGTAGGACTTCGACTATTATTTGACTTGCAATACAAGAGGAGGCTAGTTTGTATTAGGCTAGGACTCTACATGTAAACCTCCCCCTTCCACCTATATAAGAGGGGTAGGGCGCCCCAAAGAGGACAACTTCAACAATCTCTAGATTAGAGATTACTCCCAGGTCATCCAGACCTGAGGCAATTAGACAACAACTATAGGAGAGTCGGCGACATGCCAGCGATTCCATTTGATCGGAAGGAATACGACCTAGCCACAAACAGCATGTAGGGTTTTTACCGGATTATGTTTCCCGGGGCCCGAAGCTGTATCAATCGCGTCTCTCTGTGTGTGATTTTCTTCCTCCTTGTACACTCGTAGGTAAGGCCCTGCAATCAAGTTCTCTCATGAGGACCTTTGGTGTGTTTTTCCCACGGGAGGCAACGGTGACATACGTTTATGTAGACCTTTAAGCCGGAAACGCTCCCGTGTGAGCGTGGTTGATGTTGTCTTACTCGTCCATCCTCAATGCAGTGGGGAACCTCGCACGACTCTAGAAGTAACTTGTTCCTTGAAGGCCGATGACAGGATTATGTTCCTTAGGAACATTGTCGGTGAGGACGTACACCCATAACGACCTCATGGCCTTATAGATGCTCCACCAATGAGGATTACCGCAAGTGCAGCACCTCACAGGACTCACACACATATGGTGTATATGACGTCCCCGGGCTCCGGTCCAGCGAAGCATCGAAAGAAGAAAGATAAGGACCGGGAGTCTAGTAGTACAACAGAGTGCGTATGATGGGGAAACCCTCAAACCCTGATGCGCGAGAGATGATAATGGCTTCTCGCCCTTCGTTGGTTACCCCAAGTGGAAGGTGAGATGTAGGATAGCAGCAAATTTCCCTTGGAAAAGATACCAAGGTTGAGATCGACCCAGTAGGTCTCCAATAACTACAAGTACGTGGTGAACCGAGAAACGCTCCGTTTGAGATATTGCTCCCTTAATCTTGACCTGCACACACACAAGTAACTTTGCTCCCAACGAAGTTCAGAGAGGTTGTAAATCTCCAGCCTTGTTGTTTACAAAAGATCAACGCAATAGATAATAGATAGTGATAATTGCGACTTGAAAGTAAAAGCACGAAATAAATTGAGCGTGTAAATAGTGATGAGAATATGGACCGGGGTCCCATGATGTTCACTAATAATGTCTCTCTCCCAAAAGACGATAAAACTGCTATGCTAGGTAAAAAAATCACAGCTGGGCAATTGACAGGATTAAAAATGCACCGCAATGCTAACTATGCTACAAAGAAAGGAAGAGGCTCAAAAGCATGGGCGGTACACCAAAATAAGTAGACCGAAATCCAACTGCATTTACTGCTAATCATCCACCTTGAGATATCTATCCATAACATCTCGCTGGTATTAAGTTGCGAGCCCCACCCAAAGAGAAACCCAAAGCAACAGACAACTGCATTAAAATAACTTTGCGTAAAGTAAGCAATCCTTGCAACCGCGGTTACAAGAACCGTTATTTTCCTCCTTTTGGAAACAACACATCCCCTAGACTCATATTCGTATGGGGGCATTAACTCACAATCAGGCATAACGCTCCCTCTTGGAGTCACTACCTACTACTTGGCCAAAGCAATAAACACCAACGGAGAACATGCAAGAATTACTCAAGAACAAAAATATAAAAGATAAGATCCAATATATTACTCAATCATAATCTGAACATAGTCTCATAATCCATCAGATTCCAGCAAACTCAGCATAGCAACAACATAAAAAATTACATATGTGCCTTGATCAATTAGGGCAGCTCACAAGGTCTAATCCATGAAGAACAAAGAGTGGAGGAGAACATCACATAGCTACTGATCATGGACCATGGTCCAAGGTAGACCACTCACGGATCATCCGGGAAGCGTCCATGGTGGAGGAGAAGATCCCGAAGGTCAATCCTCCCTTCGGTAGGGTGCCGGGAAGAGGTTTGCCGGCGCTCCCGATATTGGAAGCGCAGCGGCGGCGGAACAGAGGCAAGATCGCGAAAAAGGGTTCTTCTTCTGGAGGTTTCCCATGGCGGAGAATAAATAGGCGAAGGGGGGCAGCCAGGGGGGCCCACCAGGGGTCCAGGCGGCCCCTTGGCGCGGCCCCACCCTAGGGCGCGCAGGGAGGGCACCTAGGGCCCTGGTGGGTCCCCTCTGGCCCCTCCTTGGTGATTCCCGAAGCTTCCGGTATCCTGATTTTTTATTGTATTTTCCCAAAAAAATTGCAGCATTTTTAATATGGGGGAAACCTGAAATAGAAAAACAGCAAAAAACAGGAACTGGCACTAGGGTGCACTGAGTTAGTAGGTTAATCCAAATATGATCAAAAGTGTATGAAAGTGTATACAAAACATATCAATATCACTCAAAACATGCACGGAGCAAGCAGAAATTATAGATACGTTTGGGACGTATCAACATCCCCAAGCTTAATTCCTGCTCGTCCTCGAGTAGGTAAATGATAACAAGCATAATTTCTATGGTGACATGCTAACAACCATATAAGAACTTTGCAATTAAGCAATCAAGGTATTTAATTCAATTCAAGTCATAACAGGCAAGAGTCTATATTAGCATTGAAACAAGCAACATAAGAACATAAAGGTGCAAGAGCTCTCGCTGTCTGTGACTCGAATGTCTCCAGATGGTGTTTGCGTGCAAGAAGTGGGAGATGGGAATACGAGAAAAAATATCTTAATTGAGAACTCAATCTACTAAAGTTTCACACTTAGTCTTCTTCGGAATCTTATCTTGACTCGACCCCAGACCACTACCCAGGTACAAGTCAACTTGATCCACTCCCTTTCGATATTTTGGGCACTCATGCAATGGATGAGCGTAAGCACGAGAGTTTACACTTAGGATGGAAAAGAGAGAGATATGGTGGAGGAGGAAGACAAAAATGTGTGAAAGTCTCACATAAATGAGGACAATCATAGGCGAGAGAAAGACAAATGATAGATATGATGTGAGGAGTAGGGATTTCCATGCACCGGATGCACATATGAGCTAAGAAAAGCTCTCCAATGGAACTAGTGGGGGTGCATCCAACTTGCTCGCTCAAGAAGACCTAGAGCTCATTTGAGGAGGATCATCATTGGAATATACAAGTCAAGTTCTATAGATTGAAGGTCCCCACATAACTATATTCATATATGATCATCTCTATGGAGCACAAGATATAGAGGGAGTACGAGTGTGGATCTTTCAAAAGGAATAGTAGTGTTGGCCCCTTCTCTCTTTTTATTTTATTTTTCTCCTTTTTCTACTTTTTTGTATTTTTTTGGTGGCCTCAATGGCTCTTTCTATTTAACTCTCATTCGTCCTCTTTGGGATCTTTTAATTTGGTCCTCTTTGTTATCTTTTCCTCACTTAAGGGCCACACTTTATTTTACAAGTATAGAAGATCTTCACACTTTAGATGGTACTCAACATAAAGTAGATGTAGCTATCATGATGACAGAGTGTATCATGCCAAGGGTTTTGATATACCGGCGAAGGTGGACGCCAACTCTCGAAGTGAGAAGAACGCAATGCACGGCACAGGAGAGGCTAGCAAATATGAGGACGTGGAAGTGTCAACTTTCAATACTTACATTAGTCCGAAGAACTCATGCACTTATTATCGGTAACTCTCAATCTAGTAAGGAGGTTCACAAAGAGACAAGTACCCCGAGGAGGAGTGTATGGGGGTTTGGTTATCCTTGTGCATCCTCGACTCATGGTACGTGAGTGTACTCTAATATCCGAGTCCTCAGAAGAGTAGTGATCCATCTAGTATATAGAGTTCTCAACTAGTTTGTAGGTTTTTGAAAAAAAACACGGATTGCCAAAAATACGACACCTATCACTAATAGGCTAGAGCTCTTGACACCAAAAGTTCAAACATTACTCACATCAATACCTCAAAACTATTGCAAGTTACTACTAAAATTAAATAGCAACCTCAATTAGCTACTCTCAAGACAAGACACAACTCAGTGCAACAACCAACTCTCTTAACAAGATAAACATGAAAACTAAAGAGAGTTCCCGCAACAAACTAAACAAAACCCAAGGCTGTTGCTAAAGACAATCTAAAGCTAAAACTAAAGATGGCAGTAGCTACGAAAATGTAAAGAACACACAACAGAGAAAGATAGGCATGAAAAATTTCTATGATGTGTTCTAGATTTTGAAAGTGGAACGTGTTTCTCTCCCACATAAAGTAAGACGGTATCTAACTTGTTATGAACAGCAAGAAAAGCTAAAGAAAACTAAAAATTAAACCTAAGAGCGAGACGCTCCAAGCATAGCACATAACGCATGAAGTGATAAAAATATAGTGAGACGAAGGACGAACTGATGATTGTTGATGGAGAAGGGGATGCACGGGGGCATCCCCAAGCTTAGAAACTTGAGTCTCCTTGAATATTTTCTGGGGATGCATGGGGGCATCCCCAATCTTGAGCGCTTGACACTCCCGAATCTTCTTTCATCATCTTCCCTCGCACACTTGAAAACTCCCTTCATACATAACTCATCATAATCTCATTAGCGAGGTTAGTACCCATAATAAAATAATTTTTCCCCACTGGATATAAAGATATTCTTGAAGAGCTACTGTTTCTCAAGATTTGCAAAAGGTTTTTGCAAAGAAAAAAGCAAACTTAAGGTTTGCAAAAGTTAGGAGAGACAAAACGTGGCAGAATCTGTGAAAAACAGAACTGCAGGTAGTAAAGAATTTTTTAGGGATACTTATGCAACTCAAATCAAAAAACTCATAACAGAAGAAAGTTTCGTAATTGTATAGAGCACACTGTGTAAAAACTTCAGCTCAAAAAGATGAACTGGGATTTTTCTCTGATTTTTCTAGTCACGAGGACAGAATCTGTTTTCTGTACAGCATGTCACAACTTTCACTTCCCTTGTCGTATGAGGCTATAATTGGCACAAAGCTTGAAAATAAAGATACAATGATGTTGCTACAGTAGTAACAATCATCAAGACCACTAAAACAGAAAGTAAAAACTCAAAGTAAAGATAACAAGGGTTGTCTCCCTAGAGCTCTTTCTTTATAGCCATAAAGATAGGCTTAAGATTTTAATGATGCTCTCATTGGAATAAGGAATAAGAGTTGAAGAACAAAAGAGAGCATCAAGAAGAAAATAACAAACACATTTAAGTCTAACATGCTTCCTATGCAAAGGGATCTTGTAGAGAAATAACTCATTGAAGCATAAAGATATTAGCATAGGAAGGAAAAATAAATGCAACTTCAAAACCTTCAACATAAAGAGAGGGAACTTGATATTATTGGAATATCTATAAGCATATGTTCCCCTCTCATAATAATTTTCAGTGGGATCATGAATAAACTCAACAATATAAGTATCACATAAAAAATTCTTATCATGATCTGCAAGCATAGAAAATTTGTTACTCTCCACATAAGTAAAATCATTCTCATTAGAAATAGTGGGAGAAAACTCAAGAAAATAGCTATCACATGAATCATTCTTATCATGATACACTTCCAAACATTCATTATTTATAGCATAAGTGTCATCACAATAATCATCATAGATAGGAGGCAAAGTATCATCAAAATAAATTTCCTCATCAAAACTTGGAGGGCTAAAAAGATCATCTTCATCAAACGTAGCATCCCCAAGCTTATAGTTTTGCATATCATTAGCGTCAAAAGTATTCAAAGAAGACATGCAAATAACATTACTACTATCTTGAGTGTTGTGCAAATAATAAAGCTCCATAGGCTTTTTGATTTCCTCTTCAAACACTTCATGTCCCAACTCAAGGTAGAGCTCATAAAGCTCTCTCATAATATTTTTGTTGTTTTCAATAAAGCCTAACTAGTGAAAATAAAAACAAGAAACAAAAAGAATTAATTGCAAGATCTAAAGATATACCTTCAACGCTTACCTCCCCGGCAACGGCGCCAGAAATAGCTTGATGTCTACGCACGCTTCTATTCTTGTAGACTATGTTGGGCCTCCAAGCGCAGAGGTTTGTAGGACAACAGCAATTTCCCTCAAGCGGATGACCTAAGGTTTATCGAACTTAGGGAAGTAGAGGTTGAAGATGGTCTCTGTTAAGCAACCCTGCAATTAAGATACAAGAAGTCTCTTGTGTCCCCAACACACTTAATACAACTAGGAGTTGTATAGGTGCACTAGTTCGGCGAAGAGATGGTAAAATATGGGTCATAGGTGTGATAAAACGAAGTAATATGAATCTGTAATAAAAAGTGCAGCAAAGAAACAAGTAATAAAAGTGAGTGCAAACGGTGTAACAATGATGGAAACAAGGCCTAGGCTTCATACTTTCACTAGTGGCAACTCCCAACAACATTAACATAGTCTAATCACATGATATTTCCCATAAAACATGCAATGGAGACGTACTCGGAGGTCATTCCTTTGTGGTCAAGAGAGGACGAGAATTGTGTAGGGCTACAAAAGCACACCTCAGAGTTCATAGTTCTCAATCTATGGATTTCCCAATGTCACCGCGACCATCCAAAGAGAGTACCACTATCACCACAACATATCTAAAGGATAGTCAAAGATAAGAACCAAGAGACTCTCAATCTTCAATCCACACACAAAAGAGGAAATCACTCATGATAATATTTTTCTAACAATGTCCAATAGACTGCTGTCACCTTGGTCTCGGAGATTATAATAGATAAGATCAATTGAGTACATCAATCCAATAAATAGAGGAAGGGGAAATATCATGGGATCACCCTAGATTAACATAGCCTATGATCACAACAAAGATCACATCATGGGAGAGAGAGAAACCACACAGATCAAGATACAAGCCTTAGCCCCGAGGGGGAACTACTCACACATGGACATGGTGAGAGGGAGAGTTGTTGATGGAGAGGTGCAGCCCGGAGGAGATGAAGGAGACGGCGACGGCGGCGGCCACGGCGGCGGCGGCGCCCACGGCCACGGCCACGACGGTGGCCACGGCCCTTGGGGGCAGCGGCCCTTGGACCCTTCTTCTTCCTTGGAGATGGTGCTTCTGTGGAGATTGATCTCCCCCTCAATACGGCTGCCAAGGGGGAGGAAATTCCGTGGTTCCCTTTGACCTAGGTTTCCTCTCTTTATATAGACTTTCGGATTCCCGTCATCCAGATTACATCTTCTGTATTTCGGGGTTTTTGGAAGCATCCGAACTCCGATTGGGCCGAGTTTTATTTCTAAATCCACCGGAAACAAATTCCCTACAACTTTGTAGTTTTAAGTTGTTTCGTTTGAGGCCGTATTCTGGCGTTTCCGAGGCGATCTTTAAAACCTCTCTGGTGGGGACAGATTTCGGGAGAGATAGAGTCTAACTCCTACAAGGCTCCTTTTTGTGATTTTTCATTTATCCAAGTAATTCGTACACATAAAGTACAAAAACAAGAACTTGTGCACTCTTGAAACCATTAATAGGTTAGTTCCAAAATATATTATAAAAATATATGAAAGTGTATCAAAATCATAGCAATATCACACAAAACATGCATGGAGCAAGAAGAAATTATAGATACGTTTGGGACGTATCAGTGGGTCCCCTCTGGCCCCTCCTTGGTGATTCCCGAAGCTTCCGAATCTCTGATTTTTTATTGGATTTTTCCCGAATTTTTGGAGCACTTTTAATATGGGGGAAAACTGAAATAGAAAAATAGCAGAAAAGAGGAACTCGCACTAGGGTGCACTGAGTTAATAGGTTAGTCCAAATATGATCAAAAATGTATGGAAGTGCATCAATATCATAGCAATATCACAACAAAGAGGCATGGAGCAAGAAGAAATTATAGATACGTTTTGGACGTATCATTCACTCTCATCCAATTAGTGCCCAACGATCCATCTCCCTAGCCTACAGTGTTTCAATCCTGCTGGTTACTAGTAGTTTACCTTGCTGTTTTATTTTCGCGGTTGCCACTATCACTTTCATATCAACGTTGCTATTAATATTTTGTTGCAAGCAAGTATATTTGACATCCGGTTGAATTGACAACTCAACTGTTAAAGCTTATAAATATTCTTTGGCTCCCCATGTGTCGAATCAATAAATTGGTTTATCTTACCCGCGAACACTATCTCGATCCCCTACAGTTGAGGGTCATCAGCTGCACCTCTCCATAAAAAACTCTCTCTTTCTCACCTTGTCTATCTGTGAGTAGTTCCCCTCGGTGCTGAGGCTTGTACCTTGATCTATGTCGTTATATCTCTCTCCCATGATGTGATCTGGATTGTGATCATAGGCTAGGTTAATGTAGATCTACCATTTCTTGCATGCAATCACCATTTGAAGACACTCGAGTCGCGGACAGCGAGAGCTCTTGCACCTTTATGTCCTTACATTGGTAGTTTCAATACTAGATATACACTCTTGTTTGTTATTGTCTTGACTTGAATTTCTTATCTTACTTGCTTTACTTTGAAGTTCTTATATGTGTGTTAGCATTTCACCAAAGAAATTATCTGTGTTATCATTTACCTACTCGAGGACGAGCAGGAATTAAGCTTGGGGATGTTGATACGTCTCAAATGTATCTATAATTTTTTCTTGTTCCATGCTTATTTGGGTGACATTGGTATGTGTTTTTCTAGACGTTCATACCTTTTTACACATAGTTGGACTAACCTACTAACTCATGCACCCAGTGCCAGTTCTGTCTGCTGATGTTTGTGCATTGAAGGTATTTACCAATATTTCTAGTGACAGAAAAAATCCAAGAAAAATATATAAAAAATAAGCATTCTAGAAGACTCTGAAGGCCCGAATGAGGGCGGAGGGGGCCACACCCCTCCTAGGCGGCCTCCTAGCGCGGCCAAGGGTGGGGTTCTTGCGTGCGAAATAGCTCTCCTCGTTGGTTACCCCAAGTGCAAGGTTGGATGTAGCGTAGCAGCAATTTCCCTTGGCAAAGATACCAATGTTTGAGTCAGTCCAGTAGGACTCCAAGGTCGACAAGTAGGTGGCGCGGCAAGTAATGTGTCGTCTGAATAGAATCACTTTCTTAACCTGGACCTGCACACACAACAGATAACTTTGCTCCGAACGAGTGTAGAGGGGTTGTCAATCCCTCTAGCCTTGTTGTTTAAAAAGGATTAAATGCAAGGGTAGATAGTAGTGATAATTGCACCAGAAAGTAAAAGCAGTAAATAAAGTGGAGATGTAAACAGTGGTGGAAATATGTACAGGGGTCCCATGATATTCACCAGTGATGTCTCTCTTCCAAATAACGATAAATTAGCTAAGCTGGGTAAACAAATTACAGCTGGCAATTGACAGAATTATAAACGCACCGCGATGCTAATTATGCTACCGAATAGTTCGAGGCTCAAAAGTATGGGTATTACTCCAAGACAAGTAGACTGAAATCCATCTTCATCTACTCACTAATCATCCACCTTGAGATATCTATCCAGAACATCTCGCTGGTATTAAGTTGCGAGCCCCACCCAAAGTGTAAACTCAAAGCAATAGACAACTACATTAACAAACTTTGCGTAAGGTAAACAAACCTTACAACCGCGGTTACAAGCACCGTTGTTTTCTCCCTGGTGGCAATAGCACATCCCCTAGTCTCATGTTTCTGTCACTCAAGCTAGACATCGGGGGGCATGAACCCACAATCAAGCATAAACGCTCCCTCTTGGAATTACTATCTACTACTTGGCCAAAGCGATAAAAAGTAACGGAGAACATGCAAGAATTACTCAAGAACAAAATATAAAAGGTAAACCAAATATATAACTCATCACAATCTGAACATAATCTCATAATCCATCGGATCCCAGCAAACATAGTATAGCAACAATAGGAAAATTACATAGATGTCTTGATCATGTAGGGCAGCTCACAAGGGCTAAGTATTGAAGAACAAGATTGGAGAGAAGACATTACATAGCTACTGATCATGGAGCTATGGTCCAACGGGGACTACTCACGGCACATCCGGTAAACGTCCGTGGTGATGGAGAATCTCCCGGAGTTCAATGCTCCCTCCCGCAGGGTCCCGGGAAGAGGTCTTCTGGTGCTCCCGATGTTGGAAGCGTAGCGGCGGCGAAACATAGAGGAAATTTGCGATGCGGGGGTTTATCTCAGGGTTTTCTAGACGGTAGGTAAATATAGGCCGAAGGGCGAAGCATGGAGTGGCCCCTCCTCCCAGGCACCCTCTTGGCGCGGCCAGGAGTGGGGACGCGCCTCCCGGCCGCCTGGGAGGGGTTGGCCCCCCTGTGGCCCTCCTTCGGTGATCTCAGAAGCTTCTTGTACGCTGATTTTTTTATCTGATTTTCTTGGAATTTGTGGAGCTCGATAAATATGGGTAAAAGCCTGCAACTTACATACATCAGCAGACAAAAACTGGCACTGGGTGCACTGAGTTAGTAGGTTAGTCCAAATATGTGTAAAAATATATAAAAGTGTAGAAAAACACATAGCAATGTCACCTAAAAGAACATGGAACAAGCAGCAATTATGAATACATTTGGGACGTATCAACATCCCCAAGCTTAATTCCTTCTTGTCCTCGAGTAGGTAAATGACAACACAGATAATTTCTGTGGTGACATGCTAACACACATATAAGTACTTAAAAGTAAAGTAAGTAAGATATGAAATTCAAGTCAAGATAAGAACAGGCAAGAGTCTATATCTAGTATTGAAACTAGCAAAATATGAACATAAAGGTGCAAGAGCTCTCGCTGTCCATGACTCGAATGTCTCCAAATGGTGTTTGCGTGCAACAAGTGGGAGATGTTTTTGGAGAATAAAAATACTATATAGTTTAATTGAGAACTCAGTCTACTAAATATTCACACTTAGTCTCCTTCAGAATCTTATTTTGAATCATCCCCAGACCACTAGTCAGGTACAAGTCAAACTGATCCTCTCCCTTTCGACTTTGAGCACTCATGCTATGGATGAGCGCGAGCAAGATATGTTGGCACTTAGGATGGCAAACAAAGAAATGCTGGGGAAGGAAGACAAAAAAGGTGTGAAAGGCACACATCAATGAGGACAATCATATGCGAGAGAAAGCCAAATGATAGATATGATGTGAGGAGTAGGGATTGCCATGCAACGGATGCACATATGAGCTAAGGTAAGCTCTCCAATGGAACTAGTGGGGGTTCATCCTGTGACACCCCGGCTCAGAGGACCGGAACGCCCTGTGTTCAAGCCCAGAGATCCAATCTTCTGGAACACGACACTACTTGATATAGAACTGAACAACTTTCTATTACCGAAGATAGGGGTACATGGGGTCTATTACAATGCTAGCGGAGACACAGCTTGCTCCTCAGGCTAGCCTCGGCTCTACACCAAGCAGCAGCATAACTCTCTAGCAGCGGAATATAACTCGGAAGTGGAAAAATAACGGTGGTGATGAACTCCAATCCATAGGGACACTGGCTGGGATAGCTCCTAGCTCACAAACACCGGGAGTGTCGTCCTACGCATCCAAAGCACGGCCTGAAATCTGGCATGACACGCCAGGTCAGTACATTGAATTTACTTGCAAGCTCACAACATCCAAAGCAACAAGGCAAAACAATAACAAGGCATTAGCAGGTTCAAGTATATTAGTGAATTAAACGGGTAAGCAACAATATCATGCAAACAGATATTCATCAAGCATATTATCAACATTAAGACTAATGCACACACAATCATCGTTTAAGGTCACATGGACCCCAAATGATCATCGCATGATCACGTGGCTTACCTCGGAGTCCTTATATGCTCAAGCACTGGGTCATCTTGTGACCAAACCACTTTCACAGGTCGTCGCACGACCAAACGGGTCATCGCATGACCATTCAACGGGTTAGGTGTCCTTTGTTACCACCCAACCAATCCGTTCATCGCATGACCACCCACTTACCACAAACATTCCACTGAACTCATGTTGATCATATGGTGTGACCTAGTACGAACTGTGTCCATTACCGTGGATGCGGATATTCGAATAGATTTGTGTGACTCTGCAGAGTTTGTGCACGTTACCCACACTATGGAGTTCTTTCTCCATCCAGTACCTCGGAACTTGTCCCACAAGATCCTTGGAACTCGTACCGCAGGAGTGGACTAGGACTTCTCCAACGAGACCGATATACCGCGTGTCCCTCTTACCGTATCACCGACAACCCATCTTAGGTAGCCCCTATGTCCTTCCGACACTAACCATTACATGGCCCTGACCATCACTTGGTTCAAAACTTTGTCCTTCTCTGGGACCGCGCGCATAATAAACTGGCTCTCAAGACTACCGCCGCCTGCCTGATCAGGGCAGCCGCGCGCGCGAAGCCTCCCCTACATTGGTGATACGCATAAGAGAACCCACCGGTAGACCGAATCAAGGCCTGCCCATACAAGAAAATGTGGCTGCACGGATAAGTTCGGTTCGGTGGCACCTGATCAACTTGTCATGAAGCATGTCTCCAATAGCAAACACAAGTATTAGGTGCAACATGAGTAGCATCAGATCATAACAATGCATATCATACTAGCATAATAATTTCAGATATGATCAAGCACATTTTAGATGGTGAACTTATCCGTGTCACAAATATTAAGTTATCAACATGGCCACATTATGAATGCAGTTGAGCATAACTTAGGCATAGCATGAACAGGTGTAGGAATAACATGACCACTTAACATGGTGTTGGTAGGTTGCGGTTACGATGATTCAGGACATAACATATCAATGACATAATCAAAGCATAGCATGGATGTAACATGGAAAAACATAGCATAGTAGTAGCATATTCAAGGATAGCCTGGCAATGATAACATCAATCATAAAATGGCCACATGATCACGGTCGCCGATATAAGCATATCACTGTAAAGAAATTTTAGAAGCACGTCAAAGCTTTGCAAAGGTGCAAAGGGTATTGTGGCTTGCCTTTCACCAGAGAGGTGTGAAACACTCCTGGTCTTCGACACCGACACACCCTGCAAAATATTTTGAAATAGAGCAACGGAGAAAAATTCAAACACCACCTTTTGTTTAACCAGCAAATAACAAAATCAAAACATGGCAAGAAACCTATGCCAAAATGAAGTGGAGATGGATACGAATACAACGCAAAAAGAATCGCCTCGTTTGGAATTACGGTTGCGAAGATATGAAGGAAACGGAGTCAGGGGCTGGTTTTGGCAGAAAATATGCTTTCGGAGTGGAGAAAGCATATTTCGGGTCGAGGAAGGTCAAAGTACGCTTTTCGCGTAGGAAAACGTATTTTTTCCCGAGAAGGGACAAAGTACGTTTTCTAGAAGGGAAAGCCCACTCGCCCGGATATGCCTCCACTTAAGCTGACACGCGGGCCCAAGTGGTCAGTCAGGCCGGCCACTTATAGGTCGGACCCACGCGTCGGCTATGTCCTCTCTCCTCCCCTGTTCTTTCTCACGCAACGGGGGCCGCCGGCGAGGCCAGCACGGAAGGGACCGCCAGGCAAGGGGAAGGGTGCGGGCTCCGGTGCGCGGCGGCCGAGGAGGACCCACCGGTGGCTGCGGCGCCGCGGGGTGGTGGCCGCGGTGCCTCGGCGAGGCACGGAGCGGATCCGGCGGGGCTCTGTCCGGGTTGCGGAGGCGGGTGGTCCCGGGGGAGAGGGAGGTTCTGGCGGTGCCATTTCGGTCGGAGGGAGCTCATGGCTGTGGTGGCCATGAGGGACAATGGCGCCGAATTGGAGGAGGGGACGGGGCCAGGAGGGTGTGGGAAGGCTGCTGGAGGTGCTGGGTGTCGAGCAGAGAGCGGGAACAAGCTCCTTTATATAGGAGACAGAGGATTCGAGCTCGGGCCGCGACAAGCAGGGGCGGCCATGGCGTGCTTGAGTTGGCGAGCATGCGAGGGTTCCAGAGAGCTCGAGAGGGGGTGCCGTGGCGCACACGGCCTGAGGAAAGCGGTGCCGCGCGGCTAAACATGGAGAAGACGACGAGGGAGCATAGTGCGGTGAAGGCGACGTGACCTGCACGCACGCAGAGCACGTCGGGCGCGGCCAAAGACGTGCTCACCAAGTGCACTGGCAATTTGGATAAGATCTCGCGTGGCCAAAGATGTGTAGCGTGTATTCCTTCGCGTGCTGAGCATCGGGGTGCAAAAAGTTGGCCCAAAGGTGCTCTGGATTGTTCTTAGCCACTCCAACAAGTTTGATACAACAATCTTGGGAAAGAAGCAGAGCTCACATGGTGGGGGTTTGGGTGGAGCCAGGTTGTCACATGGCTTTGGGGTACAAAGAACTAGAGAACTGTGGAGTTTGGGATCAAATGGATCAATGTACATGGTACTTCCTTTGCAAAGGCACCATGGAGGCTGAAGGTGTTTGTACTGGGCTTTGGCTGGTACATAGCTCCACTATGCATGATATTTGGCAGGGATTAATCATACACTAGGGTGAGTGTGTGTACCAAGTTTCATCTCCATTGGAGCAAGATAGCTAGCACTTCCTTTGCAAATGTCTAGTTAGGCCAGAATGCAAAGTTGAAACTAGCATCTCATAGGATTGGTGGAATTGGCTGAAAATTGGTGTACTGCGGTTATTTCGCATGGTGCACATGTGTATAAAATTTCATAGGCATTGGACACACATAGCTAGCACTTCCTTCACAATGTGGCCCACTGGCCAGAAACTTAAACTTGATGGTGCACTCACATGGGTAATTGGATTTGGCTCACATTTGGTTTGGTGGAGTTATTTGGTGGTAATGTCATGCTCAAAAAGTTTCAAGGCAAATGGGATCCCCTATCATGCACTTGCTTCACAATGCCCCCTTGCTGCACCCAAATTTTGGGAACTTATTGTGGGAGTTTGGCTAGGAAAAATGTGGTGGAATTTTCTGGCGATCAATGAAATGATCATATGAGCTTGCAAAAAAAATTCACCAACAATGGATCCAGAGAAATGGCACTTCCTTCACAAAGCTCCATTCTGCCCCCACAGACAAATGAATTTTTCTAGAGGAAAAATCCACTTGGGCTATGAACTGTTTTTGGAGAATTTGGCAAGATATGGAATCAAGATAATGTGGGAATTATTTGGGGATTTATGGAGCAATATGAATAGGGGTTGCTTCACAAACCTCAAATAATAGGAATATCCCTTTTATTGGAAAAAAGGAATATAAGGCTTGAATATATGGTGGCATGGATGAGGTGGATCAATGGAATGACATGGGAAAGGCTTGGATTCAAGGTCCACTTGAGCATGGAAAGAAAGTATGCTCAAGTTTCAAGTCGAAAGAGGTGCTCAAAACAAAATCGAATGGCAAATCCAGGAATAAATCAGAAAAGTTTTTAGAAAAAGAAAGTTCCAAAATCCAGGGTGTCACAAACCTACCCCCCCTTAGAAAAATCTCGTCCTCGAGATTTTGTTGCTCATGGAACCATCGCAAACTTACCGTCCTTAGGAAATCTTGATGCTTCTCGGATTTCCTTTTTACCACAAATTGTTCCCATGGTAGCACCCAATATCTGTGCTGAGGGGGTTTACTTCACCCGATCCACAGTTCTGACAGAAATTTCTTCCTTGATACATCACAACCTTTCCTGCTGATTTCCATCCTCATATCTATTGACTTGTATGGTAACGGGACGTCTTGTCATAGGCTGAATGCTGACGTTACCCATACTGTTTCTGGGGTACCTCGGGCTTTATTCATGGTACGGTCTTGAATCCTTTGCATTGTCCTCTTCGACAAGAGCTTGGCCTTCATCGGTAGTTGGTATCTCAGAATGTTTACTATCGGGAACTTGACTGGCGGAACGTGGGGTTGCCTCGCATTTCTTTTGGCCTGTCCACCATGCTCAAGGATTCGGAGCGGGGCACAAATTCTAGATATTCACTTATGCTGAGATTTTCCTGATAGGTGGCCCTATCCGGGTGGCGATAGGTCTGATATGCTTCAATCCGGTTCTTGTATTTAAAATGCTGAGCTGAGCGGGCGACCTTCAATGAAGCAGACTGGGGTATCTCGGCAAAACGGACGATTCCGAACTTGAGTAATTTTTCGGGCTGACGGGCTGGGTACTCGGTCCTTTTCACATATTGAATGGGATTTCCTTGCTGCAGGCATCCATGGTGGTCCACCTGGTGTCAACTGATCGAGGCAATTTTGACTTGAGGTCCATATAGTGCATTCTTTTGCCTTACCCGTCGGCTTGCAAGATTTGCATACTTTTGACCGCTTACGAGGTGCAATGTTCACTCCGGGGATATACATTGCAGCAAGGTTTGACATATTCTATGTCTGTCAGCCCTGGGTCTTGCTCTTGTCGCAATCGCCTTTCTTGTACTGGCTTTCCTTTAGTCAGGGCTCTTTTCTTCTTGCATCACGGCTTATTGTTTGGCCGAAATCTTCCTCTGAGATAGACAAATTACCATCACCTTTTGTCTCTTGGATTACCATGATAATATTGATTACCATGAAGGGAATCTCAAAATTATCCTTTTTCCGGGCCTTGTCGGACGGAAAAAGCTGACCCTCGCGATTGGGGCGAGATTCAATGCTTTACTGCTTCCGGTCTTCAGGGGGTGCTTTCATGACTTTGTCAGTCTTTCTGCCAGGCCGAGGTGTGTATCTGATTCTTCTGCTAACTTGTCTCCCAAGAGTTGAGGTTTCTCACCGATGTTCAAGTGCATAGCTCTTTCCTATTGCAAGCACGGTGGTATCCACACCGGGGTAGCTTGCATACTTGAGAAGGATGCCCATGAGATGTGCGGGTCCTGACGATGCTGACGCCTTTGCGGTCTTCGAATAACTGAATTTCTGACAATACCGTTGTAGACCTCATGGCATGTCGAGGAAGACTGTGTAGCTTGTCTGCGAAGCTTGGCCGGGCTGCTTGCTGGGGAAGGCTGGGTATCTTGCTCTGGAAGCTTGCTCTGGTAGCGTATCGAGGAAGACGGGTGTCGTACATGGGAAGCTGCCTCGATAGCTTGCTGAACAAGACTGGTTGCCTTGCCTTGGAAGATTTCTTAATAACATACTGACGAAGATAGGTTGTCTTGTCCCAGAAGTTTGCCTCTTTATACTGTGGATACCTCGGTTCCTTATGTTGGAAGTTTCGGCGGCCGATCACTGTAGACGGTCGGGTAGCTTGTGCTAAAATCCATCGGTGGGGCGTACTGAGTACGACTGAGTGTCTTGCACCGTAAGCATCTGCCGGTGGTTTGTGGTGGAAGGTTGACTGTCTTGGCTGAGAAGATATCCCGGTAGCGTACTAAGGAAGGCTGGTACACTGTATGTGTCGGCTGTGCCGGGTATCTTGTCATGGGAGGCTAAGGTTCCTTCTGTCCGAAGCTTTCCCTCACTGATGTGGGGACAAAACTAACCACGGTGCCTAAAAATTTTCTGACTACTGGCTTATCAGAGGAAACACTCTTCCAATCATTCCTTTGCTGGATGCGAGCTTCAAGATACGGTCTGACCATCTTCCGGAATATAACGAAATAATTTGCACCGGACAAGATTGTAGCTGGTGCTTGCCATGTCTTGGACGCATATGCTTCTGGGTCACAATTTCTGCTTTCCTTGCCTGAATCCTTGTGGCGGTCATAGCTGATGCAGACTTAATTCAAGTGATGGCTTGGGTAGCGTCTCTTCGTAAGCCACATGCTTCCAATGCGATTGGACATGAGTCTTGTTTGACTTGCTGATTTTTCCACATCATCGCGGCCTTTGACTTATTAAATCTTTACGATTGTACTGGTTACAGGAGAAATGTATGCCTGATTCAAATGATGGTTGTCGTATGATTCATACTTGAGCAATAATGCTTCCGATGCAACCGGGTACGAGCCATTCATGTATTGCTGAGTTTCCTAATTACATTGCGGTCTTCCACTGATGGAATCTTCATAGCCATGACAGTTACCGGACTGATGCTGACTTGATTCCTTCGGGAAAGCTTCGTATGGGGGCTGAATATTCCTGCTGCAAGCTGGTGTGGGTCCTTGATCTGGTGGCTTCATGATGCCCGGCGGTCTTGCACTAATTCTTCGAGGTATGCGGGGTTATGAGCAACTTTCCCTCGGGGCAGATAAAGTGATACCAAAGAACCAAACGAAGAACCAACGAAGAAAACCACAGAGCAAAAAGAAAACGAGGAACGGCTCGCTACCTCATCAGCCTTAGCGGTAGTCGATGACCATCCGGACTCCTTGCAAGAACAACCGCGAATAACCCAGTAGCCACCAGATCTTTACAACTCAGATCTGGGACTTGTACTGGAATAGCTCAAGCAATTCTCAAGACGGCAGACCAAAATCAGCTCAAAGCATGAGACAATGTTGATAAAAAGAACACAGAGGTCCCCTAAGACGGCCGAAAAAACCCAGCTTAGAGCATAGGGTCTCCACTGTGAAAAGAAACTCAACCACTACCCGAGACGGTCGAAAAGCAGCTCAGAACACGGGTCAGTTGTTGAAAAGAGAAATGTAAAACAGGCATCCACTTCGGACGGCCGACGATGCATCATCTCAGAACCAGACTTGGTGCCAATATCGAAGAACAACAAGCAAGGGTCCGTCCAAGTCATCTAACACCTGCCAAAACAGAGTTAGCAGCTGCCGAAGAAACTGAAATAAGAACCAACAACGAGAACCAACTAAGCAGGAAAAGAGATACTAAACAAGCACTGAGATCACACGCATGATCTCAACTTATTTCTATTCACATCAACATGCAACAAGCAACATGCAACACTACTATTCATGCATCACGAACTACGCGAAGCTCAGGCATTCTGATCTGACGGCGGGTTGCCGGGGGTCGCGGGAGGATCCTGTGTATCCCATCGGGTATTCTGCCATCTGCATTCGTCAGATCAGATCGTTAGCAAAAACATACCGTCTATATGCAGCAAACAAATGCAGCACGCAATAGCATCACACAAGCAAGCTATACTCTAGCTCTAACGTCAATCTAACGTTCACGCGGACTAGGGTGTCCTACAGCCAGTCCTGCTCTAATACCGAGCCTTCTGACACCCCGGCTCAGAGGACCGGAATGCCCCGTGCTCCAGCCCAGAGATCAAGTCTTCTGGAAGAAGGCACTGCTTGATATAGAACTGAACAACTTTCTTTTACCGAAGATAGGGGTACACGGGGTCTATTACAATGCTAGCGGAGACACAGCTTGCTCCTCAGGCTAGGCTCGGCTCTACACCAAGGAGCAGCATAACTCTCTAGTAGCGGAATATAACTCGGCAGCGGAACAACAACGACGGTGATGAACTCCAATCCACAGGGACACTGCCTGGGACAATTCCTAGCTCGCAAACATCGGGAACGTCGTCCTACGCATCCAAAGCACGGCCTGCAAATCAGGCATGACACGCCAGGTCAGTACATTGAATGTACTTGCAATCTCACAACATCCAAAGCAACAAGGGAAAACAATAACATGGCATTATCAGGTTCAAGTATATTAGTGAATTAAACGGGTGAGCAACAATATCATGCAAACAAATATTCATCAAGCATATTATCAACATTAAAACTAATGCACACAGAATCATCGTTTAAGGTCACATGGACCCCACATGATCATCGCATGATCACGTGGATTACCTCGGAGTCCTTACAGGCTCAAGCACTGGGTCACCTCGTGACCAAACCACTTTCACGGGTCGTCGCACGAACAAACGGGTCATCGCATGACCATTCAACGGGTTAGGTGTCCTTCGTTACCACCCAACCAATCCGGTCATCGCATGACCATCCACTTACCACAAACATTACACCGAACTCATGTTGATCATATGGTGTGACCTAGTACGAACTGTGTCCATTACCGTGGACGCGGCTATTCGAATAGATTTGTGTGACTGCGGAGTTTGTGCACGTTACCCACACTATGGAGTTCTTCCTCCATCCAGTACCTCGTAACTTGTCCCATAGGATCCTTGGAACTCGTACCGCAGGAGTGGACTAGGACTTCTCCAACGAGACCGATATACCGTGTGTCCCTCTTACCGTATCACCGACATCCCGTCTTGGGTAGCCCCTGTGTCCTTCCGATGTTGACCATCACATGGACCTGACCATCACTTGGTCCATAAACTTTGTCCTCCTCTTGGACCGCGCGCATAACAAACTGGCTGTCGATACTACCGCCGCATGGCTGATCAGGGCAGCCGCGCGCGCGTAGCCTCCCCTACCCCTGTGATACGCATAAGATAACCCACCGGTAGACCGAATCAAGGTCTTCCCATACGAGCAAATCTGGCCGCACGGATAAGTTCGGTTCGGTGGCACCTGATCAACTTGTCATGAAGCATGTCTCCAACAGCAAACACAAGTATCACGTGCAACATGAGTAGCATTAGATCATAACAATGCATAGCATACTAGCATAATAATTTCAGATATGATCAAGCACATTTTAGATGGTGAACTTATCCGTGTTAAAAATATTAAGTTATCAACATGGCAACATTATGAATGCAGTTGAGCATAGCTTAGGCATAGCATGAACAGGTGTAGGAATAACATGATCACTTAACATGGTGTTGGTAGGTTGTGGTTACGATGATTCAGGACATAACATAGCAACGACATAATCAAAGCATAGCATGGATGTAACATGGCAAAACATAGCATAGTAGTAGCATATTCAAGGATAGCCTGGCAATGATAACATCAATCATAAAATGGCCACATGATCACGGTCACCGATATAAGCATATCACTTTAAAGCAATTTTAGAAGCATGTCAAAGCTTTTCAAAGGTGCAAAGGGTATTGTGGCTTGCCTTTCACCATAGAGGTGTGAAACACTCCTGGTCTTCGACACCGACACACCCTGCAAAATATTTTGAAATAGAGCAACGGAGAAAAAGTAAAACACCACCTTTTGTTTGTCCAGAAAATAACAACATCAAAACATGGCATGAAACCTATGCCAAAACAAAGAGGAGATCGATACGAAAAGAACGCAAAAAGAATCGCCTCGTTTGGACTTAAGGTTGCGAAGATATGAAGGAAACGGAGTCGGGGGCTGGTTTTGTCAGAAAATACGCTTTCGGAGTGGAGAAAGCGTATTTCGGGCCGAGGAAGGTCAAAGTATGCTTTCCACGTAGGAAAACGTATTTTTGCCCGAGAAGGGACAAAGTAAGCTTTCCAGAAGGGAAAGCGCACTCGCCTAGATATGCCTCCACTTATGCTGACACGCGGGCCCAGTGGTCAGTCAGGCCGGCCACTTACAGGCCGGACCCACGCGTTGGCTATCTCCTCTCTCCTGCCCTATTCTTTCTCATGCCACGGGACAGAGGAGAGCCGGGCCAACGGGGTCCGCCGGCGAGGCCCGCACGGAAGGGGTCGCCGGTGAAGGGGAAGGGCGCAAGCTCCGGTGCGCGGCCGCCGAGGAGGACCCACTGGTGGATGCGGCGCCGCTGGGTGCCCGGTAGCGCTGCCCAGCGGGAGGAGCGCGGCCATGGCGGGCGGAGTGGTGGCCGCGGCGCCTCGGCGAGGCATGGGGCGGCTCCGTCGGGGCTCTGTCTGGGTTGCGGAGGCGAGGGGGGTGGTCCCGGGGGAGAGGGGGGTTCTGGCGGTGCCAATTCGGCTGGAGGGAGCTCGCGGCTGTGGTGGCCGCGAGGGACAATGGCGCCGAATTGGAGAAGGGGACGGGGCCAGGAGGGTGTGGGAAGGCTGCTGGAGGTGCTGGGTGTGGAGCAGAGAGCGGGAGCAAGCTCCTTTACATAGGAGGACGGCGGATTTGAGCTCGGGCCGCGACAAGCAAGGGCGTCCATGGCGTGCGTGAGCTGGCGAGCACGCGAGGGTTCCAGAGAGCTCAGGAGGGGGTGGCGTGGCGCACGCGGCCTGAGGAAAGCTGTGCGGCGCGGCTAGACATGGAGAAGACGACCGGGGCTCACAATGCGGTGAAGGCGACGTGACCAGCACGGGCGCAGAGCACTCCGGGCGCGGCCAAAGACGTGCTCACCAAGTGCACTGGCAATTTGGATAAGATATCGCGTGGCCAAAGATGTCTAGCGTGTAGTCCTTCACGTGATGAGCACAGTGGTGCAAAAAGTTGGCCCAAAGGTGCTCTGGATTGTTCTCAGCCACTCCAACAAGTTTGATACAACAATCTTGGGAAGGAAGCAGAGCTCACATGGTGGGGTTTTGGGTGGAGCCAGGTTGTCACATGGCTTTGGGGTACAAAGAACTAGAGTACTGTGGAGTTTGGGATCAAATGGATCAATGTACATGGTACTTCCTTTGCAAAGGCAACATGGAGGCTGGTACATAGCTCCACTATGCATGATATTTTGCAGGGCTTAATAATACACTAGGGTGAGTGTGTGTACCAAGTTTCATCTCAATTGGATCAAGATAGCTAGCACTTCCTTTGCAAATTTCTTGTTAGGCCAGAATGCAAAGTTGAAGCTAGCATCTCATAGGATTGGTGGAATTTTCTGAAAATTGATGTACTTGGGTTATTTGGCATGGTGCACATGTGTATATAAGTTCATAGCCATTGGACACCCATAGCTAGCACTTCCTTCACAATGTGGCCCACTGGTCACAAACGTAAACTTGATGGTGCACTCACATGGGTAATGGGATTTGGCTCACATTTGGTTTTGTGGAGTTATTTGGTTGCAGGATCATGCTCAAAAAGTTTCAAGGCAAATGGAATCCCCTATCATGCACTTGCTTCACAACCCCCCCTTGCTGCACCCAAACTTTGGGAACTTATTGTAGGAGTTTGGCTAGGCAAAATGTGGTGGAATTTGGTGGAGATCAATTAAATGATCATATTAGCTTGCACAAAAAGTTTCACCGGCAATGCATCAATAGAAATGGCACTTCCTTCACAAAGATCCATTCTGCCCCCACAAACAAATGTATTTTTCTAGAGAAAAAATCCACTTGGGATATGAGATGTTTTTGGAGAATTTGGCAAGATATGGCATCAAGATAATGTGGGAATTATTTGGGGATTTATGGAGCAATATAAATAGGGTTTGCTTCACAAACCTCAAATAATAGGAATATCCCTTTTATTGGAAAAAGGAATATAAGGCTTGAATATATGGTGGATTGGATGAGGTGGATCAATGGATTGACATGGGAAAGGCTTGGATTCAAGGTCCACTTGAGCATGGAAAGAAAGTATGCTCAAGTTTCATGTCCAAAGAGGTGCTCAAAACCAAATTGAATGGCAAATCCAGGAATAAATCAGAAAAGTTTTTGGAAAAAGAAAGTTCCAAAATCCAGGGTGTCACACATCCAACTTGCTTGCTCATGAATACCTAGATCTCTTGTGAGGAGGCTCATCCTTGGAATATGCAAGCCAAGTTCTATAGTGTAAGGATCCACACATAGTTATGCATGAATGATAATCTCTATGGAGTACAACTATTACAATGGAGTACGAGTGTGGATCTTTCAAAAGGAATAGTAGTGTTTCCCCCTTCTCTCTTTTGATTTCTTTTTTCTATTTTTCTATGGCATCATTGGTTCTTTCTATTTATCTCTCATTTGTCCTCTTTGGGATCTTTTGGTTTGTCCTCTTTGGGATCTTTTCCTCACTTAAGGGAAAAACTCTATATTTTACTAGAATATAAAGAAGATCTTCACACTTTACAAGAAGTACTCAACATAAAGAGGATGAAAAACTATCGTGATGAATGCAAATGTATGTCTCTGCCAGTGTAGCAGGATATACAATGATACTAGCACGTCATGTAGAAATTATATGGGAAAATCCCAACTAGCATGCGGCTCCTCAATCAAGTAAAGCATGTATGACATGAAGATCAAGTCATGAGATGGTGGATGTTGCTTGGCAATGTATCTCGGAAAGGCTATGGAAATGCCTTGATAGGTAGGTATGGTGGCTATTTTGAGGAGATATAAGGAGGTTTAGGATGACAGAGCGTATCGTGCCAAGGGTTTGGATGCAACGGCGAAGTATGAAAGGTCAATGCATGCACTACTAGGATAATGGCCATATAAGAATGGACGGTAGAAGCGCGGGGTTCAGAGACCGCGCTGCAAAAAAACGTTAGCAACGCACCTTGATTGCACCGCGCTTTAGATATGTAGTACTTAGCAACGCGTGTAGAGAAGCCCACGCTTCTAAATAGTTGTCCCAACTGCGGCCTACATGTCGTGATACTTTAGAAGTGTGGGTCGACACGCCCGCGCTGTAGATGTTTCTGTAATTTACAGCGCGGGACGCCAGACATGCACTGCTAATGTAGCCAGCCCTGGCCCAGTTTTGGTGGTCCCACCTACCAGCAGCGCACGTCGTCTACCCCGTGCTGTAGATTGCTAGGTTAGTTGCAGCGCACCTTCATGCCCCGCGCTGCTGATTGTGCGCTGGGAGCATTAAATGCTCTCTCTTTCCCTCTCTTTTACTCCCTTTCCTCCTCACACTCTCTTCTTCCTGTTCTTCCTCCCCTTCCTCTTCACACCACTCTTCTTTTCTCTCCACCATCTCCATTAAACATGGCTCCCCTTACTCTTTCCTTTGCTCATCTTTCTCACTCCTACATATGTGATGTAGTTAGCTCTCTTTTAATCTCTTGCATTGAATTCTCTCCCACCAACTAGATCCCACACTCTCATTTCCTCGCTTGATCATCTTTCCTCCCAACTAGCTAGCAAGGAGATCATCTTTCATATTTAGGTGGGTAAAAAGATGTTCTTTTTTAAAATGATGAATTTTTGTGTGTATGACTTGATGATGATCAAGTTGGTTATGTGTGACATGATGATGATCAAGTTGGTTATGTATTTGTCGAATTATCGAATGATGTGTGCGCATGACATGATGAAAGTTGCCAATGTTTTGCCGAAATGTCGATTTATTTCCGTTTCGGCGAATTTCGGGCAAACTTATATGTCCTTTTTTAGGTAAGGTCATGCCGAATTTTGTAATAGAGTTTATGCATATATATGGATGATTATAAATGTTTTGATTTTGTATTAATTTACACCGTGCAGGCAACAAGAAGAAGAATTTAATGAACGTGACAAGATTTTTGGATGCCGCGGTGGCGGACATGCATGAGAATAATCGCAAGGAGATAAAATGTCCGTGTCGAAAATGCAAAGAACAAGTCTGGATAGACCCTTTTAAAGGTGGCCATTTGAAGGCTCACCTGGTCATGCATGGTTTCATGAATGGCTACACTCGATGGATAAGTGAAGATGATTTTGAGGACGCCGGACATGGAGAATATGTCGTACATGTAGAAGATCCCGGACATGGAGAAGATGTCGTACATGAAGAAGATGCCGGACATGGAGAAGATGTCATAAATGAAGAACAAGATGGTGGACATGGAGAAGACGGTGGAACGCAACAATCTGATTCGTTTGTACTAAGTTCAGTCATGCAAGACCCTCATGTTCGAGAACTTCTTCAAAAGAATACGACTAGCGAAAGAGGTGCTTCTAGAGAGGAGGCCAAGCTGGCACAACTGGAGTTAGACTCGAAGACTCCACTGTATGAAGGTTGTCGACCAGAGGACACCCGCTTGAGTTTCACGCTCGGTCTTCTAAAGACGAAGGCAAAAAACAAATGGAGTGACACAAGCCTCGATGAGCATTTGAATTTTCTACAAGAAACTTATCCCAAGGGGAACATGTGTCCTACTAGTATCGAGGAAGCCAAGAAAATCTTGTGCCCTCTTGATTTGCCACACGTTACATACCATGCATGCATCAACGATTGCATCATTTATCGGAACGAGAACGCAGAAAAACCCATTTGGCCGAAGGGCAATGCTTCTCGATACAAGAAGGATGGAAACACAAAAACTCCTCAGAAAGTTGTGTGGTACTATCCGTTGACTCCCTGTCTGCAACGGTATTTCGTTGATCGTAAAGAAGGAGAGCTAATGCGCTGGCACAAGGAACGGGAGAAGCCGGATGATGGAGATGAGCCAAAGTTGAGACACCCCGCAGATGCTAGCCAGTGGAGAGCACTAAAATGTGAAGATGCGGATTTCGCTACTGATCCACGAAATATCGTGCTTGGTGTGGGTACCGATGGCATGAATCGTATGGCAACCATAACACCAATCATAGCTCATGGCCCGTGTTTCTATGGATGTAAAACATTCCTCCCTAGAAGTGCATGAAGACAAAGTACATACACATGAGTATGCTGATTCAAGGGCTGAAACAACCGGGAAACAACATAAATCTATATCTTGAGCTACTGAAAGAGGAGTTGCAGGTGTTATGGAAACCTGGGGTCAGGACATGGGACGCTTTCAAAGGAGAATATTTCATGATGAAAGCCGCGTTGCTCACGACGGTGCATGACTATCTCGGTTACGGATATGTCTCAGGACAGGTGTGCCATGGACACTGCGTATGCACAAGGTGCATGGATGATACAACGTCTCTGCAGCTACCGAAACTCGGGTCCTCGAAAACCGTGTACATGGGGAATCGAAGATGGCTAGAACCAGATGACCCGTGGAGAAAGCGTGGATATATGTTCAATGGAGAGGTTGAGAAGAGAGGACCTCCATGTAAGAGAAGCGGCACCAAAATCAAAATTTTGTTGGATGAATGGGAAGAGTGCCCCTCACCGGGAAAGAAGAAAAAGCCACCGAACCCACTCCTGAGGGTATGGAAAACGAAGTATGTTTTTTGGGATTTGCCGTATTGGAATATCTGTCGGGGGGATTTCAGCCAGAAGACAGGTCCTGAAGACTAGAGTCGGCTCACATGAGTCACCTCCATGAGTCGGCTGACATGAGTCACCTCCATGAGTCGGCTGACATGAGTCACCTCCATGAGTCGGCTGACATGAGTCACCTCCACGAGTCGGCTGACATGAGTCACCTCCATGGGTCGTCCTGATGGGGACTCTCCTCTACAGGAGTCGGCCAGACAGGGGACTCTCCTCTACAGGAGTCGGCCAGACAGGGGACTCTCCTCTACAGGAGTCGGCCAGACAGAAGACTCTCCTCAATAGGAGTCCACTTAACTTGGAAGATTACAAGACTTAGAGTAGGACTCGGATTGATATCCGACTTGTAATACAAGATGAGACTAGTTTGTATCAGAATATGACTCTACATGTAAGCCTCCCCCTTCCACCTATATAAGGAGGGGTAGGGCACCCATAGAGGCCAAGTTCTCCAGATACGAAAGTAGGCTTCCGCCAGAGTAGGCTTTCGCCAGAGTAGGCTTTCGCCAGAGTAGGCTTCCGCCAAAGTAGGCTTTCGCCAGAGTAGGCTTCCGCCAAAGTAGGATTTCGCCTGAATAAAACTGTAAAAGTGTCGGCGACCCGCGAACAACTCCTCGTGAGCAAAGGAATTAGATCTAGCCACAAACAACATGTAGGGTTTTTACCGGACGATGTTTCCCGGGGCCTGAAGCTGTATAAATCGCGTTTCTCTTTCTGTGTGATGTTTCTTCTACCTTGTACACTCGTAGCAAAGGCCCCATAATCAAGTCCGACTCTTTGGACATCTGGCTTGACTTTCCCACGACAGTTGGCGCCCACCGTGGGGGTCTACGTGCAAGGATGTTGTCATCTTGGAAGAAGTACTCACAGGGATCAAGAAACTCGTGATCGGCCGGATGAAGAAGAACCGACACGAACGAATCTAAATCAACAAATGGACGGTCCGCCGACTCTGGCAGGACTCAATCCGACTCGGGTGCATTGCAACCTTGGTTTCTTCAACATCTGCATCAAGATCTACATCATGCTCATGGAATAAACAAGAAAAAAATCCAAGCGTGTGACTCGAAACTCGACTTCAACATTGAACCTCGCACGCAGCCTGCAGGATAAGAACGTTTGTGTTGTAGAGTCTACAAAATTCCGAATCTCCGAAGAGAAGAGTCGACAAAATTCCGAATCTTCGAAGAGAAGAGTCTACAAAATTCAGACTCTCCGAAGAGAAGAGTCTACAAAATTCCGACTCTCCGAAGAGAAGAGTCTACAAAATTCCGACTCTCCGAAGAGAAGAGTCTACAAAATTCCGACTCTCCGAAGAGAAGAGTCTACAAAATTCCGACTCTCCGAAGAGATGAGTCTACGGAAAAATTCTGAGTCACCAAATTAGATGAGTCCATGTCTGACTCCCGCACTACAACGCGTTTTCTGATCTACGCGAGATCGCGAATTCGGCTCAACTTATCACCGGTGCGCACTTTGTACATTGGACAACTATCTTTTGAGCAAGTCATCAGGTGATATCTCTCCTACACCATTGCTCTACAAATTTATTCTATCAAGAATTTTATTATCTGTTTGCGCAATCTTGTGCACGTAGGTTCAGGACATATATTATTTTCTGTGGCCACGCCGGTTTGCCTCGTTTCATGCCGGCACACAACGCCACAGTCGACGTCAACATATAAGTCATCTTACAACATCGCGCTTAATAGACACATATGCGTCGGCTTACAACCGCATGGCTCTCGCTATTGCCGGCTCGACATATTGGCCGGACTATGAACCGCTGACTCCAACGAAGATCAGCCACAACCTCACAACGGTTGCCTTCCATGGTTTTCTGGGTTTTCTCTGCATCATCAGATCAATGCTTGTTTCTTAATCAAGCCATATACATGGAGTCCCTAGCCGACTCCTCGAGTCGACTCAAGACTCGGGGGCTACGCCTCCTATACGATCCATCGGAGATTGAGATATATTATGTTTCAACGACGGATTATAATTGACCATCACAAATTTTGGTCCATTGTTTTCGATGGTAAAATCCCGGCTCAGATTCGGGTTCATTGGGAAAATTCCGACTCTCTCATTGAGTACCATATCATTGGTAAAATCCCAGCTCAGATTCCGGTTCGATGGAAAAATTCCGGCTCTTTCATTAAGTTCTGGATCATCGGAAAAATCCCGGCTCCCTTCTCGAGTTCCGGTTTGTTGGAAAATCTCGGCTCCACAATGAGATTCTGGGTCATCTAAAATTCTGGATCCTTTATAAATCTAGGGTCATTACAAAACACCGGCTTTCGCCATCAATATATAAAGTCAACATTCGTCGCACCGGTTTCGCCATAAAGTCGACATTCGTCGCACCGGATTTCGCCATAAAATATATAAGTCGACCTTCGTCGCACCAGCTCTCGCCACACAAAATATAAGTGGACTATCGTTGCATCGGCTTTCGCTATATAAAATACAAGTCGACTCTCGTCGCACCGGCTTTCGCCACACTAAGGTACGCCGACCTTGGTCATGCCCAGTTCTCCATACATTGCATCTTATGCACTATGAATTTACTCTCTTCTCATCTTGCATCATACACTACATGTCATGATGCATTGCATCTTCTGGATTCTCATATCTCAGAGACCTGGGGGCTTGATCAACTCCTCTATTGGTACTGAGCATGTATATTGCTTATTCAGGGGAATCGGGGGGCTCGATGACATTCATCGACTCTTATCTAAGAACTCGGCATATATATGTAAAACTACACATGTGTATGGCTTATTCAGAGGAAGTAGGGGAGCTCAATGGCATCCATCGACTCTTATCCGAAGAAATCCCGGCGTATACATGAACTGGCTAACCACGCCTTAATCTTGGCCTGTACCCGACTTAAGTGTAAAAGCCTTGGGGCTTACTGAAACGCCTATCGAGTTTTGGTTTAAGCATAGGGAATGCTAGTCATATGTCCCGTCTTATAGAGAGGTTTCGACTCCTGGATAACCCAATAATCTCTCTCAACGCGAGAAGATGAGACATGTTCAATCCAGAGTCGACTTCAATATGAGCCTTTGCACTTTCCTTTTTTCATACATCAGCATCATAGCATTTTTTTTCTTTTGCTACCATTTTTCCTGACAACCTGATGGCATACACGCCGACTTGAAAAAAAATATGGCTCGGCTGTAACCGTGGCAAGCTAGCACAAATACTGGCTTTCTTCACAGCGCTTTTAAAACACTAGCTTTGTCAATGGAAACACCAACATATTTCAATAACAGCATTAACCTGTGTGACTCGGCATGACACAAAGATGATCATACCGACTCATGGGGACTACAGCTCGAATTTCTCCGTGACTCGGCATGATGCAATGATGATCATACAGACTAATGGGGACTATACTTTGCAACTATCTATGATTCGGAAAAACTTCAAGATTCACACGTAACAAAAGTGAACCCGTCTCAGTATAAACGCATTGGCCGACTCTACAAAATGTCGTCAAGTTTTTCCGAGAAAAAGGGAACGCAAACAAGAGTGGACCCGGCCTAGTTCAAACAATGTTTACCGTCTTTACTAAAAGACCGGTCAAAACTTATCTAAGCACAGGGACCGCCATCTACTACTCATAAAGTCGGCCTCCGAGAAGCTTCCCCTATGAAGTTAGCCGACTCCCAGAAGTTACACTAGCTCAGATGAATATTATATTCTCTTCTGACTCAAATGTAAATGTGGTAAGATAGAATAATAACAGCTCTCTTCAAAAGCATATTCAACCATATATCAGAGGATGAAGTTTTCCAAAGAAACGACTATCAAAGTCAAAAACAGAAGAAGGACCAAAGTACAAACCAGGCTGACTTTTGGCATCCAAAGGCCAAAAGGCAAATTCAAGATAGAATATCACAAGGTATCTGACCACACGCTGGTCACAAGCCACGGAACATGTTTTCCAAACCCAGCTCCTGGGGGCTACAATATTTGAGGATATCCACCAAGTCATCACAAGGGTCGGTTTTTCCCAAACACCCCGACTTTACCGAGGGAGCTTGTCAAGACATAACAGTTGGCACACATTATTTTGGGTTGCTGAAGGAAACATATTCCAGTATACGAAGGGCCAATTTATTTGGAAGCTGGGAATATAACCCAACATATCATATTTACTGGCTTCATGCAACAAGGATCCGCCAGTTTTTATCAGCAAACAAGTATTTGCTGACTTCTACAAAATTTATCGGCTTCGGCATATGATCGCCGACTTTGGTAGACAAGTATCTGCCGACTTCATGAAATAAAAATTCATGCGAGCAAGACAACCCGACACTTGGGGGCTGCACAAATTGAAAGATTTGTCATCAAGAAATTCTATGTCCCAGGATGCTACGGGCGAGCAACCCAGCACACTTGGGGGCTACACCAGCAAGGCTATTTATATACAAAAATCCAAGTCATCACGAGATGATAAACTCGGAGCTTGGGGCTACAAGTGATATGGACATAAAATTGCCCGTAAATTTGTTCCCGAGTCCTTTTGACAAGACTCGAAAGAGCAAAAGGCAACATTGAACCCAAACATGGAAGAGTTCAAAATTGAATCATATCGGGTTCATTGACATGAATCTGTGGAGCAAGCCAGCTTAATGATTTGGCCTCCAGACACGGTCTTTATGCTAACTATTCATTATAATGGAAGTTTATCATGGACGCGCACCCAGCGTTCTCTTCTACGACAACCTCATTGCCAAGAAAAAGCAGATGAAAGATGAAGCCGACACCAAGATTGCGTCCAAGCTAAACTTGGGGGCTACTGTCGGGGGGATTACTCACAGCTAAGACCCGGCCAGAAGATAAGCACCCAAAAGGAAGTCTACGCCAGAAGACAGGTCCTGAAGACTAGAGTTGGCTGACATGAGTCACCTCCATGAGTCGGCTGACATGAGTCACCTCCATGAGTCGGCTGACATGAGTCACCTCCATGAGTCAGCTGACATGAGTCACCTCCATGAGTCGGCCTGATGGGGACTCTCCTCTACAGGAGTCGGCCAGACAGGGGACTCCCCTCTACAGGACTCGGCCAGACAGGGGATTCTCCTCTACAGGAGTCGGCCAGATAGGAGACTCTCCTCAACAGGAGTCCACTTAACTTGGAAGATTACAAGACTTAGAGTAGGACTCAGATTGATATCCGACTTCTAATACAAGATGAGACTAGTTTGTATCAGAAGAGGACTGTACATGTAAGCCTCCCCCTTCTACCTATATAAGGAGGGGTAGGGCACCCATAGAGGCCAAGTTCTCCAGATACGAAAGTAGGCTTCCGCCAGAGTAGGCTCTCGCAGAGTAGGCTTCCGCCAGAGTAGGCTTTCGCCAAAGTAGGCTTTCGCCAGAGTAGGATTCTGCCAAAGTAGGCTTTCGCTTGAATACAACTGTAAAAGAGTCGGCGACTCGCGAACGACTCCTCGTTAGCAAAGGAATAAGACCTAGCCACAAACATCATGTAGGGTTTTTACCGGACGATATTTCCCGGGGCCTGAAGCTGTATAAATCACGTTTCTCTTTCTTTGTGATGTTTCTTCTTCCTCGTACACTCGTAGAAAAGGCCCCATAATCAAGTCCGACTCTTCGGAAATCTTCCGTGACTTTCCCACGACAAGATCCTCGACACTCCTTATAGCCTTGATCAAATTCATATAATGAAGAATGTTCTCGAGAGCTTGCTTGGCACACTTCTGAACATGCCAGAGAAGACTAAGGACGGGCCAACGGAAAGAACTGACTTGAAAATCTTGGGTATAAGGGAACATATTCACGGAGCACCCCCGGAAGAGATGGAGACGGAGATGCAGACGGAGATGGAGATGGACATGGAAATGGGAAAAAAAATCCAAGAAGAAGAAAGAACATTATTGCCCCCCCCTCTTGCTTCACCTTAAGCCAGAAGGAGATCGATCGGTTTTTCAAGTGCCTTGTTGGAGTCAAAGTTAGTTTCGGTTTCTCTGGAAAGATAAGCATATATCTATACATTAAGAAGAAAATGTTTAGCGGGATGAAGTCTCACGACTGTCACGTGATGATGACCCAAATACTCCCGGCTGCACTTAGAGGGATAATGTATAAGAACGTTCGTGATACACTTATTGGTATATGCAATTTTTTCCACACAATCTCTCGAAAGTCGATCAGTGTGAAGCAGCTCCAAAGGTTACAAGAAGAGATTGTTGTCATATTATGTGATCTTGAGATGTATTTCCCACCTGCATTCTTTGACGTCATTGTCCATCTGTGTGTCCATATTGTCGACGATAACCTCGGCCCGACATTCCTTCACAGCATGATGCCATTCGAAAGGATGAATGGGTTCCTACAAGGCTTCGTTTGTAACATGTCCCATCCGGATGCAAGCATCGTACAGGGCTATCTCACCCATGAGTGCATTTCTTTATGTGAGAGTTATCTAGGTGTCGAAAACCCTATTGTTGGTTTGCCCGTCAAGAAGCACCTTGGCAGACTCTAAGGATTAGGTCACATCACTGGCTCAAGGGAATTGCATGTGGACTATTCAGGCCAACGCACAGATTTTGACAGAGCAAACTTAGTAGTGCTACAACATCTACAAATGATAGATCCTTTCTTGGCACTTCACAAAGACATCATTGAAAAGTACCACCTTGAGCTGGGGATAACTAAGACTGATGCTAAAGTTACTAGAGAGCAAAACTCTTCTTTCTAGTGTTGGTTCAAAGAGCACGTTCTGGCTAATCCTCCGCAACAGGGTTGTACAGACGACGAAAGTCTGATATACGCCTTAGCACATGGCCCGCGGTCAACCTCGCCACTTATCAGGCATACGACATCAACGGTTACATATTATGCACTGAGGAGCAAGATAAAAAAAGTGATTATCAGAAATCAGGGGTGACGATGGAATCCATGAACGGCTATGGCGTACTTGAAAGATTCTACAGAAGGCTAGAAGAGATCCGGGAGCTTGAATACTCTGGAAAGTACAATGTGACGATGTTCCATGTCTGATGGGCTAGAAGTGTCGAAAGAGAGAATCGTGATTTCACCACCATGTGTATACCTGACGCTAAGAGCGGTACCGTGAATGTCACCGCAAAAAATGAGCCATGGGTACATGCTAAGCACGTGACCCAATGCTTCTTCATAACCGACCCAAACAACCCCAGCCGTGTTGTCATGAGGAGAGGCAAAAGGAACATCGCCGGAATTGATGGAGTTGCCGATGAGGAGGACTATAACTAGTAAGGTGACCCGTTGAGGGCAGATGACGATGACGATGAACCATACGTCTAAAGAAGAAGAAAAACTACATTACCTAAGAAAGTTCATAATCCTTGGAAAAGGAAAAGTCACGATGGGGGCTAAATTATTCGGCACCGAACAAGAAAGGAAAGAAGATCACTACGAAGAAACGTCGTCGACGCTGATCATCTCGGGACAAACTATCAATACCAGAAAAACAATTGTATAAACACTTATTAGTATATGATCTAATATTAATTGTATCGTGTTGTATAAGCACTTAATTATATGTACCTATTTATATATATTCTACCGTGTTGCGTACCCCCTCGCTCCTCCTCGTTGTCGCCCCGTCATCGCCGCGCTCCTCCCTCAATGTCGTCCCTTCGTCACCGCTCCTCCTCGTTGTCGTCGCCTAACGCTACTAACCTCCTAATCCAACCCCTAACCCTGCTAATACTAAAACTTAACCATAACCTTAATTAAAAAAATAGAGAAAACAAACAAAAATAAAAATAAAAAACTTATCTACAGCGTGGGGTCCACTAGCCCGCGCTGTAGATGATAATACATCTACAGCGCGGGGTTTCCTAGCCTGCGTTGTAGATGATAATACATCTACAGCGCGGCGTTGCATACCCGCGCTGTAACTGATGTTGTACCGTTACAAACAGGGGTCACCCCTGCCCGTGTACGCACTCACTCACACCACACTCGCACCACCGTCGACGTTGACGCCGCTCCTTGCCGTCGCCCCCTCCTCGACGCCGTTCCTCGCCGTCGCCCCCTCTCCCCCGACGCCGGCCGCCAGCAACCCTACGGCGCGTCACCGCCTCCAACCCTAGGGCGTCCCCTGCCGACCACCTCGCCGCCGGCCCTCCTTGCCCTCTGCCTCCTCCGTGCCCTACCATCCCCTCTCTCCCCTATCCCCTTTTCAATAGTTTCTTAATTAAAATGCTAGTTCTTAGTTGTTAGTTAAGAAAATTGAGGGGTGAAAATTGTTAGTTTTTAGTTAAGAAAATTGAGAGTTGCAATGTGGCAATGGAGGATCTGTACTTAGCATTTTGATTAAGCAAATTAGGGCAAAGGTCAAACATATATAGCATTTGTCCATAGAAAACATAATATTTGCTTCATTTAATTTTTGTGCTATATAGAAAACAATTTTTTTTGTGCTATATATGCTTTAGTTTATGTATGTCTTCTTATTTATTAATACCAAATGAGGACCAACAAAATATTTTTTTTATTTTTCTATAGTCATTGTGTTGTGGCCATTGTGCCTTTACAAAAATTGTGTTTGCAGGGATCCGAGTGGCCTATGTTTTGCGGGAATGTTGATTCATTTCCGTTTCGGAAAATTCCAGGCGCTCGCTATGTCCATTTTTTAGCAAAGATCATGTCGAAATTTTTCGTCAATTTCGGCATGACTTGTGCTAGAAAAGTAGGACATATCGAGTGCCCGGGATTTGCCGCAATGGGAATTAAACGACCTTCCGGCAAAACATAGGCCATTTTTATTATTACTTCATCATTTTTTTATAATTAAATTGTATCCTATAGGAAACATGGCTAATAACGACGAAGTCGGCCCTATTAAGCAACCCGAACAGCCTCAAGAATTTTTCGACTATATAACTAGTCAGGACTCCGGGCCGCAGGCCCAACAACCCCTTCGCATCACAGAGCGTGCTGCTGACAGCGGCAACACAGAGGGGGGCAAGACCGAGACCACCGACACAGATGGTGCCAAGTAGACAACGGATGGTGCCAACAACCACGGATGGTGGTAGGACCAAGAGAAATCAGAAACCCCGACCCCCAAACAGGCTCCGCGTCGGAAGACTTGATGTCCACGAGGTGCGCCCTGGCACCTTCGACATCGTAAGTCCGCCGGAGGTGTTGGCATGCTACGACAACGACGTAGGGTGCATCGTTCATGAGACCGTCAATATCAACCAAACAAACATTAGAGAAGTACCCGGAGGAGCTTTGGAGAACCACCTCCTAGAAAAGATTCATGCCAGATTCAAGTTCCCCGGCCGGAATGAAAAAGTCCTTCCGTGGAAAGATGACAATACGCAGGGGATAAATGCAAAAGCCCTCAAGAAGTGTAGCAAAGCCTTGAGAAACTGGAAACATATGGTGAAAGTAGAGATTGCTAAAGAAGGTTCATCGTACGAGACGATCAAGCGTCACTTTCCCTCTATAAAGGAAGAAGACTACGAAAAATTCAAGGCTCATTGCGACGACCCTGAAACCCATGCGAGTACGGAATATTTAAAGGTTCTTCAGAAGAAGAACGTCGGGATCCCACGCCTCGGAAGTCGTGGTCACACCGGGAAGAGGCGAGTGTTGGATAAGGAGGACGCGGCACATCTGGAAGGTCCGCGAGAGCCAGACCCCTGGGAGGAGTTCGAGGATCCGCTCGCACGTGACTACTTTAGGGCCCGGTACACAAGAGACCCGATAACCGGGGAATGAACCATGGACACCCCGACGCTGAATGTCATGAAAGAAATGGTAAAAAATTTATTTACCACTTTAATTAGCTTCTAATGATCAAGTCGCTAACGGTTCACGTCGATCTTTTTGTAGAGGGAGCGTATACGACTTGCATCAGAAAGCGAGTCATCGTCTCAGACGTCGAAGTACGCGTGGGACACCGCTTTCAACCAGGCGTTGAACAAAGTGAAGGGAAAGCCCTTGCACGACCCGCCGGAGTATGGACGTGTAGCCGGCGCCGGAGTCGGGGCCTCCTGGAACTACTACTACAAGGAGGATAAGGAGACACGTAAGCAGAGAAGAAGGCTCAACACAGTGACCCTTGACGTTGTGCACAAGGCGGTCGTGGAAGCCACATGGAAGGCCAGAGAAGAGGCCAACGCTGAGGCGAAACAGAAAGGCTAACCTGGTCGCGGAAGCCGTAGCTGCAGCGAGAGAAGAGGTCAGGAAAGAGCTTAAATCTCATTTTTCTGCCTTGGTGCCAGCTATGCAGAAGTGGACGAAAGAAAATCCCAACGCGGATCATTTTCCCCTTCCTAGATTCATCGGGAGTAACTCGGCGAACACCGGCTTCGCACCCGCACATGCAACCGGTCACGAAGTCGTTGCACCATCCACTGTCGCTCATAGCATCCCCTCCTGCGGCTCTGGCATGCCCCACGGGCCTTCCCCATTAGCTGAGCTCGAATCTATCAACGTAACTATGCGTCTCGCGCTCATCAACATATTCGATCTTCCATTTCTTTGACATTCGATGTCTGACGCCGCACATGTCTTCACATGGCAACGATACTCCATGCACCCTCCTATTGAACGTCGACGGCCAGGTAGTGGATGTTGCGAAGGCTTCACTCGTGAATCCATTGAACCGGGTCTTCCACCACGCTGCCATGTCCGACGACGTCTTCAAAGTTATTGTGTCTCGTTTGCTATCAAATGATTACTCTAAGTTGCCTCTTCCCATTCCTGGTACAGGAGAAGTACGACCGGACGATCTTGGAGGATCCAAGGGTTGGGTGATATTGTGGTCGAAGGTGCTTATCCGCGCGGAGCCTGCCGGTGCGACGCCGACCCCGAGGTAATGCCACTTTAACTCCACCTATGAAAATCCCATCCTTTGGCTTGGGCGATCATGGCAGCGGACGTGAAGGAGGTTCAACAGTCCCGGTGGCTCATCATGCCACCCCCGTGGATCCATCACCTGATAACATGGAGGATGCGAACCCTGACCAATACCTCAAACTCAACCATACCTATGATGACGCTCATCCTGATGATGATTTTGAGCTCAACCTTGAGGATATGGATCTTGATGACATGCACGAAATGCCCGACCAAACCCAAAAGGAACATGCTAGCCTTCAGTGCAAGAAGTCTTTGTACAAAAAATGCTCCCTGGAGGACACGCCTCCTGATGCCCAAGACAAAGCAACCGAGCAGCCACCAAACATACTAAGCCCGAACACAATGCTAACGGGCATCCGTGCAGGTTTTGCTGAAACACAACATGCGCCTGGGACAAAGAAGAAGACGAAGCATAGGAAGAGAGGGAAGAAAGGCGGTAATCCTGCTTCCATGACCCAGCCGCCACCGGTGACCCGGGTTAACGGCGGTTTACAGGTTCGTGACGCGCCGGTGCTCCATATAGCGGGTCGGCCGATGCTATCGGCGAATGCACTCAAGGGCTTAACACCGGAGATTAGGAGACTGCATGACCATGTCTTGTCTACGGAGCTAAATCTTCTTCGAGCCCCTACTGGCACAGCAGGATACCCACTTTACGCGGCTAAGGTGCCCTCAGGCTTATACTTCAACCATATTAGCCCCGCTGACTTGATCTTTCTTCGGTTTGATTACATCTTCGAGATGTAACACATGAGACGGGTCGATTTTACCTTCGTCCGCCTTTATGCGCTACATCTGAACTACCTGGTGAAGAAGGAGGAACTCTCACAAATAGAGGTAGCGGACACATGCTACATGTCTGAGAGCTTCTTGAATCTGGGGGACGCGGAACGCAAGGGAGCTGAGCAGTACATCACAAAATTCATGCTGGACAATAAGGATAAGGAGATTATTCTTCTGTCGTATCATTCCATGTAAGTAATTCGTAAGACACTTTATTAACGCATCGAACTATTACTTCACACGTACGCATATGGATGCTAATTTGCTGTTAACTTATTTTTACGCAGTGAGCATTGCATCCTTATCGTATTATTCCCGCAAGTATCTCACGCATTCTATTTGGACTCAAACAAGAACAAGAACAAGAAAGACTATACCCACATCAAAAAAGTTCTCGATAGAGCTCTCTTCACCTTCGTAAACAAGGGTGGTTACATCAGATCCCACAAAAATAAACAAGGTGTTGCATGTTTCGGCCATGATACTAACGTCTGCTGCCTCTAGCAACCGACAGCAAGTGAGAAGGATGAATTCTACATCATCCATCATATGAATGAGTTCAAAAGGGATCAACAAATTCTTAGAATGAAAACTGGATCCGATAGACATGTCATCGACTGGGCCAATAACCTAGCAAGCACGAAGGATGATGCCCTCAGTCTTGAATTCTACCGCATCCAAAATTCGCTCGCGATGATCATCATGAAAGATGTCGTCGAGAAGGATGGCATGTTCTACGCGGGGCCACAGTCCCGTGAATCCATCGACACTAGGTTCATGTGGCAGGGTCAAGACCCAAGGCCTTTCACAAAGCTAGGTTGCGTCCTTCCGGATATTCGAAAGTGATGATTGACGATGATGAGATTGTCTCTTTTGTGTAGAGCGAAACTTTGAATTTCTCAACGATGAACTTTGTGATGTAATCGGTTATTTTAAACTTGTGTAGCGCTCTAGTTTGTGTACGGTGAACTTTGTTATGTTTTACTATGTGGTCGCTTGTATTTGATAACATTTTAACTCTTTTATTCATGTTGCTTTGTTATATTATATCATCGATATATTTTGAGTTTTTTTCTGACATATAGATCGATGAAGAAGAAGTGGTATGTCGTGTACATTGGGAGGCGTCCGAGAGTATACAATGAGTGGTCAGAGTGTCACGCCCAAGTCAACCGCTTCCGAGGTAGCAGCTACAAAGGGTTCCAAAGCAAAAGCGAGGCCGAAGCTAGCTACTTGAGGTTCACGGTACTAGATGTAGAGAGAAATAAAAACGGGCTTAAATACTACCTCCTATTTACTTTCTTTTTTATCGCGATGGGTTTTCTCTTGTATAGAAAAATATTGTAGTTTCGATCCATCGTGAAACATGCATGTATGAATTGTATTGGAGACTTGTATATTTCATGATTGATGTGTTGGTCACTATGTTGATAATTGTAATATGTTGAATCACAACCAATGTGTGTGCTGCTACTTGTGTGATGTTACTTTATATGCGGAAATATATAAAGCAAACTATATAAATACAAAGAAAATAATCAGGATAAAACAGTAAAAATATGAAAATATCAGCAGCGCGGGTCCTGAGACCAGTAGCAGCGCGGCTAGCCTGAGTGCAAATTAGCACTTACAGCGCGGGGTTGGAAGACGCGCTACAAATGGACATACACACCCACGGCGCGGGCACTAGGAGGTGCGCTGCTAACTACAGATTATCTACAGTGCGGGCACCCCGCGCTGTAGATGGAAGTTAGCAGCAACGCTTTATCTACAACACGGGTACTGTCGCGGGGATTACTCACAGCTAAGACCCGGCTAGAAGATAAGCACCCAAAAGGAAGACTCAGTCAGAAGAAAGGTCCTGAAGACTAGAGTCGGCTGACATGAGTCACCTCCATGAGTTGCCTGACATGAGTCGCCTCCATGAGTCGGCTGACATGAGTCACCTCCATGAGTCGGCTGACATGAGTCACCTCCATGAGTCGGCCTGATGGGGACTCTACTCTACAGGAGTCGGCCAGACAGGGGACTCTCATCTACAGGAATCGGCCAGACAGGGGACTCTCCTCTACAAGAGTCGGTCAGACAGTAGACTCTCCTCAACAGGATTCCACTTAACTTGGAAGATTACAAGACTTAGAGTAGGACTCGGATTGATATCCGACTTGTAATACAAGATGAGACTAGTTTGTATCAGAATAGGAATCTACATGTAAGCCTCCCCCTTCCACCTATATAAGGAGGGGTAGGGCACCCATAGAGGCCAAGTTCTCCAGATACGAAAGTAGGCTTCCGCCAAAGTAGGCTTTCGCCAAAGTAGGCTTCCGCCAAAGTAGGCTTTCGTCAAAGTAGGCTTTCACCTGAATACAACTATAAAAGAGTCGGCGACACGCCAACGACTCCTCGTGAACAAAGGAATAAGACCGAGCCACAAACAGGATGTAGGGTCTTTACCGAACGATGTTTCCCGGGGCCTGAAGCTGTATAAATCGCGTTTTTCTTTCTCTGTGATGTTTCTTCTTCCTCGTACACTCGTAGTAAAGGCCCCATAATCAAGTCCGAATCTTTGGACATCTGCAGTGACTTTTCCACGACAGTTGGCACCCACCGTGGGGCCTACGCACAAGGGTGTTGTTATCTTGAAGGAAGTCCTCACAGGGATCGAGAAACTCTTGATCGGCCGGACGGAGAAGAACGGACACGAACTGATCTTCATAAAAAAAATCGGCGACATCGTCTAACTCTAAAATCCACTGCTGCACGTCTACATCGATGGATGTTCTACGGATTTCCAGCAGCAGTCTGTTTGCCGAGTCGCTCCTGCCGACCAGGATTTTTCGCTGCAACTATATCCACGTCGACTCGGTTTCCCAAGCCGCGTCCAGGATGAAAGAAAAAAAGGCAGACGGCTTACAGCACGCGCCCGATGATTCACGTCCGCACCGGCTTACAGCGCCGCGCGCGACATCCGATGCCGCATCCGAACTCGAGCACGACACGCGTGAGTCGTCTCTGCTCGTCTTCCCCGCGCTGGCTCCTAATCACTGTCGGACTCGTGCCGCACCGGCTCCAAGGGTTGCCGGTTGCCGCAGTGCGATGGCTCCTTGTGCCATGACCGCCGGCCTCTCGCCTCCAGCTCGAACACTAAAGACTGCAAAATCGTAGAAGGATGAGATGCGCGAAAGCAGTGTGTTTTGGTCCTGTCATCGAGGCCCATCTCGGTTCTGAACTTTAACCCCTTGCAGACGTATTCAAGTCCGTACATGCTCAATGAATTGTTGCTCCATCAACACCTTCCTCTGCACCGGGAGAAGAATCCCAGCTTTCAGGTGGCCGGCTCCACATCACCTCCACGCCGTGCCGGCTTTCAGCGCCACCAACGGACAAGCGCCCAACTCTGGCACGCTGTGCCTGTCGCTGTCCACCCGGCCTTAACGCGCCGCATCAAACAAACCTGCTACCGCGCCCGTGGTCGACCTCACAACTGTGACACCGGCTTCTTAGTATGTCGCGCCACCAGAATCCGTGGTCATTGTAATGCCGGCTCGCTAATTTTTATTCGCCCACAGCTGCTGCGATATCGGCTCCTTGGAGCCCTTCTCATGCTGCAGCCGACTCTCCGTCCATGCTGGCTACCGGCTCCCATCAGCGCGACCTCTCGCAATAGCAAAAAATTTCACGCAGCGGTGGCCTCTCGTGGTGTCGGCTCATGATTGCACGATCTACAGCGATAGCGAATTTCGACGGCATCGCCTCCCTGACTATGATGCAAAGCCGACCTCTTCTTCCTAGCAGTCGACTCCGCATAGTGGCACGCCCATCATCAACTCCACATAACTGAGCAAGCTGGACTCACGTACATAACTATCTAGGCCAAAAGCTGATGGATGGATGGATCTACAGTAATAACACACTAGTACCAAACTATCAATTCCATCCCACGGGCACCATGAAAGTTGGCTTTTCATGCTAGCCCAAGGTGACTTCCCGCGTGCTTGAACTGCCGAGTCCATCGTTCGCGTCGTCAGCCGCATGTGAAGATCCATCCACCAGCTACAACATCGCATCGAGCAGATCTTGAAAATTAAAACATCCCCATCCGTTCCGGCTTACGGTGCCGCACTCGATGCTCACATCTGCGACGGCTTACCACGCGACACTTAACTCTCACGACCGCACCGGTTTCCATCGTCGGCTCGACATGTTAGCGGGACTGTCAACCGCTGACTCCTACGAAGATCAGTCACAACCTCACCACAGTTGCCTTCCATGGTTCTTCGGGTTTTCTACTGCATCATCAGATCAATACATGGAGTCTCTAGACAACTCCTCGAGTCGACTCAAGACTCAGAAGCTACACCTCCTACAAGATCCATCAGACATTGAGATATAGTATGTTTCAACGACGAATTATAATTGACCATCACAAATTTTGGTTCATTAATTTCGATGGTAAAATCCCGGCTTAGATTCCGATTCATCGGGAAAATTCCGGCTCTTTCATTGAGTACCGGATCATCGGTAAAATCCCGGCCTAGATTCCGGTTCGATGGAAAAATTTTGGCTCTTTCATTAAGTTCTGGATCATCTGAAAAATCCCGGCTCCCTTCTCGAGTTCCTGTTTATTGGAAAATCTCGGCTACACAATGAGATTCCGGGTCATCGAAAATTCTGGCTCCTTTATGAATCAAGGATCATTACAAAACACCAGCTTTCGCCATAAATATATAAAGTTGACATTCGTCGCACCGGCTTTCGCCATAAATATATAAAGTCGACATTCGTCGCACCGGCTTTCGCCATAAAATATATAAGTCAACCTTTGTCGCACTAGCTCTCGCCGCACAAAATATAAGTCAACTTTCGTCGCATCAGCTTTCACCATATAAAATACAAGTCGACTCTCGTCGCACCGGCTTTCGCCACACTAAGGTACGCCGACCTTGGTCATGCCAATTTCTTCATACATTGCATCTTATGCACTATGAATTTAGTCTCTTCTCATCTTGCATCATACACTACATGTCATGATGCATTGCATCTTCTGCATTCTCATATCTCAGAGACCTGGGGGCTGGATCAACCCCTCTATTGGTACTGAGCATGTATATTACTTATTCAGGGGAATCGGGGGGCTCGATGACATTCATCAACTCTTATCTGAGAACTCGACATATATATGTAAAAATCCACATGTGTATGGCTTATTCAGGGGAAGTAGGGGAACTCGATGGCATCCATCGACTCTTATCCGAAGAAATCTCGGCATATACATGAACTGGCTAACCACGCCTTAATCTTTGCCTATATAGCTCAAGCTCATATGACCTACGTCTACCCGACTTAAGTGTAAAAACCTTGGGGCTTACAGAAACGCCTATCGAGTTTGGGTTTAAGAACAGGGAACGCTAGTCATATGTGCCGGCTTACAGAGAGGTTTCGACTCCTGGATAACCCAATAATCTCTCTCAACGCGAGAAGATGAGGCATGTTCAATCCAGAGTTGACTTCTATATGAGCCTTTGCACTTTACTTTTTGCATACATCAGCATCATAACATTTTTTTCTTTTGCTACCATTTTTCCTGACAACCTTATGACATACACGCCGACTTGAAAAAGAATATGGCTCGGCTGTAACCGTGGCAAGCTAGCACAAATACTGGCTTTCTTCAAAGCGCTTTTAAAACACTAGCTTTGTCAACGGAAACACCAACATATTTCAATAACAACATTAACCTGTGTGACTCGGCATGACGCAAAGATGATCATACCGACTCATGGGGACTACAGCTCGAATTTCTCTATGACTCGGCATGACGCAATGATGATCATACCGGCTCATGGGGACTATACTTTGCAACTATCTATGATTCGACAAAACTTGTCGATTCACATGTAACAAAAGTGAACCCGTCTCAGTCTAAACGCATTGGCCGACTCTACAAAATGTCGTCAAGTTTTTCTGAGAAAAAGGGAACGCAAACAAGAGTGGACCCGGCCTAGTTCAAACAATGTTTACCGTCTTTACTAAAAGACCGGTCAAAACTGATCTAAGCACAGGGACCGCCATCTACTACTCATAAAGTCGTCCTCCGAGAAGCTTCCCCTATGAAGTTAGCCGACTCCCAGAAGTTACACTGGCTCAGATGAATATTATATTATCTTCTGACTCAGGTGTAAATGTGGTATGCCGAAACAATAACGGCTCTCTTCAAAAGCATATTCAATCCATATATCAGAGGATGAAGTTTTCCAAAGAAACGACTATCAAAGTCAAAAACAAAGAAGGACTAAAGTTCAAACGAGGCTGACTTTTGGCATCCCAAGGCCAAAAGGAAAATTCAAGATAGAATATCACAAGGTATCTGACCACACGCTGGTCACAAGCCATGGAACATGTTTTCCAAACCCAGCACCTGGGGGCTACAATATTTGAGGATATCCACCAAGTCATCACAAGGGTCAGTTTTTCCCAAACACCCCGACTTTATCGAGGGAGCTTGTCAAGACATAACAGTTGGCACACATTATTTTGGGTTGCCGAAGGAAACATATTCCAGTACTCGAAGGGCCAATTTATTTGGAAGCTGGGAATATAACTCAACATATCATATTTACTGTCTTCAACCAACAAGCATCCGCCAGTTTTTATTAGCAAACAAGTATTTGTTGACTTCTACAAAATTTATCGGCTTTGGCATATGATCGCCGACTTTGGTAGACAAGTATCTGCCGACTTCATGAAATAAAAATTCATGCAAGAAAGACAACCCGACACTTGGGGGCTGCACAAATTGAAAGATTTGTCATCAAGAAATTCTAAGTCCCAGGATGCTGCGGGCGAGCAACCCAGCACTTGGGGGCTACACCAGCAAGGCTATTTTATATACGAAACTCCAAGTCATCACGAGATGATAAACTCGGAGCTTGGGGGCTACAAGTGATATGGACAAAAAATTCCCCGTAAATTTGTTCCCAAGTCCTTTTGACAAGACACGAAAGAGCAAAAAGCAACATTGAACCCAAACATGGAAGAGTTCGAAATTGAATCATATTGGGTTCATTAACATGAATCAGTGTAGAAAGCCGGCTTAATGGTTTGGCCTCCAGACCCGGTCTTTATCCTAACTATTCATTATACTGGAAGTTTACCGTGGATGCGCACCCATAGTTCTCTTCTACAACAATCTCATTGCCAAGAAAAAGCATATGAAAGATGAAGCCGACACCAAGATTGTGTCCAAGCTATACTTGGGGGATACTGTCGGGGGGGGGGGATTACACACAGCTAAGATCCGGCCAGAAGATAAGCACCCAAAAGGAAGACTCAGCCAGAAGACAGGTCCTGAAGACTAGAGTCGGCTGACATGAGTCACCTCCATGAGTCGCCTGACATGAGTCACCTACATGAGTCGGCTGACATGAGTCAACTCCATGAGTCGGCTGACATGAGTCATCTCCATGAGTCGGCTTGATGGGGACTCTCCTCTACAGGAGTCGGCCAGACAGGGGACTCTCCTCTATAGGAGTCGGCCAGACAGGGGACTCTCCTCTATAGGAGTCGGCCAGACAGGGGAATCTCCTCTACAGGAGTCGGCCAGACAGGAGACTCTCCTCAACAGGAGTCCACTTAACTTGGAAGATTACAAGACTTAGGGTAGGACTCCGAGTGATATCCGACTTGTAATACGATGAGACTAGTTTTTAGCAGAATAGGACTCTACATGTAAGCCTCCCCCTTTCGCCTATATAAGGAGGGGTAAGGCACCCATAGAGGCCAAGTTCTCTAGATACGAAAGTAGGCTTCCGCCAAAGTAGGCTTTCGCCAAAGTAGGCTTCCGCCAAAGTAGTCTTTCCCCAAAGTAGGCTTCCGCCAAAGTAGGCTTTCGCCTGAATACAACTGTATAAGAGTCGGCGACACGCCAACGACTCCTCATGAGTAAAGGAATAAGACCTAGCCACAAACAGCATGTAGGGTCTTTACCGGACGATGTTTCCCGGGGCCTGAGGCTGTATAAATCGCGTTTCTCTTTCTCTGCGATGTTTCTTCTTCCTCGTACACTCGTAGCAAAGGCCCCATAATCAAGGCCGACTCTTCGGACATCTGCCGTGACTTTACCACGACAGGTACCCCGCGCTGCTAATGGGCCTTTACCCCGCGCTGCTAGAGGCCATTTTCCTAGTAGTGATGGTACCGAAGAGGCTAGCAAAATATGGAAGATGGAAGTGACAACAATCGAATACTCGCATTAGTCGGAAGAACTCATGCACTTATTATCGGTAACTCTCTATCTAATCAGGAGGTTCACAAAGAGAAAAGTACCCCGAGGAGGAGTGTATGGGGGTTTTGTTATCCTTGCGCATCCTCGACCCATGGCACGTGAGGATACTCTATATATTCCAACCCCTCCAGAGGTTAGCGATCCATCTAGTAGCTAGAGTTCTCAACTAATTTTTTTAGTTTTCAAAAATAAGCACGGATTGCCAAAAATACGACACCTATCACTAATAGGCTCAAGCTCCTGGCACCAAAAGTCCAAACATTACTCAAATCAACACCTCCAAACTATTCCAATTTACTACTACACTTCTAATAGAAACCTTAATTACCTACTCATGCAAAACACACAACTCAGTGCAACAAGCCAACTCTCCAAACAAGATAAAAATGATAACTTAAGAGAGTTCCTAAATCAACCTAAATAAATGTTCTTAGAAAGATAAGCATGAAAACTAAGAGCTAAGCATGACATCAGCTATAAAAAGATAAAGAATACACACAAAAAGAAAGATAAGAATGCAAGCCTGTGTTGTGTTCTAGGGTGGAGTGGAGAGTGTTTCTCTCCCAAACAATGAAGGCTAGGGTCCAAATTGTTATGAATGGCAAGAAAAACTAAACAAACTAAAAAAGTAAAGAGTGAGACGCTCCTAGTTTAGCACATAACATATGAAGTGATAAAAATATAGCATGGAGAAGGGCGAACTAATGATTTTTGATGGAGAAGGGGATGCACGGGGGGAATCCCCAAGCTTAGACGCTTGAGTCTCCTTGGATATTTCTTAGGGTTGCATGGGGGGCATTGTCGTGGGAAAGTCACGGCAGATGTCCGTAGAGTCGGACTTATAATGGGACGTTTGCTGCGAGGCGAATTCGAGGAGAGATTCGACATAGACACGGGACTCGGCGGTTTACCCAGGTTCGGCCCCGTCGATGCGGTAAAGACCTACTCCCGCTTCTTGCCTATTGTGGGATCGACTCCTCAATAGGAAGAGCCGATCATATCGATTACAGTGATGATGTTTCGCAACCTTAGTCTCGTGGAGATCTAGGTTATAGCGCGAGTTGTCTAGTCCTGGTTTGAGGTAAGTTCTGGCTCTGGCTCCCGTGGACCTCGGCTTATAAAGGTGTCGGGTCCTGGGATTCTGAGAGTCCGACTCCTACATGATTTGGAGTTCTATTCTACTTAAAAAGTTTGCTACGTGCTATACAAGGTAAGTCGAATTCCTTGTAGGTCTTCAATATTCACGCTTGGCACGTCAGACTCCTGGCCGGGTCTTCTTTGTGGGCCTTCATATGTAAGTCGGCCCAGAGGTTTCTAATGCCTAGTCTATGGGCCTGATCCATCCCCCCGACATTATCCCCCAGGATTTTTGTGATGCTTTAGTCTTCACAGCAATCTTCTTTATTTTCTTCATTGCCGCCGGCTCTTCATGGATCAAGGGTCGACTTTATGCTTGGCGTTGATTGGGAGTCGGAGTCGTCTCTCTTCAATCTTTCTTTGATTCCTTTATCTCCATGAAGTCGACTCTTCTGGTTGAGTCAACTATCATTTGATGTTTACTAGGAGTCGACGCCGACTCTTTTTAGCTTCTCATCTCCTTTTACTTGAAGATTTTTCTTTTGACCTTTGGTTAAAGATCCAGTTTGGTTTTTATGATCACACTGCCCGAAACGCCAGTTGGAGGCATTGATGTTTGTAATGGGAATCGAGGAGTATTTACATAAATGCTATCTACCACGGGTAGTTATCCCGTATCATTTATGGTATTAATTGATCCTCTCCATGAATCTACTATAAATATTCCTTGGGTAGTTTTGATCCTTCAAGCGCATCCATCTTGTTCTTCCTCTTTCTGTTTTCCCCATGGCACCTAAACTAGAAGCCTCTTCTCCTTTGGCATCCAACGAGCCCGATCCCCGTGCAAGTGCTCGAGGTCGCGGCCGTGGTCGTGGCCGTGGGCGAGGTGGTGGCTGTGGTAGAGGTAGAGGAAGAAGTATTCATGCTGCCTCTCCTTCCGAATCTCCCCCTTCTTCTCCTGAGAGGAGCGAGTTCTTAGTTCATATCCGGACGATCCTACGCTGGATCAAACTTCCTGAGTCTTTTACTCAACTTGTGGTTGACTCAACGCCTTCGGGTCTTTGGCTCCGATCTGATGGATGTCCTCATGGGCCTGTCTGGGTGACGGTTAGATTTTCTAGCGATGGCACCATGTTTTTTGAGAAGGGTTGGAAAACTTTTCTTCGATCTAGGAATATCTCAAAAGGAGACACCATTGTCTTCAGTTTTGATGGTGAAGACACTTTGTGGGCTAGGATCTTTGACTCGGATGGAGACCAAGCCTGCTGTTTTATGGAGAGCTCCAGCGATGAAGAACTCCTTAGTGAAGAAGAATCTTCAACGGAAGATGAAGCCGACTCTGAAGAAGATGTCTGAAGATGTGGACTTTTCTTCTTAGTAGTATTTTGCGAGTTTGGCTTTTGCTTGTAAGGTTGCCTCCTTTGATGTAAGACCCAGTTGGTTTTATGAATGAAAATTATGAATTTTCATTGAGTCCATGAGTCGGTTTTATTCCTGACTTTGAATATTTTTCAAAATGTATGAGAGCCGATTATTTATAATAGTGTATGTATCTGTAGCCCCCTGAGTCAATTCAGAATAGTTATGTATCGGTAATCGACTAATAGGATAGATCGACTTGTAGCCCCCATGAGATGGTGTGGTCACGTTTGAGTGCCGTACCGGGTCATCAAAGAAGTGTTTCTTCTCAATAGTGGGTATAATTATCATGGCGTTTGAGCCGATTCATCGAAGAAGAAGTTTTTTGATGTGTTACTTCCCAACAGTCGGTGTATGCATCTGGGTGCTATTCCGCGTCTTTTTTTAGAAGAAATTTTTTCTTTTCGAAGTGTAGTCCCCATGAGTCGGTGTGAACATCTTTTGTGTCATACCGAGTCATAGAGAATTTTTGAGCTATAGTACCCATGAGTCAGTATGAGCATATTTTGTGTCATACCGAGTCACATAGGTTAATGCTCACGGTGCATCTTTTGGATGACATATAAAATGATGAAAGAAAAAGTATGTGATGATGCTAATGTATGCAAAAGAGTATGAAGGTTCATATAGAAGTCGACTCTGGATTCAACATGCCTCATCTTGTCGTGTTTGAGATAGATTATTGGGTTATCTAGGAGTCGGAACTTCTCTGTAAGCCGGCTACATATGACTAGCGCTCCCTGTACTTAAAACTTGGTAGGCGTTACTGTCAGCCCCCAAGGTTTTTATGCTAAGCCGGGTACACTGTAAAAGAAAAGTTATACTCCCATGAGTTTTGGATATTGTTGGACAAAACAGTAGAGGAACTAACAAGTTTTCTAGTATGAAACAGATGGTTAGGTTCCTGAAGTTATAGGTTGGTGCTAAAGCTTCAACGAAGATTTACATATTTACTGAAGCATATCCTCTGGAGTGAAGCTAATCACGGATGTCGACCCCCAAAAAGATAAGGAATCCCGAAGCACGTCGCATCGAAGGAGCTGATCAAGATGGCGCAAGACATAGTAGTTTTTGCGTAGTTCTTTTTCACTTCTTTGAGTCATAGGAAAAACCGTACTATCAAGAGGGGTTTAGTAAATGTACTCCGAAGGTTTTGGTGAAATAACTGAGATCGAATCCAAACCTGTGAGAAGCCAGAGATGAGAAATCTCATGTGCACTAGGTAATGCTTCACCAGCGAAGACTTTTTTCTTTCGGCTCCTGAAGCATAACCAAGTCTGTGAGTCATCTTTACTTGTTCCGCAAGTAAAGTTGCGCATTGATTAGAAATCCGACAGTTGCGGACAGGTGTCAAACCGTCGCATCGGGTCATTTCAGTCATTTCGCACCTTGGGATCGCCACCTATAAATAGGCCACCCCAGCCCTCATTGGTAGGTGGCTGCTCCAAGATTATTTTTCAGACAGTGAAGAGAGAGAGCAACCCCATCGAAGCAAAACAAAAATCCATCCACCGAAACATAAGTCCTACTGATCTGAGTTGATTCACTATGACTTAGGAAGAAGATTGCTAGCCTTGTTATCTTGGAGAACTGAAATTCTCCTAGATGGTTAGAGTGTTGTTCTTCAGAGAGCGAAGACTTATTGTCGCCTCGAAGTCCACTTTGTCAAAGGTTTCGGTGATTTCCTCAATAATCAACCACGAGTGAAGAACTGACCAAGCTCAAGGATATTGGTTAAGTGGAGATACGGACGGAGAGAGGTTAGATCCTGTGTTCAATCACAAGTCCCTCCAACCAGACGTAGCACTTTGCAGAGTGTGAACTGGTCGAACAAACATTGCCGAGTCAAGAGTTCGTTTTACATTCCGCACTTACTTTCAGTATTGCAATTGCTTTTGTGTTTTAATTCAATGCAATTGATTCGATGCTTTTGATTCTCTATGTTATTCTTCACTATAGTTCAGCTTCAGTGTTTACCTTCTGTTGAATTCCTTCTGCTGCTAAGTTGTGCTTCACTTCAAAGTTTCATACGAAAATTTGAAGTGATCATTCACCCCCTCCCCCTCTGATCACATACTTGGACTTTCAATTGGTATCAGAGCTAGTCACTCTTTGTCTGGATTAACCTCCTAGAGTGTTTGCAAGTATGTATTTCGCAGCTATTCACTCCGGCGAACCCATCCCTGTTTTCAATGGAAAGGACTACCCATACTGGAAGGACAAAATGAAGAGGAATATCATGGCAATCAATTCTTTTGCCTGGCAACTTGTCCTATATGGAGTCACAGTCTCCGATGAGAATGCCATCACTCATGAAGAAGCGAAGTTGATTGACCTTGATTCTGAAGTTTGGGTATTCATCACCAATCATCTGACACCAGAGAAGTATTATGAAGTGAAGAATATCCCTACTGCCAAAGGAGTCTGGGACTATCTGGAAAAGATTGGTGAAGGTGTTTCTACCCATAAGGATGCCAGAATTGACACACTTCGAAGCAAATTCTATCGATTCAAGAGAAACGAGGGTGAACAAGTCAGCTCCATTTACAGCAGACTCACTGCTCTTGCTAATGAGTTGATTTCCCTCGGTGCTGATGAAATTACTCCTCACTCAGTTGTAAGAACTTTGCTTCGCTCATTGGATGATTTGTTTGATCACATTGTGCTGATGATCAAGGAAAGAACTGATTTCAGACGTCTTGTTGCCGCTGATATCCTTGAGAGACTCAATACTTTTGAAATGGAAGAAGATGAGAAACGTGACATTAATGGCTCTCGAAGAAGATCACATGCTTTGAAAGCAAAAGCTTCGCGTCATTCTTCACCCGAAGTCAGTTCTGCTTCAGGTGTCGAATCTGATGATCCTGCAAGCATTGGGAAGGATTTAGCATTGATCATGAGACGCTTCAACCGCTTCCAAAGAAAAGGTTTTTCTTCACTAAAGAAGAGTTATTCTTTAAGAAGCTCAAGTCACTCATCTCACCGCTCATCCTCAAGAAGCTTTCCATCGAAGGACAACTGCTGCTACAATTGCAAGAAACTAGGTCACTACATTATTGATTGCCCTCTGTGGGAAGCTGAGAACAAATCGAAGCATTCTCTCAGAGACTCCTCAACCAGATCCCACAGATCTTCCAGAAGCTATGAGTCCAAGAGACATGATTCCAGTTCGAGAAGAGAAAAGAAGAAAGATTCTGATGATGACAAGAGGAAGAAGTATCATAAGAAGCGTGAGGGTTCTTCATCGAAGACTCACTCGTCTCGTCGAAGAAGCTCTCACCGTGCCAAAGCCTATCTGGGAAAGGAAATGAACTCTGAAGATGAAGCCTCTGGGTCCGAAGCTGAATCAGGCTCAAGGTCTGGGTCTGGGTCCGAATCATATGGTGTTGCTGGTTTCGCTTTCGCTTCAGCAGATGCTTCAACCAAAGCTTCGAGCTCATTCTTCACCAACAACAGTAGTGAAGATGAAACTCCTGCATATTGCTTCATGGCCAAAGCGAAGGTATCTTCATCCAAATATACCTATGATACTTCTGATTGTTCCTCATATGACAGTGATTCAAAGATAAGCTATGCTAAACTTGCTAAAATTTCTTCAATCCAACAAGATGAACTTGATTCGCTAAGCAAAACCATTAAGAAATCAGAAACTTTGTTGATCGATGAGATAGAGAAAGGTCAAACTTTAACTAATGAGCATGCTGCTCTGAAGGAGTAGTTCAAAGAATTATCCTCTCGCCATGATCTTCTTTCAGTTGATTATGAGAAGCTCACCTATGAATTTCTTTAGAGGAAAATGGCTCTCGAAAGACTGAAAGAGGCTCATGAAGAGTTGGAAAATTTCAATCTCTCTCTCATGGCTCAACAAGGTTCTGAAGCAAATCATAAAACTGATTCTCCTTGCTTAACTTGTTTGGAACGAAGCAAAATTGATTCCAAAGGCAAAGCTCCTATTGTTATTGATGATACTAATGCCTCGTATGAGGAAAATCCTACTATTACCGAGGAACTCCTCAGGTTGAAAAAATTATTTGAAACAGGCATGTTCAAAAGTGTGCAAGGTCACCAGTATCTTTTTGATATCCTGAGGAAGGCTCTCCTTCACAGGAATCCCAGGAATGAGTGTTGGTTTCGAGAGAAAGATAAACCCTGATGGTACCTTTTGGGAACATGAGCAGTATCCTAAGACTGTTTGGGTCCTAGCGAAGGAGAAACCCATTCATATTGCTAACCTTTCTGGTTTCGACTACAAAATGAATAAGGCTATTGTGGATGAATCACTTGATTCAAACTACAAGCTCATTAAAGTTGAACAGGGAAAGGTTACAGCTGAGTACGTTGGTACTCCTCCTAAGAATGGCTTCTATAAGAGGCAGATATAGGTGCAGAAAGCACTTGTGTAAAAACTGCCTGCTAACCATACTATGCAGGGTAAGTCTTCGGTACCACCGAATCATTTCTATTCACTAGAGGAGAGAAATGATTCACTGGTGCCCGAGTCAAATGTTTCGCAGAAGAAATACTATCTCTTTGGTCGTTATACTTATCGTCCTCATGATAACCAAAATAAGATTGCATATGCTCATTCTTATCCTAACCATTCGCAGAGGACTTACATTTATGGTGTACTTGATGGTCCCCCTAGGCAATATAATTCTGTTCATTTTAATATTGCTTCAACCAGTGCTTCAACCTCTTCTCAGTCACCTGCTCATTTGAGGGTGGTTAAGAAGAACTAATTCTTCTGCAAGGCTATGTATCCGGTGGATCCGAATGGGTCATGGATAGTGGTTGTAAAAATCATATGACCGGAGACAAGGAATTATTCACCGAAGAAAAATTATCACAATCTTCTCAGAAGTACATTTCCTTCGGTGATAACAACAATGGTAAAGTTTAAGGTTTGGGTAAGGTTGCCATATCGAAAGATAAGCACATTGACAAGATTATGCTAGTCCAATCACTTGGATATAATCTTATGTCTATTTTCAAATTTATGCGATATGGGTATGCTTGTTCTAATTTCTGCTTCGCGTTGTGTTGTCTTTTCACAGGATGGCTATACGTTTGTCTTCGAGGGTTACCGAAAAGGAGATTTATACATTGTTGATTTTTCTTCGGGCCCTGCCGTATCCACATGCCTAATGGCAAAAGCTTCATCCTGTGGTTATGGCATCGAAGACTTGGGCATGCAGGGATAAGAAATCTTCATAATCTAGTGAAGAAGAAGCATGTTATTGGTCTTAGCGAAGTAAAATTCGATAAGGATCGTCTCTGCAGTGCTTGTGAAGCTGGTAAAATTATGAAGAAACATCATTCAGCGAAGACTATCATGACTACCACTCGTCTTCTTGAATTGCTTCATATGGATCTTTTCGGTCCTCAAAATTATGCAAGTCTGGGAGGAAACAAATATGGTCTTGTTATTGTTGATAACTTTTCTCGTTATACTTGGGTTTTCTTTCTGGATGACAAGAGCAAAGTTGTTGAAATCTTCAATTCATTCGCTAAGAGAGCTCAAACAGAATATGAACTATATCTGAAGCATATCCGAAGTGATAATGGAACTGAATTCAAAAATACTCATATTGAAGAATTTCTTGATGATCATGGCTTTACTCATGAGTTCTCTGTTTCTTATACACCTCAACAGAATGGTGTAGTTGAAAGGAAGAATAGAACTCTTATTGAAATGGCCAGAACTATGCTTGCTGAATACAAGACTCCTATTAGGTTCTAGGCTGAAGAAATTAACACAACATGTCATATCATCAACAAGGTTTACCTTCACAAATTCCTGAAGAAAACTTCACATGAGCTTATCACTGGTAACAAACCAAATGTATCATATCTTAGGGTATTTGGTGCTCCTTGCTTTATTAGAGATATGAATCATATCTCCAAATTTGCCCCGAAGGCACATGAAGGTTTTCTTTTAGGTTATGGCTCAAACTCTCATACTTATAGAGTGTATAACTCTCACTTTGGGAAATTTATGGAAACTGTAAATGTGAGGTTTGATGAAACTAATGGCTCTCAAAAAGAGCATTTGCCTCATGATCTAGATGAACCTCCACTTGATGAAGTGATCAGGTCGATGGCTATTGGAGAGATTCGCCCTGTTAAAGCCAATCCTCGTGAAGCTAATAGGGATGATGATGATCCAATGTTCCCACACATATCCCGGGGCGCTGGAGATCAACATCCTAAAGCTAATGGTGAACAGGACGAAGAAGGTCAAGGGAACGAAGATAATGCTAATTCTGAAGGAAATGTTGAAGCTGATGGTGAAGCAGATCCTGAAGCTGAAGCAGATCCTGAAGCAGAAGCTGAGCCTGAAGCAAATGATACTACGTTATCACGAGTTAGAATAAGAGTTGATGTTGATTCGATCCTCGAAGACATTCATCAACCAGGTCGTCCCACTACTCGATCTCGCACTCGTTTGGCTAACTTATGTGGAAGTTTTTCCTTTGTTTCCATGCTAGAGCCTTCAAAATTTAATGAAGCCATGAAGGATCCTGACTAATTATTGGCTATGATGGAAGAACTTCACCAGTTTGAAAGAAACAAAGTTTGGTCACTTGCTGACAGGCCTGATCCCACGAAGCACAATATTATTGGCACTAAGTGGATATTTCGCAACAAGCAAGATGAAGATGGTATTGTGGTAAGAAATAAGGCTAGACTGGTAGCACAAGGGTACACCCAAATCGAAGGCATTGATTTTGGTGAAACCTATGCTCCAGTAGCCCGTCTCGAATCCATTCGTGTCATGCTTGCTTTTGATAACCACAAAAATATATTGCTATATCAAATGGATGTCAAAAGTTCTTTTCTTAATGGTCAGATAGAAGAAGAAGTGTATGTTATGCAGCCACCAGGTTTTGAAGACTCGAAGAATCCTGATATGATGTACAGGCTTCACAAAGCATTGTATGGACTGAAGCAAGCACCTCGTTCTTGGTATGAAAAATTGAAGGATTTCCTCCTGAAGAAAGGCTTCAAACCTGGAACCACTGACCCCACTCTTTTCACTCGATCATATAACAATGATCTATTTGTGTGTCAGATATATGTAGATGATATTATTTTTGGCTGCACTAACACTGAAATCAGCGAAGAATTTGAAAGGATGATGTCGAAGAAATACGTGATGTCCATGATGGGTGAATTCAAATTTTTCCTTGGACTTCAGATTCACCAACAGAAGAATGACACCTTTATTTCAGAAGAAAAATATTTGAAGGATTGCCTGAAGAAATTTGATCTTACTGAATGCAAGACTATCAGAACTCGCATGCCAACCAATGGTTTTCTTGATGGTGATGAAAAAGGGAAACCCTTCGATCAGAAGAAGTATCTGTCTATGATAGGTTCACTCTTATACTTATGTGCATCTAGGCCTGATATTATGCTATCAGTTTGTATCTGTGCTCGTTTTTAGGCCAATCCGAAGGAATCACATCATACTGCTGTAAAGCGAATTCTTCGGTATCTAGCACATAATCCTTCATTGGGAATTTGGTATCCCAAAGGAACTCAGTTTGGATATTCTGATTCAGACTGGGCTGGTGATATAGTTGACAGGAAATCTACCTCAGGCACTTGTCATTTTCTTGGTAGATCTCTTGTGTGTTGGGCTTCAAAGAAACTAAACGGTGTCTCAATATCTACTTCTGAAGCCGAATACATTGCTGCTGGCTCATGCTGCACTTAGATACTTTGGCTTAAGCAGACGTTGAAAGATTATGGTATTTATGTGAAGAAAATCTCTTTGCTTTGTGATAATGAGAGTGCTATCAAAATTGCACACAATCCTGTGCAACACTCTCGAACGAAGCGTATTGATATTCGCCATCATTTTCTTCGAGATCATGTTCAGCGCGAAGACATTGAGATCAACCATGTTAGGACTGAAGATCAATTGGCAGATATATTCACGAAGCCATTGGACGAGAAAAGGTTCTGTGCATTGAGATGTGAGGTCAACATCCTAGACTCACACAATGTTTAGTAAGATCGAAACTTTTACCTTGTACATATTCACCTTCGTTGTGTGCTTTGTTTATTTAGTTTCGCTCAAGTTTTTCCTTCGTCCATGTTTTTGTGTTTAGTTTCGTTTGTCATTTGCTTCCAGTTTGTATTGGTTTTTATTCATTTTGTTTGTCCCCTGTACTTATCACTTTTAGCTTCATTGTTGTTTTTCTTCGAAGTGATAAGTTTCGGACCCTATCCCCTCCATTCTGATTCGCTCCCAATCTATTCTATCTTGGATGGTTAAGCACATTTGAAACGGAAAGCATATTTCTTCGAACATCATTGAGTTCCGAATCAAATGCTTGCAACTTTATCGAAGATTTAGCTCTCGGTCAAGATTTATTCTTCGGCCGTTGAGTCCCCGTCTTTTTCGGTCCGATGAGTTTCACTCGCGAACCGCCACTTCATCTTAACCGTTGAATCGGGAGAAACACTCGCAGGGAGCCTTTCGATGCGATCTGATAACTGTTTCAGATCGGCCACTATATAAGGCAATCTCCTCCCCTGTGAACCGCCCCCGGCTCATTCATCTCCTCCGTTCCCCTTCTCCCTCCTCGAGAACGCTGCAGATCTCTCGCCTCCGACGACGACCGCGCCGCTTTACTGCCGGACAGTCGCCGCCGTGGACGTTCCCCGCCGACGAAGCGCACTTCACCGCCCTCCGCCGTCGTAGCTGCTCTGCGTCACCGAGTTAGGGTACGCTGGGCTCTCCAATCCAACTTCCCTCCCGTGTTCCTCTCCGTTGCAGTTGGATCTGAGTTCTTGAGGTTTATTTTCTGTTTTCTAGGGTTGTTTTGATCCGTGTTGATCCTTGCTATTCTGGAAACTTGTTTGTAGCATCAAAGTATCCCATCTACTCAGGTCAGTGTTGAGATTAGATCTGTTTTGTGATTGGACTGAGTTAAACTTGTTCTTGAATTCGTTCTAGCCCAATCCAACGACAGATATGCATGTGATCTTATTTTGCACTGAGTTCTTTTCAAATTGGTTTTCGGTCGAAGCCTTTGCCTGTGCTTATTCATTCCTTTCCTATTCCCTCTTTTCTACTATTCTGTTCACAGGATGTCTGATGAAGAGGCCGCCATTGGGAATGAGTCACCTATTGTCGAAGGGCTTGAGGATCTCCCTGAGCCCCCGAAGTAGAAAGTTAAAGGAGGCAAGACAAAGGAAGTCAATAATGCCCGAGGAATTCCCGAAGCCATTCGTATAAAGATGGGCTATGACACTCCACCCGAAGAAACTGATCACATGCGAAAGATTCGCCTGCAAAAGATTCGCCGCTACTGGGCGATTAGGTGGTACAAGTACTAGAGCATCCCAGATTGGAAGTGGGCTATGCAGTTTGCTTTCAGCCCACCATATCGGTACACAACTGCTCTTTGTGCTCAGTACAATGCTGCAAACCGAAGGAAATACTACCCGAAGCCTCCCATTGTCCCTCACCCCAATTCTATCAAGACGCCAGATGATTACCCCGATGAGCAAAAGAGACTCGCTATTCTTGCTGAGAAGAAAAGACTCAGAGAAGAGAAGAAGGCCAAAGCACAAGCTGCTGAAGGCCATGCTGAAGCTGGCACTTCGAAGCCAAAGAGACGCAGACTGAGAAAATTAAGTACTTCACCACATCCTGCTGTCTCAGATGAAGACAGTGAGCAAGCTGATGATGAAGCTGATGCCGATGCACATCTTGAGGACTCCATTGGTGAAGATCCTGCTGTAGATGCCGATGACGAGTCTGAGCACACCCCAGTTGCTCCCAGTCCCAAGAGACAAAAGATTCGGAAGCCTCTGAAGAAAAAGGCTGGAGAGAAACCACCTACTTCGAAAGGAGTGATAATTCAAGATCCCACTAATCCTCCTGCTCCTAGGCCCAAAATTGACTTAACCAACTTGGTGGAAGAGGTTCCATTGGCTTCAAAACCACCTCGCCGCCTGGTTCCTGCAGAACAAAGAACAAAGGAAAGGCATGACCTGAAGATGAAGCCTGCTGGTCAGCCCGAAGCAACTGCTCCTGAGACTGCCAAAGCTTCAAAGCTGAAATCCTCTGTTGCAAAGCCTGGCCAATCTTATGCCCAGGTTGGCACCAAGAAGTTGTCCGAAGTTGAACTGCGCAAGAAAGACCGTGCCGAAGCTGAACGACTTCACTCCGCAGCACAAGCCCAAGCTAAGGCTGATAAAGAAGCTCAAGCGAAGAAAGAGGCTGACAGAGATGATGCCTTGCTTGAGAAGCAAAGGAAGGACTTGGATGAAGCCAATCAGAAAACTGAAGTGTAGCGTAAGCTCGCCGAAGTGCAGAAACAAGAAGCTAAGGCTGCTGCAGAAGCCAAACAACTCAGTGAAGCCGAAGCAAAATGCAAGACAACACTTGATACCTTGAGAACGAAGCAAGCAGAGAAAGCTTCTAGGGATGCTCAGAAGGAAGCTGATGTGGATATGACTCCGAAAGATGTTACTCCGAAGAGAGTCACAGCTCCTGCCCCAGAAGCTCATGAAGAAGCTAAGCACAGTCACCACAACTTCCCTGATGCACGAGAAGGTGAACTATTGCATTGTTTGAGCCTGCATCAGGAATTCTGCAAGCTCGCCGAAGCCATTGATCCCTAAGTTATTGATGTTAGGAATGTATACATATCACCAACACTATCTGCTATGATTGAAACTTTATACAATCAGCTAAGGGATTTGCACGCAAGGGACAGATCAGAGTCTGCCAAGATTCTGAAGTTCAAGAAGAAGGCTGACGCTGAATCTGATGAAGACTTCAAGGCCGAAGCAGAAGCTGCTTCGAAGAAAATTGCTGATGTCAATGAGAATACGAAGCATAATATTCAAGTATATCAAGGCAAGATAAAATTTGCCATCGAAGAATGTTGCAAGACGCATAGTGCTTCAGTCATGGCTCTTGATTCCAAGAAGCTTGAAGCTATGCTCAAGCAACTCGCTTCTCCTCTTCCCCAGTTGCAGCCATGGAAGCGTCGTCTTATCACTGATGCTGCTGACGAAGCTGATGAAGTTAACTCTCATCCTGCCAAGAAGATCCCAAGACGCGCTTCGCCCCCTCGATGCAAGATTATCACCCTCCCCACTCCAACCGCAAATCCACCTTCTCCCGAAGCCGTTCCACCCCGTGCTCCACCTCCACCTCCACCTCAAGCCGCTCCACAACCCTCGCACCACGACAAATTTGAGCCACAGCCTTCGCCCCAAGCTGAAGACAGGCCAGTTCCATCAAGAGATTACTCTTCGGCTCACTCTGCGGATGAGTCCGAAGAACAAGAAGGCAAAGCCAAAGGTCATGCTGTTCCAGAAGAGCCCGAAGCCAATCCAGATGCTGATGAAGCAAATGAATTGGCTATCATGACTCAACCCCAAGAATGAGCCATAGTTGCTCGAAGGCAAGCGCCCCATTGCACCCCTTCCCAGGACACTCAACTAGAATCCATCTACCCACGAGAAACCTTTCCAATTTTTCTGGGAGATGGTTCTTCAACAAGACATGGGACAGAATTAGATCTTGAAGCTCATCGCCAGAAGCTTCGCTTCTTTGGAACAAGCCCTTATGATTCGCCCAGGACAGCTGATGACCTTCGTTTCTGGACTGCTGAACGGCAGATTCTGTACACGAAATTGTACTGTCAGAAGGTTGTTTTGTTTAGGCACAAGTATTTGGACATGCGAAGCCTATCTTCTGCAACGTGCTTCCAGAACATCATGGAAACAATCGAAGCACGGAATCTGACAAGCTTGTTTTCCATGGAGACGCCATTCAACTCTGAATTGATCAAGCAATTTTATGCCACCTTATATGTATCTAGAAATCCTGATGATACTGCCACATGGGTACTTGAGTGGATGAATCAAGGCAAAGTTTTTCGCATGCATTCTGATGAATTCATGGAAATTTTGAATATCCCTCGACACACTAGCAAACTTGCAAAGGTCACTTGCTGCCTGATCCTACCGAAGCTGAATTTGCTTCGCTACTGGATCCTGAAGTCACTAGAGATCACATGCTAGAAAATATTCGCCCGAAGCATCTGGTTTTTATTTCCAAGACTTGGTTTTATATCTTGTCTAATTCTTTGATGCCTCTCAGCACTGCAAATGATGAGTCCAACATTCACTACCATGTACGTCTTGCTCTGCTGAAGCTCAGTCATGGCCATGTGTTTGACTTCGAGGATTGCTTTCTTTGTTATATGGTTCAAGTTGCTAAACTGGTCCACCAATTGAAGCCGTATGCTCCCTGGCTCCAAGCCATATGAAATTATGGATGCAGTGAAGACTTTGTTGCCAAGTATCATCCGAAGTTGTCCTGTCCTCCTGTGCGCGATACAATGAATATATTCAGAAGGCCAAATGATCCATTTGCCACTTATGTAGGAGTCAGACAACATGTCAATGAAAGAAACATGTCAAAGTCTTTCCAGAAGGAAGTCTATCACTTTGAAGTTGGCATTCCGTCACACCAGTTGCTGGAAAACTTCATTGAAGGCAATCAACGCCAAATGCAACATCTCTCTGATGAAATCAATAGAGTTGGCAACATTGCTCTAAACAACAACCAGTACCTGAAGGTTTTGAAGCGCCACTCATGGAAAGGACTGTGGAAATTCAATTCAGTCACGAAACTTGAAGCTGCCCGGATTTACAAGGAGTATCCACATCTTCAACGTCACTTCTCAAGAAATGATTCGATAGACCGCCCCAACCCGAAGATTCCTACGTTGGAAAAGATTGATGAAGTTCTATTCGTCAACCCAGCTAAGCAGATTTGCCCTGACACTTTCTCTGACGAAGACTCTCACACGTCGAAGCAAGAAGATGACCCTCTCAACGATATTGACCTTGACTTGCTGCAGGCGCCAATGAACATTGAAGAAATGGAGTCGCCTGCATCAGCCGAAGGAGACACTTCAGGAGATGCATCTTCTTCGGGCGAAGAACGTCAGCGGGGTCCCCGGGTTGCAGCCAACGAGTAAATACTCTTGATCTACCTCTCAACCTTTTGTGCAATCATTTTCAAAAGGGGGAGAATGTAGCATCGATTGAGTTTAGATTCGCTGCGGGGTTTAAGGGTGTTTTGATTCGATCTTTTGTGTGTTAAGTTGCAACAAACTTTCCATTCGCTTCGATTGGGTTGTAACTTAAGTTTTACTTCGTCTGTGAACTGCTTCATATTATGTGTTAATAACCCCCGTACATGCAAGGTGTTCTCGTATATTTTTGTCTTGCAGGTGGTTATTTCCATTAAGTTCACAGGTCATTGGATGATTGCATTTTCTTCAAGACTAATATCTTTTAAATGCAATTGATTTGCTAAGATATGTGTCAAGCTCCTCATCAAAGATATCCTCCATCAAGCATTTACTTCGATTATACAAATCTTCGATGCTTGCATTCAGGGGGAGTCAAAAGCTTCATGTCTTAGAGTTTTCTCTCAACTCAACTCAAAATTCCATATTTTTTTATCGATGCCTGTTTTGTCAACAATAGTCCAAAAAGGGGGAGATTGTAAGCGCAAAGTTATACTCCCATGAGTTTTGGATATTGTTGGACAAAATAGTAGAGGAACTAACAAGTTTTCTAGTATGAAACAGATGGTTAGGTTCCTGAAGTTATAGGTTGGTGCTAAAGCTTCAACGAAGATTTACACATTTACTGAAGCATACACTACTGGAAAAATGGCTATTAATGGCGCACATCCGGTGCGCCATTACTAGCACGCCATTACTAACACTTAGTAATGGCGCACATTCGGTGCGCCATTACTATCCCAGATAGTAATGGCGCACCACATATGCGCCATTACTACCTCTACTGGTGCGCCACTGGACACCCATTTTTTTATTTATTTTTCTAATTTTTTTTAATTTGGAAGGCGGGAACATAGTAGTGGCGCACATTGCTATCTAAGGTGTGCCATTACTAACTTTTTTTCAAAAAAATTAATATTTTTTTCTCAATTTTTTTATTTTTTTATTTCTTAACCTCGAGTTACTACAGCTTAATCTCAAGTCAAATTGCACTCCGTCGTCAAACTTCTCGAAGGGTCACCCATCCTAACACTACTCCAGCCCCAACACGCTTAACTTCTTAGTTCCATTCACCTCTTGGCCCACCTCACCTCACAAGCACTTGTTGATATATGTATCATATCAATCCTATTAAACCTTGTTCATGTCTCGGACCTTGTTCATGTTCATGGGTGTGATGAAATGGTGAATTTTTTTTTGAAACTTACCGACCAGTGTCCTATCATATTTTGAACTTTTAAAAAAAAAAATTCAAAAAAAATCAATTTTTTTTCCTGTTACTAGTGGCGCACTTTTCAAATAGTGCGCCATTAGTAAGTTTGAATTATTTTTCATTTTTTTGCCCTTTAGATCTTCAAAGCCCCGTAACTTTTTTCTGTTAGGTTTTTGAGGATTCTAAAAATGTTCAACGGGTTTCACCCCGTTGAATTTGGATATAACTTTTCAAGTAGATGATTTTTCATATAAAAAACTTTTTCATCGGAGGTCGTATGCAAAAGTTAAGCCCATTTTACACAATTCTCGAGAGATTTTGCAAAAAAAGTCAAAATTCATGTTTATAAATTTTACTAACAACTAGACCACATATCTCATGGGAATCTTATTTTATTTAATTTTTTTAACATTTCTATCATTTTCGTTTATTTTTTTTAAACTGAAAAGGCGGTCCACGAGGGGGGGGGGTGCATTTGGTAAAAAAGTTTGGCCACCTCAGAAAGTTACTAATGGCGCACCTTCACAAAGTGCGCCATTACTATGCCTTTGACTGGGTCAACCTAGGTAAAAGACATAATAATGGCGCACTTTGTAAAGGTGCGCCATTACTAGGTTTGATATAGTAATGGCGCACCTTTACAAAGTGCACCATTATTATGTCTTTGACTGGATCAAACCTTGGTCAAACATAGTAATGGCGCACCGTTCACCAGATGCGCCATTACTATGTCACCTTACTAATGTCGCACTTATAAAAATTGCGCCATTACTATGTCCAGGAAAGGGTCAAACCTTGGTCAATCATAGTAATGGCGCACTTTTCGCCATGTGCGCCATTACTGTTTAGGTTACTAATGGCGCTCCTGCACATGGTGCGCCATTACTATTTAGTAATGGCGCACCACATGTATAGTGCACCATTAGTGTCAATATTATCTATAGCTGTTTTTCCAGTAGTGATATCCTCTGGAGTGAAGCTCATCACGGATGTCGACCCCCAAAAAGATAAGGAATCATGAAGCACGTCTCATCGAAGGAGCTGATCAAGATGGCGCAAGACGTAGTAGTTTTTGCGTAGTTCTTTTTCACTTCTTTGAGTCATAGGAAAAACCATACTATTAAGGGGGTTTAGTAAATGTACTCCGAAAGTTTTGGTGAAAAAACTCAGAACGAATCCAAACCTGTGAGAAGACAGAGATGAGAAATCTCATGTGCACTAGGTAATGCTTTACCAGCGAAGAATTTGTTCTTTCGGCTCTTGAAGAATAACCAAGTCCGTGAGTCAGCTTTACTTGTTCCGCAAGTAAAGTTGCGCATTGATTAGAAATCCGACCGTTGCGGACAGTTGTCAAGCTGTCGCATCGGGTCATTTCCGTCATTTCGCACCTTGGGATCGCCACCTATAAATAGGCCACCCCCGCCCTCATTGGCGGGTGGCTGCTCCAAGATTATTTTTCAGATAGTGAAGAGAGAGAGCAACCCCACCGAAGCAAAACAACAACACATCCACCGAAGCATAAGTCCTATTGATCTGAGTTGATTCACTATGACTTAGGAAGAAGTGTTGTTATCTTGGAGAACTGCAATTCTCCTAGACGGTTAGAGTGTTGTTCTTCAGAGAGAGAAGAGTTATTGTCGCCTTAAAGTCCACTTTGTCAAAGGTTTCGGTGATTTCCTCAATAATCAACCATGAGTGAAGAACTGACCAAGCTCAAGGAGATTGGTGGAGTGGAGATACGGACGGAGAGAGGTTAGCTCCTTTGTTCAATCACAAGTCCCTCCAACCAGACGTAGCACTTTGCAAAGTCTGAACTGGTCGAACAAACATCACCGAGTCAAGAGTTCGTTTTACATTCTGCACTTACTTTCAGTATTGCAATTGCTTCTGTGTTTTGATTCAATGCAACTGATTCGATGCTTTTGATTCTCTATGTTATATTTCACTATAGTTCTGCTTCACTGTTTACCTTCTGTTGAATTCCTTCTGCTGCTAAGTTGTGCTTCACTTCAAAGTTTCATAAGAAAATTTGAAGTGATCATTCACCCCCTCCCCCTCTGATCACATACTTGGACTTTCATACACGTAGATCATAAGAGCTTGAGCTATACAGGCCAAGATTAAGGCGTTGTTTAGCCAGTTCATGTATATTCCGGGATTTCTATGGATTAGAGTCGATGAGTGACATCGAGCTCCCCTACTTCCCCTGAATAAGCTTATACACATGTGATTTTTACATATATATGCCAGGTTTTCGGATAAAGAGTCAATGATTGTCATCGAGCTCCCCGATTCCTCTGAATAAGCAATATACATGCTAAGTACCAATAGAGGGGTTGATCAAGCCCCCAGGTCTCTGAGATATCATAATGCAAAATATGCAATGTATGATGTAAAAATAAATAACATGAAACAAAAAGGTAAAGAGGAGTCGATATGGTGAGAGCCGGCGCGACAAAAAGTCGACTTAGGTATATGTGGCGAGGGCTAGTGTGACAAGAGTCGACTTATGTATATTTTGATGGCGAAAGCCGGCGTGACGAATGTCGCCTTATATATATATTAATATGGCGAAAGCCAGTGCGACGTGTGTCGACTTAGATAAATGTACAGTAATGTTCCTGTTCTACTCAAGTGTAATATGGACGGAGTTGTGCGATGTTCCACGGCCTGGGAGTCTCCTACATGCATGTGCGCGTGTCTTCCTTCTCGCATATATCAACTACTCCCTCCGATCCATAATAAGTGTCGCTCATGTAGTACAAAGTTTGTACTAGCTTAGTACAAAATGTGCGACACTTATTATGGATCGGAGGGAGTATGTAGTAGGATCCATTGTACAGGTTCTTGCTGACCACGAATGGTCCTTCCCAAGGAGAGGACTACTTGTGCATTCCATCTCTTTTCTGTATGAGTCAGAGCACTAAATCACCTTCCTGGAAAGTCCGACTTCTGATGCGGCGACTATGATAGCGTTGCAAATCTTGTTGGTAAATAGCCGACTGAGCTGCAGCCAATCTCGTTTTTCATCGAGAATATCCAAGGCATCATGTCTTGCTTTCTCGTTTTCGGCTTCTACATAAGCAGTGACTCATGGTGAGTCGTGACGTATGTCACTTGGGAGGACGAATTCCGCTCCATAGACTAGGAAGAAGGGCGTATAGCCTGTCGACCTGTTGGGAGTCGTCCTAATGCTCCATAATACTGAGGGTAACTCCTCCTCCCAGCTACCCGGCGTCCTTTTCAAGGGGACAACGAGTCGGGGTTTGATGCCTCGGAGCAACTCTTGGTTGGCTCTCTCGGCTTGTCCGTTGGACTGTGGGTGAGCCACTGATGCAAGGTCGAGTCGGATGTGCTCGTTCTGGCAGAATCGTTGCATAACCCCTTCTGATAGGTTAGAACCATTATCAGTGTTGATGTTGTGGGGGTAGCCGAATCTGTATATGATCTTTTTCAAGAATTTTAGTGCTGTCGCAGCGTCACATTTGCTGACCGGCTCTTCCTCGACCCGTTTGGTAAACTTATCTACTGCCACTAATATGTGGGTCTTTTTGTTGGCTGACCTTCTGAAAGGTCCCACCATATCAAGCCCCCATACTGCAAAGGGACAGGTGATAGGTATCATCCTGAGTTCTTGAGCCGGCACGTGAGCTTGTTTTGCATAGCGCTGACATCAATCACATTTCTTGACTATGTCCTCTCCATCCGCATGTGCTGTGAGCCAGTAGAAACCATGTCGGAAGGCTTTAGCTACAAGAGAACGAGAGTCGGCATGGTGTCCATAATCTCCAGAGTGTATTTCGTTGAGGATGGCTCTACCTTCTTCTGGTGAGACACATCTCTGAAAAACATCTGCGGCACTCCGCCGATGTAACTCACCATTGATGAGTACAAAGGATTGGCTTCTCCTGACGATTTGTCTGGCCAACATCTCATCTTGAGGAAGGATTCCTCGAGTCTTGTAATCCAAGTAAGGTACGACCCATGAGGGTGTAGCATGAATTGCAGCCACCAAAGCCGGCTCTGGATCCGGCTCTGCTATGTCTTGCTCTGTTGGTGGTTGAACAGATGGTTTTGTTAGAACATCCAGGAATACGTTTGGAGGGACCGGATTTCGCTGAGAGACGAGTCGGGACAGAGCATCTGCTGCTTCATTTTCCCTACGGTCCACATGATCCACCTGGTATCCAACGAAAAATCCGGCTTGTCTTTGCACTTCTCGTCGATAAGCTGCCATTATGGGATTCTTGGAATCCCATTTTCCTGACACTTGCTGAGAAACGAGATCAGAATCGCCATAGCATTGGATCCAACTTATGCTCATCTCACGAGTCAGTCGTAGCCCATGAAGTAAGGCTTCATACTCTTTTGCATTGTTGGTGCAGGTGAACTGCGGCTACAGAACATAGCAGAATTTTCCCCCTTTAGGTGAGGTAAGGACCACGCCGGCTCCTGACCCTTGGAGCTTCCGGCTTCCATCGAAGTGCATCGTCCAATATTTGGTGACTGGTTTCTCCGAAGATGTTTGATTTCCGTCCAGACATTGATGAAGTCAGCTAACGACTGGGATTTGATGGCCGTTCGAGGTTTATATTTGATGTGATAAGCCCCCAACTCTATGGCCCACTTTGCAATCCTTCCCGTGGCCTCCCGGTTTTGGATGATATCTGCAAGTGGTGCTGAGCTGGATACAGTTATGGGGTGCTCCTGAAATTAGTGTTTAAGTTTCTGACTCGCCATGAATACACCAAGAACCAATTTCTTCCAGTGAGGATAACGTTGCTTCGATAAAGTCAAAACCTCACTGGCGTAATAAACTGGCCTTTGCAGGGGGTGCTCTTTGCCGGCTTTCATACGCTCAACAACAGCCACTGCGCTGACTGCTCGATTGTTGGCTGCGATATAAAGTAACATACGTTCCTTTGGCTTGGGAGCCGCCAAGATTGGAGCCTTGGATAGCTTCTTCTTCAATGACTCTAGGGCCTGATCGGCTTCGTCATCCCAGAAAAATGTTTCTGATTTCCTCAGAAGTCGATACAGGGGGATTGCCTTTTCACCGATCCGGCTTATAAACCGACTCAGAGCGGCTACGCATCCTGTGAGTCGCTGGACACCCTTTACTGAGGCCCGCTTCTGAAGAGTCATGATAGCGTTGATTTTCTCTGTGTTTGCCTAGATACCTCTCTATGATACTATGTATCCAAGGAGGTTACCTGCAGGTACCCCAAAGGTGCATTTGGCCTGGTTTAGCTTCATCTGGTACTTGTGCAGATTTTTGAAGGTTTCCAATAAGTCACCGATGAGTGAGTCGGCCAATTGGGATTTGATCACCATATCATCCACATACGCATGCACGTTGCACCCAATCTGCTCTTTGAGGCAACTCTGCACTGTTCGCTGATATGTGGCTCCTGTATTCTTAAGGCCAAAAGGCATAGAAGTGTAACAGTAGATCCCGAAGGGAGTGATGAAATCCGTTTTTTATTGATCCTCAAGGGAAATTTTGATCTGGTGATAACCAGAGTAGGCGTCAAGGTAACATAGGAGGTCACATCCCGCAGTTGAGTCTATGATCTGGTCAATACGAGGCAGCGCTAAGGGATCCTTCGGGCAGGCCTTTTTTAAGTCTGTGTAGTCGATGCAGATGCGCCAGGTCCCGTTCTTTTTCAAAAAGAGGACCGGTTTTGCGAGCCATTCTGGATAGAAGACTTCCATGATGAACCCGGCGGCAAGGAGCCGGGCTATCTCTTCCCCAATAGCGTTTCTCCTTTCGTCGTTGAAACGGCGAAGGAATTTCTTGACCGGCTTCAGTTTTGTATCTATGTTTAGGAGGTGCTCAACGAGTTCCCTCGGGACACCTGGCATATCAGAGGGTTTCCATGCAAAGATGTCCCGATTTTCACGAAGGAACTCGATGAGCACGCTTTCCTATTTATCAGATAACTCTGTCCCAATGATGAACTGCTGACAAGAGTCACCGGGGACAAAGTCAACTTTCTTTGAATCCTGAGCCGTCTGGAACTTTGGGTTGTTGTCGGGAGTCGGTTTCTTCAGGATTGTGGGGTCTGCCGGGTCTACCTTTTCTTTTTATACTGACAAGTCCTCTTTGGTCTTGGTATACTGACAAGTCCTCTTTGGCGCGTGTCGACTCGGCAAAATTGACGTCCTGTTCATCACACTCCACTGCCCTGGACCGACTTCCATCGACGGTGATTTTGGTTGTTAACGTTCTGGCCGGCTCCCCCGCCTGACCCGGGAGGTTCCTGGTTCCCACTTCGTGCAAATTCTTTCATGAAATTGCAATCTTCCCAGGTGTGGTTGGCTAGGCGACCGTGTTTACTATGGGTTGGGCAAGGACTCTTCATAGCTGCTTGAAAGCTTTTTGGGCGAAAATTTCCTTCCGGCTTGCGGTAGTTGTTGCCCCCTTGCTTCTGTGTTTGGGAGACGACGTTTGTATTGGCTAATTGGTCTGATCAAGTCGCCGCTTGGTTTGCTGACTCTGATTCTGGGATGTTTTGCCGCCGTTTTTATTCTGGTCGGCTTTATCCTGTTGAGGTTCGGTATCCTTGGTTTTGTGAGACTCGGCATATTTGATAATTGCGTTCATGAGTTATCCTATATCCTTGATCGTCCGTTTGAGTCGGCCAAGTTTGTGTACTGGGGGCTCGAACTTGCAGTTCCTTTCCAAGACAATGACGGCTGTTTGGGCAGTGATAGTGTCCGAGGAGTGGATTATTTCTGCTATCCGTCGTGCCCAACTCAGGGTCAACTCTCCTTCCTTCTGGACACAATGCTCCAGGTCAACAATTGTGGTGGCTCGCCGACATGTGCCTTGGAAGTTCTTGATGAACTTTTCCTTGAGATCCACCCAGGATGTGACAGAATTCTCTGGGAGGTTTCTGAACCACGTGCGATCCGTCCCTTCCAACATCATTGTGAGGTAACGGGCACAAACTCCTTCGCTGGCTTGTAACATGTCCATGGCTAGGTCATAACTTTCAATCCAAGATGCCGGGTCCATGTCAGCTGTATAGTTCGCGATCTTACGTGGGCCCTTGGAATCTGATGATAAGCGTGTGTTTCGTAGAGCCGGCACCAGGCATCGGTTGCCCACGGATCTACTGATGAACTCGGTGTCTTGATCTTGGGTCGGAGGTTGGGACATCTGCTCTACACGATGTTCGGTATTGAAGCCGGTGGGTAGGTCTTGGATCCTTATTAACCCCAGGGGGTCTGGAGGTGGTGAAGCTCTGTGCTGGCGATGGCTGCTCAAACCGGCCGGAGCCGGTGAATCCGCTTGCCGGCTCGTACTTTGATATGGGGTCTCATGTAAGTATTGGAATCCCTGTGAGTACTGAGCCTGCTGTGTGATTGCAGTTTTGAGCAGGTCAATCGCCCCTCGAGTGGCCTGGTCCACCGGAGTGTCTCCGTGTGCAGGCACGCTGGCGAGGAACCGTGTCGCTGCCACCATGTTTGCCATGGGGTTATTGAAATGATCCGGAGGTGTATGGAACCGTTCCTGCCGTGGTGAGGGGGCAGGTTGCCTTGGTGTCGTGTACCCTGGGGGAGTCGACTGATGTGTATCCTGGAATAGTCTTCGTGCCTGGAGATCAGGAGGGATCCGGCTCACGGGCCCTGTGGGGCGTGCGTTGGTTAGGCTTAGTTTCTGAGCTTCTATCGACTCCGACTCGTGTCGTATGCGCCTGGTTTCCTGGGCGAGTTGGGTGTCTCTTTCCACCATTTGTGCGTTCTGGGAGTTAATTTCCCTCCGTATGCTCATTACCTGGGCCTTGTGTCCGTTAACCCTGGTTCTCCAGGCTTCCTGGTTTTCGGTGGTCATTGGTGCGGCTAAGGCTTCGTCCAGAGCGTTTAAGGTATCAGTGAGGGCTACTGCTCCCGTGAGAACTTCTGGATGCTCCCTGTCTGGATTAGGGGCCGTGTTGTGAGCCGTCTCTGTGTTCCGATTCTGCATCGCGCCCTGAGCCGGCTGACTTCCCTATTCTTTGGTGCCTGCCATGAACACTGTCACGCGGTATGGAGGCTCGTACTGCGGGAAGTCGGGGTCGTATTCTGTTGTTCCCGGGCCGAGTCTGTTTCTCCCGGCGGATCGAATGGAGCCGGTATCTGAAAATCTTGTTTCACTGGGATGCGAGTTAGCGTCAGATGTTTCTTCTGAGGCGTCGGGTGTCAGGGACTCGACGGAGCGCGCCGACTCTGGAGATCCAGCGATGAACCAAACAAAAGTGTGCCTTGAGCCGGCATGTCGCCGAGTCTAGGTTTCCAAGGGGACTTCAGGATCCGGCTCTAGCTCAGATCCGTCTGTCTTCCCAATGAAGATATGAATAGATCCAATCGGGACCCGATAACCAGATTCGACGGAATTTGCGTTAGGGCCCAAAGTCGAGTCGTCGATGCAGAGCTTTCCACACCGGCTCCTGGTGATTCATCCAACCACGAATCCTTCCATACCTTGCAAAGCTCCCCCTAGAATCTCAACACCTGCGAACATAGGCCCCACGGTGGGCGCCAACTGTCGTGGGAAAGTCACGGAAGATGTCCGTAGAGTTGGACTTATCATGGGACCTTTGCTGCGAGGTGAATTCGAGGAGAGAGTAGACATAGACAAGGGACTCGATGGTTTACCCATGTTTGGCCCCGTCGATGCGGTAAATACCTACTCCTGCTTCTTGACTATTGTGGGATCGACTCCTCAATAGGATGAGCCGATCTTATCGATTGCAGTTATGATGTTTCGCAACCTTAGTCTCGTGGAGATCTAGGTTATAGCGCGAGTTGTCTAGTCCTGGCTTGAGGTAAGTTCTGGCTCTGGCTCCCGTGGACCTCGGCTTATAAAGGTGTCGGGACCCGGGATTCCGAGAGTCCGACTCCAACACGATGTGTAGTTCTATTCTACTTTACAAGTTTGCTACGTGCTATACAAGGTAAGTCGAATTCCTTCTAGGGCTTCAATCTTCACGCTTGGCACGTCAGACTTCTGGCCGGGTCTTCTTTGTGGGCCTTCATATGTAAGTCGGCCCAGAGGTTTCTAATCCCGGGTCTATGGGCCTGATCCATCCCCCCGACAGGCATCCCCAATCTTGAGCGCTTACACTCCCGAATCTCCTTTCATCATCTTCTTTCGCATACTTGAAAACTCCCTTCATACGAAATTCATCATAAGCTGATTAGAGTGGTTAGTAACCATAATAAAATATTTTTTCTCCACTGGAAATAAAGATTTTCATGAATAGATACTATTTCTCATGATTGCCAAAAAGTTTTTGCAAAGAAAAGCTAAGCTTAAGATTTGCAAAACGATGAAAACGCAAAACCTGGCAAAATCTGTGAAAAAAAGACTAGCAGTTAGTAAATACTTTTTTCAGGGTACTTCTGCAACTCAAATAAAAAAAACTCAGAACAGACGCATGAAAGCTAATTGTATAGAGCATGCTGTCAAAAAATTCAGATCAAAAAGATGATCTGGTGATTTTTGGCTAATTTTTCTGTCGAGGGGACAGGATCTGTTTCTGTACAGCATGTCACAACTTTTCAACTTTCTTGCAATCGGAGGCTAAAACTTGGCACAAAGCTTGAAAATAAAGATATAATTATGTTTCTATAGTAGTAACAAGCATCAAGACCACTAAAACTGAAAGTAAAAACATCTTGGGTTGCCTCCCAATAAGCGCTTTCTTGTATGCCTTTTAGCTAGGCATGATGCAAAAAGATCAAGTTGTAACAATTGAACCATCATCAAGATCATCAAAAATCTCTTCAATGTACAACTAGTCTTAAGAGGAATTTCAGAGAAAGGCCTAGTGGTAACACTTCTAGGAATAAAATAAAATGTAGTAAGACCAACAGGAATTTCATTTCTGATTCTATTCAAGAGTGGTATCTCTTCCAAGGTCTACAGAGTTTCCACACCCCTAGAAATAGATATATTTGTTTTGGGTTGAGTAACCTTGGGTTTCTGCCTACTTAGTCTTGATGGAGCTATCAAGAACGAACTTAGGTTCCTTCTTTGCGGGGTTTTCTTCCTATTTAGTCTTGATGGACGATAGAGTGGTTCCTAAAGTCTCAATAATATCATCAATCTTGTCAATCCTAGAAGGGTCCATATTGTGGGATTTAAGGGTCTCCAAATGGTATCAATTTTATGCATGGAGCTATCAAGTCTATTTAAATTCCCTTGAATCCTACAATCTACTTCATTTATTTTACCCATGCTTGGCATTTTTAGCTCTATCTTATCAAGTTTACTCATAATGTGAGCTAAGGTAATGTTCTCTTGCGTGCTATCAATAGGGGGATTCCCAAAAAGATTTTCCATAACATTAAGAGCTTCCCAAACTGGGGATTCTAGGAAATTACCATTTATACAGTATCTAAATTAAACCTATTCCAAGACGTAATACCAACATAAAAGTTTCTAATTAACATAGTGTTGGATTGCTTCTTGGTGGCTCTATTTTGAAAATCATTAATTCTATACCAAGCATCTTTCAGACTCTCTCCACCTCTTTGTTTGAAGGTGAGAATCTCCCCTTCGGTTGCAAAACCAAAGGCAAAGGACTTAGAGATACTGACTAAACAAGGCAAAGTAACTAATTATTTTGTGTTTTTTGATAAAAGACACTAAGATAAAAACTAGAAGGTAAACTAACAAGACTAAAAGATAGTGTGCAACTCCCCTATCTTGAAGATTGAAGTCCCCGGCAACGGTGCCAGAAATTTACTTGCTTGCGCGCGAGATAACTCTCCTCGTTGGTTACCCCAAGTGGAAGGTTGGATGTAGCCTAGCAGCAATTTCCCTTGGCAAAGATACAAAGGTTTGAGTCAGTCCAGTAGGACTCCAAGGTCGACAAGTAGGTGGCACGGCAAGTAATCCGTCATCTGAATAGAATCACTTGCTTAACCTGGACCTGCACACACAACAGATAACTTTGATCCCAACGAGTGCAGAGGGGTTGTCAATCCCTCTAGCCTTGTTGTTTACAAATGATTAAACGCAAGGGTAGATAGTAGTGATAATTGCAACGGAAAGTAAAAGCAGTAAATAAAGTGGAGGTGTAAATAGTGGTGGAAATATGGACCGGGGTCCCATGATATTCACTAGTGATGTCTCTCTCACAAAAGATGATAAAATAGCTAAGCTGGGTAAACAAATTATAGCTGGTCAATTAACAGAATTATAAACACACCGCAATGCTAATTATGCTACTCGAGAGTTCGAGGCTCAAAAGTATGGGCAGTACGCCAAGACAAGTAAACTGAAATCCAGCTGCATCTACTCACTAATCATCCACCTTGAGATATCTATCCAGAACATCTCGCTGGTATTAAGTTGCGAGCCCCACCCAATGTATAAATTCAGAGCAACAGACAACTGCAATAACAAACTTTGTGTAAGGTAAACAATCCTTACAACCGCAGTTACAAGCACCGTTGTTTTCTCCCTGGTGGCAACAACACATCCCCTAGTCTCATGTATCTGTCACTCAAGCTAGACGTCGGGGGGCATGAACCCAAAATCAAGCATAAAAGCTCCCTCTTGGAGTTACTATCAACTACTTGGCCAAAGCAATAAAAAGTAACGGAGAACATGCAAAATTACTCAAGAAAAAAATATAAAAGGTAAACCAAATACATAACTAATCACAATCCTAGCAAACACAGCATAGCAACAGCAGGAAAATTACATAGATGCCTTGATCATGTAGGGCAGCTCAGAAGGGCTAGGAATTGAAGCACAAGATTGGAGAGAAGACATCACATAGATACTGGTCATGAACCCATGGTCCAAGGGGGACTACTCACGGCACATCCCGGAAGCGTCTATAGTGGGGGAGAAGCTCCCGGAAGTCAATCCTCCCTCCGGAAGGGTGCCGGGAAGAGGTCTTCTGGTGCTCCCGATCTTGGAAGCGCGGCGGCGGACAAACAGAGAGGAAATTTGCAATGCGTGCGTCTCTCTAAGGATTTTCTGGAAGGGAGGTAAATATAGGCCGAAGGGGGACACCAGGGGGTGGCCCCTCCTCCTAGGCGCCTTCCTGGATCGGCCAGGAGTGGGGCCGCGCCCCCTGGCCGCCTGGGAGGGGGGTGGCCCCCCTCTAGCCCTCCTTCGGTGATTCAGGAAGCTTCCTGTACTCTGATTTTTTATCTGATTTTCTTGGAATTTTTGGAGTTATGTAAATATGGGTAAAAACCTGCAACTTAGAGGCATCAGCAGACGGAAACTAGCACTGGGTGCACTGAGTTTGTAGGTCAGTCCAAATATGTGTAAAAAGATATAAAAGTGGAGCAAAATACATAGCAATGTCACCTAAAAGAGCATGGAACAAGAAGAAATTATAGATACGTTTGGGACGTATCATGGGGCCGTGCCCTATGGCCGCCTGGGAGGAGGGCACCTCCCCTGGTGCCCCCCCTTCGGCCTATATTACCTCCTGGATGAAGAAACCCTGAAAAGAGACCCCGGATCCCGATATTCACCTTTGTTCCGCCGCCGCGATCCTGAGATCGAGATCACTAGATGACCTTGTCCATGCACCCTGCCGGAGGGAGGATTGGTCTCCGGGATCTTCTCCACCACTATGAGTGCTTCCCGGATGTGCCGTGAGTAGTCCCCCTTGGAGCATGGGTCCATGACCAGTACCTTTGTGATGTATTCTCTCCAATTTTGTGCTTCAGTTCTTAGACCTTGTGAGCTGCCCTAGATGATTGATACGTCTCAAACGTATCTATAATTTCTACTTGTTCCATGCTCTTTTAGGTGACATTGTTAGGTGTTTTTCTACACCTTCATACCTTTTTACACATATTTGGACTAACCTACTAACTCAATCCACCCAGTGCCAGTTTCTGTCTGTTGATGTCTTTGAATTGCAGGTTTTTACCCATATTTACAAAGAGCCAAAAATTACAACTAAAAAATATATATAAATCAGCTCAACAGAGCACTCCAGAAGCCCGAAGTGGGGCCAGGCTCCACCCAGGCGTCCAGGTGGCGTGGGCCTGTAAGGCCCGATATGCGGTACTGTTCCAGATCTAGATGTTTCCATCCAGATCCGGGAAGAAGCACATATCGGTCCCACCACGACATATGACGCTGTCATATGCCCCGGATTTCCAACATGATAACACAACATTACAGATACAAGGATACAACATCTCATACAATCGGCATACAACTGCCTTAATAAAATACAACAGCGGAAGATATTGTCTGAGTACAGACTACAATATAATGCCTAGCGCCAAAAAGAAAATCATCGATCCCCATAACCACACGGTTCCAGGCCCTCCGCCGGGATCCGCCTAACTACTCTTCGTCGAGTCTCCACGTGAAACGTCGATCACCGTACCTGTTGTCGATCAGGGACCCTGAAAAGAGTTTCGGTGTAGTATCGTGAGTACAGAAGTACTCATCATCCCACCGTAGTGGTCAACTGACCCAGCAAGGACTTCATCACTCGTCATTCTAGGATAACTAGTAGTTTACGGTAGGGGTAGGGTAAGTGGTGAGGGTGCTGCCGCACTAGCATTTATGAAGTGGCTAACAATCTAGAGGGTAAGATAAGAAGCCAAGCATTCGATGAGGAATCGCCTCCAACAAGTCTTGCTATCAGCTACTTACGCAAACATAACACCTATCCTATCCTTGTCCTCTTCTTTCATCACCCGATGAAGAAGAAGCACTCAAGGCAAAATTGTCAAGGAATCGCCTCCAACAAGTTATTAAGATTATCTCAATTGTTGGTTTCTATGAACAAGGAGTAGGTCTCAAGTCGTCCATAATCGTGGACACAACTTCTCGAAAAGATTTAACCCTGCAGGGGTGTACCAACTGCCCATTATAAGGCTCCGCACGCACGCTCATCTCTCTCAGTCAGGCCCGTTAAAGACACTCATTGAAAACTTGTTCTAAGAGATCCGGTACGACAGGTCCCTCTAACTAACAACGCACAAATTCGGGTGGCCCTCGGGGAGTCGACATCCAGTTCAGGAGCCGGTCGCGCTCTCGTCCTGGTCTCTTCCATCTCAACTGGGTTGGGGTTACCGTGGAAAAATCATGCCTGGGCCCTCGCCGGCCAAGTGTGGACCAATAGGATATACCACCCCACTGGTACGGTTCTTTTTAAATCCACTGGCCTGCAGACCAGCTACGCACACGGTTTTCAAATGGTAAATCAGCTTGGGCCACCACAACAATTGTTTTATGCTAGGTAGGTAAGAAGAGGGGATCCCATAGAATCCCACACGCGGTTAGGCACGCTCGCCAAGAGACACAATACCCGGAACTCGGGACCTAGGTGACTCGAATGGAACAAAGCATCGGGGCGGGATAGCCTAGACCTTCCATCCTTCGTCGAATATAGTCAACATTTATAATAATCATATCATCCACAGCAATATAATAATGTGATAGTCCAACCCAAGGAGTAACATGGTAACATTCGTAGCATCCTAAGCATGCATACTAAGCAGGGGCTAAGAAACGAGCAATAGTAATATAGCAGTACATGGTTTTCTCGGAGGGGACATGGCTGTATCGGTTTAAGAGAGGTTGTAAACATGTGGTAGGATCAAACATCGAACCTAACGTAGACTAGGATGAAAACCGCTGGTCATAATAGAATGGATCATAAGTAATGTATAGGCCTTGCCTGTTGATAAGTCGGGTTCCGAAGGTGTAGTCAATCGCAAGCTCGCATCGTCTCCGAGAGTATCTGCGGGACCACACAACAAGTAAACACTGGAAAAGGAAATCGACGTACAATCATATATTACTACGAAGCAATCACAAGAAAGCAACATAAAAAAGGCAACACGAGACAATGCACGGTATCGCATCTACCGTTGAGACCGGTTACTAGCAGGTTAAGTGGAGTATTCGTCACACACGACGGTACCGCACATTTAGAATGGTTCAAGTCGTTTAGCTACACAACATGAGAAAAGGTTGTTAACATGGCATCTCACTCAAGCATGTCATAGCACACAAACATGGAAAGAGGTGAAGCATAAGGTAAACTATCTATGCTAGTCAATTTAAGTGAGGCACAACCTAAACATGGCATAACACTAAGTGCCCCACGACGGTTAAAGCATTTGGTACTGTTCTTCCCTAAACCATATTTTAGATTTGTTAACAACAGCTGAGAATGGCATAAACACAAAGTACATGAAATTCTAATCAAGTTACATATAAAGATCACCCCGATCGGAGTTACGTTTAAAAAGTTATGGCAATTATAATTTACAGTGGAAAGGCTGTAAATAGTAGTAAAACAGCGTGTAAATAATCTCAAACATGGCATCAAGCAACATTTTATTAATCTACGCAAAAAATGGAGCAACTTTCATGTAGAAAGCGTCTCTATCCGAGCTTCGGTGAAAAAGATACGGGCACCGCAAAATTATGACTATATCTGACAAATAAAAAGCCCAGGAAAGCAAAAAAAATTTACTGGGCCTAATAGGGTGGGCACCGCCTATCTAAATAGCGCACAGGGCATTGCATAGTACATGGTCCAAGCCCAACAGAAGCGTAGAAAACAAATAAATAAAAAGCGGGCTCGGCTGCCTTACCTTGGGCCAAGGCCCAGCTCGAGGAGGGCGACGGATAGCGCGCCCGTCGCCCATGGGCGAAAAACAGAGCTGCGGGCCGGGGTGGTTGGGCCGCTGCGGTGGCTTGTCGTGGCGCGGCCCACGTGGCAGCGGTTGCGGCCCGACTGACATGGGTCGGGCTCCTCCCGATCCCGTGCTGCCCAGGTCGCCGGCGGCGTCGGACGCGGCACTCCGGCGAGGGGCGGCTCGGCCGGGTTCGCGGGGTGTCGAGGAGAGGCGGGAGAGGCCGGATCCCGTGGCTGAGTGATACGTCCCAAACGTATCTATAATTTCTTCTTGCTTCATGCATGATTTGTGTGACTTTGCCATGTTTTTCTTGAACTTTCATACACTTTTGATCATATTTGGACTAACCTATTAACTCAGTGCACCCAGTTGCCAGTTCCTGTTTTCTGCTATTTTTATATTTCAGGTTTTCCATCCAATAAAAGTGCCAAATAAATTCCAGAAAAATTGTATACAAAATCAGCGTCCCGGAAGCTTCCCAAAGAACCAAGGAAGGAAGGTAGTGGACCCACCAGGGCCCCAGGAGGGGGTCCCTGGCGCCCCCCCCTAGGGCTCGCCGGGCACCCTCCTGGCTGCCCTATGCCCCCCTCGGTGACCCCCTTGGCCTATATTTAGTGCTCGCAGAGGAAACCCCTAATATTGATCTGCTATTCCCGTTCTCCTCTCTGTACCTCCGCCTCCGCCGTTTCAATATCGGGGCTGCCAGGAGAAGCTGCCCCGGCACCCTGCCGGAAGGATGAGCCCCCTCCGGGAGACCATCCATCACCATGGACACCTCCCGGATGTGTTGTGAGTAGTCCCCCTTGGACCATGGGTCCATGACCAGTAGCTATGTGATGTAACCTCTTAATACTAGTTGAGAAACCTCTTAAGACTAGTTGTACTATTGAAGAGCTTTTTGATGATCTTGATGATGGTTCAATTGATACAACTTGATCTTTTGCCTTATGCCTAGCTTAAAGGCGTAAAAGAAAGCGCTTGTTGGGAGGCAACCCAAGATGTTTTTTCTTCTTTTTTTAGTGGTCTTGATGATTGTTACTACTGTAGCAACATCATTGTATCTTTATTTTTCAATCTTTGTGCCAAATATAGCCTCATATGACAAGGGAAGTAAAAGTTGTGACATGCTGTCCAGAAAACAGATTATGTCCTCATGACGGGAAAAATCATAGAAAATCACCAGTTCATGTTTTTGAGCTGAATTTCTTACACAGCGTGCTCTATACAATCACGGAACTTTCGTATGTTCTGAGTTTTTTGATTTGAGTTGCAAAAGTGCCCCTAAAAAATTCTTTACTACATGTTGTTCTGTTTTTCACAGATTCTGCCACGTTTTGTCTCTCCTAACTTTTGCAAACATTAAGCTTGCTTTTTATTTGCAAAAACCTTTTGGAAATCTTGAGAAACAGTATCCCTTCCTGAAAATCTTTATTTGAAGTAGAGGAAAATTATTTTAATACGGTACTAACCTCTCTAATCAGTTTACAATGAGTTATGTATGAAGGGAGTTTTCAAGTGTGCGAAGGAAGATGATGAAAGGAGATCCTGGAGTGTCAAACGCTCAAGCTTGGGGATGCCCCATGCATCCCCAATAAATATTCAAGGAGACTCAAGCGTCTAAGCTTGGGGATGCTCCCGTGCATCCCCTTCTTCATCAACAATTATCAGTTCGTCCCTCGTTGTACTATTTTTTTATCACTTCATGCGTTATGTGCTATGCTTGGAGCGTCTCGCTCTTTACTTTTATTAGGTTTGTTTTTGCTTTGTTTGCTGTAGTAACAAGTTAGACCCCAGCTTTCTTTTGTGTGGGAGAAAAACACGCTCCGCTTGAACTAGAACTCCTCATAGGATTTGCATGCTTATTTCCTTAGTTGTGAGTTGTTCTTTTTCTATTCTTAGTTGCTAGCCTGTTTAGTTTTAGTGCTTTAGTTTTCTTCTATAGCTTTTCTTTTGTCTCAGGTTGAACATTCTATAGGTTGCATGTTTATCTTGTTTTGTGTCTTGACTAGAAAGTAGGTAGTTGAAGTTGCTATTCTCTTTGTAGTAGTAACTTGCAATAGTTTTGAGGTATTGACTAGAGCAATGTTTGAACTTATGGCGTCAAGATCTTTAGCCTATTAGTGATAGATGTTGTATTTTGGGCAATCCGTGTGATTTTCGAAAACCAAAACCTCTGTTGAGAACTCTATCTACTAGATGGATCACTAACATCTGGAGGGTTCGAATATTAGAGTACACTCACGTACCATGAGACGAGGATGCGCAAGGATAACCAAACCCCCATACACTCTTCCTCGGGGTACTTGTCTCTTTGTGAACCTCCTGGTTAGATTGAGAGTTACCGATAATAAGTGCATGAGTTCTTTGGACTAATGTGAGTATTCAAAAGTTGACATTTCCACCACCCATATTTGCCTCATGTGTCGTGCATTGCCTCCTTCTCACTCCGAGAGTTGGCGTCCACCTTCGCCGGTACATCCAAACCCTTGTCATGATACGCTCTGTCATCATAAACCTCCTTATATCTTTCCTCAAAACAGCCACCTTACCTACCTACAGGGCATTTCCATAGCTTTTCCGAGATACATTTCCATGCAACATCCACCTTCTCATGACTTGATCTTCATGTCATACATGCTACTTGCTAGATCGATGAGCCGCATGCTAGTGGGGCCTTGCCCTAATCATTGCTACATGACGCGCTAGCATCATTGCATATCGTGTTATCCTGGCAGAGGCATACATTTGCATCATGATAGTTACATCTTCTTTATGTGAGTACCCTTGTAAAGTGTGAAAGATCTCCTATATTCTTGTAAAATATAGAGTGTTGCCCCTTAAGTGAGGAAAATATCCCAAAGAGGACAAAATCAAAAAGATCCCAGAGAGGACAAATGAGAGTAAAATAGAAAGAGCCATTGAGGCCACCAAAAAAATACAAAAAATAGAAAAGAGAGAAAAATAAAAAAATAAAAAAGAGAAGGGGGCACACTACTATTCCTTTTGAGAGATCCACACTAGTACTTCATCCTCTATCCCTTGTACTCCATAGAGATCATCATACATGCATATAGCTATGTGGGGACCCTTCACACTATAGAACTTGGCTTGTATATTCCAATGATGAGCCTCCTCAAACGAGCTCTAGGTCTTCTTGAGCAAGCAAGTTGGATGCACCCCCACTAGTTCCCTTGGAGAGCTTTTAGCTCACATGTGCATCCGTTGCACGGCAATCCCTACACCTCACATCATATCTATCATATGGCCTTCTCTCGCCTGTGGTTGTCCTCATTGATGTGAGCCTTTCACACCTTTTTGTTTTCCTCCTCCACCTTCTTTCTGTTTCTCCTTTTAGGTGTCAACTTTATTGCTCACGCTCATACATTGCATGAGTGCTCAAAATATCGAAAGGGAGTGGATCAGTTTGACTTGTACCTGGCTAGTGGTCTAGGGACGAGTCAAGATAAGAATCCAAAGGAGACTAAGTGTGAAACTTTAGTAGATAGTAGTTCTCAACAACCTTTTTTCTCTCTTTTTCCCATTCCCCTACTTGCACGCAAACACCATCTGGAGACATTCGACTCACGGACAGCGAGAGCTCTTGCACCCTTTGTTCTTTTGTTGCTTATGTCAATGCTAATATAGACTCTTGCTTGTTAAGACTTGAATTGAATTGCATGATTTGATTGCTTTAATTAAAAGTCCTTATATGGTTGTGTGGCATGTCACCACATAAATTATGCTTGTTATCATTTCCCTAATCGAGGACGAGCAGGAATTAAGCTTGGGGATGTTGATACGTCCCAAACGTATCTATAATTTCTGCTTGCTTGATGCATGATTTGTGTGACTTTGACATGTTTTGCTTGAACTTTCATACACTTTTCATCATATTTGGACTAACCTATTAACTCAGTGCACCCAGTTGCCAGTTCCTGTTTACTGCTATTTTTATATTTCAGGTTTTCCGGCCATTAAAAGTGCCAAATAAATTGCAGAAAAATTATATAAAAAATAAGCGTCCCGGAAGCTTCCCGAAGAACCAAGGAAGGAAGGGTGTGGACCCACCAGGGCCCTAGGAGGGTCCCTTGCTCGTCCCCCCTAGGTCGCGCTGGACACCCTCCTGGCTTCCCTGTGGCCCCCTCGGTGCCCCCTTGGCCTATATTTAGTGCCCGCGGAGGAAGCCCCTAATATCGATCTGCTATTCCCGTTCTCCTCTCTGTACAGCCGCCGCCGCCGTTTCAATATTGGGGCTGCCAGGAGAAGCTGCCCCGGCACCCTGCCGGAAAGAGGAACCCCCTCCGAGAGACCATCCATCACCATGGACGCCTCCCGGATGTGATGTGAGTAGTCCCCCTTGGACCATGGGTCCATGACCAGTAGCTATGTGGTTTTCTCCTCCCCTCTTTGTGCTTCCACTTTTGAGACCTCGTGAGCTACCTCACATGATCGAGGCACCTTTGTAATTTTATGTGTTGCTATGGTGAGTTTGCTGGGATCTGATGGATTGTGAGATTATGTTCAGATTGTGATGAGTAATATATTTGGTTCTCTTTTATATTTGTGTACCTTAGTTAATTCTTGCATGTTCTCCATTGCCGTATTTTGCTTTGGACAAGTGATTTGTTGCAAGTCCAAGAGGGAGTGTTATGCTTGATTGTGGGTTCAGCCCCCTGATGTCTAGCTTGAGTGACAGAAACATGAGACTAGGGGATGTGATGTTGCCACTAGGGATAAAGCAATGGTGCTTGTACCTGCGGGTGCAAGGATTGTTTACTTTACGAAAAGTTCTTTTAATGCAGTTGTCTGTTGCTTTGAGTTTACACTTTGGGTGGGATTCGCAACTTAATACCAGCGAGATGTTCTGGATATATATATCTCAAGGTGGATGATTCGTAGTAAATGCAGATGGATTTGGGTCTACTTACCTTGGCGTACTGCCCATTGCTTTTGAGCCTCTTCCTTTTTTTTGTAGCATAGTTAGCATTGTGGTGCGTTTATAATCCTGTCAATTTCCCAGCTTTGATTTGTTTACCTCGCTAGCACTTTTATCGTCTTTTGGGAGAGAGACATCACTAGTGAACGTCATGGGATCCCGGTCCATATTTCCACCATTGTTTACACCCTCAATTTATGTTCAGTCTTTACTTTCCGTTGCCACTATTATTATCTCTTGCGTTTATCCTTTGTAAACAGCAAGGCCGGAGGAATTGACAACTCCTCTGTACTCGTTGGGAGAAAAGTTACTTGTTGTGTGTGCAGGTCCACGTCAAGCGCCGTGACACCTTCTTGTATTTCTGCGAGTCCTACTGGAGACAAATCTTGGTATCTTCACCGAGGGAAATTTGCTGCTACGCTACATCTCACCTTCCACTTGGGGTAACCAGCGAGAAGTGAGAGAACTATCTTCCTCACCGTATCATGGAGCGCAGGATCCAGTGGCTCGGTGGTCGCCGGCGGGGTTCGGTCGACGCGGAGGCGAGCTCCGTGGCATGCCGGCCATGGCACGGCGGCGGCGGCGGCGTGGTCCTGCTACAGCCTGCGAGGAAGGGAAGGGAGGAGGTGAAGGCTAGGAGGAGAGAAGGGAGGCGCGCGGTGAGGCGGTCACCGGATGGTGGCGGCCCGAGCTGGCGGCTCGCCGACGACGGGGAGGTGCGGTGGCTGCTCCACCACGGGTGGCGCGACGACGGGGCCCGGTTCGGTGCATCTGCTGTGGAGATGGGGAGGAGGCTACGTGGAGGACTGGGATCCCTACGATCTAGATCTAACGGTCCAGATCGAGGGCTGGGGCTAGGGTTTCTGGGGAGAGGGACTTGGGGGCAGAAATTGGGGGGGGGGACAGCGGGGTGGCTGCAATTTTTGTGCTAGGGAAACCCTAGAAGGGCTAGGGGAGCGGTGTTCTTTATATAGGTGGTCTGGCTGGCAAGTTTACGCAAAAGCCCTCGGGTTTTCTCCCTCGCGTCCGATACTCCACGTTTCTGACCGCCGGGAGTGCATACGACCTCCGATTCGGACGAAATCTCAAACCAAAACCTCAGCGCGTCGAGCCCGTCAGTCCTATCTCACTTCGATACCGTTCTGAGAATATTTTCCGATGCCCAATAAAATAATCCATTTAATTATTAAATGGGGTTTTTTCGTTTCGATGGCGATGGTTGGACTATGTCGTAAATTGCGACGGTGCTCGGGTGAACCCGGTGTCACAAAGGTCGTGTGTCGTTTGGGAAAAAGTTTCTGTCCCGCATCCGATACGAGAAAGAGGGGGAGAATATTCACCGATTAATAAATCAGCGAAGCAAATACTACAAACAATTACTGCAATCATCAAAATTAAAGCAACAAACAAAATTTTAATTTGGGTGAAAATCCCGGGCTGTTACAATACAACACCACCAACAAGGGATCTCATACCGAGATCCAGGACGATCCGGGGGAGAGGAGAGAGATAAAAGAGAGACGACAATCTTGAACACCACCAAAAAGGGACTCTGCTCCATGCTGACGACGAACTTCCGTCGAGATAATTTTCCGCAGAGAGATGGCAACGTCGGAGAACGAAACCATCGGTAGATTAAGAGGAAGAACGACAATTAAAAACGACGATCAAGGGAAGTACTCTCACTCAAATCGTGAGGATACTAGGAAAGAGTATTGAAGTCAACGTATGAGCAAGATGTAAACCCGAGTCGGATAGACTAAAGGTACTATCGTATTTCCCAACCTGAGATCGGAATCGAGACAATACGCTGCAAGCATGGCATTGTAATGGTTCCGAAACTCCACACACTCGAGATCCTAGAGTTTTCAAGGGGATAAGGCGAGAGTTAAAACACTTATGTCACTTTTCGTGACCAGAGCAAGGGTAAGGAGTAAAAATATTCCTAATCTCCGATAACTATCTGAGTAACTACAAAATAGTTTTTGTCTAGACTCGACTTCGGCCAGAGAGGGGATCCTACGGCCGGTAAGGCTCTGATACCAAGTTGTAAGGCCCGATATGCGGTACTGTTCTAGATGTTTCCATCCAGATCCGGGGACGAAGGACATATCGGTCCCACAGCGACATATGACGCTGTCATATGCCCCGGATTTCCAGCATGATATCACAACATTACAGATACAAGGATACAACATCTCATACAATCGGCATACAACTGCCTTAATACAATACAACAGCGGAAGATATTGTCTGAGTACAGACTCCAATCAAATGCCTAGTGGGAAAAACAAAATCATCGATCCCCATAACAACACGGGTCCAGGCCCTCTGACGGGATCCGCCTAACTAGTCATCTCCACGTGAAACGTCGATCACCATACCTGTTGTCGATCAGGGACCCTGAAAAGAGTTTGGGGGTAGTATCATGAGTACAGAAGTACTCAACATCCAACTTTAGTGGTCAACTGACCCAGCAAGGACTTCATCACTCGTCATTCTAGGATAACTAGTAGTTTACGATAGGGATGGGGTAAGTGGTGAGGTTACTGCCGCACTAGCATTTATGAAGTGGCTAACGATCTAGAGAGTAAGATAAGAAGCCAAGAATTCGATGAGGAATCGCCTCCAACAAGTCTTGCTATCAGCTACTTATGCAAACATAACACCTATCGTATCCTTGCCCTCCTCTTTCATCACCTGATAAAGAAGCAGCAGTCAAGGCACACACACGTTGATCAAGTTATTAAGATTATCTCAATTGTTGTTGTCTATGAACAAGGCGTACGTCTCAAGTCGTCCATAACCGTGGACACGGCTTCTCAAAAAGATTTAACCCTGCAGGGGTGTACCAACTGCCCATTATAAGGCTCCGCACGCACGCCCATCTCTCTCAGTCAGGCCCGTTAAAGGCACTCATTGAAGAGTTATACCGAGAGATCCGGTACGACAGGTCCCTCTAACTAACAATGCACAAATCCGGGTGGCCCCTGGGGAGTCGACATCCAGTTCAGGAGCCGGCCGTGCTCTCGTCCTGGTCTCTTCCGTCTCAACTGGGTTTGGGTTACCTTGGAAAAACCAGGCCCGGGCCCTCGCCGGCCAAGTGTGGACCAATAGGATGTACCACCCCACTGGTCCGGGTGTTTTAAATCTACTGGCCTGCAGACTAGCTACGCACACAGTTTTCAAATGGTAAATCAGCTTGGGCCACCACTAGAATTGTTTGAAGCTAGGTAGGTAAGAAGAGGGGACCCCATAGAATCCCACACACGGCTAGGCACACTTGCTAAGAGACACAATACCTGGAACTCGGGACCTAGGTGACTCGAATGGAACAAAGCATCGGGGCGGGATAGCCTAGATGTTCCATCCTTCGTCGAATATAGTCAACATTTGTAATAATCATATCATCCATAAAAATATAATAATGTGATAGCCCAACCCAAGGAGTAACATGGTAACATTCGTAGCATCCTAAGCATGCATACTAAGAAGGGGCTGAGCAACGAGCAATAGTGACATAGTAGTACATGGTTTGCTGGGAGGGGACATGGTTGTATCGGTTTAAGAGAGGTTGTAAACATGTGGTAGGATCAAACATCGAACCTAACCTAGACTGGCATGCAAACCGCTGGTCATAATAGAATGGTTCATAAGTAATGTATAGTCTTTTCCTGTTGATAAGTCGGGTTCCGAAGGTGTAGTCGATCGCAAGCTCGCGTCGTCTCCGAGAGTATCCGTGGGAGCACACAAGAAGTAAACACTGGAAAATGCAATCGACGAGCAAGCATATATTACTACGAAGCAATCACGAGCAAGCAACATCAAGAAGGCAACACGAGACAACGCACGGTATCGCATCTATCATCGAGAGCGTTTACTAGAAGGTTAAGTGGAGTATTCGTCACACACAACGGTACTGCACATTTAGAATGGTTCAAGTTGTTTAGCTACATAACATGAGAAAAGTTTATTAACATGGCATATCACTCAAGCATGGCATAGCACACAAACATGGCAAGAGGTGAAGCATAAGGTAAACTATCTATGCTAGTCAATTTAAGTGAGGCACAACCTAAACATGGCATAACACTAAGTACCCCACGACGATTAAAGAATTTGGTACAGTTCTGCCCTAAACAATATATTAGGTTGTCTAACAACAACAAACAATGGCATAAACACAAAGTACATGAAATTCTAATCAAGTTACATATAAAGATCACCTCGATCCGAGTTACGGTTAAAAAGTTATGGCAATTACAGTTTACAGTGGAAAGGTTGTAAATAGCAGTAAAACAGCATGAAAACAATCTCAAACATGGCATAAAGGAACATATTGTTAATCTACGCGAAAAATGGCGCAACTTTCATATAGAAAGCGTCTCCATCCGAGCTACGGTGAAAAAGATACGCGCACCGCAAAATTATAACTATATCTGACAAAGAAAAAGCCCAGGAAAGCAAAAAAAATATTACTGGGCCGAGTCTAACTATACTGGGCCTAACAGGGTGGGCGCCGCCTATCTAAATAGCGCCCAGGGCGTTGCATAGGACAATGGCCAAGCCCAACAGAAGCGCAGAAAACAAACAAATAAATAAAAGGGGCCCGGCTGGCTTACCTTGGGCCAAGGCCCAGCTCGAGGAGGGCGAGGGATAGCGTGCCCGTGGCCCATGAGCGAAGAACAACGCTGCGGGCCGGGGTGGTTGGGCCGCTGTGGTGGCTGGTCGTGGCGTGGCCCTCGTGGCAGCGGTTGCGGCCTGGCTGGCCCAGGGCGGGCTCCTCCCGATCCCGTGCTGCCCAGGTCGCCGGCGGCGGCAGCCGCGGCACTCCGGCGAGGGGCGGCTTGGCCGCGTTCGCGGGGTGTTGAGGAGAGGCGGGAGAGGCCGGATCCCGTGGCGGGGCGCCGAATCCAGTGGCTCGGTGGTCGCCAGCGGGGTTCGGTCGATGCGGCGGCGAGCTCCGTGGCATGCCGGCCATGGCACGGCGGCGGCGGCGCTGTGGTCCTGCTGCAGCCTGCGAGGAAGGGGAGGGAGGAGGTGAAGGCTAGGAGGAGAGAAGGGAGGCGCACGGGGAGGCGGTCTGCAGATGGCGGCAGCGCGAGCTGGCGGCTTGCCGACGACGGGGAGGCGCGGTGGCTGCTCCTCCACGGGCAGCGCGGCGAGGCGGGCTTCCCGGCCCAGTTCGGTCCCGACGGCGGAGGCGCTGGGTCCTGCGGGGCCCGGTTCGGTGCATCTGCTGTGGAGGTGCGAAGGAGGCTACGTGGAGGATTGGGAGCCCTCCGACCTGGATCTAACGGTCCAGATCGAGGGTTGGGGCTAGGATTTCGGGGGAGAGGGACTTGGGGGCAGAAATTGGGGGGGGGGGGAACAGGGGGGTGGCTGCAATTTTTGTTCTAGGGAAACCCTAGAAGGGCTAGGGGAGGGTGGTATTTATATAGGTGGTCTGGCTGGCAAGTTCACATAAAAGCCCTCGGGTTTTCTCCCTCGCGTCCGATACTCCAAGTTTCTAACGGCCGGGATGCATACGACCTCTGATCCGGACGAAATCTCGAACCAAGCGCTCAGCTCATCGATCCTGTCAGTCCTACCTCACTTCAAAATCGTTCCGAGAACATTTTCCGGTTCCCAATAAAATAATCCATTTAATTATTTAATGGGGTTTTTTCGTTCCGATGGCGATGGCTGGACTTTGCCGGAAGTTGCGACGGTGCTCGGGTGAACCCGGTGTCGCAAAGGTTGTGTGTCGTTTGGGAAAAAGTTTCGGTCCAGCGTCCGATACGAGAAAGAGGGGGAGAATATTCACCGATTAATAAATCGGCGAAGCAAATACTACAAACAATTACAGCAATCAGCAAAAATAAAGCAACAAACAAAATTTTAATTTGGGTGAAAATCCCGGGTTGTTACGGGGCCCCTCCGTGGCCACGCCAGGAGGGCGCCTGGGCGGGTCCACATCCCCTGGTGCCCCCATCGGCCTATATTTACCCCTCGACCTAAAAACACACGAGAGGAACCCCGCATCGCGATTTTCACCTTTGTTCCGCCGCTATACCTACCGATCAAGGCATTTCTATAGACTTTCTAAGATACATTGCCTTGCAACATCCACCATCTCTTGACTTGATCTTCATGTCATACATGCTTTTGCTTTATTGAGGAGCCACATGCTTGTTGGGCCTTGCCCTTATAAGTGCTACATGACGCACTAGTATCATTGCATATCCTGCTACACTTGCAGAGGCATACATTTGCATACATCATGATAGTTTTTCAATTTTCCTTATGTTGAGTACTTCTTATAAAGTGTGAAGATCTTCTTTATATTCTCGTAAAATATAGAGTGTTTCCCTTAAGTGAGGAAAATATCCCGAAGAGGACAAATTAAAAGATGCCAAAGAGGACAAATTAGAGATAAATAGAAAGAGCCAATGAGGCAAAAAAGTCAAAAAAGAAATAAAAAGAGAGAAGGGGGCAACACTACTATTCCTTTTGAAAGATCCACACTCATACTCCATTGTCATATTTGTACTCCATAGAGATATTCATATCATTCATGCATAACTATGTGGGGATCCGTACACTATAGAACTTGGCTTGCGTATTCCAAGGATGAGCCTCCTCAAAACAGCTCTAGGTCTTCATGAGCAAGCAAGTTGGATACACCCCTACTAGTTCCATTGGAGAGCTTACATTAGCTCGTATGTGCATCCGTTGTATGGCAATCCCTACTCCTCACATCATATCTATCATTTATATTTCTCTCGCCTATGATTGTACTCATTGATTTGATCCTTCCACACATTTTTGTCTTCCTTCCCCATCATTTTTCTCTTTGCAATCCTAAGTGCCAACATATCTTGCTCGTGCTCAGCCATTGCATGAGTGCTCAAAGTCGAAAGGGAGAGGATATGTTTTACTTGTGCCTGACTTCTGGTCTGGGGACGAGTAAAAATAAGATTCCGAAGGAGACCAAGTGTAATGTTTTAGTAGATTGAGTTCTCAATTAAACTATATAGAATTTTTATTCGCTAAACCCGTCTCCCACTTATTGCACGCAAACACCATTTGGAGACATTCGAGTCACGGCAAAGCGAGAGCTCTTGCACCTTTATGTTCTTACTTTCTAGTTTCAATACTAGATATAGACTCTTGCTTGTTATTATCTTGACTTGAATTTCATATCTTACTTTCTTTACTTTGAAGTTCTTATATGTGTGTTAGCATGTCACCATAGAAATTATCTGTGTTATCATTTACCTACTCGAGGACGAGAAAGAAATAAGCTTGGGGATGTTGAACGTCCCAAACGTATCTATAATTTTTTGCTTATTCCATGCTCTTTTAGATTAAATTGCTATGTGTTTCGATACACTTTCATACCTTTTTACACATATTTGGACTAACCTACTAACTCAGTGCACCCAGTGCCAGTTTTAGTCTGCTGATGTATGTGAATTGCAGGTTTTTATACATATTTTCAGAGCTCCAACAATTCCAACAAAAATATATAAAAAATCAGCGCAACAGAAGACTCTAGAAGCCCGAAGTGGGGTCAGAGGGGGCCCAGGCCTTACCTAGGCGGCCAGGTGGCGTGACCCCCTCTCTGGTCGCGTCAGGAGGGTGCCTGGGCAGGGGCCACCTCCCCCGGTGCCCCCCTTAGGCCTATATTTAACCCTCGACCTACAAACACCATATTGGAACCCTGCATCACGATTTTCACCTCTGTTCCGCTGCCGCCTCGCTTCCAATATCGGGAGCACCAGAAGAGCTCTTACCGGCACCCTGTCGGAGGGATGATTGACCTCCAGGAGCTTCTCCACCACCATGAGCGCTTCTTGTATGTGCCGTGAGTAGTCCCCCTTGGACCTTGAGTCCATGACCAGTAGCTATGTGATGTCTTCTCTCCAATCTTGTGCTTCAATTCTTAGCCCTTGTGAGCTACCCTGCATGATCAAGATGTTTATTTAATTTTACTGTTGTTCTATGCTCTGTTTGCTAGGATCCGATGGATTATGAGATTATGTTCAGATTGTGTTGAGTTATATATTTGGTTCTCCTTTTATATTTTGTTCTTGAGTAATTCTTGCATGTTCTCCATAGCTTTTTATTGCTTTGGCCAAGTAGTAGATAGTAACTCCAAGAGATATCGTTTATGCTTGATTGTGGGTTCATGCCCCCGATGTCTCGCTTGAGTGATAGAAACATGAGACTAGGGTATGTGTTGTTGCTACCAGGGAGAAAGCAACGGTGCTTGTAACCGAGGTTGCAAGGATTGTTTACCTTACGCAAAGTTTGTTAATGCAGTTATTTGTTGCTTTGGGTTACACTTTGGGTGGGGCTCGCAACTTAATACCAGCGAGATATTATGGATAGATATCTCAAGATGGATGATTAGTCAGTAGATGCAGCTGGATTACAATCTACTTGTCTTGGCGTACTGCCCATACGTTTGAGCCTCTAACTTTCTTTGCGGCATAATTAGCCTTGCGGTGCGTTTATAATTCTATCAATTTCCCAGCTGTAATTTGTTTACCCAGCTTAGCTATTTTATCATCTTTTGGGAGAGATACATCACTAGTGAACATAATGGGACTCCGGTCCATATTTCCACCACTCTTTACACCTCCACTATTTACTACTTTATTTTCTTTTTAGTTGCAATCACCATCACTATTTCCATAGTGCGTTTGATCCTTTGTAAACAACAAGGCCGGAGAGATTGACAACCTCTTTGTACTCGTTGGGAAAAAAGTTATTTGTTTGTGTGTGCAGGTCCAGGTCAAGTGAGTAACTTATCTCAAACGGCGCCTTGATTGTTTGACCATCTTCTTGTCGATCCTCGGAGTCCTACGGGTACGATAACCTTGGTATATTCACCGAGGGAAATTTGCTGCTACGCTACATCTCAACCTTCCACTGGGGGTGAACAACGAGGGGAAAGAAGAAGATATTCTCTCGCGTCATCAATGATCAAGGCACTTATGTAATTTTCCTGTTGTTGCTATGCTGTGTTTGATGGGGTCCGATGGATTATGAGTTTATGTTCAGATTTTGATGAGTTATATATTTGTTTCTCCTTTTATATTTTGTTCTTGAGTAATTCTTGCATGTTCCCCTTTGCTTTTTATTGATTTGGCCAAGTAGTAGATAGTACCTCCAAGAGGGAGCGTGATGCTTGATTGTGGGTTCATGCCCCCCCCCGATGTCTAGCTTGAGTGACAGAAACATGAGACTAGGGGATGTGTTGTTGCCACCAAGGAGAAAACAACGGTGCTTGTAACCGCGGTTACAAGGATTGTTTACCTTACGCAAAGTTTGATAATACAGTTGTCTTTTGCTTTGGGTTTACACTTTGGGTGGGGCTTGCAAGTTAATACCAGTGAGATGTTCTGGATAGATATCTAAAGGTGTATGATTAGTGAGTAGATGTTGATGAATAAATGGTCTAATTGTCTTGGCGTTCTGCCCATACTTTTGAGCCTCTAACTTTCTTGTGGCATAATTAGCATTGCGTTGCGTATATAATTGTGTCAATTGCCTGGCTGTAATTTGTCACCCAGCTTAGCTGTTTTATCGTCTCTTGGGAGAGAGACATCACTAGTGAACATCATGGGACCCCGGTCCATATTTCCACCATTGTTTACACCTCAACTCTTTACTGCTTTTATTTCCTTTTTGTTGCAATCTCCGTCATTATTTCCACTGTGTGTTTGATCCTTTGTAGACAACAAGACCGGAGAGATTGACAATATCTCTGAACTTGTTGGGAGCAAAGTTATTTGTTGTTGTGTTGATACGTACAAAATTCATCACTATTTTATATCGTAATTCACCCCTATTCATAGATATATTTCATGTTACGATGCAATTCGTATGTTGTTCTGGCTTGTTTTACACTGTTTGCAACTTTTTGGTGCCGAAACAGCAGACGCGGGATTCAGCGGAGAAAAGTGAGCATTGATTTGCTGAAACAGAATATCTCCAAATGCGCTAAAAATCGACAGGGGATATTTTCCAGAAGATTAACGAACCTTCGCCGAAATGGGGCCAGAGGGGGGCCACCAGGTGCCTAGGCGCCCCCCTGGCGCGGCCCCCACCAGGGGCGCGCCAGGAGGCCGCCTGGACCCCTGGGGCCACTACCCGACTCTTCCCTTAGGCCTATATATTCATCTTCATCTAAAAACCCTAGAGAGGGAGGAGTTTCGCGAGTTCCGCCACCGCTCCGTGGAGAAAACCTACAAAGAAGAAAAGACATCTCTCGCGGGAAGATTCCGCCGGGGAGAAAACCTCCCGGAAGGGGAGATCATCGCCATCATCATCACCATCATCACATGCATCATCGAGATAATCATCAACATCATCCCCAACATCAGCACTGTAAAGCCCCATATGCGGTACAGTTCCAGATCTAGATGTTTCCATCCAGATCCGGGGACGAATAACATATCGGTCCAACCGCGACATATGACAATGCCATATGCCTCGGATTTCCAACATGATATCACAACATTACAGCTACAAGGATACAACATCTCATACAATCGGCATACAATTGCCTTAATACATTACGTCAGCGGAAGATACATGTCTGAGTATAGACTATAATCAAATGTCTAGTGGCAAAGGTAAAACACACCATTCCCGTAACCACACGGGTCCAGGATCTCCGTCGGGATCCGCCTAACTAGTCGTCGTCAAGTCTCCAAGAAGGCGTCCAGAAGAAGGGTCATCGAGGTCCACTGAAGTCCAAGATCGTTCGCATAACGTGCGTAAAAGAGAAAAGAAGGGGTGAGCTATATCAACAAATCTTGTCACTAACTTCTCACGGTAAGATGGGGGTAGTGGTTGAGGTTGCAGTCGCACTAGCAATATATAAGTGGTTAACGATCTATTTAGAGTCAGATGAGAACCAAGCAGTCGATGATGAATCGTCTCCAATAAGTCTTGCTATCAGCTACTTACGCTAACATAACACCTATCCTATCCTTGTCCTCCCCTTCATCACCCGATAAAGAAGAAGCAGTCAAGGCACACACACACACGTTGGTCAAGTTATTAAGATTTTCTCAGTTGTTTTTGTCTATGAACATGGAGTAGGTATCAAGTCGTCCATAACCGTGGACAGGGCTTCTCGAAAATATTTAACCCTACAGGGGTGTACAAACTATACATTACAAGGCTCTGCACGCACGCCCATCTCTCTTAGTTGCTACCTATCACACGCAACCATTTTATGATTTAGTTCCAAGAGATCCGAAATGACAGGTCGCTCTAGCTAACAACGAACAAATCCGGGTGGCCCCGGGGGATTCGACACCCAATCCGTCGTCCCGCACTCTCGGATCGGCCTCTTCCGTCTCAACAAGGTATGGGTTACCGGGACACATCACATGGGGCCGGGCCCTCGCCGGCCAAGGGTGGACCAACAAGGATACCATGTCCTCGCTGGCCCAGGGTGTTTTAAAGAATATCTGGTAGGAGCAAACCAACAGAAATATATGCATGGTTTGCAAATGGTAAATCAGCTTGGGCCACCTCTAGAAATGTTTGAAGCTAGGTAGGTAAGAAAAGGGGACACCATAGTATCCCACACGCGGTTAGGCACGCTCGTCAAGAGACACAATACCTGGAACTCGGGTCCTAGGTGACTCAAATGGAACAAAGCATCGGGGCGGGATAGCCTAGACCTTCCATCCTTCGTCGAATATAGTCAACATTATAATAATCATATCAACCACAAAAATATAATAATGTGATAGCCCAATCCAAGGAGTAACAGGATAACACTTGATAGCATCCTAAGCATGCATACTAGCAGTGGTTAAGCAAGCAAGGTACATGGCCAAACAATGGTTTGCTGGGAAGTGGGGGACATGGTTATTTCGGTTTATTTGAGAGGCATAAAATGAAGTGGTAGGATCAAGCAATCGTTCTATCCTGGACCTAGGCACAAGTGGGCTGAAAGTTATAAGCATGATATATGCTCCCCCTTACCTGATGAGAAGACGAAGTCGAAGGTGTATTCGAACGCAAACTGGGAACGTCTCCGAGAGGTACCCGCGGAAGCACACAAGCAGGAAACACTGGAAAAGCAATCAACGGAGATGCATCTATTACTACGAAGGAATCACGAGCAAGAAACAACAAGAAGGAAACACGAGACAACGCAATACGATATCGCATCTATCGTCAAGACCGATTACTAACAGGTTAAGTGAAGTATTCATCACACACGACGACACCGCACATAAGAATGGTTCAAGTTGTTTAGCTACACAAGGTGATCAAGGTTGTTAACATGGCATCTTACTCAAGCATGGTATATCACACAATCATGGAAAGAGGTGAAGCATTAAAGTAAGTGAGGCCACACCTAAACATGGCATATCAATAAGCACCTCACCAAAAATTAAGCATTTGGTACTGTTCTGCCGTAAACCATATTTTATATTTGTTATTAGCAAGCAAGAACTGCATAATCACAATCTACATGCAATTCTAGTCAAGTTACATATAAGGAACATTTTTACCGGAGCAATAGTTAAAAAGTTATGGAAATTACGGTTGCGGTGGCATGGGTTGTAATTAGCAGGTAAACAACATGTAGACAAGTGCAAACATGGCAAAGAGCAACATTTTAATAATCTGCGCGAAAAATGGAGCAACTTTCATGTAGAAAGTATCTCCATCCGAGCAATGATTTAAAAGTTATCGCATGCGACAAATTACACAAGGAAATAGATAAAACAGAAAAATAAAAGAGGAGAAGACCCCTATTTCGGCTCCCCTCTGCCGAACAGGCCCAACAGGCGCATCCATGCTATACTACGAGTGCAGCCAAGAGATAGTTATGGGCCTGGCCCAGGCTGGCGGGATGGGCGACGATTAGCTATACAGTGCTCGAGCGGAGGAGCGGAGTGGGCCGAGAGGCACTTGGGCCACGGCCGGTGCTCTGGGCCGCTAGGGGCGCAGGCCCGCGCGAGCGACCGGTTAGAGGCACTCCTGGGTCGGGATCTCGCTCGATCCCTTCAGCCGCCGACGACGGTGCACGGCGTGGTTCCGGCGGGGCGAGGCGCAGGTTTCAGGGGAGGTCCAGGGCAGGCGATAACGGCGGATTCGGGGCGCAGCAGCCCGATCCGGTGGCTGGGGTCGCCGGCGGTGGTCGTGGCGCGCGGCGGCGCGAGCTCATTTGGAGGCGTCCATGGCCGGTCCTGGCGGCTCCTTGCTGCTGCGAGAGGAAGAGAGAGATAAGGGGAGGGAGAAGACCAGGGGGAAGGGGAAGAAGAGGAGGTGCGGGGCGCACGAGGCGTGCCGTGCGGCGGCGCGCCAGAGTTCGTTGTACGAAGCTCGGGGCTAGGATCTCCTGCAGGAGGAGGCAGGGCTTGGGCGCGTCTGGCTGGTGGCGCGGGAGGCTCAGGCGACGTGGCTCAACGTGGGTGGTCCGATCTGGATCCATCGGTCCAGATCGTGGCCGCCAGATCTGGGGGAGTGGTTGGTGGCTGTGCAAGGCGGCGGCGCAGATTGGGCTGGCGCGGAAAGAGAGGTGGCTGGCTAGGGTTTGCCCATTTTTTTAGGGATAGCACTGCTATATATAGCAGGTGGCTGTTAGGGGGGTGTTTAGGGCCACAAAATGGCCCGTTTTCGGTCTCGATTTCGGCGGGCTAGATTCTGAATATAAAAGGGGAACCCGGGAGGCCACCTAATATATGCATGATATTTTGTAAATACACCCCTTCGGATTACATTGGCTACTATGCCTGGCACATCAGAACGTTCACCTACCCGACGAAGTCAAAAACGCGCGAAAATCAAAACACCGCCTCAAAGCACCGAAATGACGTCATCTACATCATTTCGCATAGAACTAAGAACGTCAAAACATGCCCGATAAAATAATCCAATTATTAAATAAATGGGGTTTTCATTCCGATGGCGATGGCTGATCTTGTGCTAGGAGCTGCGACGGTGCTCGGGTGAAACTCGGTGTCGCAAAAGGTCGCGTGCCATGGGAAAAAAGGTTCGTTCGTGCATCCAATACGAGAAAGAGGGGGAAATAAAATCACCAATTATTAATTCGGCGAATCAAACATTGCAAACAACAAAGGCAATCAACAGATTAACGCAACAAACAAATTTTTTAATTTGGGTGAAAATCTCGGGCTGTTACAATACAACAACACCAACAAGGGATCTCGTCCCGAGATCCTGGACAATCCGGGGGAGAGGAGGGGGAAGAAAAGAAAGACGACTTTATTCAACACCACCAACAAGGGACTCTGCTCCATGTCGACGAGGAACATCCGTCGAGAAACCTTCCGCGGAGAGACGGCAACGTCGGAGAACGAAGCCATCCGGTGACCAAGAGGAAGAACGACAACGGGAAACGACGATCAAGAGAAGCATTCTCACTCAAATCGTGAGGATACTAAGCAAGAGGGTTGAAGTCAATAGACGACCAAGATGTTATCCGGAGTTGGAGAAGCTAAAGGTAATACAGGAATTCCCAAACCTGAGATCTGAATCGAGACAATACGCTTCAAGAAAGGCATTGTAACGGTTCCGACACTCCACACTCATAGAGATCCTAAAGTTTTAATGGGGATAAGGCGAGAGTAAAACACTTACGTCACTTGTCCTGACCAGAGCAAGGGTACGGAGTAAAAGATTCCTACTCTCCGACAACTAACTTAGTAACTACAAAATAGTTTTTGTCTAGACTCGACTTCAGCCAGAAAATGGATCCTACGGTCGGTAGGGCTCTGATACCAAGTTGTAAGGCCCGATGTGCGGTACCGTTCCAGATCTAGATGTTTCCATCCATATCAAGGGACGAAGCACATATCAGTCCCACCGCGACATGTGACAATGCCATATGCCTTGGATTTACAACATGATATCACAACATTACAGCTACAAGGATACAACATCTCATACAATCGGCATACAATTGCCTTAATACATTACATCAGCGGAAGATACATGTCTGAGTACATACTACAATCAAATGCCTAGTGGAAAAGGTAAAACACATCATTCCCCTAACCACACGGGTCCAGGCTCTTCGCCGGGATCCGCCTAACTAGTCGTCGTCGAGTCTCAACGAAGGCGTCCAGAAGAAGGGTCGTCGAGCTCCAGTGAAGTCCAAGATCGTTCGCACAACGTGGGTAAAAGATAAAAAAAGGGTGAGCTATATCAATAAGTCTTGTAACTTACTTCTCATGGTAAGATGGGGGTAGTGGTTGAGGTTGCAGCCGCACTACCAATATATAAGTGGCTAACGATCTATTTAGAGTCAGATGAGAACCAAGCAGTCGATGAGGAATCGCCTCCAATAAGTCTTGCTATTAGCTACTTATGCAAACATAACACCTATCCTATCCTATCCTTGTCCCCCCCTTCATCACCCGATGAAGAAGAAGCAGTCAAGGCACACACACGTTGATCAAGTTATTAAGATTTTTTTGTTGTTATTGTCTATGAACAAGGAGTAGGTCTCAAGTCGTCCATAACCGTGGACACGACTCCTCAAAAAGATTTAACCCTGAAGGGGGTGTACCAACTGCCCATTACAAGGCTCCGCACACACACCCATCTCTCTAAGTTGCTACCCATCACAGGCAACCATTTTATGATTTAGTTCCAAGAGATCCGAAACGACAGGTCCCTCTAGCTAACAACGAACAAATCCGGGTGGCCCCCGGGGAGTCGACACCCAATCCAAGAATCTTCCCGCACTCTCGGATCGGCCTCTTCCGTCTCAACAGGGTTTGGGTTACCGGGAGACCTCACATGGGGTCGGGCCCTCGCCAACCAAGGGTGGACCAACAAGGATACCATGTCCCTGCTGGCCCGGGGTGTTTTAAAGAATATCTGCTAGGAGTGACCCGACAGACATATATGCATGGTTTTCAAATGGTAAATCAGCTTGGGCCACCTCTAGATATGTTTGAAGCTAGGCAGGTAAGTGTAAGGCCCGATATGCGGTACTATTCCAGATCTAGATGTTTCCATCCAGATCCGGGGACGAAGCACATATAGGTCCCACCGCGACATATGACATAGCCATATGCCCCGGGTTTCCAACATGATATCACAAGATTACAGATACAAGGATACAACATCTCATACAATCGGCATACAACTTTCTTAATACATTATAACAGCGGAAGATACATGTCTGATTACAGACTACAATCAAATGCCTAGTGGCAAAGAGAAAATCATCGATCCCATAACCACACAGGTCCAGGCCCTCCGCCGGGATCCGCCTAACTAGTCGTCGTCGAGTCTCCACGTGAAACGTCGATCACCATACCTGTTGTAGATCAAGAACCCTGAAAAGAGTTTGGGCGTAGTATCATGAGTACAGAAGTACTCAGCATCCAGCTGTAGTGGTCATCTGACCCAGCAAGGACTTCATCACTCGTCATTCTAGGACAACTAATAGTTTACGGTAAGGATGGAGTAAGCGGTGAGGTTGCTGCCGCACTAGCATTTATGAAGTGGCTAACGATCTAGAGAGTAAGATAAGAAGCCAAGCATTCGATGAGGAATCTCCTACAATAAGTCTTGCTATCAACTACTTACGCAAAAATAACACCTATCCTATCCTTGTCCTCCCCGTCGCATCCTGACGAAGAAGAAGCTGTCAAGGCACACACACGTTGATCAAGTTATATTAAGATTATCTCAGTTGTTGTTGTTGTCTATGAACAAGGAGTAGGTCTCAAGTCGTCCATAACCGTGGACACGGCTTCTCGAAAAGATTTAACCTTGCAGGGGTGTACCAACTGCCCATTACAAGGCTCCGCACGCACGCCCATCTCTCTCATTTTCTACCCATCAAAGGAAACCATTTTATGATTTAGTTCCAAGAGATCCGAAACGACAGGTCCCTCTAGCTAACAATGAACAAATACGGGTGGGCCCCGGGGAGTCGACATCCAATCCAAAAGCCGGCCACGCCCTCGTATTGTTCTCTTCCGTCTCAACAGGGTTTGGGTTACCGGGACACCTCACGTGAGGTCCCGGGCCCTCGCCGGTCAAAGGTGGACCAACGTCTCCGCTGGTCCGGGTTGTTTTAAAGGATATCTGCTAGGAGCGACCCGACAGACATACATGCATGTTTTCAAATGGTAAATCAGCTTGGGCCACCACTAGAAATGTTTGAAGCTAGGTAGGTAAGAAAAGGGGACCCCATAAAATCCCACACGCGGTTAGGAACGCTCAGTCTTAAAACCAAAGCCCGGAACTCGGATCCTAGGTGACTCGAATGGAACAAAGCGTCGGGGCGGGATAGCCTAGACCTTCCATCCTTCGTCGAATATAGTCAACATTATAATAATCATATCATCCATAACAATATAATAATGTGCTATCCCAAACCAAGGAGTAACAGGGTAACATCATAGCAACCTAAGCATGCATACTAAGCAGGGGCTGAGCAACGAGAAATAGTAACATAGCAGTACAAGGTTTGCTGGGAGGGCACACGGTTGTATTGGTTTGAAAGAGGTTGTAAACATCTGGTAGGATCAAACATCGAACCTATCCTAGACTAGCATGCAAACCGCTGGTTGAAATAGAATGGATCATAAGTAATGTATAGTCCTTGCCTGTTCATAAGTCGGGTTCCGAAGGTGTAGTTGATCGCCAGCTCGCATCGTCTCTGAAGGGTACCCGCGGAAGCACACAAGACGATAAACACTGGAAAACAATCAATGAGTAAGCATCTATTACTAAGAAGCAAACACGAGCAAGCATCAAAAAGAAGGCAACACGAGACATCGGAGCTACCGTCGAGAGCGGTTACTAATAGGTTAAGTGGAGTACTCGTCACACACGACGATACCGCACATTTAGAAAGGTTCAAGTTGTTTAGCTACACAAGGTGAGAAAGGTTGTTAACATGGAAACTCACTCAAGCATGTCATAGCACACAAACATTTCAAGAGGTGAAGCATAAGATAAACTATCTATGCTAGTCAATTTAAGTGAGGCACCACCTAAACATGGCATCCACTAAGTACCCCACGAAAATTTAACTAATTGGTAATGTTCTTCCCTAAACCATATTTTAGATTGGTTAACAACAAAAAACAATAGCATAAACACAAAGTACACGAAAAACTAACAAAGTTACATGTAAAGAACACTCCAAACGGAGTTACGGTTAAAAAGATACATGCAAAACAAGTTTGGAACACAATCTACCAACATCAGGAAGCACACTTTAGAGCAATGCATAAACACGATAATGAATGCAAACATGCTCACGAATGATATGAAACTAAAGTAGACATGGAAGGGAGGGCATGGCAAAAGGAATCATGCAAAAAGGCATCATGGTTCACTAGTTATAAGCAACACAAAAAGCTATAAATCAGGAAAACATGGCAGAAATTATTATTTTCATGTTGTATAAACAAGGGTATAGATATATGTAAAAGTACAGCAACATGACATAGCAATAGATGGGCATGAAGTAGACATGATGGTGATCAGGTACAAACAAGAATCAAGTTCATAGGGATAACAGATCAAAAGATATTAAGCATGCAACATGGCATCGAAAAGTTACAAACTTAGTGAAAAACAGAGGTGGATGTCAAAAACAGTGGCATAGCAACTTTGGAGCTAAACATATCTATGACCAGAAATGTAAACATGACAATGCAATACATGTAATGGAAGTAGACATGATGCTTAACAGTATGCGACAAGAATCAATGCAATAGGCCTCATGGATGTGTCACAATCATCATGCAAACTTGCAATAAAATAACAGCAGCAGCACACTAATAGGAAATATTAGCAGTTAACAGTCTGATGGCCAATTCAACAGTGATTAACAACATCAAGATGGCCTCAAATCAAAAAGCTCACAAAATATGAACTGAAGTACACACAAAACTAAACAATTTTCCTTTTGGGCGCAACGCGATTCGGGCTACGGTTTACTGGCAAACTACGGCGCAAGCAGGCATCAGCAGCAAATTACCAGGGACTTAGCAGAAATATAGATAAAAAGGAAAACATAAAATAGAAAAGAAAGAGGGCCTCACATGGTGGGCCGAGGCCCATCTGGCCAGCAGTGAAGGCAGCGCTCGAACTGGGCCAGGGAGGCGGATCCGACTGGGCCGTGAGCTGGGAGGTCGGCCCAAGGCGGCGCTGGCTGGAGCGGCTCGGTTCGCTCCCCACTGGATCGAGCAGGGGCGACGGCTGTCTGCCGGCGGCGCCTGATCCGGAGCGGCGGTGCGGCTATTCTGGCAGTGGAAGGGGCAACGCGGGCGAGTGGATCCGGAGGCGGCGGAACCGGGCGGACGCCGGCGAGGTCCCCCGGGCGGCGCGGAGACTGGACAGGGAGCTCGGGATCCTCGAGCTTTGTTTCAAGGAGGCCATGGTGGCTACGGCTCCTGGCACGGATGCAAGAGGAGAGGGAGGCTGGTGAGAGGAGGAGGAAGGGTGCGGGATGGAGGAGACGGTGACCTGCAGGGCGGCGGCGAGGCACCCCGGTGGCCGGAGGGAGGAGGCGGCGGCGTCTCGGCCTCCACGGGCTGGCATGGTGGAGAGGGGTTGGACGAGAAAGGAGAGAGGGCGACGTGGCACTCCTTGGGCCGTCGGATCGCGAGATCTGACGGTCCAGACGGCCTGGAGGGGTAGTTTTCAGATCTAGGGCTAGTGTTTCGAAAATTGGGGCTAATTTTGAGGGGGTGGCTGCAATTTTTCCAGAGGGAAACCGTAGATAAGGGGTGGGAGAGTGGTGGTCTTTATATAGCCCAGGTGGCTGGCAGTTTGCAAAAACATCCCTGGTTTTTCTCTCGCGCGCGCGGTGTTTACGTTTCTGACCGCTGAGGGTCCGCAGGACCTCCGATTCGGGTAAAACTTCGAACTGCGCGATCAGCGCGTCGAGCCAGCCGCGTTCACCTCACGCTGGAACCGTTCCGAGAACACTTTACGATGCGCTATAAAAATATCCCATTTACTTATTAAACGGGGTTTTTCGTTCCATTGCCTACGGCTGGTCTGGTGCGGGTTTTCGCGACGGTGATCGGGTGAACCCGGTGTCGCAAAGGTCGAGTGTCAGGGTGGCAAGGGTCGGTCTCCATCCGGTTCGAGATAAGAGGGGGGATAATCGCCGATCGATAAATCGGGGATACAAACACCGCAAACAAATCAGACAATCAAACAATTCACACCGAAAACAATTTTTTAAATTTTTGTGAAATCTGGGCTATTACAGTAAGAAAAGGGGACCACATATTATCCCACACGCGGTTAGGCACACTCGTCAAGAGACACAATACCTGGAACTCGGGTCCTAGGTGACTCGAATGGAACAAAGCATCGGGGCGGGATAGCCTAGACCTTCCATCCTTCGTCGAATATAGTCAACATTATAATAATCATATCTTCCACAACAATATAATAATGTGATAGACCAATCCAAGGAGTAACGGGATAATAGTTGATAGCATCCTAAGCATGCATACTAGAAGTGGTTAAGCAAGCAAGGTACATGGCCAATCAATGGTATACTGGGAAGTGTGGGACATGGCTATTTGGGTTTATTTGAGAGGCATAAAATGAAGTGCTAGGATCAAGAAATCGTTCTATCCTATACCTAGGCACAAGTGATCTGAAAGTTATAAGTATGATATATGCTCCCCCTTACCTGATGAGAAGACGAAGTCGAAGGTGTAGTCGAACGCAAACTCGCAACATCTCCGAGATGTACCGGCGGAAGCATACAAGCGGGAAACACTGGAAAAGCAATCAACGGAGATGCATCTATTACTGTGAAGAAATCCCGAGCAAGCAACAACAAGAAGGCAACACAAGACAACGCAATACGATATCGCATCTATCGTCAAGACCGATTACTAACAGGTTAAGTGAAGTATTCGTCACACACGACGATACCGCACATTAGAATGGTTCAAGTTGTTTAGCTACACAAGGTGAGAAAGATTGTAACATGGCATCTCACTCAAGCATGGCATATCACACAATCATGGCAAGAGGTGAAGCATTAAAGTAAGCTACCTATGCTAGTCATTTTAAGTGAGGCAACACCCTAAACATGGAATATAACTAAGCATCTCATGACAAATTAAGCATTTGGTACTGTTCTTCCTTAAACCATATTTTATATTTGTTATTAGCAAGCAAGAGCAGCATAATCACAATCTACATGCAATTCTAGTCAAGTTACATATAAGGAACATTTTAATCGGAGCAATAGTTAAAAAGTTATGGAAATTACGGTTACGGTGGCATGGGTTGTAATTAGCAGGTAAACAGCATGTACGCAAGTCGAAACATGGCAAAGAGCAACATTTTAATAATCTACGCGAAAAATGGAGCAACTTTCATGTAGAAAGTGTCTCCATCCGAGCAACGATTTAAAAGTTATGGCCTATGAGAAATTACACAAGGAAAAAGCTAAAACAGAAAAAGAAAAGAGGAGAAGCCCCTATTTGGGCTCCCCTCTGCCAAACAGGCCCAACAGGCACAGCCACTCTATACTAAGCGCGCAGGTGAGAGATAGTTATGGGCCGAGCTCAACTACCTCAGCAGGAAAAAAAGGGAAAAGGAAAAAGGGCAGCTCACCTAGCTGGGCCTGGCCCAGGATGGCGGGGTGGGCGTCGGTTAGCTATACAGCGCTCGGGGCGGAGGAGCGGAGCGGGCTGTGAGGCACCTGGGCCGCTAGGGGCGCAGGCACACGCGAGCGACCAGTTGGAGGCGCTCCTGGGTCGGGATCTCGCTCGATCCCGTCAGCCGCCGGCGACGGTGCACGGCGTGGTTCCGGCGGGGCGAGGCGCAGGTTGCAGGGGAGGTCCAGGGCAGGTGAGAACAATGTATCCGGAGCACAGCAGCCCGATCCGGTGGCTGGGGTCACCGGCGGTGGTCATGGCGCGCGGCGGCGTGAGCTCATTTAGAGGCGTCCATGGCTGGTCCTGGCGGCTCCTTGCTTTCGCGAGAGGAAGAGAGAGATAAGGGAGGGAGAAGACTAGGGGGAAGGAGAAGAAGAGGAGGTACGGGGCGCACGGGGCGTGACCTGCGGCGGCTCGTCAGAGTTTGTTGGACGGCGCTCGGGGCAAGGATCTCCTGCGGGAGCAGGAAGGGCTCGGGCACGTCTGGCTGGTGGCGCGGAGACGAGGAGCGCGCGGGAGGCTCAGGCGACGCGGCTCAACGTGGGTGGTCCGATCTGGATCCAACGGTCCAGATCGGGGCCGCCAGATCTGGGGGAGTGGTTGGTGGTTGTGCAAGGCGGCGGTGCAGATTGGACTCGCGTGGAAAGAGAGGTGCCTGGCTAGGGTTTTGCCATTTTTGGTAGGGATAGCACTGCTATATATAGCAGGCGGCTGTTAGGGGAGTGTTTCGGGCCACAAAATGGCCCGTTTTGGGTCTAGATTTCGGGTGGGCCAGATTCCGAAGATAAAAGGGGAACCCAAGAGGCCAGCTAATATCTGCGTCACACTTTGTAAATACGCCCCTCGGATTACATCGGCTACTATGCCTGGCACATCTGAACGTTCACCTACCCGACGAAGTCGAAAACGAACGAAAATCAAAACACCGCCTCAAAGCACCAAACTGACGTCGTCTACATCGTTGCGCATAGAACTGAGAACGTCGAAACCCGCCCAATAAAATAATCCATTTATTAAATAAATGGGGTTTTCATTCCGATGGCGATGGCTGGTCTTGTGCCGGAAGTTCCAATACGATAAAGAGGGTGAAATAGAAACACCGATTATTAATTCAGCGAATCAAACACTGCAAACAACACAGGCAATCAATAGAGTAACGCAACAAACAAAATTTTTAATTTGGGTGAAAATCTCGGACTGTTACAATACAAGAACACCAACAAGGGATCTCGTCCTGAGATCCTGGACGATCCGGGGGAGAGGAGGGGGAAGAAAATAAAGATGACTTTCTTCAACACCACCAACAAGGGACTCTGCTCCATGTCGATGAGGAACCTCCGTCAAGAAACCTTCCGCGGAGAGACGGCAACATCGGAGAACAAATCCATCAGGTGACCAAGAGGAAGAACGACAACGAGAAACGGCGATCAAGAGAAGCATTCACACTCAAATCATGAGGATACTAGGCAAGAGGGTTGAAGTCAATGGACGACCAAGATGTTATCCGGAGTTGGAGAAGCTAAAGGTACTACAGGAATTCCCAAACCTGAGATCGGAATCGAGACAATACGTTGCAATCCAGGCATTGTAACGGTTCCGACACTCCACACTCATCCAGATCCTAAAGTTTTAATGGGGATAAGGCGAGAGTAAAATACTTACGTCACTTGTCCTGACCAGATCAAGGGTAAGGAGTAAAAGATTCCTACTCTCGTTAACTAAATTAGTAACTACAAAATAGTTTTTGTCTAGATTCGACTTCGGCCAGAAAATGGATCCGACGGTCGGTAAGGCTCTGATACCAAGTTGTAAGGCCCGATATGCGGTACTGTTCCAGATCTAGATGTTTCCATCCAGATCCGGGGATGAAACACATATCGGTCCCACCGCGACATATGAAAATGCCATAAGCCCCGGATTTCCAACATGATATCACAACATTACAGCTACAAGGATACGACATCTCATACAATCGGCATACAATTTCCTTAATACATTACATCAGCGGAAGATACATGTCTGAGTACAAACTACAATCAAATGCCTAGTGGCAAAGGTAAAACACACCATTCCAGTAAACACACGGGTCCAGGCTCTCCGTCGGGATCCGCCTAGCTAGTCGTCGTCGAGTCTCCACGATGGCGTCCAGAAGAAGGGTCGTCGAGCTCCACTGAAGTCCAATATGGTTCGAATAACGTGCGTAAAAGAGAAAAGAAGGGGTGAGCTATATCAACAAGTTGTAAATCCCCCGATGCGGTGCTAACTCAAGTTAGTCGCTTTCGCGTCCCGCTCAAGTTAGTAGCGCATAAAAGGCAACCGACTCACGACACTCGCACTCGTGTCGCTGCCGAATTCTCGACAACAGATATAAGAACAATGAACTTTATACTAAGACATAAATATAAAGTCCAGGGCATACATCGCCACTGGTATTTATTACATCATCTCAGAGGCCCATAGACCCAACAGTACATCATACCCCAAGCGGAAGAAAATCACGACCGAGTACGGTCAAAATCCAAATGGCCCTAGAGAGGGCTGCACATAAATAAGTCCACCCACGGATCGTCGGAACCCAACTATAGGATCTACTGAACGAAGTCATCCTCATCTTCGTCCTCCGGGGGCACCTCCATGAAGTATCGTCCGGTGCTCGGGTCGAGGTAGTAGTCAACTGCAGCGGCTGGTCAGGCAAAACAGTAAAAGCACAAAAGGAAAACAGGGGTGAGATTATATCATTACAGGATATCTAACTTCCTACGGTAAGACAAGGTAAAAGTAAAGGTTGCAGCCTCACTAGCATATACGGTGGCTATCGTTCTATTAGAGTAGGGGTAAGATCCAAGAAAGCACGTGACATCGTGTCCTAAGTCTACTATTCACCTACTTACGTCAAACATAACACAACCTGGATCTTCTCTCGGTCCCCCTGGACGAAGAAAAGCAGCCAAGGCACTCACACGGTAGACAAGTTTTAATTATGATTCAATTTGATGTTATTCTATGAACAAGGAGTAGGTCTCAAGTTGTCCATAACCGCGGACACGGATTTTTGAAAAGATTTAACCCTACAAAGGTGTACCAACTGCCCATCATAGGTTTCGCATGTACGCCCGGTTTCCACTTGGCTAGGTAAACGCCTGAAACTCCGGAACGTCAGAGTCCCTCTAACTAACAACGCACAATTCCGGGTGGCCCCCGGTGAGTCGACACCCAACTCAAAAGCCGGCCGCGCTCTGGAATCGGCCTCTACCGTATGAATCCAGGTTTGGATTGCCGGTTAATCTCATACGAGACCGGGTCCTCAGCCGGTCAAGGTGGGCCAGCCAAGGAAGAAGTCCTCCTGGCCTAAGGTGGTTTGTAAACAACTGGGGTACCACCAGCACACACACATTGCAAATATTAAATCAGCTCGGGCCACCACTAGAACTGTTTGGAGCTAGGTAGGTAACACAAGGGGGCCCCATAGAACCCCACACACGATGAGGCACACTCGTCAAGAAACACAATACCCGGAACTCGGCACCTAGGTGACTCAAATGGAACAAAACACCTGGCGGGAACAGACTGGTCTCCCATCTTTCGTCAAGTATAAATTAATCAACATAATAATAATAAATATCAACCAACTTCTTTGATAACATGATATCCCAACCATAGCATAGGGTAAGCAGCAAGTTTTCCTACTCATACTAAGCAATGGCTGAGCAGCGGTAAGTTAGCAATTTAATGTTTTGCTGGGATGTGGGGATCATGGCTGTTTGGTTTGATTATGGCATAAACAAGGTGGATAGGATCAAACAAACGTTCTAGACTACAGCTAGGCAGGTAGGAAGAAAGGTATCAAGTAATGGTATGAATCCTCCTCTTGCCTGGGTAATCGGTCGACGGAGCAGACGTAGCAGGGTCCTCGGGCTCGGTGTCGGAAATCTCCACGTAAGTCTCCTCGACAGTCTCAGGTACTAACGTAAAGTATCGGCACGGAAAAGGCACACAAGTAAGCAATGGGTGCAATGTACAGGCAAGATGGTATGATCAAGTTTAATTTGGCATGATGTGACCCTATCTAGTCAAATTTAAATGAAGGTGTTGACGACACGTCAACAACTGCACATGCAATTATTTATATTTTTATGGCTTTGGTCATAGCCTTAACGTTGGTGTAAATATCATAGCAATATGGCATGGCATGAAACAATAACAACATTTAACAAAATAAACATCGTGAAATAACTATCGATTTCGGAGACGGAGAAAAGTGTCATTGAATTTGACACCGGGAAGGTACAACAAAAGACAAGGATCCAGCCACGTTGCATATGACAATATGCTAGGGGCTGATCTGAGATTGGAAAGAGTAGAAGATGGCATCGAACAAAGCTTGAATGAACAGATGAACAGGATTTCAACATGCACTGAAATTGAAAAGAATGCAAACAAAAGAAAGGCAAGGTTTGAAATGGTTTAAGTGGTCACACCATATCCATTGAGTTGCACAAAACATCAAATGGACATCACCATTTTAATCTTTGCATTTTTCTACCCCAAAACCATATATGGCATGTCACACTTTGAATTTGCAAAACACTTTGCAAATACAAAAGAAGTGAGGGGCCTTTTGCAAAAATACCACTACTCCAAAATTTTAGAGGGGAAAGATGTAAAATGAACATCACCCTTGTGATCAGTTGGCAAAACTACCCCAAATTCATATATGGGATGCCACATTTGAGGTGAAAGAGCTCCAAGCTTCAAATCATTTTGAATTTGAACTCAAACTCAATTTGAATTTAAACAGAAAAAGAAAAGGAAAAGAAAAAGAAAAAAAGAATAGGACTCAGCCCCAATGGGCTGGAATCAGCCAACCAGCCCATCTCTTCTTCCCTAACTCACTGGGCTACAGCCCACCAGGCTTCTGCCACAGACAGGCGGGGCCCGATGGTCAGCCACTTGCAAAAATGCAAAAAAATGGGGGCGCTGGGCTGGGATTCGAACCCACACCGCGCTGCATTACTTCACAGCCCCCTACCCCTGTGCTACGAATCGTTTTCTGAAACGAAGTGTGCTGCAGCCTAGGTAAGCTTCAGACTCCCCCTGTTTTCTGAACTGCGAACACTTGCAGTCGTCTGAACCCGTCACGATGAGTAACTGCGGTGAACCTCGCATCGTGCACAGGCGTGCTCCGGCCACCATGCCATGAGGAAAACCAGAGAGGGCATCTTGCTCTACACAGGGGCGCTCGCCATGGCCTCTAACTCCTCTCCATCTCCTCGCAAACCTCACGGGAACAGCACGTAGGCTAGCGGCTCTGAACTTCAGACTGATAGAAGCAAAAGCCCCAACTTTGAATGATGCGTGCGTTGAGTTCACGGCGCCCCAGGCCATGGCGTACTTCCAGCTACTAGAGGGCATCACCACGAACCCGTGGGTGCCCCTGCCGTGGCCTGAATCTCACCAGAGTGGTGGCCAGCTTCAATTGAAACCGCGGTGGCGCTGCGTTACTGTGGCATGCAAATTCAGACGCGGGCGGGCCAAACTTCACTACACGCAAGAAGGCGGGTCCTTGAGGGCCAAAGGCACGCTCTGGATGCTCTAGGAGCACGCGAGGGAGCACCCGAGGCATGCCATGGCACGGTGTGCTCGAATTGCCCGCCGGCGACGTTCAAACGTGGCGGATCCGCTACTGCTATTGTGGACAGACTGCTACGCGGAGCTACGGGCAAGGGCGCGGGCATCAGCTCACCTTGCGGGTCGCAACGTGCGTCCCAGCCTAGACGTAGAGGAGGAAGGGGTCCATGGCCGTCGTCGGAGACGAAGAGGTCCTCGGCGGCCTGCTTTGCTGCGGGGTCGTCTCGCTCCACCGGGCTCCGATCTGGACACAAAAATGGAGTGAGGTGAGCTTGAGGTCCGTGCAGACGAGCGCTTGGTCAAGAACACGGAGGGACGGCGGCGAATTGCAGCGAGGCTCACCAGAGCAAGGCGGGACAGAAACGGAGAGGGGAAACCACCCCGGCGGCGGCGAGGAGGAACTGCAGGGAGGAAGGGAACCCTAGGGGTCCTGGGGGGCTCGGGAGCTCGGGTTAAATAGGAGGGAGCCCTCCTATCCATGTTGGCTACATCGACATGGACGCTCCGGCCAGCTGTGAGAGGGAGTCCGGCGGGGACCTCTCCAGCGTGGAAAGGCGACGAAGGAGAAGCGTGCGATGGAGATCGGGCGGCCACGACAGCTCCCGCATACCGCTTCGCTGGCTGGGTCCAGATGGGCTGCGGGGAAAGAGGCCCAGGTGGGCTGGGCTTGAAGGAAAAGGAGGGAAAAGAAAAGAAAAAGAGAACCCCTGGCTATTTTCTATTTAACAAAACAGAAAGCATATGGGGAGTTTTCCAGGAATATCCACAAGGAAATAAATCACACAAAAATATGAAAAATGATCCTTGATATATTCTTCAATTTCTAAAATTGGTTTGGTCATTTTTAGAGCAACTAAAATGTGGGACCATTTTTGAAAATCAAACCACATTGAACTATGGCCCACATTTTTAGCGTTGGCAAAGATGGTGAAAGGCTTTTGAAAAGCTTGGGAAGGGGAAAGAATTGGCTGTGCCAAGTTTGGGGTCAATGGGAGATCAAATGCAAATGGAACAATTCACCAAACACCCTTCTTGAACCATTTTGATTGAATTCAAAAGCAAATCAAATGAGATCCAATCCCAATGACATTTGAAATCATCACATGAAATTATAATCTTTAGCATCATACCAAGTTACAAAGTCAACAAAGAAAGTACAATCTCATGATGATTTCTATTTATTGCACATGGGCTGTTACACAAGTCTTGTAACTAAGTTCTCACGGTAAGATGGGGTAGTGGTTGAGGATGCAGCCGCACTAGCAATATATAAGTGGCTAACGATCTATTTAGAGTCAGATGAGAACCAACCAGTCGATGAGCAATCACCTCCAATAAGTCTTGTTATCATCTACTTACGCAAACATAACACCTATCCTACCCTTGTCTTCCCCTTCTTCACCCGATGAAGAAGAAACAGTCAAGGCACACACACGTTGATCAAGTTATTAAGATTTTCTCAGTTATTGATGTCTATGAACAAGGAGTAGGTCTCAAGTCGTCCATCACCGTGGAAACAGCTTCTCGAAAATATTTAACCCTGCAGGGGTGTACCAACTACCCATTACAAGGCTCCACACGCACGCCCATCTCTCTCAGTTACTACCCATCACAGGCAACCATTTTATGATTTAGTTCCAAGAGGTCCGAAATGACAGGTCCCTGTAGCTAACAACGAAAAAATCCGGGTGGCCCCCTGGGAGTCGACACCCAATCCAACAGTCGTCCCGCACTCTCGGATCAGCCTCTTCCATCTCAACAGGGATTGGGTTACCGGGACACCTCACATGGGGCCGGGCCCTCGCCGGCCAAGGGTGGACCAACAAGGAAATCATGTCCCCGTTGGCCGAGGGTGTTTTAAAGAATATCTGGTAGGAGCGACCCGACAGACATATATGCATGGTTCGCAAATGGTAAATCATCTTGGGCCACCTCTAGAAATGTTTGAAGCTAGGTAGGTAAGAAAAGGTGACCCCATAGTATCCCACACGCGGTTAGGCACACTCGTTAAGAGACACAATACCGGAACTCGGGTCCTAGGTGACTCGAATGGAACAAAGCATCGGGGCGTGATAGCCTAGACCTTCCATCCTTCGTCGAATATAGTCAACATTATAATAATCATATCATCCACAACAATATAATAATGTGATAGACCAATCCAAGTAGTAACAGGATAACAGATGATAGAAACCTAAGCATGCATACTAGCAGTGGTTAAGCAAGCAAGGTACATGGCCAAACAATGGTTTGCTGGGAAGTGGGGGACATGGCTATTTGGGTTTATTTGAGAGGCATAAAATGAAGTGGTAGGATCAAGCAATCGTTCTATCCTATACCTAGGCACAAGTAAGCTGAAAGTTATAAGCATGACATATGCTCCCCCTTACCTGATGACAAGACGAAGTCAAAGGTGTAGTCGAACGCAAACTCGCAACGTCTCCGAGAGGTACCCGCGGAAGCACACAAGCAGGAAACACTGGAAAACAAATCAATCGAGATGAATCTATTACTACGAAGCAATAACGAGCAAGCAACAACAAGAAGGCAACACGAGAAAACGCAATACGATATCGCATCTATTGTCAAGACCGATTACTAACAGGTTAAGTGAAGTATTCGTCACACACGACGATACCACACATTAGAATGGTTCAAGTTGTTTAGCTACACAAGGTGAGCGAGGTTGTTAACATGGAATCTCAATCAATCATGGCATATCACACAATCATGGCAAAAGGTGAAGCATTTAAGCTACCTATGCTAGTCATTTTAAATGACGCAACACCCTAAACATGGCATATCACTAAGCACCTCACGACAAATTAAGCATTTGGTACTGTTCTGCCTGAAACCATATTTTATATTTATTATTAGCAAGCAAGAGCAGCATAATTACAATCTACATGCAATTCTATTCAAGTTACATACAAGGAACATTTTAATCGGAGCAACGGTTAAAAAGTTATGGCAATTATGGTTACGGTGGCATGGGTTGTAATTAGCAGATAAACATCATGTAGACAAGTGAAAACATGGAAAAGAGAAACATTTTATTAATCTACGCGAAAAATGGAGCAACCTTCACGTAGAAAGTGTCTCCATCCGAGTAACGATTTAAAAGTTATCGCCTACGACAAATTACACAAGGAAATAGCTAAAACAGAAAAAAGAAAAGAGGAGAAGACCCCTATTTGGGCTCCCCTCTGCCGAACAGGCCCAACAGGCGCAGCCATGGTATACTATGTGCGCAGGCGAGAGATAGTTATGGGTCGATCCAACTATCGCAGCAGAAAAAAAGGGAAAAGGAAAAAGGGAATCTCACGTAGTTGAGCATGGTCCAGACTGGCGGGGTGGGCGACGGTTAGCTATACAGCGCTCGGGGCGGAGGAGCTGAGCGGGCCGAGAGGCATTTGGGCCGCGTCCGGTGCTCTGGGCCGCTAGGGCGCGAAGGCCCACGCGAGCGACCGGTTGGAGGCGCTCCTGGGTCAGGATCTCGCTCGATCCCGTCAGCCGCCGGCGATGGTGCACGTCATGGTTCCGACAGGGCGAGGCACGGGTTGTGGGGGAGGTCCAGGGCAGGCGAGAACGGCGGATCCGGGGCACAGGGGCCCGATCCGGTAGATGGGGTCGCTGGCGGTCGCCGTGGAGCGAAGCCGCGTGAGCTCATTTGGAGGCGTCCATGGCCGGTCCTGGCGGCTCCTTGCTGCTGCGAGAGGAAGAGAGAGATAAGGGGAGGGAGAAGACCAGGGGGAAGGACAAGAAGAGGAGGTGCGGGGCGCACGGGGTGTGACCTTCGGCGGCTCGCCAGAGTTCGTTGGACGGCGCTCGGGGCAAGGATCTCCTGCGGGACGAGGCGGGGCTCGGGCGTGTCTGGCTGGTGGCGCGGAGGCGAGGAGCGCGCTGGAGGCTTGGGCGACGTGGCTCAACGTGGGTGGTCCGATCTGGATCCAACGGTCCGGATCATGGCCACCAAATCTGAGGGAGTGGTTGGTGGTTGTGCAAGGCGGCGGCGGGGATTGGGCTGGCGCGGAAAGAGAGGTGGCTGGCTAGGGTTTGCCCATTTTTGGTTGGGATAGCACTGCTATATATAGCAGGTGGCTGTTAGGGGGGTGTTTCGGGCCACAAAATGGCCTGTTTTGGGTCTAGATTTCAGGTGGGCTAGATTCCGAAGACAAAATGGGAACCCGGGAGGCCAGCTAATATCTGCGTCACATTTTGTAAATACGCCCCTCGGATTACATCGGCTACTATGCCTGGCACATTCGAACGTTCACCTACCCGACGAAGTCGAAAACTCGCGAAAATCAAAACACCGCCTCAAAGCACCGAACTGACGTTGTCAACATCATTTCGCATAGAACTGAGAATGTCGTAACCCGCCCGATAAAATGATCCATTTATTAAATAAATTGGGTTTTCGTTCCGATGGCGATGGCTGGTCTTGTGCCGGAAGTTGCGACGTTTCTCGGGTGAAACTCGTTGTCTCAAAAGGTTGTGTGCCATGGGAAAAAAGGTTTGGTCGCGTATCCAATACGAGAAAGAGGGGGAAATAAAATCACCAAATATTAATTCGGTGAATCAAACACTGTAAACAACACAGGCAATCAACAGAGTAACGCAACAAACAAAAATTTTAATTTGGGTGAAAATCTCGGGTTGTTACAAGCACCATCTCCATCTTCATCCTATCTCATCTCACAATTGCAACTTGTGTTGTAATCCATACTATCTATCCTCTCTACTCTACCGGTGTTGATTACTCCTTTGTGGTGAATGCTATTGAGTTTTATTGGAGAAATATTGTTATGTCCAGATTGTTTATCATCTATTTATCACCACTCATCATGATCTCTTTTATGTCTTGTGAGTAGTTACTTTAGTTCTTGAGGACATGGGAGAAGTCTAGTTGTTGAGACGTCCCAAACGTATCTATAATTTTTGCTCGCTCCATGCATGTTTTGTGTGATATTGCTATGATCTAGATACACTTTCATACACTTTTGATCATATTTGGACTAACTTATTAACTCAGTGCACCACAGTGTCAGTTCATGTTTCTGGTGTTTTTCTATTTCAGGTTTCCCCCATATTAAAATTGCTCCAAAAATTCAGGAAAAATCAAATAAAAAATCAGCGTACAGGAACCTTGCAGAATCACCTGGGTGGGGCCAGAGGGCCACCATCAGGTACCCAGACGACCACCTGGCACGGCCTAGGGTCTAGCCGCGCAGGGGGGGGCGCCTGGACCCTTGGTGCCCCCCTGGCTGCCCCCCTTCGCCTATTTATTCCCCGTGAGCGAAACCTCTGAAGATAGAACCCTTTTTCGCGATCTCGCCTCTATTCCACCGCAAGGTGCATGGAGCTCGCAAAGTGCTTTTTAATGAAGTTGTCTGTTGCTTTGGGTTTACACTTTGGGTGGGGCTCGCAACTTAATATCAGCGAGATGTTCAGGATAGATATCTCAAGGTGAATAATTAGTAGTAGATGCAGTTGGATTTCGGTTTAATAATTTTGGTGTACTGTCCATGCTTTTGAGCCTCACCCTTTCTTTCTAGCTTAGTTAGCATTGCGGTGCGTTTTTAATCATGTCAATTGCCCAGCTGTAATTTGTTTACCTCGCATAGCAGTTTTATCGTCTTTTGGGAGAGATACATCCCTAGTGAAAAACCACGGGACCCCGGTCCATATTCTCATCATTGTTTACACGCTCTTTTACTTTCCTGCTTTTACTTTCCAGCTGCTATCATTATCATTATCGCATGCATGTGATCCTTTGGGAGCAAAGTTATTTGTGTCGTGTGCAGGTCCACGTCAGTTGCGCCGCCGACACCTACTTATCATCTCCAGACTCCTACTGGAGACAAACCTTGGTATCTTCACCGAGGGAAATTTGCCGCTATCCTACATCTCACCTTCCACTTGGGGTAACCAACGAGGAGAGAGTATCAAGCAAATTTATGGCGACGTTGCCGGGGACTCCGAGTGCTAAGATAGGGGAGTTGCACACTATCTTTTACCTTTGCTTTTTTAGTCTTGTTTGTTTACCTTTTAGTTTTTATCTTAGAGTCTTATATGAAAAACCACCAAAAAATTTGCTACCTTTTGTCTTTGTCTGCCTGCTGATTTTATCTTTACCATGGGTGTGGAACCACCCAAATATGGTAGGATGGACATGTTTCACTTGGATCGTCTTCGATCAATTTGTGCTCGTGCTAAAAACCCAACCATCTTCGTTGAGGGAAGATCATTGGATGAGCACACTCATTATACACGGCACCGCCTATCTCAGAAAGGGAAACACTTATGGGATCAAATACAAACTTATTATTGCTATGCTAAGTGTTTATGCCACATTTATGATTTTACTTGCTTCTCTAATATAGATTGTAAACACCTTCCTTTCCAATGTGAGTTTAATGAAAATGAGATCTTATCTTCTTATGCTAAAGGTGTTTATGATTACTTTGATGTTGAAAAGATTGAAGGGTTTGTTGCTTTTAAAGGTGCTTATGAGATTGCTTCTTTGATTGAAAAGTATTATGATACTATTCACAAGTCCGAAAAATTTGCAGTTCTTGCTTATTGCTTCGAGAATTATACTTCCAATTCTTATATTGAGGATTTTTAAAATAAAATGTTTGCTTCCCAAGAACAGGCTAATGACTGCTTTGATGTGGAATCCCATGATTCTGAGGACTCACTTGATACTTCCCTTTATGATGAACTTAATACTTGCTTTGTTGATGGCCATGATGCCAATATGGATTATGCTTGCGAAGATAAACTTGCTATAGTTCCTTATGTTAAGCATGAAATTGTTGCTATTGCACCCACACGTGATTATACTATTATCCTTTTGAAATATCCAACTCATATTCCGAAGAATTGTGCTCTTATTGAGGCTCAATGTGATGGGTTGCATTAATCTTATGTTCCTAAAGACCGTGTTGAAAACTACACACGTGTGCTTGTAGATCATGAACAACATGATTTATGTGATAGTTATATTCTTGATGTTGTTCAAGATGCTACTGAAAATTATTTTGAGAGAGGAAAGTTTGGTTGTAGAAACTCTCATGTTACAAAAACACCTCTCTTTATGATGAAAGTTTTGAAGTTGTTCTTGTTCCACCTTCCTATGCATGTCACTTTGTGCTTCTTTGATTTATTTTCTTACAAGATTCCTATGCATAGGAAGTGGGTTAGACTTAAATGCTTTTCATATTTTCTTCTTGATGCTCTCTTTTGCTTCAAAATTCTTATTCTTGTGAGAGCATCTTCTATAATCTTCATGTCTAGCTTAAAGGCGTAAAAGAAAACGCTTGTTGGGAGGCAACCCAAGATATTTTTACTTCTGTTTTTAGTGGTCTTGATGGTTGTTACTACTGTAGCAACATCATTGTATCTTTATTTTCAAGCTTTGTGCCAAGTTATAGCCTCTTATGATAAGGGAAGCAAAAGTTGTGACATGTTGTCCAGAAAACAGATTATGTCTTCTTGACGGAAAAAATCAAAACAAATCACGAGTTCATCTTTTTGAGCTGAATTGTTTACACAGCATGCTCTATACAATTTTGAAACTTTCGTATGTTCTGAGTTTTTTTATTTGAGTTGCTGAAGTGCCCCAAAAAAATTCTCTACTACCTGATGTTCTATTTTTCACAGATTCTGCCACGTTTTTCCTTTCCTTACTTTTGCAAACCTTAAGATTTCTTTTTCTTTGCAAAAACTTTTTGGCAATCTTGAGAAACAGTAGCTCTTCAAGAATATATTTATATCCAGTGGGGAAAATTATTTTATTAAGGGTACTAACCTCTCTTAGCAGCTTATGATGAGTTATGTATGAAGGGAGTTCTCAAGTGTGCGAGGGAAGATGATGAAAGAAGATCCGGGAGTGTCAAATGCTCAAGCTTGGGGATGCCCCCATGCATCCCCAATAAATATTCATGGAGACTCAAGCATCTAAGCTTGGGGATGCACCCGTGCATCCCCTTCTCCATCAACAATCATCAGCTCGTCCTTCATCTCACTAAATTTTTATCACTTCATGCGTTATGTGCTATGCTTGGAGCGTCTCGCTCTTAGGTTTACTTTTTAGTTTTATTTAGCCTTTCTTTCTGTTCATAACAAGTTAGAACCCAGCTTACTTTGTGTGGGAGAGAAACACGCTCCACTTCAATCTAGAACACATCATAGGATTTTTCATGCCTATCTTTTTACTGTTGTGTGTTCTTTATCTTTTCGTAACTACTGCCATGTTTAGTTTTAGTTTTAGTTTGTCTTTAGCAAGAGCCTTGGCTTTTGTTTAGTTTTTTGCTGGAACTCTCCTTAGTTTTCATGTTTATCTTGTTAAGAGAGTTGGTTGTTGCACTGAGTTGTGTCTTGTCTTGAAAGTAGGTAATTGAGGTTGCTATTTAATTTTAGTAGTAACTTGCAATAGTTTTGAGGTATTGTTGTGAGTAATGTTTGAACTTTTTGTGTCACGAGCTCTAGCCTATTAGTGATAGGTGTCGTATTTTGGGCAATCCGTGTTTATTTTCAAAACCTAAAAAACTAGTTGAAAACTCTAGCTACTAGATGGATCACTAATCTTTTGAGGGATCGGATATTAGAGTACACTCACGTACCATGAGTCAAGGATCCGCAGAGATAACCAAACCCCCATACACTCCTCCTCGGGGTACTTGTCTCGTTGTGAACCTCCTTATTAGATTGAGAGTTACCGATAATAAGTGCATGAGTTCTTCGGACTAATGTAAGTATTGAAAGTTGACACTTCCACCTCCTCATATTTGCTAGCCTCTTCCGTACCGTGCATTGCCCTCTTCTCACTCCGAGAGTTGGCGTCCACCTTCGCCGATACATCCAAACCCTTGGCATGATACGCTCTGTCATAATAAACCTCCATATATCTTACCTCAAAACAGCCACCATACCTACCTATCAAGGCATTTCCATATCCTTTCCGAGATATATTGCCATGCAACTTCCACCTCTTCATGACTTGATCTTCATGTCATACATGGTCCTGCTACACTAGCAGAGGCATACATTGCATACATCATGATAGCTACATCTTCTTTATGTTTGAGTACCTTGTAAAGTGTGAAGATCTTTTATACCTTCTTGTAAAATAGAGTGTTGCCCTTAAGTGAGGAAAAGATCCCAAAGTGGACAAAATAAAAGATCCCAAAGAGGAAAAATGAGAGTTAAATAGAAAGAGCCATTGAGGCCACCAAAAAAATACAAAAAAAAGAGAAAGGGGCAACACTACTATCCTTTTGAAAGATCCACACTAGTACTCCCTCTTATCCTCGTACTCCATAGAGATGATCATTCATGTATATAGCTATGTGGGGACCTTCACACTATAGAACTTGGCTTGCATATTCCAAGGATGAGCCTCCTCTAACGAGCTCTAGGTCTTCATGAGCGAGCAAGTTGGATGCACCCCCACTAGTTCCATTGGAGAGCTTTTCTAAGCTCATATGTGCATCCGTTGCATGGCAATCCCTACTCCTCACATCATATCTATAATTTGTCTCTCTCGCCTATGATTGTCCTCATTGATGTGAGCCTTTCTCACCCTTTTTGTCTTCCTCCTCCACCATATTTTTCTCTATGCCATCCTAAGTGTCAACTTTCGTGCTTATGCTCACCCATTGCATGAGTGCTCAAAATATTGAAAATTAGTGGATCAAATTGACTTGTACCTGTCTAGTGGTATGGGGACGAGTCAAGATAAGATTCCAAAGAAGACCAAGTCGGAAACTTTAGTAGATTGAGTTCTCAACAAAAATATATTTTCTCCTATTCCCATATACCCCTTCTTGCACGCAAACACACATTTGGAGACATTCGAGTCACGGACAGTGAGAGCTCTTGCCCCTAATATTCTTTCGTTGCTTGTTTCAATGCTAATATAGACTCTTGCATGTTATGACTTGAATTGAATCACATACCTTGATTGCTTTACTTTTCAAAGTTCTTATATGGTTGCTAGCATGTCACCACAGAAATTATTCTTGTTATCATTTACCTACTCGAGGACGAGCAGGAATTAAGCTTGGGGATGTTGATACGTCCCAAACGTATCTATAATTTCTTCTCGATCCATGCATGTTTTGTGTGATATTTCTATGATCTAGATACACTTTCATACACTTTTGATCATATTTGGACTAACTTATTAACTCAGTGCACCACAATGCCAGTTCAAATATTCTTCTATTTTTCTATTTTAGGTTTCCCCCATATTAAAAGTGCTCCAAAAATTCTGGAAAAATCAGAAGAAAAATCAGTGTACAGGAACCTTATGGAATCACCTGGGTGGGGCCAGAGGGCCACCAACAGGGACCCAGGCGGCCACCTGGCGCGGCCTAGGGTCTGGCCGCGCCGGGGGTGCGCCTGGACCCCTGGTGGCCCCCCTGGCTGCCCGCCTTCGCCTATTTATTCCTCGTGACGTGAAACCTCTGAAGACAGAACCCTTTTTCGTGATCTCACCTATGTTCCGCCGCCGCACTTCCAAGATCGGGAGCGCCAGCAGACTTCTTCCCGGCACCCTGCCGGAGGGAGGATTGACCTCCGGGAGCTTCCCCTCCACCATGGACGCTTCCCGGATGTGCCGTGAGTAGTTTCCCTTGGACCATGGGTCAATGATCAGTAGCTATGTGATGTTCTCCTCCCCTCTTTGTTCTTCATGGTTTAGTCCTCATGAGCTGCCCTACATGATCGAGGCACATATGTAAGTTTCTGCACTTGCTATGCTGAGGTTGCTGGGATGTGATGGATTATGAGATTATGTTCAGATTGTGATTGAGTAATATATTTGGTTCTTATCTTTTATATTTTTGTTCCTAAGTAATTCTTTCATGTTCTCCGTTGCTATTTATTGCTTTGGCCAAGTAGTAGGTAGTGACTCCAAGAGGGAACTTTATGCTCGATTGTGGGGTCATGCCCCCCGATGACACGCTTGAGTGACAGAAACATGAGTCTAGGGGATGTGTTGTTGCCACAAGGGGAGAAACAACGGTGCTTGTAACCGCAGTTGCAAGGATTGTTTACTTTACGTAAAGTGCTTTTTAATGCAGTTGTCTGTTGCTTTGGGTTTACACTTTGGGTGGGGCTCGAAACTTAATACCAGCGAGATGTTATGGATAGATATATCAAGGTGGATAATTAGTAGTAGATGCAGTTGAATTTCGATCTACTTATTTTGGCGTACCGCCCATGCTTTTGAGCCTCGTCCTTTCTTTGTAGCATAGTTAGCATTGCGGTGCGTTTTTAATCCTGTCAATTTCCCAGCTGTAAATTGGTTACCTCGCATAGTAGTTTTATCGTATTTTGGAAGAGAGACATCACTAGTGAACATCACGGGACCCCGGTCCATATTCTCATCATTGTTTACATGCTCTTTTACTTTCCTGCTTTTATTTCCAACTGTTATCATTATCATTATCCCTTTCCTTTGATCCTTTGTAAACAACAAGGCCGGAGAGATTGACAACCTCTCTGTAGTCGTTGGGAGTAAAGTTATTTGTGTCGTGTGCACGTCCACGTCAGTTGCGCTGCTGACACCTACTTATCATCTACCGAGTCCTACTGGAGACAAACCTTGGTATCTTCACCGAGGGAAATTTGCCGCTATCCTACATCTCACCTTCCACTTGGGGTAACCAACGAGGAGAGAGTATCAGTTGTTAGTAGTCATATGATGTTGAAGTAATATGTGTTGTTTGATATTTAAGTTGTGTTGTTATTTTCCTAGGGGTGTTGTGTGAGTCGAAGACTCAATACTTCACCTTGTTAAGGACCTAGAGGAATGCATTGTGTATAAAGAATGCTTACGGTGGGTTGCCGGAGTGACAGAAACCTGAACCCCAGTTTGCAAACTTTTGCACAAGGGAATAATGGATCCTTGATCGTATTGCTATGGTTATGCTTTTTCCTTAATTTCTACCTAGTATTTGCGGATGCTTGCAAGGTTTTTAATCATAAGAGTGCACTTATCTTAGTCTAGAAGGTGTACTAGCATAGATCCACGCACTCAACACTTATCAACACAAAACATAGTACCGATACGGGGTATGGCGAAAGCACGTGACTACCTCTCCCGTGTGTCCTCGAGAACGCTTTCGCCTTTATAATTTAAGTTGCTAGGCTTTTCCTTTTCTCAAAAGGATTGGGCCACTTGTTACTCCTCAGTACCCTTTTCTTTGCTTGCTTTTACCTTCTCATTGCTTATATCGAAAACCCCCTAAAAAGTTATCTTTCAATGCTTGCAGCTATTCCTTTACCAAAGTCACTTATCAATACCTACTACTCTTCGTTGAGTTCGACACTCTTACTTATCGAAAACGCTACAATATATCCCCTATAGTTGAGGGTCATCAAGTATTGTTTACTGGTGCCGTTGCCGGGGAGCGTAGCGCTATTAGTAAGTGAAGTTGGTAAGAAAACTTTTATATTTCTGTTTTTATTTCGCCGTTGCTACTTTTTGTCCTTATGGACACCTCTACTCTTAGTTCGTTGCTTTTGGGTAAACGCACCGCTACTGTGGTGGTTGCTCCCACCCCTACTGAAATTGTGCCTTATAAAATACCAATTGGTATTATCGATTATGTCTTGGCTAATCGTTATGAAGGTGACAGACATCCAGGTGAACACTTGCTATATTTATCACAAATATGTTCATTATTTAAGCTTGCAGGTGTGTCAATGGTGTTTGTCATGAATAAATTATTCTCCATATCACTTATAGATAAAGGTTCAGATTGGTATAAGCTCCTCGATAACTCAAATTTTCTTAATTGGCAACATCTTATGTCTCTCTTTTATACAAAGTTTTACCCTCTTCATGAAATTCATCGAGACAGGAATTACATCTATAACTTTTGGTCTCGCGACGGAGAAAGCATCGCTCAAGCTTGGGGGAGACTGAAGTCCCTAATGCTCAAATGTCCTATTCTTGACCTCCCCAAGGATATTATACTTCCAAATTTTTATGCTAGGCTTTCTTGTCAGGATAAGGAGATGTTCGATGCCTCCCCTAGTGGGGTATTTCAAACGAGAAGCGTTGAAGAGAGATGGGATCTCATTGAAAGGATCCAGAAGAACACTGAAGACTGGGAAATTGATAAAGGTATTGAACCCGTTATAAATTGTGAGCATGATTATATTGAGAGCTATGTGAAACTGATTACTTTAATACATTTTTCTCTAAGATTGGTCTAGATTCCCAGCTAATGATTGATTTTTGTAAGAACTTTGCCTCTCATATTGACTCTTCTAAGGAGGAGAAGGATCAGTGCCATAAACCCTTCAAAGAATTACCTGTTGCTATTAATGTTACTGACCCTATTTTGCCTGCAGTTATATATGAAAAAAAACTTTTCCCGCAAGGATAAGGGAGCACTCTTTTGTGACAGGCATAATAAAGAAAAGTGAGAGAAGAACTGACGAACCTGAGGACCAGATCAAGGTCGATCCTCACGTTGCGGTGGTTAAAGATCTAGTTACTAATGATGTTTTAGATTCCAATATAATTTTTTGTGTTGTTTCCACTAACATTGTTACAGCCAAGAATAAAAGCCCAATTTCAGGTACACCAGTTGTATCTGTCAAAATAGGAGATCACAATTATTACGGGCTATGTGATTTGGGATCAAGTGCTAGCGCTATTCCTTATTCACTCTATCAGGAGATCCTGGGTGAGATTTCACCCTGTGAACTTGAAGAGGTTGATGTTACTATTTATCTAGCAAATAAAGAAACTATCTCCCCCGTTGGAATTGTGAGAGATGTTGAAGTCCTATGTGGAAAGGTAAAGTATCCTACCGACTTTCTAGTACTTGGTTCAGTACAAGATAGTTTTTGCCCTATTATCTTTGGTAGGCCTTTCCGCAGCACCTGTGGAGCTATAATAGATTACAGGAAAGGTAAAGTTTCTGTTGAATTCAATGGTGAGCCATATGAATTTAACTTTTCTAAGTTCTCTAAGCAGCCTCGTGGAACTGATTTACCTAGTAATGATACAATTACTGAAGATATTGCTTCCATTTCTATTCCTCCTAATGATCCTTTGCAGCAATATATGGAAGAACACGAGAATGATATGCATATGCAAGAAAGAAATGAGTTAGATGAAATATTCACAAGACAAACTACTATCCTGAAGCACAACCTTCCGGTTGAACCTTTAGGAATCCTTGCACAACCAAAAGAAGACCCGGTGTTTGACCTCAAACCACTTCCCTATACGCTCAAGTACGCTTATTTAGATGAAAAGAAAATATATCTTGTTATTATCAATTCTAACCTTTCAGGATTTGAAGAAGAGCGATTACTGGAGACACTTCGCAGACAACGTGGTGCCATTGGCTATACCCTTAATGACCTTAAGGGGATTAGTCCATAAATTTGCCGACATACTATCAATATCGAGCCTGATGCTAAACCACTTGTTCATCATCAACGACGGTTGAACCCAAGGATGAAGGACGTGGTTAGGACTGAAATTCTCAAGCTTCTAGCTCCAGGTATCATCTATCCTATAGCTGATAGTAAGTGGGTAAGTCCAGTTTATTATGTTCCTAAGAAATGAGGTATGACTGTTGTTCCTAATGATAAAAATGAATTAATACCTCAAAGGGTTGTTATTGGATATAGAATGTGTATTTATTACAGGAAGTTGAACAAAGCGACCAGGAAGGACCATTACCCGCTGCCCTTCATCGATCAGATGCTAGAGAGGTTGTCCAAAAACACCCACTTTTGCTATCTCCATGGGTACTCTAGCTTCTCTCAAATTCATGTTAATACTGTCAATCAAGAGAAGACCACTTTCACGTGTCCTTACGGTACTTATGCTTATAGGCGTATGCCTTTTGGTTTATGTAATGCGGCTGCTACTTTTCAGAGATGCATGTCTACTATCTTTGATGGTTCCTGTGAGGAGATTGTGGAAGTCTTCATGGACGATTTTCCATCTATGGAACTTCCTTTGACCACTATATCCACAATCTTAATAAAGGGTTGCAAAGATGCGAGGATACAAATTTAGTTCTAAATTGGGAAAAGTACCACTTCATGGTTAACGAAGGGATCGTCCTTGGTCATAAGATTTCCGAGAGGGGAATTGAAGTGGGCAAGGTGAAGATTGAAGATATTGAAAGGATGCCCTATCCAAGGGACATCAAAGGATGCCAAACCAAGGCTCATCCGGTGGGTACTCCTTCTTCAAGAATTTGACTTGCCGATTGTCGATAGGAAAGGAGCAGACAATCTGGTGGCGGATAATCTTTCAAGGATGGAAGATATACCGCATGATCCCATTCCAGTCAACGACAGCTTTCTAGACGAACAACTAGCCGTTGTAAAAGTACAATCTCTCTATGATCCTTGGTTTGCATATTATGCTAATTTTATCATTGCAAAGTATTTGCCTCCAGGTTTAACATTTCAGCAAAGGAAGAAGTTCTTCCACGATTTGAGGCATTACTTTTGGGATGACCCTCATCTTTTCAAAGAAGGTCCGGACGGGATCGTGAGAAGATGTATATCGGAACACGAGCAGAAGGACATTCTCAGACAATTTCATGATAGTCCTTATGGAGGACATCACGCCGGTGAGAGGACCGCACATAAGGTTCTCCAATCAGTTTTTTATTGTCCTACTCTCTTTAAGGATACTAGAAATTATGTTTTATCTTGTGATACGTGTCAGAGACTTGGTAACATTAGTAGGAGGAATAAGATGCCTATGAATTACTCTCTAGTGATTGAGCCTTTTGATTGCTGGGGTTTTGATTTTATGGGTCCTTTTCCTCCTTCACATAAGTACACTCACATTTTAGTAGTTGTTCATTATGTAACCAAGTCTTGTTGGTGATAAAGTTTTGTTGTTTATATCTCATTTCAGGTTTTCTCCAGGTAAATTACTTTCTAGATGGGACGGGCCATTTCATATCGAAGAAGTCTACCGCTCTGGTGCAATCAAGATTAACAATTTTGACGGAACCAAACCTCAAGTTGTGAATGGGAAAATACTCAAGCATTACATGGCGGGAGATCTTGTCAATGTTGATGTAAATTTGATACACACAACAACTCATGAGAACATGTTGCAACCGTGTTTCAGACACCAGGAGAAGCAGAAAAAGAAAAGGTATGTATTACGGTAAGGAAACATCGCGAACATCCATAAAAGTTCCAAATTACGAGTTTTTGAAAAATTAGAAAAATTCCAAGCCTAAACGGAGCCGGAGAGGATCTCCAGGGGGGCCAGGTGCCCCCCTGGCGCGGCCTACCTCCTGGCCACGCCGGGAAGCCGCCTGGACACCCCGGAGTCCGTCTCTGACCCCACTTTGGCTCGGTACTTTCCTTCAGTTGCAGAAAATTTTGCTATATATTTGCCTGGATCGTCCCGGCACCGTATCTCGCGATTTCGTGTGTTTTCTTTTTGAGCTGTTTCTGCCAGGAGTTCTTTCAACTAGACCTAGGTGCCATGGCTTCCCCAAGTTCCCCTAAGGACAAGTTTGTCGTCAACGTCATCAACCCTTACCTCGCTGAGGTGAAGAAGCACCCTCAAACCATTCGGGTGGAGGATGGTGTCCTCCATCAAGAAGATCTGAAGGGAACTGTCAAGGAGGGGAGCATCGAGGCCAGGGTGGAAGAAGTGGAGCATGAAGTCTTCAAGTACAAGAAGATGGTCGAGCGTGGTGTTGAAGCTAACTTTAACATCATCAACAATCTGAAGACCTACTTCGTGAAGGAGATGAAGGAGATGTGGTCAAGCATCACCGCATCAGAAGAAAGAGTGATTGAGCTTCAAGGGCAGATTTATGGTCTGCACAACCAAAAATGTGAGTATGAACTAAAGTTTCTGCGCATGGGTTTGGGTGCTGAGTGCAGGATCCCGGAGACCGACATATCTTATGAGACTGGAGAACCCCTGTCATGGAAGCACTTCACCAAGGACTACGTGATCAACAGGAATAGGAATCAGGAGTAAAATCTCCTTGGGAAATGGCATCCCCTTGGCTTGTTTCAAGCTTGGGGGAGTGCCCAGTATCTTTATCTTTATCTTAGTATTTTAGAGTCAAGTAGAGCCGTATCATGTCTAGGGAAGTTTTTATATGAAATAGGTGTTTGCATTGAGGTCTATCACTCCTATATGGAGAGTCTTGTATCCGTGAGCGTGGAGTCGTCTATGATGGAATATTAATGAGAAGTCTATTGGTTCCTTCGCTGCACTCGGTATTCTCTTCACGCAATCGACCTTACATGATGATTCTTATGGGGAGTATTGACCTTGTATCATGTATGTATTTTAAAACTTTATTTAAATCTTGGCAAACATAGCTTTGGTCATAACAACATGCATGTTTTTCTCAAGTAGCGATATAGCCAATACCTTTATGTTATTATGCTTGAAGTGTTATGTTGACAAGGAAGACAACTTGATGTGTTATGCTTACCTTAATGTTTATGCTTTATGTGCTTTGCATTTAAGTCATCGTCAATTGTCTGTTCTCTCAAAGCCTTTCCTAGCCAAACTCTTTGCCAAGTAGATGTCTGCTTGTGCATCCATATCCTGAAACCAATATCTTCCATATGAGTCCACCATACCTTCCTATTCGTGGTATTTCCATACCACTCTTAAAAGTATAGAATTTATGTGTTATCCTTAAATTTTCAAAATCTTTCGTTTTGTGCATCTTGTTTAGCTCATGAGGAAGTAGTAGGTAATTCATGATCTTCTTAAGTTGGAAAAGTTTTACCCCGGGATTGAATGTCTAATCTTCAAACCCATAATACGAGGAGAAACTGGCATGAGTGTGCCCAGCTCGTAAGATAATACAACAAAAAAACCCTCCTTGGCAGTGATAAACAATGGAGATTATGGGAAATCAGAAACTTTGGCAGTGATAAACAATGGAGATTATGGGAATGTGATCGTACCCACTTGGGAGCCGTTCCTCGAAACTTATCCATCTTGACAAATAATTGAGCTATCTATTAGCATTCGTTGACAAACTATGCACCTCCCAAAATTTGTTTTCATTCTGTTTGATTTAAGGATGGCACATGAGTTTTCCCTACTTCCCCTTAACAGGGCCTGTCTTTTACTTTTATGTTGAGTCAGTTTTCCTACTCCCTTCTATTCTAAAAGAGAACAGACACTTGATGTCGATGAGGATTCATTCATATAATGTTGCATTAAGTTTTTCCATGCCACATCCTTGTTGACATTATATTTTGATAAGTAAATTGTTTGCGAAAGCTTATGCCAAGCAAGCATCTTCCTTTGTGTTTGCACTTTCACCTCATGGCTAATAACATATTCTTTCAAAATCGTCAAATTGTTCCATTATAAATAGAAAGAGAAAAGTAAAAGTTATTGGTTGTCCTTTGACCAAGGATTTGTTTTCCATGATTTGATGAGTTTTCTCATCCCTACTTCTAATTATAATTGTTATTACTTTCTCATAAGTGCTTTAAGAGTTGAGGTTGCTATTGAGGATGCTTGAGTTTGCTGAACAAATAATGATGCTTCTTGTCTGTATTCTATTTATCGATACTTCACTCTCTAAACTTGCTATTGAGGCCCGATATGCGGTACTGTTCCAGATCTAGATGTTTCCATCCAGATCCGGGGACGAAGCACATATCAGTCCCACCCTGACACCATATTCCCCGGATTTCCAACATGATATCACAACATTACAGCTACATGGATACAACATCTCATACAGTCGGGATACAATTGCCTTAATACAATACATCAGTGGAAGATACATGTCTGAGTACAGACTACAATAAAATGCCTAGTGGCAAAGGTAAAACACACCATTCCCGTAACCGCACGGGTCCAGGCTCTCCGCCAGGATCCACCTAACTAGTTGTCGTCGAGTCTTCGCGAAGGCGTCTAGAAGAAGGGTCGCCGAGCTCCACTGAAGTCCAAGATCGTTGCATAACGTGCGTGAAAGAGAAAAGAAGGGGTGAGCTATATCACCAAGTCTTGTAACTAACTTCTCATGGTAAGATGGGGGTAGTAGTTGAGGTTGCAGTCGCACTAGCAATATATGAAGTGGCTAACGATCTATTTAGAGTAAGATGAGAAGCCAGCATTCGATGATGAATCGCCTCCAACAAGTCTTTCTATCAGCTGCTTACGCAAACATAAAACCTATCCTATCCTTGTCCTCCCCTTCATCACCTGATGAAGAAGAAGCAGTCAAGGCACACACACGTTGATCAAGTTTTAAATCATGATTTAGTTGATGTCATCTATGAACAAGACGTAGGTTCCAAGTCGTCCATAACCGTGGACACGACTTCTCGAAAAGAATTAACCCTGCAGGGGTGTACCAACTGCCCATTACAAGGCTCCGCGCGCACGCCCATATCTCTCAGTTTCTACCCATCACAGGAAGCCATTTTATGATTTAGTCCTGAGAGATCCGAAACGACATGTCCCTCTAACTAACAACGCACAAATCCGGGTGGCCCCCGGGGAGTCGACACCCAATCCAAGAACCGACCGCGCCCTCGGATTGGACTCTTCCATATGGCCAAGGTCGGGGTTAGTCTCACCTAAATAGCAAGGGACTTCCCTAGCTCACCACTATGGACCAACAGAGAAACCATGTCTCCACTGGCCCGGGTGTTTTAAAATCTTCTGGGGGCCCAACCAAGCACACACACGATTTCAAATGGTAAATCATCTTGGGCCACCTCTAGAAATGTTTGGAGCTAGGTAGGTAAGAAAAGGGGACCCCATAAAATCCCACACGCGGTTAGGCACGCTCAGTCTTAGAACCAATACCCGGAACTCGGAACCTAGGTGAATCGAATGGAACAAAGCGTCGGGGCGGGATAGCCTAGACCTTCCATCCTTCGTCGAATATAGTCAACATTTATAATAATCATATCATCGACAACAATATAATAATGTGATAGCCCAATCCAAGGAGTAACGGGAGGTAACAGTTGATAACATCCTAGCATGCATACTAAGCAGTGGCTAAGCAGCGAGCAATAGTAACATAGCCGAACAAGGTTTGCTGGGATGTGGAGGACATGGCTGTTTGGTTTTATTTGAGAGGCATGAATATGAAGTGGTAGGATCAAGCAATCGTTTTATCCTACACCTAGGCACAAGTGAGCTCAAAGTTATAAGCATGATATATGCTCCCCCTTACCTGATTAGAAGACGAAACCGAAGGTGTATTCGACCGCAAGCTCGCATCGTCTCTGAGAGGTACCCGTGCAAGCACACAAGAGGTAAACACTGGAAAAGGCAATCAACGAGCAAGCATCTATTAATACGAAGAAATCACCAGCAAACAACATCAAGAATGCAACACGAGACAACGCACGGTACCGCATCTATCGTCGAGAGAAGTTACTAACAGGTTAAGTGGAGTACTCGTCACACACGACGATGCCGCATATTTAGAATGGTTCAGGTTGTTTAGCTACACAACATGAGCTAAGGTTGTTAACATGGCATCTCACTCAAGCATGGCATAGCACACAAACATGACAAGAGGTGAAGCATAAGATAAATTATCTATGTTGGTCAATTTAAGTGAGGCACAACCTAAACATGGCATTCCACTAAGTGCCCCATGATGATTAAAGCATTTCGTATTGTTCTTCCCTAGACCATATTTTTGTTTGGTTAACAACAGCAAAAAATGGCATAAACACAAAGTACATGAAATTCTAATCAAGTTACATATAAAGAGCACCCCAAACGGAGTTACGGTTAAAATGATACAAGCATCACAATTTACGGGTACATGATGCTAACATCAGGGAGCATACTTTAGAGCAATGAAACAATTAGCTACTGAATGCGAACATGCTCCAAAAGATGTGGATCAACAGTAGACATGACAAGGAAGGCATGGCAACAAAGTTTCATTTATAAGAGCATCAGGAACAAGTAATTGTAACTCATGCAAAAAAGCAAGAATATACTACTGGTCGAGGGACTTAGTGAAAAACAGGGCATGTGACAGTAAACAGCAAGGTTGCACTTTGGGAGCTTGATAACTATATGAACAGCAACCATATTGTCACATCCCAACTTTTGTAGTCTTTTCCTTAGAATGCTAAATTTAGGGCTAACAAAAAAATCTTGCTAAGTTGTGATGTGATAGTAGTAAAATTGCCATGTCAAGCCTTTCTAGTATTGTGTTATGTTTGTCATGTCTTGCTATGCTATGCTATGCTTGATGTTTGATTACTATGTCTACATTTTCACTGTTGCCATACTTTTGAGTGTTTTATTTAATGTTGTGCCTTGTTAAATTATCAACTAAGATAACCATTTAGGCTCCCTCACAAAAATTTAAATAACTACATTAGGCCATCAAAAATATTTAGCATGAATAAAATGTTGTCTAATAAATATTTTCTTGTGTAGATAATTAAGTTTTAAATAAAAATACCCTATAGTAGATGGTATTCAATTAAATTCATAAAAATTACTAAAATGATTATTCACTATAAGATAATAGTAATAATATTTCCTAAAAGTCCTTAACAAATTAGGATAAGATTTGTAGAATGTTATAAATAATTTCTGTGGTTTAAGTTTAAATTTTGTTTCCAAAGTTTAAACAAAACAAAAATATATTAAAGGACTTTAATAAAAAAACTGTAGTAAAAAAAGAGAGAAAACTATCCTAACTACCCCCCCTAATCTCTCTCATCTTTCCTAACCTCTCCCTCACGTGGAGAGATCTATCTCTCTCCCGCAACCTCTCTCTCTCTCCCTCTCTCAGGTAGAGAGATACCTCTCTCGGTTCTCTCTCCCTCCGTATCTCTCTCTCTCGTTTCCCTCTCTCCCATCCTGCTGGCCCACTGTCATCTTCCTCTCGTCCTCGCTTGCTCCTGGATGTGCGTACGCCTACCACCATCCGACGCCACGGATCGATGGCATAGCCTGCAAGGCCCCAACGTACACCCAACCGCTGCTCGAGAGGTGGACGGAGAGAGCCACGTCGGAACCTACCCACACCCTCCCCTCTCTTCCGCTATCTCACCACCTCCCTCGCTGCCCAGTAGCCAGAGGAGCCACGGATAGCCTCCGTGGACTCCCGCCCGTTGCACCGCGTCCTCCAGCTCTCACCCGCCCTTGGCCCTCGCTCGCCTCCGCGGATAAAAAAGGAGGACCCCGGCGCCCTCCTCAACTCGCCTCACTCCACCCCTCACCAGCGCCCAGTTCCCCTCGCTCCACCCCCAACACCACCTCACCACCCTCCCCCACTGCCTCGCTCCATCGTCTAGCCCGAGAGGAAAGAAAGAAGAACAGAGACAGGAAGAAGGAGGAGGAAAGGAGAAGGGAAAGGAGGGAGAGGCCGACGATCCTCCCATGCCTCTCGTCGGCTACGACGCCGGCAAGGTCGCCACTCCAAGCCACTTCCCCAAACCTCCACGGCCTCCTCCGCCCCAAGAATCTACCCAACCAGCCGCTGCCATTTCGAACGTCGGACGTCGCCGAGCCCAAAAACGGGTTGCCCTCGCCGAACCGTACCTCCGCCGCCCATCCCCGTCGTCCCACGCCTCCCGGAGCGCCACTGGTAAGCCCCACGAGTTCCTGGTCGCCATGGCATGTTGAGGCTGAGCTCCTCACGCTCGGTGAGGAAGAAGCGCCAGGGTCGTCTGATCCCTCGCGATCTAACGACCACAGAAGGCCCGTACCCCTTCGCGATTCTTTAAAAAAAATAAAAAAAATCCATCGCGCTGCGCTCGGGCTCGGCCCACGGGAGGAAACCGCCCCTGCGCGTAGGATAGCCCTGGGCTGGCTACGTGGATTTTTTATCGTTTTTACTAAATTGTCAGGGAAGAAATAGTTTTGGAAAAAATCATTATAACTCAGAAAAACATGAGATAAATTATGTCTTGTTCCTACATTTTACCTCTATTTTTTGCATGTTTCAAATTTTGTTGTGATAAAATAAAATAATGACAATTTATTATTAAATTATTGCTTGTTTAATTTCTATGAAATTTATGTTAGAGATATTAATTTGTTAGCACTTTATTAGAATTTCCTCTGTTTAATATATAATTATTATACATTTATTTAATGGTATTCAAATAAATTAAAAAACTGTTAATGAATAAAATGTGTGAAAATCATTGCTTTACTTAAGGCTTGTTTAAATTTAATCTTGATGTTAATAAATCCCCCAAAATTATCCTTATGCCTTGTTATAAATTTGAACCTTGTTGAGGTGATATAAAAGTGAAATCTTAATAAATAGAAAACCTTGAAATTTGTATTGTCCTTTGTTGCTTGTCAATTTGTTTGAAAAATTGAGTGATGTTGTGTTTGCTATTGACCCGTTGTAATAGTGTGAATTTCCTTGTTTCGCAACGTGTAGACGAAACGATTGACCCTGCAGGACAAGACTACATCCAAAGTGCCCCGAGACTGACCAGAAGACCACCTCCGATGAAGGCAAGCCAAAGTCTGGAGGGACTCTTTATAAGTGCCGCCAAAACCTAGCCTTACAGTATAATCACTATTCTCTGGTATGGAACAGGGCTAGTTGGAAGCTTGCGTATCTTAGTACGGGGATCTTATAACTTCATAATACATAGAAGCCTGTAAGCCTACCGATGCGTCGGAGGTGAGGTCGTTGCCGAGGCAGCGGCGGCATGGAACTTTGCCTCACCTCTACTACGGTGAAGGCATGTGTCCAAGCGGAGCATGACCTTGCACGCGGATAGTTCAGGATGTGGTCATCGGGTAGATCACCTGTACTAGGGTAGGCAAGGGGAAGACTATGGTCGATTATCCGAGACCCGCATACTGAGGTATGACGATCCGTGGGGACACACGGCGGATGTATCGAATGTGGTGGGTAAAGTGTACAACCTCTGCAGAGTGAAAACTATTCGAGTAGCCGGAGTCCATGGTCATGGACAGCTAGTGAGGGCACACTTTGTGGGCAATAGATGAGAAAGCCCGGTACCAAGTTTATGGTTCGCGATGATGATGTTGATATTTGTTGGACTTGACTTATCCAAATTCATTTGTGGGAAATAAAATATGCCAAGTTTAAAACTTTGCCAACTTAATAATAATCTTGAGTAGATAGGAATTCCCTATGAAAAACTCCACCATATAGCCATCCCACTATTTTCGTATGCAAAACTTTGTTTCTTTCTGTAGGTAGTTTGCGAGTACTTTGTATGTACTCACTACTTTGTCCCTGGTTATTCAATCGGCCAGGCTTGGATTAGCAGGTATATGACAATGATGCTACCGGCAATTACTAGGACGTGCTATGCTCTGATCTACCCTGTGGATTGTGGCGCTCCTACCTTTGATGCTTTTTCTTATTCCGCTGCTATTTGAGCCTGATGAGGCCATGTAAGACTATGTTATTTGTAAGACTTGTATTCGGTATTGTATGAACTTTGAGACTATGATATCCATGTCGAGTTGTGTGTCATGCGACATTGATCATGGGAGCATGACAGTATACACAGCTGTCCGCTCCGGGTATATAATCCAGGGTGCCCACAGACTTGGCATCAAAGCCTCTGTTCAGACTGTAGCAGCCTAGTTAGCTTGGACGTTAGTTAGAAATATTTTTGATAAAACAAAACTCTTATACCTCTTACCCCATTCAAAATGTTTTAAATCAAGTGAGACCGAAGATTAAAAGGGAATGGTGTCCCGAAAAAGATGAGAACTAGTGGAAGATTTTGCTTTAATCCCCTACCCGAATTCGTGATCTTATGCTTGTTTGATTTGTGTGGTTAGAGTGACCCTACCTTCACTTAGGATGACACTAACACGTGCACTCTTACCTTGCGAAATAACCTCAGGATGTCGGGAAGAAACCGCGCTAACCCAAGTGGATCTGGTGATGTGCCACCACCCGATCCGAACATGGCGCAAATTTTGCGACTGCTTATGGAGGAGCGCCAGGCTGATCGTGACGATCGCCAAGCAAACATGGATGCACTCCAGCAGTTAGTCCAGGTTTCCACCAAAGCCAACCAAGGAGGCGGAGGAGCTAGTGGGAATGAGGAGCCCAGGTCTTGGCTCCGAGATTTCCAGAACACCAACCCGCCCGTGTTCGCGCAGACAAAGGAGCCTCTGGATGCTGAGGATTGGCTCCGCACCATGGAGAAAAATCACGTTGTCGCCGCTGTTGGCAACAATGAGAAGGTCTTGTATGGCACCCACTACAAGGAGCTGGTGGGAAGGAGTGAGTGCCCGTCTTCCTGCTGGGCAAGTACTCACCTGGGCTGAGTTCTCTGAGAAGTTCAAGAAGGCGCACATCCCAACCGCACTGATCAGGAGGATGAAGGACGAGTTCCGCCACCTCAACCAAGGGGGCATGACTATGGTTGGATATCTTGACCGCTTCACTCAGCTGTCGAGGTATGCCCCGGAGGAGGTGGACACCGAGGCGAAGCGGAAGGACCGTTTCCTCGATGGACTGCACGATGATCTGCAAGTTGTTCTGGTGGCCATGCAGTTCCCTGACCTTGAGTCTCTTGCCAATGCGGTTATAATGATGGAGGGAAAGGTCAAGATGGCCTCTGAGAACCGCAAGCGCCGCATGATGCAGCAGGGTGGATCTAGCAATCCCCGACTGCGTCCGACACAGCCGCCAAGGCCAGCACCCCAGCCTCAGAGGAGCCCTTACCCAGCACCACGCCCTAGTGTTCCTGCTCGCCCTGTTTGATTTCCGCATCCAGCAGACGGAGTTCCCCGCAACCCTGGAGTGGTCTGTTTCGGATGTGGTCAGAAGGGCCACTATTCGACAGAGTGTCCCAGCAAGAAGAATGCTGCTCCACGCCCCCAATGCTCCAGCACCAGCCAGAGCGAACCCCGGCCGCAACAATGCACAGCGTGATGCATCCCACGCCAACAAGGGACGTTCGCATCACGTGCAAGCCGAGGAAGCCCAGGAGGCAGGAGACGTCATCTCGGGTATGTTCTCAGTTAATTCGGTACCTGCCCAAGTTTTGTTTGATTCGGGTGCATCACACTCGTTTGTTACGGAGTCATTTGTGAATAGAAGTGGGATTAAGGCCGAGCTCTTGACACGGGTCATGAGCGTGAAAATTCCTGGATCTAGGTTAATGGCACACCGCAGCTATCTTGATGTACCTATAGAGATCTGCGGAGTCACGATTCCGGCCGAATTTATTGCGCTAGGAACAAAAGGGATAGAGGTGATACTTGTCATGAACTGGTTGTCCAGGTATCGAGGTCGGATAGATTGCACAAAGAGGACAGTCAACCTCACGAGTCCCGATGGAGTTCAGATAAAGTACACCGACAAGGAAGAAACTGCCCGAGCCTGCTGTCATCGGAGTGTCTCGGTGCCATCACTTGAGGAGGTAAAGGTTGTATGTGAATTCCCGGATGTCTTTCCAGAGGAGTTACCCGGTATGCCGCCTGATCGGGATATCGAGTTCATCATCGAGTTAGTGCCTGGCACAGCCCCAATTGCACAGCGACCCTACCGGATGAATGCCGAAGAGCTCGTTGGGTTGAAGAAGCAGCTGAACGACATGCTCCAGAAGGGACTGATTTGACCCAGTGCTTCACCTTGGGGTTCGCCAGTTCTTTTTGTGGACAAGAGGGACGGCACCATATGCATGTGTGTGGACTACCGTAAGCTGAATGAATTGACCATCAAGAACAGGTATCCTCTCCCTAAGATCGAGGATCTGTTCGACCAGTTGAACGGAGCCCGAGTCTTCTGCAAGATCGATCTAAGGACCGGATATCACCAGCTTAAGGTCTGCGAATCGGACATCCCCAAGACAGCCTTCACAACCCGATATGGTTTGTTTGAGTACACTATGATGTCCTTCGGACTTACCAATGCCCCAGCCTATTTCATGAACCTCATGAACAAGATCTTCATGAAGTACCTCGACAAGTTTGTTGTGGTGTTCATTGACGATATCCTGATATACTCCAAGACTGAAGAAGAGCATGCCGAGCATCTGCGCTTAGTCCTCGAGACTTTGTGAGGGCACCAGTTGTACGCCAAGTTCAGAAAGTATGAATTCCGGCTCAAGGAAGTCGGATTTTTGGGACATGTATTGTCAGAAGGAGGAATATATGTTGACCCAACCAAGATTCAATCCATCATGGACTGGACAGCCTCGACCACGCAGACCGAAGCTAGAGGATTCCTCGGACTAGCAGGATACTACCACAAGTTCGTGGAAGGCTTCTCCGGCATTGCTCGTCCCATGACCCAACTGTTAAAGAAGGACCAGAAGTTTGTGTGGAAAGAGAAGTGTGAAGCCAGTTTCCAAGAGTTGAAGAGGAGATTGGTATGTGCCCCAGTTTTGTCTATGCCTGACCTGACCAAGAGATTGGATGTGTACTGTGACGCATCGAAGATTGGTTTGGGTTGTCCTAGTGCAAGTGGGCAAGGTGATTGAGTACCTGTCATGACAGTTGAAGCCACACGAATTGAACTACCCCACCCACGACTTGGAGCTAGCCGCAGTTGTCCTTGCTCTCAAGAGATGGCGACATTACTTGATGGGTCACCGTTGCGACATATACACAGACCATAAGAGCATGAAGTACATATTCTCTCAGAAGGAGTTGAACATGAGGCAGAGAAGATGGATCGAGTTGATCAAGGATTATGATCTGCAGATCCACTACCACCCTGTAACAGCCCAGTATTCAAAAAAATTAAAAAAAATTGTTTTCAGTGTGAATTGGTTGATTGCGTGCTTTGTTTGCGGTGTTTCCATCCCAGATTTATTGATCGGCGATTATTTTCCCCCCTCTTATCTCGACCCTTTCCACCCTGACACTCGACCTTTGCGACACCGGGTTTCACCCGATCACTGCGCGACCTCCGGCACAGGACCAACCATCACCAACGGTGTGAAAAAACCCCATTTATATTTAGATGGGTTATTTTATCGGGAGTTAATCATCTTTTTGGTTGGGTGCGAAACGTTGTAGACGGCCTTCTTACAGTGTGGCAATATTGTATTTCGATTTTAGTGAGATTCCGACTTTGTCGGGTAGGTGAACGTTCGGATGTGCCAGACATAGTAGCTGGTGTAAGTCCTGTGGCGTATTTTACAAAATGTCGCGCGTTCCTTTAGCTGGACCCCCGGATTCCCCTCTTATCTTTGGATTCTAGCCCACCCGAAAACCGGGCCCAAAACATACCATTTTTTGGCCCAAAACAACCCCAAACACCCACCTACTATATATATTAGGTGCTGCCTACCAAAAATGGACAACCCTAGCCAACCACCTCTCCTTCCGCGCCCCACCTGTGCTGCGCCGCCACCAACTCCACCTAGGTTTCAGTAGCCGTCCATTACCCTCCAGATCCAACCTTCCCTCGTTCTGATCCGTCTGATCCGGATCGGATGGCTGTGGGTGAGCCACGTCACCATACCGGATGCCTCCCAGCCCCGTGGAGAGTTCTCCCTGAGAACCTCCTCCCCGCCTCCCGAGCGCCTGCGCCCGTCGCCGCACGGCACCTCCGGCTAGCGAGCCGCCTCCGCAGGTCTGCATCCCCCGCGTGCCCCCTCTCTTCCTCTCCTTCTTCTCCCCATCTCCCTCTCACCTCTCCACGTCCCCCTTCTCTATCTAGGAAGTTGCGCTGACATGGCCGACCTTGGAGCCGCCAGCAACCCGAGCTGCCGCCGCTCGCGGTCGCCGGACCCGCCGCCGTCGGCCAGATCCGGAACGACCGCGGCTCCCCAGCCGTCCCAACGCCTCCCGGACCTGCCTCCTCCCTCGTCGGCAGCCGCTTGCGCTGCCGCTCGCCAGCATCCCCTGGATCGGGACGATGACGAGGACGAGGACCTCGTCCTGCGTCCGCTCGCCACTCGGTCCGCAGGTGGGCCATGTGAACGCCCCAAGGCCCAGCGCGCCTCCAAGTCCCAGCCTCCCCGCGTAGATCACGACTCCCCTACGCCTGGGACAAGATTCTGCTAACCCCCGCTGTTGGGGTTCGGGGCAGAAAACACAAATTTTTCCTTGACCTACGATACCCAATCCCAAGACCTATGCTATGCTGATGCAAGTAACGGACAGAAATAGATCACATACCAGTATGTAGTCCGTTAAGCGGGAAACGTTCCCGCATGAACGTGGTTGGTGTAGTCGTACCGGCAATCCCCGATGCCGCGCAGATCCACGATGACTCCTGTAGCCACCCGATCCTTGCAGACCGATGACGGGATTACGTCCCCGTCGGAACGTTGCTGATGAAGACCTCGCGATACGACCACGACGATGAAGTAGCACCACAAGTGTAGTGCCTCGCGGGATTATACACATACAGTATACCCGACGTCCCTCCGGGCTCCGAACCAGTAGAGCAGCGGAAAGAAGATGGATTCGGATCCCGATTCCAGCAGCACGACGGCGTGCGTATAGTGGAGAAATCCCCAACCCAGAGCAGCCTCCAAACAAGGGGAGTCCACTCAGAGGAAGGATAAAGGAGGGAGAGAGATGAGAAACTTTTCTCAAAAAATTCATGATTAAAAGGGCACCCCTACCCCTCCTTATATAGGTCAAGGAGGGGGGACAACCTCCCCTCAACTTCCCATGTGGGACTAATCCCAAGGGGAGGGGGGCGCACCAATAAGGGGGGTGGGCCCCCTCATGGCGCAATGGCCCATGGGGGAGGACTCCCTCTCCCCCTAATGGGCCCTATGAGGCCCATATGCCTTTTAATTCATTTTTAATTATATTTAAATACATTTTAATATTTAATTCAGATAATTAAATAATAAAACATATATTAAATATTATTAAATATATTTTGAACCTTTCAAAATACCCGGAATAACTTCCGGCCTTCATCGGAACAATTCCGGTCATCACCGGAACAATTCTGGTGTTCTCTCCAATTTCTCCGGTGATCCCGAATCAATCCTTACTGCGTCGAGTACCCTTAAGTGTAACACCCTACGGTCCGGGAAACAGCAGACATGATCGAGACAACTCTCATTGATCAATGACTAATCAATTGGACCTGGTTACAATCCTTGATAGCCCCTGCGCTTCCATCGAATGAACTTCAATCGCTGTTGGATCCGTTAACCGTGTGCCTGTTCCCTTTGTCCTGTGGTACTTTGCTTGTCCGAGGTTTGATCATCGGTATCCAATATACCTAGTTCGTCCTCGTTCTCAACAAACAAGTTTACTCGTTTCCCGTGATATTACAACTCCGTGACCTAGTCACACGTTTGCAAACTTTATGATGCAATATCACCGAGTGGGCCCAGAGTACCTATCCGTCACACGGATGGACAAATCCCGCTTTGATCTATTTGCATACTCATCAACCATCTATTTCGGAATACCCAAAGTGCACCATTATGGCCAGCATATTTCATTCAGGCGGTGGGATACAAATCAAAGTCTCCTCATAGATGACAATTACGTATGATCATTGTTGGGAAACGTAGTAGAAAACAAAAAATTTCGGCCTACGAATCAAGAACCCAAGATCATCCAAGAAGATTGCATACAAGGTTTTAGGTCATGGCTCACCAACCGATGTAGCGGAAGTAGAGTTGGTGAAGCTCGTGGACATAGTGGAAGTAGATCTCGAGAGTTCTCCCACGAACATTCCCTCGATCAATCCCACGAACAAGTCCCGCGATCTAGTCCCACGGACAAGTCCCATGAACAAGCTCCTCGAAGAAGGGTCGAAGGTACGACCCCTCCATTAGTATCCACACATCCCGTAGCAGAAATCCAGCAGCGCTCCGCGGTCCAGAGATGAACGCCACCGAGAAAACTAGAGGGAGAAAACCCTAACGGATTCCGATCTAGAACAGCGTCTAAACCGGGGTCTAATTGTGGAGCAACGGGGTTTAGAGGAGGGAGGGTGGCGCATAGGCCTTGGGGACAAGTTGTGTTGCGCCCCCCACCCCTCCCCCACATTATATAGGTGGCCAAGAGGCCCTTGGGGCGCAATAAGGGGGGTGGGGAGTCCAACTTGGACTCCCAAAACCTCCCAAACCTTCCCACCGGAAACCTGCCATATTGGAGAGTTGGACTTTCCACCTGGAGGGGGATTCCTTCCCCTTGGTGCGCCCCCCACCCCTTGGCCGGCCAGGGCAGCCTAGGTGGCTTGCCCCCCAAGGCTAGGGGCGCAGGGGAGTGGGTGGTACTGCCCGGAACCTTCCGGAACCTTCCATGACCTTCTAGAAGCTTCCAGGACCTTCCGGGACATACCGGGACCGTTTCGGGACATTCCGGACACTTCTGGAGCACTTCCAGGACCTTCCGAGACCGTTCTCGGACGTTCCGGAGCCATCCGGATAGTTTCCAAGACCATCCGAGTTACAGTTTAAGCCACCCAATGACCGCGAAGGTTGTCTGGACACCCAGCGATTATCCGGAAACTATTCCGGTTGATCCAGGACTTCCCCAGTACCATTCTCATATGTTCCAGAACCACCTAGGACTACTCCAGAGTGATCCGGACATATCCTTAAATACCCAGAACTACTTCTGGTGCCCTTATGAACAATTCCATAAATCTCCGGAACTACTTCTGGTACCCGTATGAACTATTCTGCTTTGCTTCCACTAAACCTTCTACCATACTAGTATTCTAGCAGACTACTGCTCGTTAAGTGTGTGACCCAATAGGTTCAGTATAATGCGGACATGACTCAGAACATCTTCCGGACATAGGTCAATAGCCAATAGTCAACAGCGGAGCCATGGACTCCCATGTTGACTCCCGCACATACACGAAGAAACTTCGAGTGAACCATTATGTTTATTCATGTACCATTCCCTTTGCTTCGTGATATATGACAAAGTTAGAGGAGAGAAGTTTGGCACCCATGTGTAACAACTTCTTGAACACAAGCCACTCGTTATCCTCTTTGCTCGTTTGTCCATTTTCTCGTTATCGTATTCCGGTATCCCCGTGACTGAATCACAATGCGTCTGGCCAGACTATAATGGATACCGTCATACCGAGTGGGCCCGAAGTGAATATCTTCTTCATCGTGAAGGAGCAAATCCCATTCTTTAACTATCACAGTCACTAGCCACACCATCTGACATACCCAGAACTTATTTTACTACTTCCCATTTACGGGAGGATTCATCTAAGAACCAAAGCATGTCTTCCTGTGTGAAGCAACTCGATACTCTCATGGTCTAAGGAATTACGTATATGAAAACATTTCATGATATGACTTATAACGTAGTTACGATGTGATCTCTAAGTATATCATTCAATACTGGGGTCGGTTCAACATCATTGTTCTGCTAACAATATGTTCCCATTGCTACTGACATCCTTGTTACAAGAACAATGTCCATGATTAAGAAAACGTAATCATCAGTTAGCACATGAGCTGGTCTTAGAGGCTAAACCAGGAACTCTTGGTGTTTACATTTCCACACATGCAAATGAGTTTTCTTCTGAATCTCACAGTCAGGGTCATTGCAATTATAGCATAGAAATATAAACATTAATTACGAACGTGGAAATATATATATAATAACATTTTATTATTGCCTCGAGGGCATATTTCCAACAATCATTACGGTCAAAGGATCTAGTCACTACGTTATAGTTATCGCAATGTCGAACTATGTGACTTGATCACATCGCAACACTTCTGGTGGGTGTATGTCCATCATATCATTATCCAATGATACGACTCCATTGTCAACAGACGCCATTGTCTCATGATCAGGAAACCTTGATCATCAATCGCCCAATGGACTAGTATACTAGGGTTAACTAGGGACCTGGTTGTTTGTATACCACACCTGTATTAATGTTTCCGCTTAATACAGTTCTAGCATAGTATCAAACGTATTATGAACTAATGGAATATGCTCGATAAAACATATTTTATTTGCCTCTAGGGCACATTCCCAACAGTCTCACACTTGCACTAGAGTACAAATAATCTAGTTGCATTTTCTCTGGATCATAACTCCTTATTGATCATGCTTGCCCGTGGAAGAGGTTGTATCAACGGTCTGGGTACCATTCAGAACCGTATGTCCTTTTGCAAATCATAATGTCACCTAATTTGACATTCCTTCATTATCCACTATAATGATGAGGTATATATATTTGGCGGTGAAGTGAGACTTCGTTTGCTGTGTCATAGCAATGACATCCGGTGGGTCACGCGGACTTTCCCATAGTCATGCACACTTGAAACTCACTCAATCAGAAGTCGAACTTCTTAAGCCATAATATAACTCCTGCTACTTCTAAAGCAGCCACATCAATGTAGATTCAATTCTTGGTGCATTGTATGCAACTTTGATGTCTAACCATGTTTCTTTCAACTTAGGCATTCATTAGTATGATATCTCAATTTTCTAGGTTAGTGTCAGAACTTGAACCAGCATAACTTTTATGGTCAAGTCCACTATGGACCTCATCTTCGGATCTGACGTTTCAGGCCCGTTTGTATCTTGCATATCTTCGCGTTTTCACGCTATCATAAAATTCACTAATTTTATCAGTTTAGCTTTGTATATGTTTGAATCATTTGGTAGGACCTTGGTTCCTTAGAATAAGTCATGAAATCATTCATCAATGTTCCATGAGCTTCAAGCATCTAGGAAACCATACCATGTTCATAAATGAACTGATGATTCAAAATACCCTCCCTTGTTACTTCTTTAAGCAACAATATACTTAGCCTCTGTTATAGAATTCGCCACAGTATCTAACTTTAACACAGTTCCTTGATACTGTGCCACCCTTATGTGTGAAACACATAATCCCAATTAAAATCGAAAATCGATCGGAGTAAGTATGAAGACTGAATTGGTGTAACTGTTTACATCAAAATTCAGCTGGTGTAACTTATTACAACGAGCTCTTCATTATCTCCATTTTCCGAGAAACATATCTTATCTATCATAAGTTTAACTTTTCACTGTTTGTCCAATGATCAACATATTGATCACTTTGGTATCTTGCTCATAACCTTTTGAAGCACTGGACATATCTGGTCGTTTTACATATTATGGTGTACATGATTAATCCAAACACACGGGTGAGTGGAATTCAATTCACGTGTTTTTGCTTATCTGTGTTCATCAACACCGATTTCTGCAAACAACTTTTCACCACGACTTCGGCAAGAACATGTTTCTTGGCATTTCATACTAAACTACTTTAGTATCATGTCAATATGTAGTGTTGGCTTTAGCATGATCAGGCACTTACTATCTTCATAGATCACTATGCTCAATACTAATGCTATATCAGCCCAAGTTCTTCAACTGAAAACTATTTCCAATGAAGTCCTTATTTGTGTCAAGAAATTTATATCATTTCTAATCAACAATATGTCATCTACATAAGGTTTTAGAAATATTATTCAGCTCCCACTTACTTTCTTGAATATTCAAGCATCTTCGTTATTCCGGATGAAAACAAACTCTTTTGGCAATTTCATCACAACGAAAATTCCAACTCCATTATGCTAGCTTCAGTCCATCACTGGATATCCAAGGCTTGCATCTATTTTAGCATCCTTTGAATCGACAAAACATTCCGGTCGTATCACATATACGTCCTTTGTTATATTTCCGTGTAGGAACTTTGTTTTGACATTCATTCTACCATATCCTATAAATGAGATATGTAGTAATTGCTAATATAACCCGAACTGACTAAAGCATTTCTACGGTCGACACTATTTCGCCGTAGAAAACCTTTGAACTTGCTAGAAAACAATTTTCCAACGAGTTGAGCTTTATGGATAAAACAATTTCATCCGAATCAATTATAGATCCATATATATATTCTTCAGACTTTTAGTCTTTCCGAGGGTCTACCAAGTTCAAAACTTGATTTACTTCCGTGGATACTATCTCGGATTATTTGGCATTTAGCCAAATCCCGGAGTCAGGGCCCATCAACGCTTCTTTGTATATCACAGGTTTATCATTGTCGAACAACAATATCTCGTTTTACATATCATGAATGTTTGTACGATTTTTGTCTAACCTGTGTGGTTCAGCTGCGCACTTCTCTGAAGATTCAACAATCTTTGACAAGTTGCACTGTCCTCCCACTCACTCTTTTGTAAGAAACTATTTTTCTTTAAAATACATTGTTCTTAACAGCAAACAACTTTGCTTTTGTGTAGTGATAGAGGAATACCAAAACTTTTGGCATAACCTTAACAAAGTAGAACTTATCTGATTTGGGGTTTTGAGTATGTCAAACATATGCCTCATATACCCAAATTTTAAGAAAAGACAACATGGTTTTAACAGTCCATACCACATCTAATATGGTGTCATTTCAACAGATTTGATGGTGCTCTTTTCAGTGTAAAAGCTGTAGTCACTAACGCATAAATTTAATAAGTATAATGGCAAATTGATGAACGTCATATTTGATCTTACCGTGTCATACATGGATTGATTACATCTCTCGAACACTTTACTCATAGTGGTGTTCCGGGAGACGCAAGTTATGACACTTCTTCACAACTCATCAGACGTTCGCTAAACTTGTAACTCAAATATTACTTTCTACAATCTAATTTGCAGAAGCTTTATTTTCTTGTTACAATGAATTACTATTTCACTCTAAAATTCCTTGAACATTTGAAAGATTTCAGACGTATGTCTCTATTGAACAGATATCCATATATCTACTTCAACTCATGAGTGAAGATAGGGAATCCACTGCACACAACTACACTTATTGGACTGCACACATCATCATGTATGATTACCAATGGTTTAGTTGCCCGTTCATGTATGGCCTATTAACGGTGTTTTAGTCACATTACTTCGAGACAAAGATCGCAAGCGTCAAGTGATTCATAATCATATGACTCGAAAATCCATCACTTATGGAAATTCTTCATGCATGTTATGTCACTTGTGATAAAGGGCAGTGCCACATCTATGTGGTATTTCTGTCAGTCTTGCGACGTTTAGCGTCAGTGTTATGGATGTTTAGTATTATTATCAAGATTCATAACATACACCCTATTCATAATGGAAGTATGGCCTTTACGTTATTCATAGCTTTGAACAACTCTCTTGCAACAAACATGATTCAAAATGATGTTTTGCAACAAGGCTAAAGTGTAGTAACAATTTACTCAACTCTAAAATGAATTATGAAGATAATCATAGAGTCAACACACGGTATAGTAAACCTTTTACCGTGTTCCCGAGCGTGTCAAAACTCATCATTAGCTAGTCATAAAGGCCATAGTATTTCTTGCATCGAGTTGCAACAATATGCAATCGATGTGATATTCCGGTGATCAACAGTTTAATCACAATATACAGAATCCACAATTAACTGCTTAATCATGATTCCCAAGAATTACATCTCTTGACCAGCAATGAATTCATCTATAACTCCGTATGACTTTCATTTATGAGCTGGTTATTCCAGTCTTCTTTCATTTTGCCTTTATACGTATCATAGTTCTATTTCCAATGTCACTCCTACTCACAGAAGATCACACATGATCAAGGGTGGCGCATGCCATGGACTTTCCGGCATGTAAGTCTTACTAACACACTATGGAACTTCCTTTCCCTTAATCCTCATCATCATATGACCAGTGTTCTTCTGGATCCCACACTTATCCGTTTCGTTAAGAGAACAGTGAATATTTTCACTAATGCTTACAATCATACATTGTACTAGATATCTTATATCCAACATTAATTGTCTTACTACTGAAAACTATTTTTCAGTTCCATGAATATAACATAACTATCCCAAACTTTTCGAAGTTCGGGTTTCATGGTGGTGAAGACAATGCACTTAGCTGTGGTGGAATTCTAGCATTTTGGATTATGGACATAAGTCACATCATCCATAGCATCAGCGGGAGAGCATCAAAAATTTGCGATAGGACATGGTCCTTCTCGGCACTATTGAGGATAGTCCTCACAATACGGTACCAATCGTAAAGTTTTTACCAGATAATACAGTTAATCAAAATCAATTGGGAAGGTGGTAACGCGAGCCATTATTCTACAACGATAATGCAAATACTAAGACTTTGTTCATAATTAAGTTGCACTTGTGATTAATCAATTTAATTACTAAGTGCGCTCCCACTCAGATCAATATCTCTCGTAATTGATGCTGGAGTGATTCAAGATCCGACCCAATCGTCCGCCATTGATGTGACATCACTGATGACTTAGATTGGACCGGTAGGCCAACTTGCCAATCACAACACATGTGATTCTTGTTCATCTTTCGATGGGCGTGTTCCGGTAGCAAACTTTTATCCAGACCGTCAAGACAACCAAGTGCAATGCGCTGTGTGTTCTTTTAACACACCCGCCTTTTATGCGTCACACACATGTGCACCCATGTGACATGACCTGCTCCGATGTGAAACATAGTATAGACGGTGCTACAGTTGGAAGAACACTATCAACTTGATATTGTTTTGCGAGAGATCACCCTAATAAAACACGACTACCGCGCATCAAACAAGGGTGCATCAAAGGGATAAACATCACAGGCAGTTCATAAAATTATGTGATATGATATAGCCCTTTGCTTCGTGAAGTCTTCGTAGTCTTCACGCCGTCGTGGTAGAAGTCACCGCGTCCACCAACTTTCTCCTTGGCACCGCGAACATCACCACGGCTTCCGGCATGTGCGTCGGGGTCCACCTCCGCATCGTAGATCATCACCTTGCATCTATCTATTGCTTTGCCTCGAGCTAATAAACAGTTCTGGCACGCAGGCCATAATTAAGTGACAATCATATGACTCCAGTCATCATGCCGTACCACGACACGCAGGTCGCGAATAAATATTACATAACATATAGCATCTCATACAAACACATTGCAAATATTGAAGGCTATACCACATCACATGCATACTCTGCAAAAACGAGTTAGATCGCCATCTACACGGGTTTTTGCAACTTTTATCGTGGTTGTTAAGCAGGTTTACAAGGCAAACGAGAAACCCTAGACAAAACAAAAACACGATACTTCTTTTGTTGCTAGTTTAACATACGGGGTGCGTGTAGCAACTAATGCCACAAGCCAAACTTCGTTAAACGCGTGACCCCCGTGTGGATTTGAGTTCATAAAATCCACAAGCCCATTCATGTAAAATTTTCTATAGCAAGACTAGGATGAGATCAAAGGAATTTGATGTAGTCCATGATCAAGGCAACCAGCATACTAAGAGCAGCATAGAGGGATCATGGCAAAACTCAAACCTTGTAGCAAAATCACATCATGCCGTCGAGCAAAGAAAAAATCACATGATAGGGAAGCAAACAAGAAAATCAATGCCTCATATCAACATATGATCTACCTAAACATGCATCTAATCAAGGATCGCTCATGATACCACTGTTGGGAAACGTAGTAGAAAACAAAAAAATTCGGCCTATGAATCAAGAACCCAAGATCATCCAAGAAGATTGCATACAAGGTTTTAGGTCATGGCTCACCAACCGATGTAGCGGAAGTAGAGTTGGTGAAGCTCGTGGACGTAGTGGAAGTAGATCTCGCAAGTTCTCCCACGAACAGTCCCTCGATCAATCCCACGAACAAGTCCCGCGATCTAGTCCCACGGACAAGTCCCATGAACAAGCTCCTCGAAGAAGGGTCGAAGGTACGACCCCTCCATTAGTATCCACACATCCCGTAGCAGCAATCCAGCAGCGCTCCGCCATCCAGAGATGAACGCCACCGAGAAAACTAGAAGGAGAAAACCCTAACGGATTCCGATCTAAAACAGCGTCTAAACCGGGGTCTAATTGTGGAGCAACGGGGTTTAGAGGAGGGAGGGTGGCGCATAGGCCTTGGGGACAAGTTGTGTTGCGCCCCCCACCCCTCCCCCACATTATATAGGTGGCCAAGAGGCCCTTGGGGCGCAATAAGGGGGGTGGGGAGTCCAACTTGGACTCCCAAAACCTCCCAAACCTTCCCACCGGAAACCTGCCATATTGGAGAGTTGGACTTTCCACCTGGAGGGGGATTCCTTCCCCTTGGTGCGCCCCCCACCCCTTGGCCGGCCAGGGCAGCCTAGGTGGCTTGCCCCCCAAGGCTAGGGGCGCAGGGGAGTGGGTGGTACTGCCCGGAACCTTCCGGAACCTTCCATGACCTTCTAGAAGCTTCCAGGACCTTCCGGGACATACCGGGACCGTTTCGGGACATTCCGGACACTTTTGGAGCACTCCCAGGACCTTCCGAGACCGTTCTCGGACGTTCCGGAGCCATCCGGATAGTTTCCAAGACCATCCGAGTTACAGTTTAAGCCACCCAATGACCGCGAAGGTTGTCTGGACGCCCAGCGATTATCCGGAAACTATTCCGGTTGATCCAGGACTTCCCCAGTACCATTCTCATATGTTCCAGAACCACCTAGGACTACTCCAGAGTGATCCGGACATATCCTTAAATACCCAGAACTACTTCTGGTGCCCTTATGAACAATTCCATAAATCTTCGGAACTACTTCTGGTACCCGTATGAACTATTCTGCTTTGCTTCCACTAAACCTTCTACCATACTAGTATTCTAACAGACTACTGCTCGTTAAGTGTGTGACCCAATAGGTTCGGTATAATGCGGACATGACTCAGAACATCTTCCGGACATAGGTCAACAGCCTTTTGTCAATAGCCAATAGTCAACAGCGGAGCCATGGACACCCATGTTGACTCCCGCACATACACGAAGAAACTTCGAGTGAACCATTATGTTTATTCATGTACCATTCCCTTTGCTTCGTGATATATGACAAAGTTAGAGGAGAGAAGTTTGGCACCCATGTGTAACAACTTCTTGAACACAAGCCACTCGTTATCCTCTTTGCTCGTTTGTCCATTTTCTCGTTATCGTATTCCGGTATCCCCGTGACTGAATCACAATGCGTCTGGCCAGACTATAATGGATACCGTCATACCGAGTGGGCCCGAAGTGAATATCTTCTTCATCGTGAAGGAGAAAATCCCATTCTTGAACTATCACAGTCACTAGCCACACCATCTGACATACCCAGAACTTATTTTACTACTTCCCATTTACGGGAGGATTCATCTAAGAACCAAAGCATGTCTTCCTGTGTGAAGCAACTCGATACTCTCATGGTCTAAGGAATTACGTATATGAAAACATTTCATGATATGACTTATAACGTAGTTACGATGTGATCTCTAAGTATATCATTCAATACTGGGGTCGGTTCAACATCATTGTTCTGCTAACAATATGTTCCCATTGCTACTGACATCCTTGTTACAAGAACAATGTCCATGATTAAGAAAACGTAATCATCAGTTAGCACATGAGCTAGTCTTAGACTCTAAACCAGGAACTCTTGGTGTTTACATTTCCACACATGCAAATGAGTTTTCTTCTGAATCTCACAGTCAGGGTCATTGCAATTATAGCATAGAAATATAAACATTAATTACGAACGTGGAAATATATATATAATAACATTTTATTATTGCCTCTAGGGCATATTTCCAACAATCATTACGGTCAAAGGATCTGGTCACTACGTTATAGTTATCGCAATGTCGAACTATGTGACTTGATCACATCGCAACACTTCTGGTGGGTGTATGTCCATCATATCATTCTCCAATGATACGACTCCATTGTCAACAGACGCCATTGTCTCATGATCAGGAAACCTTGATCATCAATCTCCCAATTGACTAGTATACTAGGGTTAACTAGGGACCTGGTTGTTTATATACCACACCTGTATTAATGTTTCCGCTTAATACAGTTCTAGCATAGTATCAAACGTATTATGAACTAATGGAATATGCTCGATAAAACATATTTTATTTGCCTCTAGGGCACATTCCCAACACCCGCCCCCCTGCGAGATGGGCCTCGGCCCAGTTGTAAGCAGCCCCCCTTTTTCCTTTTTTTATTTTTTATTTTTTTCTGTTGCGGTAGTGGGCTTGGCTCATGTCTGTTTAGCACCCACTATCTTTCGGCCCAATAGCGTTTTTCTAGTTCTCTTTATTTATATTTATGGCATATTAAGTTGCGTTTTTGCGATGCTAATATCTATTTAACCGTAGCTCGGATCGCGACGTGTTAAACATAAAAGTTGCTACGTTTTGCGTGTAGTTTAATAAAATGTTGTTTTTTTTCATGTTTGACTTTGTTTACATGTTGTTTTATTACTAATTACATCGCATGCCACTATAAACAGTTTATTTAATAACTTTTTAACCGTTGCTCCAAATAAAATGTTTCTTATATGTAACTTGATTAGAATTTCATGTACTTTGTATTTATGTTATTGTTTGCTTCTGTTAACCAAACTGAAATATTTCTTAGGGAAATACAGTACCGAACTTTATATTTTTGCGTGGTAAATAGCGATATGCCATGTGTAGGAATTTTACCCGCTTAACTTGACTAGTATAGGTAGATTATTTATGCTTCACCTCTTGTCATGATTGTGTGACATCCCATGCTTGAATGAGATGCCATGTTAACAACCTCTTCTCATCTTGTGTAGCTAAACAACTTGAACCAATTCTAATGTGTGGTATCGTCGTGTGTGACGAGTACTCCACTTAACCTGTTAGTAAACGCTCTCGACGATAGATGTGATGCCGTGCTTTGTCTCGTGTTACCTTCTTGATGTTGTTTGTTGGTGATTGCTTCGTAATAATAGATGATTGCTCGTCGATTGCCTTTTCTAGTGTTTACTTCTTGTGTTCTCCCGCGGATACTCTCGGAGACAATGCGAGCTTGCGATCGGCTACGCCTTCGGAACCCGACTTATCAACAGGCGAGGACTATACATTACTTATGATCCATTCTATTTCAACTAGCGGTTTGCATGCTAGTCTAGGATAAGTTCGATGTTTGATCCTACCACATGTTTACAACCTATTTCAAACCGATACAGCCATGTCCCCTCCCAGCAAACCATGTACTACTATGTTACTATTGCTCGTTGCTCAGCCCCTGCTTAGTATGCATGCTTAGGATGCTACGATTGTTACCTGTTACTCCTTGGATTGGGCTATCACACTATTATATTGTTGTGGATGATATGATTATTATAATGTTGACTATACTCGACGAAGGATGGAAGGTCCAGGCTATCCCGCCCCGACGCTTTGTTCCATTCGAGTCACCTAGGACCCGAGTTCCGGGTATTGTCTCTCTTGACGAGCGTGCCTAACCGCATGTGGGATGCTATGGGGTCCCCTCTTCTTACCTACCTAGCTTCAAACATTTCTAGTGGTGGCCCAAGCTGATTTTACCATTTGAGAAACCGTGTGCGTAACTGGTTTGCAACCAGTGGATTTAAAACAAATCGGGCCTGTGGGATGGTATATCCTGCTGGTCCACACCTGGGAGCTAGGGGTGCCTGCCAGGGCGAGGGTTAGTAGGTGGATAGCAGACTTGTTGGAGGCGATTCCTCATCGAATGTTTGGCTTCTTATCTTACTCTCTAGATCGTTAGCCACTTCATAAATGCTAGTGCGGAAGCAACCTCACCACTTACCCCATCCTTACCGTAAACTACTAGTTGTCCTAGAATGACGAGTGATGAAGTCCTTGTTGGGTCAGTTGACCACTACAGTTGGATGATGAGTACTTCTGTACTCATGATACTACCCCCAAACTCTTTTCAGGGTTCTTGGTCGACAACAGGTATGGCGATCGACATTTCACGTGGAGACTCGACGACGACTAGTTAGGCGGATCCCGGCGGAGGGCCTGGACCCGTGTGGTTATGGGGATCGACGTTTTTCTCTTTTGCCACTAGGCATTTGATTGTAGTTTGTACTCAGACATGTATCTTCCGATGTTGTATTGTATTAAGGCAGTTGTATGCCGATTGTATGAGATGTTGTATCCTTGTAGCTGTAATGTTGTGATATCATGTTGGAAATCCGGGGCATATGACTTCGTCATATGTCGCGGTGGGATCGATATGTGCTTTCTCCCTGGATCTGGATGGAAACATCTAGATCTGGAATAGTACCGCATATCGGGCCTTACACACCCCGGCAAGGCCGATGTCGTAGCAGATGCCCTCAGTCGCAAGCCTTGCACACTTAATGCAATGATTAGAGAGACGCAGCCAGCTCTTCACGAGGATTTCAAGAAGCTGGGTTTGGATCTTGTTACACTCGGTTTTCTTGCTCACCTCAAGTTGACTCCGACTCTGTTTGATCAGATCAAGGAGGCGCAGAAGGGACACGAGAGTATCGAGGGAATCAAGAAGAAGATGCCCCTCGGCAAGGCCCCGAAGTTCTTGACAGATGATGAAGGAGTTCTCTGGTTCGATGGCCGATTGTGTGTGCCCGATGTAGAGGAGTTAAAGCTCACTATCCTGAAAGAAGCTCATGATACACCTTACTTCATCCACCCCAGAGGGACTAAGATGTATCAAGACCTTAAGGAATTATTCTGGTGGCACGGTATGAAGCGTGAAATTGCCTTGTATGTCGCCAAGTGTGACATTTGCCAGATAGTAATAGAAGAGCACCAGAGACCTGCAGGATTGCTGCAACCGCTCCGAGTTCCTGAATGGAAGTGGGAACAAATAGGCATGGAGTTCATCACAGGTCTACCGAGGTGGAGCAAAGGACATGACTCTATCTGGGTCATCGTCGACCGACTAACCAAGGTAGAGCACTTCATTACAGTGCGAACCACCTACCGAGGTGATCAGCTAGCGGACTTGTACATGTCAAGGATTGTTTGTCTGCATGGAGTTCCGAAGGAGATTGTGTCTGACCGAGGTACCCAGTTTACCTCGACATTCTGGAAGCAAGTCCAGGAGGCACTAGGCACCAAGCTCACATTCAGCACAGCCTATCACCCACAGACTGGAGGCCAGACCGAGCGAGTGAACCAGATACTAGAGGATATGCTCCGCGCATGTGCTCTATCCTATGGTTGTAAGTGGGAAGACTGCTTTCCTTATGCAGAATTCTCCTACAACAACAGCTACCAGTCGAGTTTGCAAATGGCCCCATTTAAGGCCATGTATGGACGAAAGTGTCGCACGCCCCTAAACTGGTCTCAGACCGGGGAAGGGAAGATTTTCGGACCCGATGTTCTGGAGAAGGCCAAAGAGCAGGTCTAGTTGATTCGTGAGCGTCTCAATACCGCTCCATCTCGACAGAAGAATTATGTCGAACCTAAACGTCGAGAGGTGACTTTTGCCGTGGGAGATTTTGTGTATCTCCGAGTCACCCCACTGAAGGGAATGCAACGATTCCATGTAAAGGGGAATCTAGCACCTCATTACATTGGACCATTTGAGGTGATAGCCAGACGAGGCCAAGTTTCCTACCAGCTGAGACTGCCAGTAGAGCTATCCGATGTGCACGACGTCTTCCATGTCTCGCAACTCCGGAAGTGTCTCAAGGTGCCGGACAAGCCCGGTGTTTTCAAGAACATCGATCACCGCAAGGTGGACATCAACCAGGATCTCACATACCGCGAGACACCCCTTCGTATCCTGGAAGAAGCCACCCGAGTCACCCGTAAGCGTGCGATCAAGTTCCACAAGGTCCAGTGGACAAACCACACACAGAAAGAGGCCACCTGGGAACGGGAGGACTACCTCAAGCGTGAATTCTTGCATCTCTTCACTAGCTTGTGAATCTCGGGGACGAGATTCTTTTTAAGGGGGGAAGGTCTGTCACATCCCAACTTTTGTAGTCTTTTCCTTAGAATGCTAAAATTTAGGGCTAACAAAAAAAATCTTGCTAAGTTGTGATGTGATAGTAGTAAAACTTCCATGTCAAGCCTTTCTAGTATTGTGTTATGTTTGTCATGTCTTGCTATGCTATGCTTGATGTTTGATTACTATGTCTACATTTCCACTCTTTCCATGCCTTTGAGTGTTTTATTTAATGTTATGCCTTGTTAAATTATCAACTAAGATAACCATTTAGGCTCCCCTCACAAAAATTTAAATAACTACATTAGGCCATCAAAAGTAATTAGCATGAATAAAATGTTGTCTAATAAATATTTGCTTGTGTAGATAATTAAGTTTTAAATAAAAGTACCCTATAGTAGATGGTATTCAATTAAATTCATACAAAGTACTAAATGATTATTCACTATAAGATAATAGTAATAATATTTCCTAAAAGTCCTTAACAAATTAGGATAAGACTTGTAGAATGTTATAAAGTATTTCTATGGTTTAAGTATAAATTTTGTTTCCAACGTTTAAACAAAACAGAAATATATTAAAGGACTTTAATAACAAAATTGTAGTAAAAAAGAGAGAAAACTATCCTAACTACCCCCTAATCTCTCTCATATTTCCTAATGTCTCCCTCACGTGGAAATCTCTCTCTCTCCCGTAACCTCTCTCTCTCCCTCTCTCACGTAGAGAGAGACCTCTCTCTCGGTTCTCTCTCCCTCCGTATCTCTCTCTCTCTCGTTTCCCTCTCTCCCCTGATGCTGGCCCAGTGTCATCTTCCTCTCGTCCTCGCTTGCTCCAGGATGTGCATACGCCTACCACCATCCGACGCCATGGATCGATGGCGTGGCCTGCAAGCCCCCAACGTATCCCCTACCGCTGGTCGAGAGGTGGACAGAGAGAGCCACGTTGGAACCTACCCACACACCCTCCCCTCTCTCCTGCTATCTCACCACCGCCCTCGCTGCCCAGTAGCCAGAGGAGCCACGGATCGCCTCCGTGGACTCCCGCCCGTTGCACCTCGTCCTCCATCTCTCACCCGCCCTTGGCCCTCGCTCGCCTCCGCGGATATGAAAGGAGGACCCCGGCGCCCTCCTAAACTCGCCTCACTCCACCCCTCACCAGCGCCCAGCTCCCCTCGCTCCACCCCCAACACCACCTCGCCACCCTCCCCCACTTCCTCGCTCCACCGTCCAGCCCGAGAGGAAAGAAAGAAGAACAGAGACAGGAAGAAGGAGGAGGAAAGGAGAAGGGAAAGGAGGGAGAAGAGGAGGGAGAGGTCGGCGAGCCTCCCCTGCCTCTCATCGGCTGCGACGCCGGCGAGGTCGCCACTCCAAGCCACTTCCCCAAACCTCCACGGCGACCTCCGCCCCGAGAATCTACCCCACCAGCCGCTGCCATTTTGGACGTCGGACGTCGCCTCCGAGCCCAAAAACGGGTTGCCCTCGCCGAGCCGCACCTCCGCCGCCCATCCCCGTCGTCTCACGCCTCCCGGAGCGCCGCTGGTAAGCCCCACGAGCTCCCTGGTCGCCATGGCATGTTGAGTCCGAGCTCCTCACGCTCGCTGAGGAAGAAGCGCCAGGGTCGTCCGATCCCTCGCGATCCAACGGCCACAGAAGGCCCGTACCCCTTCGCGATTCTTTAAAAAAAGAAAAACTCCATCGCGCTGCGCTCGGGCTCGGCCCATGGGAGGAAACCGCCCCTGCGCGTAGGATAGCCCTGGGCTGGCTACGCAGATTTTTTTTATCGTTTTCACTAAATTGTCAGGGAAGAAATAATTTTTGAAAAATCATTATAACTCAGAAAAACATGCGATAAATTGTGTGATGTTCGTATATTTTTCCTCTATTTTTCTGAATGTTTCAAATTTTGTTGTGATAAAATAAAATTATGACAATTTATTATTAAATTATTGCTTGTTTAATTTTTATAAAATTTATGTTAGAGATATTAATTTGTTAGCACTTTATTAAAATTTCCTCTATTTAATAGCAAATTATTATACATTTATTTAATGGTATTAAAATAAATTGAAAAATTGTTAGTGAATAAAATGTGTGAAAATCATTGCTTTACTTAAGGCTTGTTTAAATTTAATTTGATGTTAATAAATCCCCCAAAATTATCTTTATGCCTTGTTATAAATTTTAACCTTGTTGAGGTGATATCAAAGTTAAATCTTAATAAATAGAAAACCTTGAAAACTGTTTTTTCCTTTGTTGCTTGTGAATTTATTTGAAAAAATGAGTGATGTTGTGCTTGCTATTGACCCGATGTAATAGTGTGAATTTCATTATTTCACAAGGTGTAGACGAGACGAGTGACCCTACAGGAGAAGACTATCTCCAAGCTACCCCCGAGACTGACCAGGAGACCACCGCCGACAAAGAGAAGCTATCGTCAAAACTCAAACTTCGCTTTACCCACTTTTACTTTCCTTTGTATCATCTATATTGTATCATTCTAGTATGTTCATATGGTTGGGGGCTATATTAGTTATAGTAGGAAAACACCACACACCCCATAGCCTACCTATTTTGGAAAACAAAGTAGAACCCCAGTGATCCCGACACTCTGTCGAGACCATCCCTCAGCTCTGGTAATTAGCATTACATATCAACATGGATAGTCATACTTCACCATATATGGTACGGCATACACCTAAGAAGGTGGTACGGCCGGTATTGTGGAACATCGTTGGACATGGACAAAGTCTGGAGGGACTCTCTATAAGTGCCGCCAAAACCTAGCCTTATAGTACAACCACTATGCTCTGGTATGGGATAGGGCTAGTTGGAAGCTTGCGTATCTTAGTACGGGGATCTTCTAACTACATAATTAATACATAGAAGCCCGTAAGCCTACCGATGCGTCGGAGGTGAGGTCGCTGCCGAGGTAGCGGTGGCACGGAACTTGCCGCACCTCTACTACGGTGAAGGCATGTGTCCAAGAGGAGCATGACCTTGCATGCGGATAGTTCAGGATGTGGGCATCGGGTAGATCACCTGTACTAGGGTAGGCAAGGGGAAGAATATGGTCGATTATCCGAGACCCGCATAATGAGGTATGACGATCCATGGGGACACACGGCGGATGTATCGAATGTGGTGGGTAAAGTGTACAACCTCTGCAGAGTGAAAACTATTCGATCGAGTAGCCGGAGTCCACGGTCATGGACAGCTAGTGAGGCCACACTTTCTGGGGAATAGATGAGAAAGCCCGGTACCAAGTTTATGGTTCGCGATGATGATGTTGATATTGGTTGGACTTGACTTATCCAAATTCATTTGTGGGAAATAAAATTTTCCAAGTTTAAAACTTTGCCAACTTAATAATAATCTTGAGTAGATAGGAAATCCCTATGAAAAACTCCACCATATAGTCATCCCACTATTTTCGTATGCAAAACTTGTTTCTTTCTTTAGGTGGTTTGCGAGTACTTTGTATGTACTCATGGCTTTGTCCCTGGTTATTCAATCGGCCAGGCTTGGAGGATCAGGTATATGACGATGATGCTATTGGCGATTACTAGGACGTGCTATGCTTTTATCTACCCTGTAGATTGTGTCGCTCCTACCTTTGATGCTTTGGCTTATTCCGCTGCTATTTGAGCCCGATGAGGCCATGTAAGACTATGTTATTTGTAAGACTTGTATTCGGTATTGTATGAACTTTGAGACTATGATATCCATTTCGAGTTGTGTGTCATGCGACACTGATCATGGGAGCATGACAGTATACACAAATGGCTTCTCTGGGTATATAATCCGGGGTGCCCACACATATCATGGAAAATAAAAGCATGGCATCAATGTACACATAACATAGAGAAAATAATTACATTGGAGCTAAAGCATATGAAGCATGGATCACTAACTATAAGGCATCAAAGTAGCAACTTTATATAAACAGCAGCACATGTTAACAGGGTCACCACTTTGGAGCAAGAAACAAAATAGCTACAGCAGGTAAACATGGCAAAGGGATGCATCTAAATGAAGTACACCTGATGCTTAACACATACAAGAAAGAACCAATAGCATAGACCTCATGAATGTGACACAATCATCAATCAAACTTGCAAGAAAAAGAACAACAGCAACAATTAACAGAAAGTAGCAGCGGTAAAAAATCTGGTGCCCACTTCAACAGTGATTAACAACAACTAGATGGCCTCAAATATATTAACTCACTAAAGAAAAAAGTTAGAGCACGCAAAACTGAGCACTTTTCATTTTGGGCGCAAGTTCATACGACCTACGGTTCATTCGCAATAGCCATCGCAAAACAGATCACAACATCAATTACCATGGACTTAGCAGAAAAATACACAAAGGAACAAAATAAAAAAAGGAAAAGGGCTCTCACCCAGATGGACCGAGCCCAACTAGCGGCGTCGGCGCTGGATAGCTTGGGCTCGCCCAGGGCGGAAGGGGAGGCGGTCCGGAAGCGGAAGGCTGGGCCTTGCTGCACAGGTGGCTGGTGGGCCGCTGGTGGGCGCCCGGCCCACCAGGCGGCGGGTGGCGGCAACTGGCGCCGGATCCCAACTGGATCGGCTTCTCGGAGCGGCGGCGTTGGCCCTCGTCGGCGAACAGCGTCGCAACAGACCGAGGAGGCGGGGACAGGCCGGTGTGCGGCGGCGGTGGTCGCCGGACCTGGCCCGGAGGCGGCCAGCTAGGGCGAGGCGGCGGACCGCTTCTTCGGGCGCAGGCGGCGCGGTGGCTTTGACTCAAGGTCGCCGGCTTCGGCCATGGCGTGGATGCATCTGCTGCCGGTGTCGGTGTACCCTGCGAGTAGGAGAGGGAGGTGAGGCCATGGAGAGGGAGAGAGCAGGCACGGGAATGAAGGGGGAGGTGCGGCGGTGGTCGGCGGTTGCTCGCCGGAGTGGAGGGCGCGGCGGGCTGTCGTGGCCCAGATCGGGCCCAGGGCGAGCCCGGTGGCGCCCGGTTTTGTCCGGAGTGGCTGGGAGGTGGGTGGAAGCTCAAGGGGGTGACGTGGACGATTCATGACCCTTGATCTAGAGATCTAATGGCCTAAAATTGTTGGGAATTAGGGTTTCGAGGTGGATATGCTAGGGAGGCAGATTTGGGCAAAGTGGAGGGGGTGGCTGCAAATTTTACTAGAGGGAAACCCTAGAAATGGTAGGGGAGGTGGTGGTCTATTTATAGGCTGGCCTGGATGGCAGGTTTACGCAAACGTCCTCGGGTATTCTCTCTCGCGCGACCGGTACTCATGTTTCTGACTGCCGGGAGTGCATACGACCTCCGATTCGGATGAAATATCGAACCACGCGCTCAGCTCGTCGAGCCCGTCAGTCCTACCTCACTTCTATGATGTTCCGGGAACATATTCTGATGCCCAATAAAATAATCCATTTATTAAATAAACGGGGTATTCGTTCTAATTGCGATGGCTGGTCTTGTGCCGGAAGTTGCGACGATGCTCGGGTGAAACCCGGTGTCACAAAGGTCGTGTGCCATGGGGGTCGGAGTCCGGACACGCATGCCGTTATGAGAAGGAGGGGAAACATAATCACCAATTAATAAATTGGCGAATCAAATACTACAAACAATTCTAGCAACACTACTAGAGAAAAGCCTCTACATGGAAATCCTATTAGTGGCGCATTATTTATGTAATGCGCCACTATGTTATAAGTAGTGGCGCACTGGATAAAAATGCGCCACCTCTAAGATCTTAGAGGTGGCGCATATTGTAAAATGCACCACCCCTAAGGGTGGGCCATCCCTGGATCCTCTTATATGTGGCGCATTTGGCAAAATGTGCCACCCCTAAGAACCTTATAGGTGGCGCATTCTGCTAATGCGCCACCCTAAGTACTTATGCGTGGCGCATATTTGGAATGTGCCACCCCTAAGCTCCTAGGGGTGGCGCATTGTGATATGGGCCACCACTGACATGCAATATGTGCCACTAAATACTTGGAGCTGCCCTTATCTACTCCACCCCACCTACCACCTCTCATTCACTCCACACACTTCTCAAACTAGATCTACTCTTCTCACCTAGATCTATTCGGTTTTGTCCTCCTTCCCACCTCATTTCTTCCACTTATCCATCCATACTTGGCTTTAAATCTACTTTGTTTCATATTAAAGTAAGTGGACCTCCTCCCCAACTCTTTTCTTCCATTTATCACCCATACTTGCCTTTATTAGCTTGGGGTTTGATGTATATGTGAAGCTTGGGTTTGATGTATATGTGAAGTATATATGTGAAGCTTGTGGTGGTTTGAGGTATATGTGAAGCTTATGGTGGTTTGATGTATATTTGAAGCTTATGGTGGTTTGATGTATATGTGAAGCTTATGGTGGTTTGATGTATATGTGAAGTGTATATGTGAAGCTTATGGTGGTTTGATGTATATGTGAAGCTTATGGTGGTTTGATGTATATGTGAATCTTGCGTTGCCAATGTTTTTCCGAAATGTTGATTCATTTCCGTTTCGGCAAATTTCTGGCGCACTCTCCGCATGCTGACATGCATTATTAGGGAAGGTCATGCCAAATTTTTCCGGTGACGACTGTGATATATAATTGTGTTGCTCTCTCTGTGCACGCAGGCGATCATGGTCCACGAGATGTTGAGCGATATCACCGTGACTAGGTGGATGCAATGTGCGACAAACGACATGCCACGGAATAATAGGACGAATATAAGATATCCGTGTCGGAGATGCAAACTACAGTGCATCTCCGAACCTGATTCCGGAATATTGGAAAGACACCTGAAGTGTAATGGTTTGATGGATGGCTACACACGGTAGATAAGTGATGAAGCTGGTGAGGAGAAGGACGTCAATGGTGGGGCGCCAGTAAATGAGGAAGGGCAACCAGACAACAACGGCGGGCGAGAAGACGAAAAGCATCCCGTACATGATCATGAAGAAAATGCCGAAGCAGATCATGTAGATCAAGATGCCGGACATGAGGATTCAAGCTGGGTGCGGGACCCTCATGATCAAGAGCTAATTGTCAAAGAGGCGTTGAACGCAAGAGGTGCAGCTAGAGATAAAGCCAAGCTGGCGCAACTCGAGAAAGACGCGGTTACGAAGTTGTATGAAGGATGCAACGACGGGGATACCCGCTTGAATGTAACACTTTGGGCTATGGAGATGAAGGCAAAACACAAATGGACCGACGAAAGCTTCAATGATAACATGGCATTCTGGCACGATCGTCTTCCGAAGGGCAACACGTGCCCAACTAGTATCGCTGAGGCCAAGAAAGTCATGTGCCCTCTCGATCTTCCGCACTTTAAATACCACGTCTGCATAAATGATTACATGATCTATCGGGGTGAGGACGAAGAGAAAACCACATGTTCGGTGTGTGGTGTTAGTCGATACAAGAGAGGGAAGAAAGTTCATAGAAAAGTGGTATGGTACTTTCCGATCACACCTCATCTACAGAGGTATTTCGTAGATCCCGAGGAAGCAAAGCTCATGACCTGGCACGCAGATAGAAAGAAGCTAAAAGAGGATGACCCGAACCCGGAATCGGAAAAGGAGGACATGCTGAGGCACCCTTCGGATGGTAGCCAATGGACTACGTTGGACCTCGACTACCTAGATTTTGGGAAAGAACCAAGGAACCTCAGGATTGGTGTGAGTGCCGATGGATTCAATCCGTTTGGCGGCCAGAGCAGCACACACAATACCTGGCCCGTGTTTATATGCATATACAACCTTCCCCCCTGGAAGAGCATGAAGAAAAAGTACATAACAATGTGTATGCTAATTCAAGGGCTGAAACAACCAGGTACGGACCTCAATCTGTATCTCCAGCTGTTGAAAAAGGATCTAGAAACGTTATGGAAAGACGGAGTCAATCGTGGGACGCCGCCGCAAAAGAATATTTCCCAATGAAAGCCGAGGTGATCACGACGGTGCACGACTATCTCGGATACGGATATTTCTCAGGGCAGGTGGTCCAAGGATTCTGTGCATGCGTTAGGTGCATGGATAATACAACGTACCGCCACCTAGCGAAAGATCCCGAATCTTTGAAAGCCGTGTTCCAAGGGTCTCGGAGGTGGCTTCCCAAGAAACACGCATGGAGAAAACAGAGACATATGTTCGATGGCAGCGAGGAGCTCCGAGCACCCCCAGCTCGAAGGAGCGGCAAAGAAATCGACAACTTGTTGAAAACTTGGAAAGAGTGCCCCGCGCCGAGGAAGAAAAAAATAAGACTCAGCCGTTGATGAGGGTATGGAAAGCGAGGTATGTTTTCTGGGATTTGGAATACTGGAGTTATCTCCACAGTCTTCATAGCCTTGATATCATGCATATCACAAAGAACGTGTGCGAGAGCTTGTTTGGAACACTCCTCAACATGTCGGAGAAGACCAAGGAAGGGCCAAAAGAAAGGAATGACTTGAAATTTATGGGCATCAGGAGGGAACTTCACCCCCCTAGTGACGACGATGATGAGCCGGAGTGGGAGGAGGACATGGAAATGCAAAACTCTCGCAAACGAAAAAGGGAGACACAGAAGAAGACCGGTATTGATCACTGCCCGTCGGCATGCTTCTATCTGTGGGAGGAGGAGATCAAACGGTTTATCCACTGCCTCATAGGAGTAAAATTTCCGAACGGCTATGCGAGGAAGATAACCAGATACCTAGACGAGGAAAAGTAGCATTTCAGCGGGATGAAATCTCACGACTGTGCCATGCTGATGACGCAGATTCTCCTGGTTGTGATCCGAGGGATATTGGACGAGCATGTCCGTAAAACGTTGTTTGGCCTTTGCAACTTTTTTTATTTCATCTCTCGGAAGTCGATTTGCGCTACGCAACTCAAAAGGCTATAGGAGGAGATCGTTCTCATACTATGCGAGCTTGAGATCTATTTACCGCCCGCGTTCTTCGACATTATGGTGCATCTGCTGATCGATGTCGTGGAGGATATCGTCCAACTCGGGCCTGCGTTTCTGCGCAGCATGATGCCGTTCGAAAGGATGAATGGACACATAAAAAATACGTTCGTAACAGGTCCCGTCCAGATGGAAGCATAGCGAAGGGCTTTCTAACGGAAGAGTGCATCTCTTTTTGCACGAATTATCTCAACACCGAGAACTCTGTTGGTCTGCCCGTCAACAAGCACTTTGGCAGGATCGATGGCTGTGGTCACCAAGAGGGAAGACGCGCAATGCATGTCAACTTCGAGGGTCGAGACATTAACTTTGAAAGAGCAAGCCTAGTCGTGCTACAACACATCCGGGTGGTCGATCCTTGGATAATAAAGCACAAGGATGTAATCAGGAAGAAGTAAAGTGACCAGGGCCTGCAGATAACGGACCGAGATCCACGGCTAATCAAAGATCACAACTTTGGTTTCATGACTTGGTTCAGGGACGAGGTTCGTGCTAATCCCCCACGAAGGAACGCTTCCCATGACGAAAAGATGATATTCACCTTGTCACACGGTGTCGCACACAACATGATGACCTATCAAGCGTATGATATCAACAGCTACACATTCTACACAAAGGAAAAGGATAATAAATGCGATTACCAGAACTCGGGGGTAACGGGGATATTCTACACCGATGACGTAAAGGAAAGATTCTATGGAAGGATCGAGGACATATGGGAGCTCGACTACTGTGGAGAGAAGGTGACGATGTTCCGTGTGAGATGGGCCAAGAGCGTCGTAAAAGAAGACCGGTACTTCACCACCATGGTTATACCCGAAGCCAAATCCAAGTATGTGGGCGCAAACGTCACCGCGAAAAATGAGCCATGGGTACTGGCTAGCCAAGTGGACCAATGCTTCTTCATTACCGACCCATCAAAGCCGAGCCGCATTGTAGTGAGGAGAGGCAAAAGAAACATCATTGGAATGGATGGAGTCACCAACGAGCAAGACTTTGACAAGTACGGCGACCAGAAGATGGAAGATGACTACGCCGCTCAGGATACATACACCACAACCCTACCGAAGAAAGGTCTCCCGTTCAAGAGGAAAAGTGAAGGCGTCCCAGGCCTAAATTATTCAACGACGACAAAGAAGGGCAAGAAGAAGATCGTGAGGAAACGCTAGCTAAATAGTTAGCTCCAAATTTAAGAAATTGTGTTTGTAATTAATGATCACTTTGTGTATGCATGGATTTAATCGGCACTTTTGTAATTGATGATCATTTTTAGTTTTTCCAATGGGGTTTTTGAAAATTAAGGATGGGCATGCATGCGTGTAGACCCATTTTACACATAATATTAGAGCACATAATAAAATTTACACCAACTAGTACATCAAGTCACATGATATTTAGTAGCGATAGAGCAAGTCGCATAATATTTAATTGTGGTGACTCGATTTATTTGTGCAAGTGATAAAAAATGTGCAAGTCTTAGGGGTGGCGCATTTTGAAGAAATGTGCCACCAAGTGGATCCTTATGCGTGGCGCATTTCGCAGATATGCGCCACACATAAGGATCCACTTGGTGGCGCATTTCATCAAAATGCGCCACCCCTAGGACTTGTCCTATCCAACTACCCCCTCCCTACCCGCACAGTACCCATTCCCCCCCCACTCGATCCCCTCGACGTCTCTCTCATCCGCCGCCACACCTCGCCGGAACCGGAGTCATAGCCGCGCCCCTCTCTTCGGCCGCTCCCCTCACCGCCACCGGAGCCGCCCCCGCGCCCCCCATCCACGGCCGCCGCCTTCCCTGGGCTCCACCCGACCTAGGCGACGTCGGAGCTGCCCCCGCGCCCCCATCCACGGCCGCTGTAGTCCCCGGGTGTCACCCTCCCTCGACGCCGGAGCCGCCGCCCTCGACACCGGAGACGCCCTCTCAACGCCGGAGCCGCCGCCCCAACCCTAGCCCTCAGGTGACCCCCCTGTCCCAACCCTAGTGTAGCAATTGTTCAAGGTAATTAAACCTAGGCAGAATTGGCCATGGTAGTTAAACCACAGCACACAAACCACCAAGACCACTGACTAGCATAATAAAATGCCCAAGGCCTACATTGAGCACACTTATGAAAAAATATGTGAGAAAATATAGGAGCCAGTACAAAATCAGAGAGCAATTTGAGTAAATATCTGCACAAATCACAATTGGAGAGGCCACATCCATTTAAATTCATAGGAATGGTCATAGCCAACAGCCACCAAGAGTTCTCTAGTTTCTCTTAGTTCATATTTTCAATTTCATTAGCCTAGACTAAAAGCAATGGTCATAGCCAATAGCCACCAACAGACATTGTGCTTTGTTTAATTTCTTGTATGTTTAAGTTGTTTAGATGATCACAAAATCATTACTGGTCATTAGGGAAATATGGAAAGGAAATATTGTCCATAGCAATAATATGAACCAGGCCACTTAGCACATACAAGATCTGTGTGGGTCTGTTTTAATAAATTTAGAAGAGAGAAAAGGAAGACCAGCAAGCATCGCATATGTTCTTATTAATATTTTTTCTTACAAAAATATCTTGTGACCTGTCATATAGATGTTGTTAAGCATATATCAATCCACTATTTTACTTGATATTTGGTGACGCTGGTTATTGTCACATGTATAGCCTATATATATGTTGTGCAGGTACAAATCATTATCCCCTTTCTCCCGAAATGTTGATTAACTTCTATTTCGGTTGAGAATGGGGCACTCTCATGTTAAGAAAAATAGCAAAGGTCATGCCAAAAAAATTCGTGAATTCGTGCATGACCTTTGCTATTTTTCTAACATGAGAGTAGTTGCATTTATTTATTGTGCTAATTAATTAAGTAGTTGCATTTCTTAATATTGTACTAGTGCAAACATGTCAACCGGAGCCGGCGCCGGTCCTTCTTCTCAGCCTGGAAAAAAGGAAGCAATTTTGGGAATACTCCCAGGAGGAAGTCGAGGAGCACAGAGAAGAGGAAGTACCTCCGGGCGAGGAGGAGTATGAGGAGGAGATAGAGTCGGAGTCTGACTCATCGGAGGATGATCACATGGAGGAGGAGGGTACAGAAGGGGAGATGAACACCACTGACAAGGATGATCATGCCGGTGGCTCAAACACAGAAGGTAGCCAGTCGAGGAAGCGGAATCGGAAACCAACCAAGTTCGGCACCATCAGGCAAGAGTTTACCGTTGTGACCTCCGTTGGGATTACTACCGAGCCCCAAAGTTTTTCGGAAGGGTACGCCCATCAAGTCACAGCGATCCTCCGGAACACCGTCCCGATCACCACAATAAACCTAAGGATTCGTGAAAACACTCATTATTGTCAGCTCCTTCTTGACAAGCTGCACAGACGATACAAGTTCCCGGACCCGTACGACAACAAAAACCTCAAAGGGAAGGTAAACAAATGGGCCCTCAGGAGGATGATCAAAGCCTTGTCCAGTTGGAAAACCCGGGTGAAGGAGGAAATTATGGAGCATGGCAAATCCTGGGAGGAGCTCAAGGAGAAAGAGACGATGATCAACGAAGCTACCTACGACCTTTTCAAGGCTAGGTGTGAGTCCGAGGAGGCTAAGGCCACGAGTGCAAAGGGCATGGCGATGCGGGCGCAGGTCATAGCTAACCACCGTCTCAGAGCCGGCGGTTACAGACATTCCAAGCCTAAATGGGACAAGGAGGACGACGAGTATGCCGCTGCGGGCCTACCTAACCACTTTGAGAAATACAAAGCTGATCCACAGACTGAATTCTTTGTGAGGGCCCGGAGACATAAGGACAAAGAAACCTCAAACATAGTTCTCGATCCTAAGGTTCAGGAGTTTACGACTGCCGTGGTAAGTAGTTTACCCCACGACTTCCTTGTCGATTGAATCCTAGTTCATGAAGTTCAGCTTCTTAGTGTTTCACATTCTTTGTGCAGGAAGAGGAATTCAGCCTCATCGCAGGGGTCGTCTATTAAGCCGGCCGGCTCGTGTGACACCTCTTTTAACAGGGTGATGAACAACGTCAAGAAGGTTGCGAACGTGTTGGCGAAGCCATCGTCAGCCGGCCGTGTGGTCGGCTTTGGTGCGGACCTAAATTGTTCCAAATATTATGGAAAACCGGCGGAGCAGTCGGGTTCGAGGGGGCGCAAGGATAGAAGGACCGAAGAAGACGCCGCTTATGTTTGTGGACCTGAGGAGAAAGTGAACATGCTTCCACAGCTTGTCAAGGACGAAGTGGTGAAGACGATGAGCGCCCTCCTTCCTGATACGATGCAGTCACTCGCGAATTGGCAAGCGCGTGGTGGACAAGGGCCCATACCGGTCCCCATCATGGTCGGCAGCAACTCGCGCACCGCGGCGGCCGCAGTCCCGACTCCAGCCGTATTGCTGGCTCCCGCACCGACTCCGGCCATATTGGTGGCTCCCGCACCGACTCCGGCCGCCAACACCGCGACGCCGGCGCCGGACGTGGTGGTGACTCCTCCAGCCACGATCGAGCAACCGGGGCATAATAATAATGCACCCGACGATAGAAAAAAAAGGGAGACCGACGCCACGGGAGGCAGCGCACCCTCCGTCTCTTGCATGCCCGCCGTCGTCGGCGGGGTCTCTTCATTGGACGACCTCAACGCCCTTAAGGTAACTATAAGCGTCCGCAACTCAAACGAGGACTTCATCTCCTTGCCTTTTATTACTGGCATCTCTCTGATCCCTACATGCATATGTCTCTTTCCCAGGAGGACACTCCATGCATTCTACTACAAGTCGTGGACGGCGAGTTGAAGGATGTTGCCAAAGATAAAATCCTTCAACCCAAAAATCAGGTGATGCACAATAGGCCGATGTCACAGGAGATGCATAGGGTTCAAATCTCTCTCGTGATTTCAGGCTACGAGAGAGTGGAACCTCCCATTCAACCCCTCGGATATGATGAGGACGAGCCGGCAGTCCTCAATGATTGTTTCGGCCAAATATGCCTTTGGCCGGAGACCCAAATGTGTTTGATGACGGGGGAAGGGGGCACCGCACGAAGGACAACACCGGTAGTCGTCGTGCCGGCGCCACATGATCCCATCGGCGCACAACAAGAAGACAATGATCTTGATGATGATATCAACGCCGACCAGTTCATCAACACTTTTTATGATGTTGATGACTTAGTCATGCCTCCTGTTGAAGGATCCTATCAGCATGACGAGGAAGCTCGCGGTCCAGCTGATCCTGCGGCGAAACCTTCTTGCTCCACGCGTCTCTTCGCTGCTTCTCTGGAGATGTCTCCAGCAGCTTGTGCCTTCACCGAGCCTCAAGCAGATGCCACAATGAGATCTATTATCAGCCCGTCCACACTCCATAAGGCAGCCACTGAGAAGATAAAGGACGGTGACTGCTCGAAATCATAAAAGAAGAAGGGACGGAAAAGAAAGAAGGGCGCTTCGAGTAGCCAACCTCCGATGCCGATCTGGGCTCAGGACGGGCCACCAAGACCCAAGGATCTCTCGGTTGAAATCCATGTGGCGGGTAGGGCGATGCTACCTAATGACATGCTCGACCTTGCAACTTCGGATATGAAGAGTGTGCATCATAGTTTATGGCATTAGATAAGATGCTTCTTCGAGAAAAGAATCCCTCGTAACCAGTTTTCATGGCCAAGGTGCCACTCAACATGGGCTTCATTAACAATGTCCCTGTGGATATGATAATCCTGCGGTTCTGAGAGATCTTCAATTTGTTTCATCTCAAGCGGCTGGACCATAGCCTTATCCATCTGTTCTCTCTTAGCTTTTCTATGAGTATCAGGAGAGATAAGACCCCGAGCGTTGCGATATTGGACCCCTTCTACATGCTTGAAAGCATCTTGATGGACTACGGGGACGCGACTCTTGCGGCGGGGTACATCAGAGAATTCATGCTAGAGAACGTCGACAAGGATTCATTTCTCATGACCTACTCTCTCAAGTAAGTCATTCGCTCGCCGCCGTAGCATATATGCTTTCTTAGCTTTTTGCCATTGTCCTCTTCCAACACTCCTTTTGGATTGTTTTAATTATGCAGTGAGGATCAAGACTGCATGCTCATCTGCTTTTCACCGCAATGCTCGCATGCCGTGTATTTAGACTCGGGGAATGTGAAGAAGAAAGATTACAAGTATATCATGAGATTTTTGGATGATGCTCTCGCCGGCTACAAAAGAAACCGGAGGCAAGATCGTGAAGCACAAGTACAGGAAGCATCAGCCTGGCGTGAGCGTGTTCAACCACATAACGCAGTTCCCGTGCGTCAATCAGCCGGCTGGCAGTGTGAGGGATGCGTACCACGCACTCCATCACATGCGGGCGAATGTACAGGAAGAGCGCAACCTTACACTGCCAAGTCATCTCAAAGCATGGGCCGAAAGGAAGGCGGAAATCGCCGATGCAAATCTTAGGCAGGAGTTCTTTCACATCCAAGGGGAGATGGCGACTATCATCCATCATGAAGTACAGATGAAGGGGTCGATCTTCCACTGCAACATTGCACCATCCAATGGGGAGATAGAATCCCTCTTAAAGGCCTTGTGTGACACAAGGCCTTTCATGATGAAAGAAGGATGCCTCCCATTCCCTGAGCCGAGTCACAAGTGATGATGATCAATGCGAATTTCATGCTTAGCGTTGTTAGATCCGAACAATATTGATCATTTGTGTTCTAAATAACTTTATCTCTATCGCACAAACACTTTTCCATCTTTGTATAAATGTATCATGCATCATTTTGGCTACGCTACTAGTTTAGTTGATCAGTTCTTATTGAAGTTGTGTTGTGTGTATGTATCTTCCTATATTCTTAAACGATAAATGTGGTCATTGATGCCATTGTCATTCACACTCACTTGTTTGCTGCAACAGATCGATCAAAATGATCAACATTATCAAGATGGAGTGAAGAAAACAATACTCGAATATTAGTTTTAGGGTTTTCTTTTATTTCATTTGTAATAACTTGTATTCGGTACTTGTAAACAATACTCGAAAACATGTAATGCTTTCTCTAGTTCTGTAATGCTTCTATTTATGTAACAATTTCTGTGATTCCATTTATGTAATTGTTTTTCTGTATTTTGTTTTCTTTTTCTGTAAATTAATTTTTTTTGTTTTCTGTAATAAATATTTAGTGGCGCATGTTCTGTATAGGTAGTGGCGCACCAGTAATGCGCCACCCCTAAGGAACCTTGTGGGTGGTGCATTGTGAAATGCGCCACGCATAATGTCTTAGGGTGTGATACGCGAGAGAGGATTGCTTCTCGCCCTTCGTTGGTTACCCCAAGTGCAAGGTAAGATGCAGCATAGCAGCAAGTTTCCCTCAGTGAAGATACCGAGGTTGAGTATCGACCAGTAGGACTCCGGCGATGATAAGTAGGTGTCAGCGGCGCACCTGACGCGGACCTTCACACAACACAATTAACTTTTCTCCCAAGGAAGTTCAGAGAGGTTGTCAATCTCTCTGCTCTTGTTGTTTACAAAGGATAAAAAACACAGGATAATGATAATGATAGCAACTTGAAGTAAAAAAGCAAGAAAGTAAATGAGCGTGTAAACAGTGATGAGAATATGGACCGGGGGTCCCGTGATGTTCACTAGTGATGTCTCTCTCCCAAAAGACGATAAGACTGCTATGCGAGGTAAACAAATTACAGAAGGGCCATTAACAGGATTATAAACGCACCGCAATGCTAACTATGCTACAAAAGAAAGGAAGAGGCTCAAAAGCATGGGAAGTACGCAAAAATAAGTAGACCGAAATCCATCTGCATCTAATCCTAATCATCCACCTTGAGATATCTATCCAGAACATCTCGCTGGTATTAAGTTGCGAGCCCCACCTAAAGTGTAAACCCAAAGCAACAGATAACTGCATTAAATAACTTTGCGTAAAGTAAACAATCCTTGTAACCGCGGTTACAAGCACCGTTGTTTTCCCCCTTGTGGCCACAGCACATCCCCTAGACTCATGTTTTTGTCACTCAAGCGTGTCATCAGGGGGCATGTACCCACAATCGAGCATAACGTTCCCTCTTGGAGTCACTACCTACCACTTGGCCAAAGCAATAAATAGCAACGGAGAACATGCAAGAATTACTTTAGAATAAAAATACAAAAGATAAGAACCAATTATATTACTCTATCACAATCTGAACGTAATCTCATAATCCATAAGATCCCATCAAACTCAACATAGAAAAAGCAGAAAGAATTACATATGTGCCTCGATCATGTAGGGCAGCTCACGAGGTCTAAACCATGAAGAACAAAGAGGGGAGGATAACATCACATAGCTACTGATCACGGACCCATGGTCCAAGGTAGACTACTCACGGCACATCCGGGAAGCGTCCATGGTGGAGGAGAAGCTCCCGGAGGTCGATCCTCCCTCCGGCAGGGTGCCTAGAAGGGTCCTGACGGTGCTCCCGATCTTGGAAGCGCGCCGGCGGCGGAACAGAGGAGAATTTGTGAAATAGGGTTCTGTCTTTGGAGTTTCCCCGTGACGGAGAATAAATAGGCGAAGGGGGCAGCCAGGGGGGGCCACCAGGGGTCCAGGCGCCCCCCTGTCCGCGCCAGGTGGCTTCCTGGGCCCCTGGTGGTGGCCCTCTGGCCCCACTTGGGTGCTTCTGGAAGACTCCGTTGCGCTGATTTTTTTATCCGATTTTTCCCGAATTTTTGGAGCATTTTTAATATGGGGGAAACCTGGAATAGAAAAACAACAGAAAATAGGAACTGGCACTGGGGTGCACTGAGTTAGTAGGTTAGTCCAAATATGATCAAAAGTGTATGAAAGTGTATCTAGATCATAGCAATATCACACAAAACATGCATGGAGCGAGCAGAAATTATCGATACGTTTGAGACGTATCAACATCCCCAAGCTTAATTCCTGCTCGTCCTCGAGTAGGTAAATGATAGCAGGCATAATTTCTGTGGTGAAATGCTAGCAACCATATAAGGACTTTGAAAAGCAAAGCAATGAAGGTATGTAATTCAATTCAAGTCATAACATGCAACAGTCTATATTAGCATTGAAACAATCAACGTAAGAACATTAGGTGCAAGAGCTCTCGCTGTCCGTGACTCGAATGTCTCCAAATGGTGTTTGCGTGCAAGAAGGGGGACAGGGAATACGAGAAAAAGTATTATTGTTGAGAACTCAATCTACTAAAGTTTCACACTTGGTCTTCTTTGGAATCTTATCTTGACTCGTCCCTAGACCACTAGCCAGGTACAAGTCAATTTGATCCACTCCCTTTCGATATTTTGAGCACTCATGCAATGGATGAGCGTAAGCACGAGAGTTGACACTTAGGATGGCAAAGAGAGAATATGGTGGAGGAGGAAGTCAAAAAGGTGAGAAAGGTTCACATCAATGAGGACAATCATAGGCGAGAAGGCCAAATGATAGATATGATGTGAGGAGTACGGATTGTCATGCAACATATGCACATATGAGCTGAAAATCTCTCCAATGGAACTAGTGGGGGTGCATCTAACTTGCTCGCTCATGAAGACCTAGAGCACTTTTGAGGAGGCTCATCCTTGGAATATGCAAGCCAAGTTCTATAGTGTGAAGGTCCCCACATAGTTATATGCATGATCATCTCTATGGAGTACAAGGATAAGAGGGAGTACTAGTGTGGGTCTTTCAAAAGGATAGTAGTGTTGCCCCTTTCTCTCTTTTTATTTATTTTTTCTCTTTTTATCTTTTTGTATTTTTTTGGTGGCCTCAATGGCTCTTTCTATTTAACTCTCATGTGTCCTCTTTGGGATCTTTTGTTTTGTCCACTTTGGGATCGTTTCCTCACTTAAGGGCAATACTCTAATTTACAAGAGGGTATATAAGATCTTTCACACTTTACAAGGTACTCAAATCATAAAGAAGATGTAGCTATCATGATGTATGCAATGTATGCCGCTGCCAATGTAACAGGAACATGTATGACATGAAGATCAAGTCATGAAGAGGTGGAAGTTGCATGGCAATATATCTCGGAAAGCCTATGGAAATGCCTTGGTAGGTAGGTATGGTGGCTGTTTTGAGGAAAGATATAAGGAGGTTTATGATGACAGAGCGTATCATGCCAAGGGTTTGGATGTACCGGCGAAGGTGGACGCCAACTCTCGGAGTGAGAAGGAGGCAATGCACGGCACATGAGAGGCTAGCAAATATGAGGAGGTGGAAGTGTCAACTTTCAATACTTACATTAGTCCGAAGAACTCATGCACTTATTATCGGTAACTCTCAATCTAATGAGGAGGTTCACAAAGAGACAAGTACCCCGAGGAGGAGTGTATGGGGGTTTGGTTATCCTTGCGCATCCTCGACTCATGGTACGTGAGTGTACTCTAATATCCGACCCCTCAGAAGAGTAGTGATTCATCTAGTAGCTAGAATTCTCAACTAGTTTTGTAGGTTTTGAAAATAAACATAGATTGCCCAAAATACGACACCTATCACTAATATGCTAGAGCTCTTGACACCAAAAGTGCAAACATTACTCACATCAATACCTCAAAACTATTGCAAGTTACTACTAAAATTAAATAGCAACCTCAATTACCTACTCTCAAGACAAGACATAACTCAGTGCAACAACCAACTCTCTTAACAAGATAAACATGAAAACTAAAGAGAGTTCCAGCAATAAACTAAACAAAAGCCAAGGCTCTTGCTAAAACTAAAACTAAAAACTAAACCTGGCAGTAGCTAAAAAGAGATAAAGAACACACAACAGCAAAAAGATGGGCATGAAGAATCCTATGATGTGTTCTAGATTTTGAAAGTGGAGCGTGTTTCTCTCCCACACAAAGTAATACGGGACCTAACTTGTTATGAACAGCAAGCAAAGCTAAAGAAAACTAAAAATAAAACCTCAGAGCGAGACGCTCCAAGCATTGCACATAACGCATGAAGTGATAAAAATATAGTGAGACGAAGGAAGAATTGATGATTGTTGATGGAGAAGGGGATGCACGGGGGAATACCCAAGCTTAGACGCTTGAGTCTCCTTTAGAATTTGTTGGGGATGCATGGGGGCATCCCCAAGCTTGAGCACTTAACACTCCCGAATCTTGTTTCATCATCTTCCATCGAACACTTGAAAACTCCCTTCATACATAACTTATCATAAGCTGGTTAGAGAGGTTAGTACCCCTAATAAATAATTTTTCCCCACTTGATATAAAGATATTCTTGAATATGTACTGTTCCTCAATATTTCCAAAAGGTTTTTGCAAATAAAAAGCAAGCTTAAGGTTTGCAAAAGTTAGGAGAGACAAAACGTGGCAGAATCTGTGAAAAACAGAACAGCAGGTAGTAAAGAATTTTTTTAAGGATACTTATGCAACTCAAATCAAAAAACTCAGAACATACGAAAGTTCCATGATTGTATAGAGCACACTGTTTAAAAAATTCAGAACAAAAAGATAAACTGGTGATTTTAGCTGATTTTTCCCGTCATGAGGACAGAATCTGTTTTCTGGACAGCATGTCACAACTTTCACTTCCCTTGTCATATGAGGCTATAACTTGGCACAAAGCTTGAAAATAAAGATACAATGATGTTGCTACAGTAGTAAAAATCATCAAGACTACTAAAAACAGAAGTAAAAACATCTTGGGTTGCCTCCCAACAAGCGCTTTCTTTTACGCCTTTAAGCCAGGCATAAAGATTATAGAAGATGCTCACATAAGAATAAGAATTTGGAGCAAAAGAGAGCATCAAGAAGAAAATATGAGTCACATTTAAGCCTAACCCACTTCCTATGCATAGTAATACTATAAGAAAATAAATCAAAGAAGAAAAAGGAAACCATCATAGGAAGGTGGAGCAAGAACGTCTTCAAAACTTTCAACGTGAAGAGAGGAGTTTTAGTAATATGGAAGTTTCTACAACCAAACTTCCCTCTCTCAAAATAATTTTCAGTAGTATCATGAACAACATCAAGAATATAACTATCACTTATATTATGTTGTTCATGAACTACAAGCACACGTCTATTGTTTTCAACACGGTTTTTAGGATCATAAGATAAATGCAACCCATCACATTGAGCTTTGATAAGAGGAAAATTCTCTGGAGTTGGAGATTTCAAAAGGATAATAGGGAAATCAAGTGTGGGTTCAATAGTAACAATTTCATGTGTGACGTAAGGAACTATAGCAAGTTCATCTTCGCAAGCATAATCCATATTGGCATCATGGCCATCAACAAAACAAGTATAAATTCTTCAGAAAGGGATGTATGAAGTGAGTCCTCGGAATCATGGGATTCCTCATCAAAGTAATCATTAGCCTCTTCTAGGGCAGAAAACAATTTCTTTTTAAAATCCTCAATATAAGTATTGGAAGTATAATTCTCGAAGCAATAAGCAAGAACTGCAAAGTTTTTGGACTGGTGAATAGTATCGTGATACTTTTCAATCAAAGAAGCAATCTCATAAGCACCTTTAAAAGCAACAAACTCTTCAATCTTTTCAACATCAAAGTAATCATAAACACCTTTAGCATAAGAAGATAAGATCTCATTTTCATTAAACTCACATTATAAAGGAAGGTGTTTATGATCTATATTAGAATAGCAAGTAAAATCATAATTGTAGCACAAAAGTTTAGCATGGCAATAAGAAACATGTATTTGATCCCATAAGTGTTTCCCTTTCTGAGATAGGCGGTGCCGCGTATAATAAGCATGCTCATCCAATGATTTTCCCTCAACCAAGTCGGTTGGGTTTTTAGCGCGAGCACAAATTGATCGAAGACGATCCAAGTGAAACATGTCAAAAATGTCCATCCTTCCATATTTGGGTGGCTCCACACCCATTGTAAAGATAGCATCAGTAGGCAGACGAAGGCAAAGATAAAAGGTAGCAACTATTTTTTTGGTTTTTCATAAAGACACAAAAGCAAAAGCAAAAACTGGAAAGTAAACTAACAAGACTAAAAAGTGAAGGTAAAAGGTAGTGGGAAACTCCCCTATCTTATCACTCAGAGTCCCCGGCAATGGCGCCAGAAATTTGCTTGATACGCGAGAGAGGATTGCTTCTCGCCCTTCGTTGGTTACCCCAAGTGGAAGGTAACATGCAGCGTAGCAGCAAGTTTCCCTCGGTGAAGATACTGAGGTTGAGTATCGACCAGTAGGACTCCGGCGATGATAAGTAGGTGTCAGCGGCGCACCTGACGTGGACCTGCACACAACACAATTAACTTTGCTCCCAACAAAGTTCAGAGAGGTTGTCAATCTCTCCGGTCTTGTTGTTTACAAAGGATCAAGAACACAGGATAATGATAATGATAGCAACTGAAAGTAAAAAAGCAAGAAAGTAAACGAGCGTCTAAAGAGTGATGAGAATATGGACCGGGGTCCCGTGATGTTCACTAGTGATGTCTCTCTCCCAAAAGACGATAAGACTGCTATGCGAGGTAAACAAATTACAGAAGGGCAATTGACAGGATTATAAACGCACCGCAATGCTAACTATGCTACAAAAGAAAGGAAGAGGCTCAAAAGCATGGGCAGTACGCCAGAATAAGTAGACCGAAATCCATCTGCATTTACTACTAATCATCCACCTTGAGATATCTATCCAGAACATCTCGCTGGTATTAAGTTGTGAGCCCCACCCAAAGTGTAAACCCAAAGCAATAGACAACTGCATTAAAAAGAACTTCACGTAAAGTAAACAATCCTTGTAACCGCGGTTACAAGCACCGTTGTTTTCCCCCCTTGTGGCCACAGCACATCCCCTAGACGCATGTTTCGGTCACTCAAGCGTGTCATCAGGGGGCATGTACCCACAATCGAGCATAGCGTTCCCTCTTGGAGTCACGACCTACCACTTGGCCAAAGCAATAAATAGAAACGGAGAACATGCAAGAATTACTTCGGAACAAAAATACAAAAGATAAGAACCAATTATATTACTCTATCACAATCTGAACATAATCTCATAATCCATCAGATCCCATCAAACTCAGCATAGCAAAAGCAGAAAGAATTACATATGTGCCTCGATCATGTAGAGCAGCTCACGAGGTCTAAACCATGAAGAACAAAGAGGGGAGGAGAACATCACATAGCTACTGATCACGGACCCATGGTCCAAGGTAGACTACTCACGGCACATCCGGGAAGCGTCCATGGTAGAGGAGAAGCTCCCGGAGGTCGATCCTCCCTCCGACAGGGTGCCGGGAAGGGTCCTGATGGTGCTCCCGATTTTGGAAGCGCGGCGGCGGCGGAACAGGGTTCTGTCTTCGGAGTTTCCCCGTGATGGAGAATAAATAGGCGAAGGGGGGAAGAAAGGGGGCCACCAGGGGTCCAGGCGCCCCCTGGCGCGGCTAGGCCCCTGGCCGCGCCAGGTGGCCGTCTGGGTCCCTGGTGTTGGCCCTCTGGCCCCACTTGGGTGCTTCTGTAAGACTCCATTGCGCTGATTTTTTATCCAATTTTTGGAGCATGTTTAATATGGGGGAAACCTGGAATAGAAAAACATCAGAAAACAAGAACTGACACTGGGGTGCACTGAGTTAGTGGGTTAGTCCAAATATGATCAAAAGTGTATGAAAGTGTATCTAGATCATAGTAATATCACACAAAACATGCATGGAGCGAGCAGAAATTATCAATACGTTTGAGACGTATCAGGGTGGCACATTTCGAAATGCGCCACCCATAAGGGTCTTAGGGGTGGCGCACTCAGAATGCGCCACCCTTAAGCCCTTATTAGTGGCTTGTCCTTAGTGTCGCATCCATAATGCGCCACTAAAGGCTAAAAAAGGGCGCCACCATAAGCCCTTTCTCTAGTAGTGCAATCCACAAAATAATGCAACAAACAAAAATTTTAATTTGGGTGAAAATCCTCGGTTGTTACAATACAACACCACCAACAAGGGATCTCGTCCCGAGATCCTGGACGATCCGGGGGAGAGGGGGGAGAGAAAATAGAGTCAACATTCTCAACACCACCAACAAGGGCTCTTCTCCATGTCGAACGACGATCCCCCATCGAGAAACTTTCCGCAGGGAGATGGCAACGTCGAAGAACGAAGCCATCAGGAGATCAAGAGGAAGAACGACAATTCAAGCGACAATCAAGGGAAGTACGCTCACTGAAATTGTGAGGATACTAGGCAAGAGGTATGAAATCAACGGACGACCAAGATGTTTACCCAGAGTCGGAAGAACTAAATGTACTACAGGATTTCCCAAACGTGAGATCGGAGTCGATACAATACACTGCAAGAAAGGCATTGTAACGGTTCCGGAACTCCCCACACTCGAGATCCTAGAGTTTGAAAGGGGATAAGTCAAGATTAACACTCTTACTTCACTTGCCCTGACCAGAGCATGGGTAAGGAGGAAAAGAATCCTACTCTCCGATAACTAAATTATTAACTACAAAATAGTTTTTGTCTAGACTCGACTTCGGCCAGAAAAGGGATCCTACGGTCGGTAAGGCTCTGATACCAAGTTGTCAGGCCCGATATGTGGTACTATTCCAGATCTAGATTTTTCCATCCAGATCCGGGGACGAAGCACATATCGGTCCCACCACGACATATGACACTACCATATGCCCTGGATTTCCAACATGATATCACAACATTACAGCTACATGGATACAACATCTCATACAATCGGCATACAATTGCCTTAATACAATACATCAGCGGAAGATACATGTCTGAGTCCAGACTACAATCAAATGCCTAGTGGAAAAGGTAAAACACACCATTCCCGTAACCACAGGGGTCCAGGCTCTCCGCCGGGATCCACCTAACTAGTCGTCGTTGAGTCTTCGCGAAGGCGTCCAGAAGAAGGGCCGTCGAGCTCCACTGAAGTCCAAGATCGTTGCATAACGTGCGTGAAAGAGAAAAGAAGGGGTGAGCTATATCACCAAGTCTTGTAACTAACTTCTCATGGTAAGATGGGGGTAGTAGTTGAGGTTGCAGTCGCACTAGCAATATATGAAGTGGCTAACGATCTATTTAGAGTAAGATGAGAAGCCAGCATTCGATGATGAATCGCCTCCAACAAGTCTTTCTATCAGCTGCTTACGCAAACATAAAACCTATCCTATCCTTGTCCTCCCCTTCATCACCTGATGAAGAAGAAGCAGTCAAGGCACACACACGTTGATCAAGTTTTAAATCATGATTTAGTTGATGTCATCTATGAACAAGACGTAGGTTCCAAGTCGTCCATAACCGTGCACACGGCTTCTCGAAAAGATTTAACCCTGCAGGGGTGTACCAACTGCCCCTGCACGCACGCCCATCTCTCTCAGTTTCTACCCATCACAGGCATCCATTTTATGATTTAGTCCCGAGAGATCCGAAACGACAGGTCCCTCTAACTAACAACGCACAAATCCGGGTGGCCCCGGGGGAGTCGACACCCAATCCAAGAACCGTCCACGCCCTCAAATCGGACTCTTTCGTATGGCCATGGTCAGGGTTAGTCTCACCTGAACAGCAGGGGACTTCCGTAGCTCACCAGTGTGGACCAACAGAGAAACCATTTCTTCGCTGGCCCGGGTTGTTTTAAAATCTGTTGGGGACCCAACCAAGCACACACACGGTTTCAAATGGTAAATCAGCTTGGGCCACCTCTAGAAATTTTTGGATCTAGGTAGGTAAGAAAAGGGAACCCCATAAAATCCCACACGCGGTTAGGCACGCTCAGTCTTAGAACCAATACCCAGAACTCGGATCCTAGGTGACTCGAATGGAACAAAGCATCGGGGTGGGATAGCCTAGACCTTCCATCCTTCGTCGAATATAGTCAACATTTATAATAATCATATCATCCACAACAATATAATAATGTGATAGCCCAATCCAAGCAGTAATAGGAGGTAACAGTTCATAACATCCTAGCATGCATACTAAGAAGTGGCTGAGCAGCGAGAAGTTGTAACATAGCCGAACAAGGTTTGCTGGGATGTGGAGGACATGGTTGTGTGGGTTTATTTGAGAGGCATGCATATGAAGTGGTAGGATCAAGCAATCATTCCATCCTACACCTAGGCGCGAGTGAGCTGAAAGTTATAAGCATGATATATTCTCCCTCTTACCTGATGAGAAGATGAAACTGAAGGTGTAGTCGATCGCAAGCTCGCATCGTCTCCGAGAGGTACCCGCGGAAGCACACAAGAGGTAAACACTGGAAAAGGCAATCGACGAGCAAGCATCTATTACTACGAAGCAATCACCAGCAAACAACATCAAGAAGGCAACACGAGACAACGCACGATACCTCATCTATCGTTGAGAGCGGTTACTAACAGTTTAAGTGGAGTACTCGCCACACACGACGATACCTCACATTTAGAATGGTTCAAGTTGTTTAGCTACACAACATGAGAAAAAGTTGTTAACATGGAATCTCACTCAAGCATGGCATAGCACACAAACATGACAAGAGCTGAAGCATAAGATAAACTATTTATGCTAGTCAATTTAAGTGAGGCACAACCTATACATGGCATTCCACTAAGTGTCGCACGATGATTAAAGCATTTGGTACTGTTCTGCCCTAGGCCATATTTTAGGTTGGTTACCAACAGCAAACAATGGCATAAACACAAAGTACATGCAATTCTAATCAAGTTACATATAAAGAACGCCCCAAACGGAGTTACGGTTAAAAAGATACAAGCATCACAATTACAGGTACAAGCGTAAGTTGTTGGGACGCCTAGCGATTATCCGGAAACCATTCCGGTTGACCCAAGACTTCCCTAGTACCATTCTCCTATGTTCCGTAACCACCTAGGACTACTCTAGAGTGATCCAGACATATCCTTGAATACCCGGAACTACTTCCGGTGCCCTTATGAAAAATTCCATAAATACCCGGAACTACTTCCGGTGCCCGTATGAACTATTCTACTTTGCTTCCACTAAACCTTCTACCATTCCATTATTGATCGTTAAGTGTGTGACCCAATAGGTTCGGTATTATGCGGACATGACTCAGAACATCTTTCGGACATAGGACAACAACCTTCTGTCAACAGTCAATAATCAACAGCGGAGCCATGGACACCCATGTTGACTCCCGCACATACACGAAGAAACTACGAGTGAACCTTTATGTTTAGTCATGTCCCATTCCCTTTGCTTCGCGATATATGAGAAAGTTAGAGGAGAGAAGTTTGGTACCCATGTGTAACAATTTCTTGAACACAAGCCACCAGTTATCCTCATTACTCGTCTGTCTCTTTTGCTCGTTATTGTATTCCGGTATCCCAGTGACTAAATCACAATGCGTCTGGCCAGACTGTAATGACCCAATTCACATAGAATTGAAGTCTTTGTGATCAAGTGCCAGTCTCTGGATCGAACTCGCTGGCACACACAGTATCATAGATGTATATCAAAGTACAAGTGCATCATTATTACAACGTATGATACAGAATAAATAAATAACAAGTTGCATAGCTCAAGGCTAGCTTATTCAACATAAATATAGCGGAAGCAAAAGCAAATAACGAGGAGTCCCATCAACATCCACAAGCGAACATGTTGAGTGTAGACCCGCAACCCTAAACGCACCTTACTGGTCGTCTGAAAAACCTGCAACACCGAAGGTTACAGCCCGACAACGGGTCAGTACATCTGATGTGTTTTGCAGAAAGCCAACTTTCTCCTGAACTAAACTAGTCCAAATTTTAAGTTGAATTCTACCTGAAACACACAGCAACCCATGCTAATCTCTCCCACCAAATTATTATTAAGTGTTCATCTGTCAAGATCATTCATCAACAGTACTAACTAGTTTCTCAAAGTTCGTCTGTAACCGTGGACACGGCTAATCATGATCAGTTTATACGCTCTGTAGAGGTTGTACACATTCCCCACAGTACTCAACCCGAAGATTGAGACGAAGACTTTCCAAAGAGGTTTCCTCCACCCTTTGGTAGCCGGTACACCTAACACACATCTACATCAGCTAGCTACCAGGGCTAGGTTCCCCACAACGTACTCATGCTAAGCCAGAGCCCATATGGCCAGTGGCTGTACACGGAAGCTACTAGTAATATTGCCTGTCTGATCTTTTTGAGCCTGGACGGCGCCCACTGCGTTCAGAGGGTAGACACCCTGACGCACCGGTTCACCACCAAAACAACCATTGGGTGCATTTAACCCCGGCACTGTCCTTAGACAAGGCACAACCACCAGGATGCAGCCCGCCCGTCCAGAAGTGATTTCTATTTATTATAAAGTTGCTACACAAATTATTAAATAACTCACATGCACTCCATGAATTCTCACAACCTAAACCACGTCTAACAAGCATAGCAATAAAGTAACAACACGTGCTAGGTTGGTCTACAAATACAAGTCAAGACATATGGCTATCCTAACTGGTTTTGCAGCAACAGTAAAGAAAACTACCTATCATGCAATAGGGTGATATTCTTAACATAACGCATATAGAAAATATAGGTGTGAGTATGATCAAAGCATCACTTTCCTTCTTCCTGTTCCAGATGATCACAATCCTCACAATACGAAGCGTTGCACTCCGGGCAGTCTACACGACCAACCAGAGTTGCAATCAATACACAGTTAACACATAACAATCATAAACTAACATAGAAGAAGAAACTCCAAATGAACAGCAAGGAAACTAGCTAAATAGTAACTAAACATAAAGTACTCATCACCACGAATCCAACGCAATTGGAATCGTTGAAAACGGTTGCACCGTTTGCAAACTATGGTCACCGGAACTTTGAATTTGAATTTGAAAAATTCAAATTTCAAAATTGTGCAAAAGTGTAAAAATTTGGTTCTATGCTAAACTACAGAACACTACGAGCGCGTAGGAAAAAGAAACGCTCAATTCCGACGCACGGTTTAGAAACCGCGGCGGTCGCAAGTTCTAGGGGGTAATCTGTCTAAAAGGACTTAAACGCAAATAAAAGTTTTCTAAAAACGCGATCGGGTCCCTGGGGCAGTTGACGAGATCTTTTTTTCTATTCTTTTTTTTTCTAACGCGTTTCTCTCTCTTCCTCTAGGGCCCGACGGCCATGGCCAAGGGGAGGGCGGCTCCGGCGAGCGCGGCGGCCTACGACGGCGCAGGGCGGCGGAGGCGAGTGGCGGCGGGGGCCAGTGGCGCGGCAAGGCGGCGGCGGCTCGCAGCGGGGCGGAGGCGCGAGCGGCCGACGGCGGGCGCGGCTAGGGACGGCGGCGGGGCGCGGGGTCGGGGTGCGCGCGGGGCGGCGGCTCGGCGCTAGGGAGGCGGCGGTGTACCTCGGGGTGGCGCGAGACGGGGTCCGGCGGTGCTGGCGGTGAAGTCCGGCGAGGTCCGGCGCGTTTTCCGGCGAGGCGGCGGAGAACTCCGGCGGTGACGTCGGTGGCGATTAGGGCAAGGCAGTCCCGGCGAAAACGCGATTAGGGTTAGGGCTAACGCTAACTCTAAAAAAGAAATAAAACTAATCAGCCCAAAATTATATATAGCTAGCCTCTCCGCGTTTTTTTTCCTAATCCGAGTCCGGCCTAACAACTAAAACGCGCTCGGGTCGGAAAAAAAACAGAACGGGCGCCCGGAGGCCCGAAACAATTTTCTAAAAAAAGGTAAACTATTTTTAATTTCCGTTTTCTCCAGAAAATCAACAAAACTAAAATTGAATTTTTGGCATTACCATAATATTCAACTAAATTCTAAACTAAAGCAAATAAAATAAAAATGGATTTTCGGCAATTTTAAAATCATTTAAAATTACCGGAAAACTCCGAAACCATTTTAAAAATTCCCCGGAGTATAAATAAATTCCCAAATTAATTTTTAGAAATTATTTATAACCCCAAAGTAAATTTAAAAAGTCTCGAGAAAATATTTTAAACTATTTTCCAACATTTCAAAAATGAGGGTAAGTCATATTATATCCTCTCCAATAGAATTGCCTTACGTTGAAAAATGTTTAAAATATTAATAAAATCCAAATAATGCAAAACTCCAGCATGACATGCATATGATGATCTATTAACATCCGAATTTAGAAAATTGGGATGTTACAAACCTACCCCCCTTAAGATGAATCTCTTCCTCGAGATTCAGGATGGCTAGCAAAGAGGTGTGGATGATCTTGCTTCAAATCTTCTTCTCGCTCCCAAGTAGCCTCTTCCTCGGTATGATGATCCCACTGAACTTTGCATAGCCTGATTGTCTTGGTGCGGGTAACTCTTTCTGCAATCTCCAGAATCTTCACAGGTTTCTCCTCATAAGTCAAGTCACTCTCCAACCGAGTTGCCTCAAGTGGCACTGTATCTCTCAAAGGAATAGCTGCCATCTCTGCATGACACTTCTTCAGCTGGGATACGTGAAACACATCATGAACTCCTGACAAAGCTTCTGGAAACTCCAACTGATAAGCTACCTCTCCTCTGCGCTCCAAGATCTTGTAAGGCCCCACAAAATGTGGTGCTAACTTACCCTTGATTCCAAACCTATTGATTCCATGAATTGGTGAAACTCTGAGATATGCACGGTCTCCAACTTCATAGGTTACATCCTTGCGCTTAGCATCTACATAACTCTTATTCCTGGACTGTGCTATCTTCAGTCTATCACGGATCAACTTGACTTTCTCCTCAGCATCTCTGATCAGGTATGGTCCAAACAACTGACGCTCTCCTACCTCATCCCACATCAACAGAGTCCTGCACTTCCTGCCATACAGTAACTCGAATGGTGCCATCTGAAGACTAGCCTGGTAACTGTTGTTGTATGAGAACTCATCATACGGTAAGTTGTCATCCCAAATCAAACCATAATCCAATGCACAAGCTCTGAACATATCCTCCAAGATCTGATTGACTCTCTCGGTCTGCCCATTTGTCTGAGGATGGAACGATGTACTGAACTCCAGCCTAGTGCCCAAAGTCTCATGCAACTGACGCCAAAACTTCGAAGTAAACTGAGTACCTCTATTAGACACTACCTTGCTCGGAACTCCATGCAGACAAACGATTCTGGTCATATAAATCTTAGCTAGCTTAGCACTTGTATAAGTTGTCTTTACTGGAATGAAGTGAGCAACCTTGGTCAAACGATCAACAATCACCCAAATAGAATCATACCTTGACCGAGTCCTGGGTAAACCAGTAATAAAGTCCATACCTATCTGATCCCACTTCCAATCTGGTATAGGCAAAGGCTGCAACGATCCTGCTGGCTTCTGATGCTCATCTTTGACTCTCTGGCAAACATCACACAATGCAATAAACTAGGCTATCTCTCGCTTCAGGCTAGCCCACCAAAATCTCTCCCTCAAGTCCAAATACATCTTGGTATTCCCGGGATGGATAGAATAAGGTGAATCATGTGCCTCCTGGAGAATCAACTTCCTGATCTCCGCATCTTGCGGTACACAAATGCGCTTCTCAAACCAAATGGCTCCATGCTCATCCTCACGGAAACCCTCTGCTTTCCCTTTGGTCATATACTCCTTTATCTCATCAATTTCTTCATCACCCTTCTGAGCTGCTCTGATTCTTTCCAACAGATTTGGCTTCACTTCCAATGTTGCCACATATCCCTTAGGAACTATCTCCAACCTGAGATTCTTGAACTGCTCACATAACTCAAGTGGCATACCCACAACATTAGCAACATTGATATGACTCTTACGGCTCAACGCATCAGCAACCACATTCGCTTTACCAGGATGATACTGCACATTCAAATCATAATCATTAATAAGCTCCAGCCATCTACTCTACCGGAGATTCAACTCCTTCTGGGTAAAGATATACTTCAAACTCTTATGATCAGTAAAAACATCACAATGATTACCAACAAGATATTGCCTCTATGTTTTCAATGCATGAACAACCGCAGCTAACTCCAAATCATGTGTAGGATATTTCTGCTCATGGTTCTTAAGCTGACGTGAAGCATAAGCAACAACTCTACCCCCTTGCATCAAAACACAACCAAGTCCTCGACGAGATGCATCACAATATACTTGGAAATCCTTATGTATATCAGGAAAACATAAAACAGGTGCAGTTACTAACCGTTTCTTCAACTCCTGAAAGCTGGTTTCACAATCTTCACTCCAAACAAACTTATTATCTTTCTTTAACAGCTCAGTCATTGGTTTTGCAATATTGGAGAAATTCTCAATGAACCTCCTATAATATCCTGCAAAACCCAAGAAACTGCGAATGTCTCCAACTGTTGTGGGTGTCTCCCATTCTGTAACTGTTGAAACCTGTGATGGGTCCACAGCTACTCCATCTCCTGACACAACATGTCCAAGGAATACTACCTCCTTCAGCCAAAACTCACACTTGCTGAATTTAGCATACAATTTGTGCTCCCTGAGCTTCTCCAACACCAAACGCAGATGTGCCTCATGTTCTTGCTCATTCTTGGAATACACCAATATATCATCAATGAACACCACAACGAATTTATCCAAGAACTCCATAAACACCTTATTCATCATATTCATGAAGTATGAAGGAGCATTAGTCAATCCAAATGACATAACGGTATACTCATACAATCCATACCTTGTAGTAAAAGCAGTCTTCGGAATATCCTTCTCCCGAATCTTCACTTGATGATAGCCAAAATGAAGTTCAATCTTAGAAAATACACAAGCTCCCTCCAAATTGTCAAATAGATCATTAATGACAGGTAGAGGATACTTGTTCTTGATAGTAACATCATTCAGAGAACGGTAATCCACACACATCCTCTGGGTTCCATCCTTCTTCTCAACAAACAACACTGGAGATCCCCAAGGTGACGAGCTTGGGAGAATGAAGCCCTTTGCCTGCAACTCTCTAATCTATTCCTTCAACTCTGCAAGTTCATTAGCGGGCATCCTATACGGTCTCTTAGCAATAGGCCCCGTGCCTGGTATTAAATCAATAAGGAACTCAATCTCCCTATCCGGTGGCATTCCGGGAAACTCCTCTGGAAACACATTCGGATAATCCCTCACAACACGCACATCATCCAGGCTACCCCCCTTAAGAGAATTCCCCTGAGCGTGCTGATGTTTATACTTGGACACATATCTGATCTTCTGCCCATTCGTTGTACGGAGAGTGATGGACCGACTGGCACAATCAATAACCCCTTGGTACTTGGCTAGCCAATCCATGCCCAATATGACATCCAGGCCTTGTGACTTCAATATGATCAAATCCGTAGGGAAAACATGCCTGCCTATGGCTAAGTCTATCTGATAACAACCCATACTAGCTGACATCTCTGCTCCCGGAGAACTAATGTGAATGGGTGCCTTAAGGGCTACTGTAGGTAACTCATTCTTATCCACAAATACCCTTGATATGAAAGAATGCGATGCACTAGAATAAAAAAGAACAAGTGCAGGTAGTGAATTGATAAGGAACTTACCAATCACAGCATCAGGCTCCTCATAGACCTCCTCCACATTGACATGGTTCACATGCCCCTTGTTGAAAGGATTGGGCTTGACAACTCCATTCCCATTGGGCTTCGACTCTGGGCAGTCTGTGGCATAGTGTACCATGTTCTTGCACTTGAAACACTGGATGTGACTCAAGTCCTTTGGTGCCTGGCCATTCTGACGGTTGTTTCCATTGCCTCCATTGGATCCATTGCTTCTCCCATTCCCATTGTTCCTTCCATTGCCATTGCCATTCCTGTTACCATTGTGGTGGTTGTGGCCATTATGGTTGTGACCATTCCCACCATGATGGTTGTGTCCTCCACTGTGAACATGGCCATTCCCACCATTGTGGTTATGTCCATGGTTATGTCCTCCATTGACACCATAAGAATTGTGTGGCTTCTAATGCGGTCCAGAGTTATACTTGCCACCATTGTTGTTGTACTTCCTCTTGCGGTTCTCAATGGCCTGATGCTTGCCTTCCAACACAATAGCTTTGTCTATGAGCCCCTAGCAGTTAGCAAATGTAGCCACTGTCAACTGGACTCCCAACTCATCATTCAGCCCCTCCAGGAACTTCTCCTGCCTTGCTGCATCATTCCTGACATCATCTGGAGCATATCTTGCAAGCTTGTTGAACTCCTCAACATACTCGGCCACTGAACGGCCTCCCTGACGCAAGCTGCGGAACTCCTTCTTCTTCAAGCTCATGGCGCCTGCTGAAACATGTGCGGCGTGAAAAGCAGACTCAAACTGCGCCCAGGTGATGGTGTCGATGGGATAAGTTACCAAGTAGTTGTCCCACCAGGCAGCGACAGGACCCTCCAGCAAATGTGAGGCAAACCTCACCCTCTCTGCCTCAGTAAAGCCAATTGTCTCCATGTTCCGGCCCACTGAACGAAGCCAGTCATCCGCCACTATGGGTTCAAGAGTGCTAGAGAACCTCTGAGGATTCAGCCTCAGGAACCTCGCAAGCGTGTCCACAGGTGGTGGTAGTGGTGGCGCATTGTTGTTGTTGTTGCCCATGTTCTGAGTGAGCAACTGGATCAACTGGGCTTGTCCTTGAAGTAACTGTTGCATGTAAGCTGGCACTTCATTGTTGTTGTTCCCACTCCCCGTGGGATCGCTCCTCGGCGGCATCTGTTGAGCAAGAATAGGTAAGTTGTAGAAAGAAAGTAGCTAGGGAAATATATCCTACCCCATATGCTTATTATGATCAAGACAACATATACATATACAGCATATCACACCACACAATCATCATACAATTATCACCAATCATCAATCATCAATATCATCAAGCAAAAACACTCATACCAATAAGAAAATACAAGCACACCATATAGTCTCAAAATATATTGCATAACTGATACAAGATCGTCAACACAACCACGGATAATATAAGATCCTCAACACAACCACGAATAAGAGTATATCAAGCAACCTAGTATTGCCATACCGAATAAGTCGACATGGTCAAATACGCTAACACGATAACGATAGTAAACTAATTGCCAGTGAAGTACACTGTCTTTGCTAAACAGCATACGGTATTCGCGCCCGCTAATGCGGTTGCGCCTCTTGGGACTCGGTTCGTCTTCTTCTGCCAAGGTCTCCACTTCTGGTTCCTATTCCTATTCTTCAACTCCATTGGCCTTCATCTTCTCCTTCAGCCTCTTGATCTCCGCTTGCATCTCCATCCTCTCCTTCTTCAGCTTGTTGGTGTCCCTCTTGAGCTTGGTGTTCTTCTGCTGCAACTCCGTGATGGTGTAGAGATCCGACTGGGTGCTCTTCTCCAGGTTGTGGATGTGCTTCTCCAGGCTCTGGATGAAGTAGGTAGTTGTACCTGGCCAAATAGTCCCAGGCACATACTTGAACTTCTTTGGCCATATGTTCCCTGATGGAAGGATCCTGGTCATCTCCTCGTACACCGTACCCTTTAGCCGACCGACATACCGGTCGACGATGCGTCCAAGAACCATGTGAGCGGCTATGCGCAAACACTGCTCCTTCTCCGGGGCATGCACCTCGAATGACTCCGTGATCACCCTTTCTTCCGTCATGCTTCCTAGGAGAAATGTCTCCACTTGCCAGTAGTCATCAGCTCCCCTTGTCTCCACTATGTCCGGCTGAAAGACTGGCGCGTAGATGTTCAGGTAATGGAAAATCCCCCTGAGCTCAGGTCCAAACGCCATGGAGCGGTACGACAAAGTGGTCATCTATAACCAAAGAGAGGAAAGGCAAGATTAGAACAGGTATGAATACGATATAGAGAAGGTAAGTAAGTACAAGACAGAGTGATGTAAAGTAATGTTTTCATTCCTATGGCTTTTCTAATCCATTTTCTAGGGTCACGTCCTACAGTCAACACACTGCTCTGATACCATCTATAACGACCCAATTCACATAGAATTGAAGTCTCTGTGATCAAGTGCCAGTCCCTGGATCGAACTCGCTGGCACACACAGTATCATAGATGTATATCAAAGTACAAGTGCATCATTATTACAACGTATGATCCAGAATAAAATAAATAACAAGTTGCATAGCTCAAGGCTAGCTTATTCAACATAAATATAGCGGAAGCAAAAGCAAATAATGAGGAGTCCCATCAACATCCACAAGAGAACATGCTGAGTGTAGACCCGCAACCCTAAACGCACCTTACTGGTCGTCTGAAAAACCTGCAACACCGAAGGTTACAGCCCGACAACGGGTCAGTACATCTGATTTGTACGGCAAGTGACACAGAAGAGGTATATATAAAGGACCTACAACTATATGTAAGGTGAGTCAAAGGAAAGGCTTATGGTTTTGTTTTGCACAAAGCCAATTTTCTCCTGAACTAAACTAGTCCAAATTTTAAGTTGAATTCTGTTGGGGTTCGCAGCAGAAAACACAAATTTTTCTAACTAGCGTTCCCATAACCCAAGATCTAGCTAGCCGTATTACCGTAACGGAAAAGATTGCGGAAATAACATACCTCGGGGTGTAGTCCGTTACGCGGGAAACGTTCCCGCAAACGTGGTTGATGTAGTCGATCAAGTTTCACAGCCCCCTGGCTGTGTTGAGCACCCGGATGGGTGTAGTGCCACACGTGTAGCACCTCGTAGTACTTGCACACGTACGAGACTCGATGACGACCTCCGTTCTCCGATCCAGCGAAGGTGGCGGAAGCAGACCTCCGGACGGAGCTTCGGCAGCACGACGGCCTCCGATTCTACCAGAGAAGCCTCAATTCCCCTATAGGCTCACACTAGGGAGCCCACCGTGAAATAGACAAGGGAGGGGAGAAGACCGGAGAAAATCGATCTCAATTCGGAGTAATATTTAATTTCTCACGAATTTCTGTGTATTAAATATGTGCACCCTGCCCATCTATATATAGGCAGAGGGGAGGGAGTCAACCCCTCTCCCTTAGCAATGTGGGACTAAAGTCCCTTTGCTAAGGGGGGTGGCCGGCCAAGGGGGAGGGAGGGGGCGCACCCCTCATGGGCCCTAGGGCCCATGGCGCCCCCCCTCTTTTCTTTTTTCTTTTTCCCTTTTATTTCCCCTAATGGGCCTTTTTCTCCACTAAGGCCCATTGCACATATTAATTAGAAATAAAATGATTTTAATTATTAATTCAATTAATTAATAACTAAAACATAATATTCCATCTCCCGGTGCTCGGGAACACCTTCCGGTTCACTCCGAACTTGTTTCGGTTCAACACGGTACTTCTCCGATATTGTTTCCTTTATTCTCTGGTTACTCCGATGGTTCCGAAAAGGTCTCCGATTTCATCGAGCCCTTAAGTGTGTTACTCTACGGTCCGAGAACACTCCAGTCATGACCGAGATGAGGCTACGGTCAATGATCATCAGCGGGACCTGGATGCCCATAATGACCCCTGTGCATTCTGGATATCAAACACCGATTGGACCTTACGCCGTATAGCATTCCCTTTGTCAGCGATACTGGATTGTTCCGAGGTTCGATCAATGACATCCTATGTCTGGTTCAACCTCGTTCTGAACTAATCCTCATTCACTCGTTCCCGTGATATTCATCCCCGTGACCTAGTCACACGCTGCAGCTTTATGGATGGAATCTCACCGAGTGGGCCCCGAGTATCTATCCATTATATGGATTGACAAATCCCGCTCTTGTAACAATACTCCTCAACATATCTCCACAGAATACCCAAGATACAACCGTTATGACCCGCATATTTCAGTCAGGTGGTGGGATGTAAGTCAAAGCATCCGGGAAGATAGTAATTATGCACGTACTCACGGTCAAAGGAACGGTCTACCACGTTCTGTAATTACAACACTGAACCTTCATAAGATTTGATCATGCTGTAATGCTTACTTTGGGTAATGTTCATCACGTCACTTAAACAGTGAGGTGACCTCATAGTCAAGAGACTTAATTGTCCATGATCGCGAAACCACAACCATCATGTTGACCATGAACTAGTTATCGATGTAGAGGCTAACTAGGAACTCTAGGGGTTTCTATACCACACCTGCATCATTGTTTCACTGACGCAGTTCAAGCACAGTATGCAACTGGTTATGAACTTGATTAGATATATTGGAATAATCATATATTATTTGCCTCTAGAGCATATATCCAACAGTCTCCCACTTGCACTAGAGTGCTAATAATCTAGCCGCATTTTTCCGATCATAATCATCTTATCACATAAGTGTTCATTGATCATGCATGCTCATGGAAGAGGGTTCGTCAACGAACTGCACCAATTCAGATTCGTATGTTTCCTTTGCAACTGGTATAGGTCAAAAACTCTTTTGACATACCACTCATTATCATATAATGGTTGGATATAAGTTTCGCGGGAGAGTGAGACTATTATTTCACAGTATCCTCCAATGATCTCTTGGTTCAGTCTTTAGAAGACTCATCCATAGTCATATATACTAGGAAATACACCCAACCAGAAGTCCAATACTTCTAACGCTAAACTTTTATCCATACGTCTACTTTCTTAAGTAGTATTATGTTTGTAGTACCGTGAATTTTGCTCACATTTCTTTCATGTCTTTGGTGATGTCTCTAATTCCATATAGACCCATAATATGGCTTGCAATTGTAATCTTGCATTACATTCAAGTCTATTATCCTTTCTATATTTTAGAGAATAGTCCTCAGTATTCCTCATGTACTGAATGCATGGACTTACTCAGTTTCTGTGTTTTACTCCTAAAGCACATCGGAATCTGTTCTTCTTCCAAGAACTTTTGAGTCATTCTGTTTTTGGATTCACAATGCATGTTATATGGTAGAATCATATGTCAAGAACATATAAGATCACATGTCCAGTACATGGTGCATCTCTATTCTTCCATCAAGACATTGCTTGTGATATTTGGATTTCATCCATTATATAATTTCTAGCCACAAGAACCTGTTTCTTGTCTTAGAAGATTATTCCAACCTTCACTTCGTTTCATTATACGTATCTTAATTTACTCATATAGATTTCAACGTGTAATGTGTTGGTATTTCACATAAAAGAATATTCTTGCAATCTTGTATTTTATTTGCCTTATGCTCTATATATATCATAATGCACATATGTATATAAGACGACTCTCTACATACACAATCAATGCATATCCATATATATACATATGAGATCATTCTTCACACATATCAATGCATATATGTTTGAGACAATGATCATGCTCCCACTAAAATATATCCATCATATACTCATATATTTGCGGTTCAGCTCTCATCAAGTCATTTTATTGTTCACTATGTCTCACATAATGACAATGCTTCCAAAGCTCCCACTCAGAAAATGCCCTCTGCATTCCAAGTTTCCGGGAAGTCTTCAAAGTTCCCACTCAGTTTCATGAAACTGTAGGCCCACTCAATATTTTGGTCATCACAAAATCACTTGATCAAATCAGGGTTGAGGGTTCCTGTCTTGAGGTACTATAGTCCATCCTTTTAACGAAATAACCTTCGTCATGCCCATTGCAGTTCTCTTTCAAATCCCAAATTTGACTGAGATGCAATTTCAGGCTATGATCCATCGTAGTGTAAATGAAATATTTTATTGATTAAAGCATTCCTACGTTTCCGTAGTCAATCACCATTGAACTTTGGTCATAACCAAATAATGCCTTATGCCCGTTACATCTTTCTCAATAACTCTGCAGTTTGTCGAGAATTTGAAATAACCGATTTATTTCATAGGACGTGAGCCATCCTATATGTAACTCAATATTATTTCATTTCTCCTCGTGTTTTAGGCTACCATCATTTCTTTGTGTTTCAAGCAATGTTATTCCCTATTGTTTTATTAAGAAGACTCATGATTATTGTTCTGTACAGAACGTATTCATGACAACCTTCTAAATTCAACAATGGCTTCAACTCATATACCAAGATCAATCATCTTTGGCATATCCTTCCTTATATAGCGTCATTACAACGGAACATGCTTCCGTTGCAATACTCTGATATTCTGAAGGCAAGGTCCAATACCCCGGTCAAAGTTTCCATTATCTCCCATTGGATCCGTGTCGAGAGACTTCTTCTCGCTTTACCAATCAAGCAACACACAATTTTGCTATTCTGGGAGAATATGTAATTTCAATTGCTTGTAGTTTTATTACAAAGAAATTCTTTCTTTTAAGAAACTTTATAACACCATCTGTTATGGAGCTATCATGTCTCGTTAGATTCAGGATGGTTTCCTATTCATGAAGTGGGTGTTTTAACTTAATGAATTAAACAACCTTATTCGACAATAACTATAGTGCTAGGGGAAAGAACGTTTAGACCATACTATGGTTTAGTATGACTACGAATGGTTTAAGTAGTCTAGCACTTTCAACTTCCATCGTAGTTTGTGGTACTACTTCCAAAAGTCTCCCATTATGTCAATATCAATACTTATCACTTCGGATCGTAGCGTAGTGATATGTATCCTTGTATTCTCACTTCTCACTGTGATTCCTGAATCTCAGTTTTATGATCTCAATTGAATACAACTTTCAATTAATCATATGAAGTCTTTAATGATAACTCACGTGCCCATTTAGTACATCATTTATGTATAATGATTGGCACAAGTTCTACTTGCTAGAACCTTGTCATGGTTATACTTATTGCAGAGGTTCATAGATCGTGTATCTAATCCATCTCATACAATCAAGTTATGATTTTCATTCGATAAAGAACTCACAAGTTAATAGATCATACATTTAATGAATTCATAAGTTATGAAGTCACCTCATGCAATCAAATCTTTTACTTGTTATAATCAAGACAACTTTATCATTAAACATTGAATATTTCTTGACAATAATAGCAGTATTATAAATGCTTTCTATCATATCATAAATCAAGACTTAATCAAAGTATAAGCGCACTTTTATTCATAAAGATGGAACAACTGACTTGTCTCATTAAATGAATAACTTTGTCTCGCGAGATGCAAGACACACAACTAAGTGTTCATACTATAATGATTACATAAGATTTATCTAATACTCTAAGTATCTCCTATGATAGATGTCTCGGCGGAATCCATGCTGGCCATCAACTGACTTGATATCCATCAATCCTCGATTTCACCTCTTCCCGTCCATACAACGGCAGGTCCTGTTTTCATAAAACAGAATAAGTATCAAATACTCATTTACTGCAAATGTTGTATAAGGGAGTACACATTTATAAAGTATATCAAGTATATACCTTCTCCATCCACGACTTCTGCATCCTCGATAGGAGCAATGTCCGCGGCCAAGAGATCGGTCATGAAGTTCTGGAGACTCATATTAGCTCCTCTTCCGACATAGCTATGAACATAATCACCATAACTCGGAGGGAGTGAGTGCAATAACGTGTTTATTGCAAACTCTTCCGTGGTGCTTTCGTTCATTGTCCAATATTCATAGTCCTCCACCAGGTTCAGGTACATCTCATGCATCCTGTCCAAGTGATCACCAAGGCTTGTGCGTTCTTCCATCTTTGTAGATAGAAACTTGCTTTCTAACTCAAAACTGGCAACTCTGAACTCACGTACGAACATTGTCTTTAGCGTGTCCATCATGTCATATGAGCCAGTGTCCTGAAACTGTATGCCCAAAACCTCTGACATGCTGAAGATCATGACATTCCTGACTACGGAGCATTTCTGTCGGCGAGCATAATGATCAAGTATCCCTTGATCGCCAACATGATCGTCCGGATGTTCTTCCACATGCACCTCTATTGTAAACAAGATGTTTGATCTCTTGAGCGACGTCCTAAGGCGTAAGTACCAACTAATGAAGTTTGACCCATTTTCTTTAAGCCTTTCACCTTCCATGAAGAAAGATAGTTCACGTTGCTCTAGTGCATTCATACAAACATAATTGCAAGGAACACAATTAAGACTAGTTCACAACAATGAGTTCATATAATCATATTATAAATGAGCTCGCACTAAAACAATTCATCCCTAGGAAGTTTTAGTGATTACATGATCCAGATTCACTGCCCGACCTCGAATATCACACGGCCGACGGGTCAGTTTCAAAGGTAGACAACAACTTGTGCGATCACATTATCTTATATGTACTGTGACTCATGCTCGATCTTTCGATCTCTAGTATTCCGAGGCCATATCTGCATATGCTAGGCTCGCTAAATTAACCTCCATGTTATATGCTGCTCAGCAAGGCCATATTTGCATATGCCAGGCTTGCCGAACCCAACCTCATGCGAACTCCATTTAATATGTAGGACAACTCCGGTATGTACGGAGCATCAAGCCATATGGGAGAACCTTCCAGGCGGTGCACACTTCGGTAGAATACTTGTGTTTGGCTTTGTTAAGGGATCATCTTATCACATGCTACCGTCGTGTATCCTATACTAGCAAGTTTTAAGATGTCTGAGCTATGGCAACACTAAGTCTACAGTGTCTCCATTTTAGTTTGTTTTATGATGACGATTACTACTTACTAGTAACACATAGCAAAGCTATCACTACATCACAAACAAAACAAACTATAGCCCCCACTTAGCAATACAAGGTTTAGACGGTCTAGTTGTATATTGCAAGTTTTACGTGGCTGCTAGGGCTTTCATAGTTAAACAGGTTTTAACCTACGAGTCAACCACAACGTGAACCATACGATTGTCTCTATTACACCCCGCACGGGGCCCTCCGTTGCAAATGCCACATCCGCTAAAGTAGAGAGACAGACACCCCCCAACCACTTTATACGGTACAAGCCACATGTCAAGCGTGGAACCAGTCTCGCGTAAGCGTATGCGTAAGGTCGGTCGGGGCCGCTTCATCAAACAACGCCGCAGATGTGAACAAGTACACGTGGGAGGGTAACAATCATACAATCAACGCCCACATCCCCGATGTGTTCTATCCGTACAGTAATACTAAGCATAGACCTAGATCATGATACCACTGTTGGGGTTCGCAGCAGAAAACACAAATTTTTCTAACTAGCGTTCCCATAACCCAAGATCTAGCTAGCCGTATTACCGTAATGGAAAAGATTGCGGAAATAACATACCTCGGGGTGTAGTCCGTTACGCGGGAAACGTTCCCGCAAACGTGGTTGATGTAGCCGATCAAGTTTCACAACCCCCTGGCTGTGTTGAGCACCCGGATGGGTGTAGTGCCACACGTGTAGCACCTCGTAGTACTTGCACACGTAGGAGACTCGATGACGACCTCCGTTCTCCGATCCAGCGAAGGTGGCGGAAGGAGACCTCCGGACGGAGCTTCGGCAGCACGACGGCCTCCAATTCTAGCATAGAAACCTCAATTACACTATAGGATCACACTAGGGAGCCCACTGTGAAAGAGACAAGGTAGGGGAGAAGACCGGAGAAAACCGATCTCAATTCGGAGTAATATTTAATTTCTCACGAATTTCTGTGTATTAAATATGTGCACCCTGCCCATCTATATATAGGCAGAGGGGAGGGAGTCAACCCCTCTCCCTTAGCAATGTGGGACTAAAGTCCCTTTTCTAAGGGGTGTGGCCGGCCAAGGGGGGGAAGGGGGCGCACCCCTCATGGGCCCTAGGGCCCATGGCGCCTCCCCCCTCTTTTCTTTTTTCTTTTTCCCTTTTATTTCCCCTAATGGGCCTTTTTCTCCACTAAGGCCCATTGCACATATTAATTAGAAATAAAATGATTTTAATTATTACTTCAATTAATTAATAACTAAAACATAATATTCCATCTCCCGGTGCTCCGGAACACCTTCCGGTTCACTCCGAACTTGTTTCGGTTCAACATGGTACTTCTCCGATATTGTTTCGTTTATTCTCTGGTTACTCCGATGGTTCCGAAAAGGTCTCCGATTTCATCGAGCCCTTAAGTGTGTTACCCTACGGTCCGAGAACACTCCAGTCATGACCGAGATGAGGCTACGGTCAATGATCATCAGCGGGACTTGGAAGCCCATAATGACCCCTGTGCATTCCGGATATCAACACCGATTGGACCTTACGCCGTATAGCATTCCCTTTGTCAGCGATACTGGATTGTTCCGAGGTTCGATCAATGACATCCTATGTCTGGTTCAACCTCGTTCTGAAATAATCCTCATTCACTCGTTCCCGTGATATTCATCCCCGTGACCTAGTCACACGCTGCAGCTTTATGGATGGAATCTCACCGAGTGGGCCCCGAGTATCTATCCATTATATGGATTGACAAATCCCGCTCTTGTAACAGTACTCCTCAACATATCTCCACGGAATACCCAATATACAACCATTATGACCCGCATATTTCAGTCAGGTGGTGGGTTGTAAGTCAAAGCATCCGGGAAGATAGTAATTATGCACGTACTCACGGTCAAAGGAACGGTCTACCACGTTCTGTAATTACAACACTGAACCTTCATAAGATTTGATCATGCAATAATGCTTACTTTGGGTAATGTTCATCACGTCACTTAAACAGTGAGGTGACCTCATAGTCAAGAGACTTAATTGTCCATGATCGCGAAACCACGACCATCACGTTGACCATGAACTAGTTATCGATGTAGAGACTAACTAGGAACTCTACGGGTTTCTATACCACACCTGCATCATTGTTTCACTGACGCAGCTCTAGCATGGTATGAAACTGGTTATGAACTTGATTAGATATATTGGAATAATCATATATTATTTGCCTCTAGAGCATATATCCAACAAATTCTACCTGAAACACATAGCAACCCATGCTAATCTCTCCCACCAAATTATTATTAAGTGTTCATCTGTCAAGATCATTCATCAACAGTACTGACTAGTTGCTCAAAGTTCGTCCGTAACCGTGGACACGGCTAATTATGATCAGTTTATACGCTCTGAAGAGGTTGTACACGTTCCCCACTGGACTCAACCCAAAGATTGAGACGAAGACTTTCCAAAGAGGTTGCCTCCACCCTTTAGTAGCCGGTACACCTAACACACATCTACATCAGCTAGCTACCAGGGCCAGGTTCCCCACAACGTACTCATGCTAAGCCAGAGCCCGTATGGCCAGTGGTTGTACACGGAAGCTACTAGTAATATTGTCTGTCTGATCTTTTTGAGCCTGGACGGCGCCCAGTGCGTTTAGAGGGTAGACACCATGACGCACCCGGTTCACCACCAAAACAACCATTGGGTGCATTTAACCCCGGCACTGTCCTTAGACAAGGCACAGCCACCAGGATGCAGCCCGCCCGTCCAGAAGTGATTTCTATTTATTATAAAGTTGCTACACAAATTATTAAATAACTCACATGCACTCCATGAATTCTCACAACCCAAACCACGTCTAACAAGCATAGCAATAAAGTAACAACACGTGCTAGGTTTGTCTACAAATACAAGTCAAGACATATGGCTATCCTAACTGGTTTTGCAGCAACAGTAAAGTAAACTACCTATCATGCAATAGGGTGATATTCTTAACATGATGCATATAGAAAATATAGGTGTGAGTATGATCAAAGCATCACTTGCCTTCTTCCTGTTCCAGACGATCACAATCCTCACAATACGAAGGGTTGCACTCTGGGCAGTCTATACGATCAACCAGAGTTGCAATCAATACACAGTTAACACATAACAATCATAAACAAACATAGCAGAAGAAACTCCAAATGAACAGCATGTAAACTAGCTAAACAGTAACTAAACGTAAAGTACTCATCACCACGAATCCAACGCAATTGGAATCGTCGAAAACGGTTGCACCGTTTGCAAACTACGGTCACCGGAACTTTGAATTTGAATTTGAAAAATTCAAATTTCAAAATTGTGCAAATGTGTGAAAATTTGGTGCTATGCGAAACTACAGAACACTACGAGCGCGTAGGAAAAAGAAACGTCCAATTCCGACGCACGGTTTAGAAACCGCGGCGGTCGCAAGTTCTAGGGGGTAATCTGTCTAAAAGGACTTAAACGCAAATAAAAGTTTTCTAAAACGCGATCGGGTCCTTGGGGCGGTTGACGAGATCTTTTTTTTCTATTTTTTTGTCCTAACGCGTTTCTCTCTCTTCCTCTAGGGCCCGACGGCCATGGCCAGGGGGAGGGCGGCTCCGGCGAGCACGGCCCTTAGGGCGGCGGCCTACGACGGCGCGGGGCGGCGGGGGCGAGTGGCGGCGGGGCTAGGTGGGCGCGGCGCGCGGCGTGCGGCGGCGGGGGCGAGTGGCGGCGGCCCGTGGCGCGGCAAGGCAGCGGCGGCTCGCATCGGGGCGGCGGGCGCGGCTGGGGACGGCGGCGGGGCGCGGGATCGGGGTGCGCGCGGGGCGGCGGCTCGGCGCTAGGGAGGCAGCGGTGTACCTCGGGGTGGCGCGAGACAGGGTCCGGCGGTGGTGGCGGTGAAGTCCGACGAGGTACGGCGCGTTTTCCGGCAAGGCGGCGGCGAACTCCGGCGGTGACGTCGGCGTGGCATCACGCTGACGTCGGCGGCGATTAGGGCAAGGCAGTCCAGGCGAAAACGCGATTAGGGTTAGGGCTAACCCTAACTCTAAAAAAGAAATAAAACTAATTAACCCAAAATTATATATAGCCAGCCTCTTCGCGTTTTTTTCCTAATCCGAGTCCGGCCTAACAACTAAAACGCGCTCGGGTCGAAAAAAAAAACAGAACGGGCGCCCGAAGGCCCGAAACAATTTTCTAAAAAAAGGTAAACTATTTTTAATTTCTGTTTTCTCCAGAAAATCAACAAAACTAAAATTGAATTTTTGACATTACAAAAATATTCAACTAAATTCTAAACTAAAGAAAATAAAAAATGGCTTTTCGGCAATTTTAAAATCATTTAAAATTACCAAAAACTCCGAAACCATTTAAAAAATTCCCGAGAGTATAAATAAATTCCCAAATTAATTTTTAGAAATTATTTATAACCCCAAAGTAAATTTAAAAAGTGTCCAGAAAATATTTTAAACTATTTTCCAACATTTCAAAAATGGGGATAAGTCATATTATATCCTCTCCAATAGAACTTCCTTACGTTGAAAAATGTTTAAAATATTAATAAAATCCAAATAATGCAAAACTCCAGCATGACATGCATATGATGATTTATTAACATCCAAATTTAGAAAATTGGGATGTTACACATGCTATAATGGATACCGTCATACCGAATGGGCCCGAAGTAAATATCTCTTCATCGTGAAGGAGCAAATTCCAATCTTGAACTATCACAGTTAGTAGAAACACTATCCGATGTACCCAGAACTTATTTTACTACTTCCTAGTAATGGGAAGATCCATCTAAGAACCAAAGTACATCTTCCTGTGTGAAGCAACTCGATACTCTCATGGTCTAAGGAATTACATATATGATTACATTTCATTATATGACTTATAACGTTGTTACGATGTGATCTCTAAGTATATCATTCAATACTGGGGTCGGTTCAACATCATTGTTCAGCTAACAATATGTTCTCATTGCTACCGACATACTTGTTACAAGAACAATGTCCATGATTAAGAAAACATAATCATCAGTTAGCACATGAGATGGTCTTAGAGGTCAAACCAGGAACTCTTGGTGTTTACATTTCCACACATGCAAATGAGTTTTCTTCTGAATCTCACAGTCAGGGTCATTGAAATTATAACACATTAATATAAACTTTAATTACGAACATAGAAATATATATAATAACAATTTATTATTGCCTCTAGGGCATATTTTCAACAGAAGCAACGTCGATGGAGGTGAATCCGGGGGTACTTCCCCGTCCGGAAGGGTGTTGGCACAGGAATTCTGGTCCCCCGAAGCTTGTTGGCGATGGCGACGGAGATCGGAGTCGCTTCTGGACAAAGGAGTCGCGCAATCAGGGTTTTCTCCACGGGGGTGAAAATAGGGCCAAAAGGGGGCACCAGGGGAGGTCCCACCCATCCAGGCGGCCTCATGGCGCGGCCTCCTCCTAGGCCACGCGGGCAGGCCGCCTAGGAGGGGGGTGGCCCCCCTTCGGCTCTCCTTCGGGCGTCCGGAGTCTTCTGGAACGCTGATTTTTTATATACTCCATCCGTTTCTTTTTTACTTTGCATATAAGATTTTGTCAAAATCAAACTTGAAAAAATTTGATCACTTTTGTAGAAAAATCTATCAACACCCACAATATGAAACCAATATCATTAGAAGCCTCGTGACATTATTTTTCATATGATATAACTTTGATGTTGTAGATGTTGATATTTTTAATATAAATTTGATTACACGTTATTAAGTTTGACTTTGACCAAATATTATATGCGAAGTAAAAAGAAACGGAAGGAGTATTTTTTATGGAATTTTTCGGGCACTGTAAATATGGGTATAAACCTGCAATTCACAGACATCAGCAGACAGAAACTGGCATCTTGAAAAGGTAAATAAATCAGATTAGTGGTATATGTTTCTTAGCGTTCCTGTGAAGATGCGGTATAGAAACAATACCTGCATATGTAGGGGAGAATTTCCAGAGCAATGTTGCCTTCTTGCTTTGCATACAACACAAAGAAGGTTAGCCACGGGTTGCAGATCTCCTGAAAAAATAAAGATGCGACTTTCATAGTTGCCTTGTGCTAACCTGCTGCCAGTAAGCTCAATTAGAAAAGATTAGTGGTAGCTCAAAAAGCAGTAGTTAGCGACAAGATATACGTGAAACGGCTACCAGAAAAAAATAGAAATAAAACGTGCATCTAGCTCCGCAACAACAAAAGTCAGTGGAAGAATTGTTGCTAACTCGTAGGTAAATTTTAAAAATTTAGTCAAGAATTTGTAAATTCTAAACTGAATACCTTATTGAAAGTGTTTAACAGTACTCTCAACAAAATATTCATGCACATGAAAATAGAATATTAACTGCACAATTTAAACAAATATGAAGAAATTAGTTGCCTGAACATAGAGCATTGCATATAGGGTTGAGAATACATAATGTACCTGATAATGCAGAATACAACTGATTTCACAAACAAAATTATGCATCTTATATGATTTCATATGATTTGAAATGGACCAAATATAATACACAAGCACGTGTCCTATTAGCTTGTGGTTTCATCTACCAGCAGACCATCATTACCAGCACAAGAACTAATCCTTCATCCCGTTCAGAAATCAAGATCAACTCATCGATGCATGCCCTCAAGCCATTACCGGTGTATAACTTCAGGATAGTGTGCTTTATTCATCCACTGCTAGCGCCTGCCCTTGGTACACCGTTGCCTCGCTCACCATCAGGCCCGCACACCCATAGGCCCTCGCCAGCTCACCGTTTGCAAGCCTACATGCATGCGGACGAAAATGAGATGGAAGACAGCGGATGTGTTCATTCCTGCTACGAAGATAATGCCTTGATTATCATGACTAATGTTTAATTCTTTTCTTGTCACAAAAGCATGTTGCAAAAAATCAGTATAAGAATGCAGCCACATGTTTCCTGCAAAATTGACTGAGCTTCACCACCGTTGATTACTGATGCAGCACGAAGAGAATGAAAAGTTGGGTTATACACTTATAAAATTCTGTATGATCATGTCTTTTCATTACTGCTAGGAAGATAATATCACATGGAAATTGCTTGCTTATTAGTTTCAACAACAGAGGACGATTCAAGAAAAATACATCAGTCAATTATCATCAATTCAAAAATCCTAATCCTCTCACAACAGTAACAAGCTATAAGAATAATTAACACAAATGACTAATATTGGGGAAAGCAAAGTCCAAGCTATTACAATAGAACAATACTCATCATAAAAAAATAGATCACAACAGCACATTAGCACAGGCCCCTTTTGAACTCGCAGTTCACGGTGCCATTAGAATGACATCCAGCTGGGTGTAATATTTATTGAATCACTTGTCTAGGGCTGCTCCGCCGAAGCTCAATTCATCTGACCCCAACGTTGACTCCCGATAACTAACCAATGAACCAAAAACGCACACATAGCTGACGCTTGAGTCACTACCACATAAATCCCATAAGTGGAATGCGTTGTAGGAAGGAGGGGATTGTAGGAGAAGGGTGGATGGATGAAACATGTACCCTGCAGCTTATTACAAGTGTAGAAAGTCCTTGAGCCAGGACTCCATTGGAAGCTAACAGACTTGCCATCGGCCCCTGATTCCGATCAGAACGGAGACCACATCCAGGGATTGATGTATACATGGGATGTCGTGGTGCAGGTGCCGCATCCTTGAGTGTGGGAGGACCGGAGGAGAGAGGGCCTACAATGACGAGGCGACGGTGGCGGATGCGTGGACCACATTTGATCAATTCCATAAGGGGAGCCTAGTCGGGGAGGCGGCTGGCCTAGGGCAAGCCGCGTCCCGTGGGAAGGACGCAAGGACCGGAAGCATCGCGTGGGTAGGACGGGAAAGCGTCGTCGCCTCAGCTGGCGGCGCGAGGACGACCGCGACCGCGGCCCGTGGGGGCGCCCTGATCCAACCTCGCGCGAGGATCCTGCTTGCGGACCTTTTTCCCTTTTCATTATTTCGTTCGCTCGGGGCGGACTGCGGGAGGCAGATTTTCGTCTGCCAACGTGAATTGCTACAGGAACAAGTTGGTAATCAGATTAGATTAATCTTAACGGTTAAACGTGATTTGGTGGGATAATCTAATGATAGTAAATCATGATGTGTACGATTTGTGGGGTGCTCATAAAAAGTTTATGTTTGCTTGTTTTATAGTAGTAGAAATTCATTCTTTCGTTCGCTCGGGGCGAACTGCGGGAGGCAGATTTTCGTCTGCCAACATGAATTGCTACATGAACAAGTTGGTAACTAGATTAGATTAATCCTGACGGTTAAACATGATTTGGTGGGATAATCTAATGATAGTAATTAGGTTGTGTACGATTTATGGGATGGTCATAAAAAGGTTCATGTTTGCTTGTTTTATAGTAGTAGAGATAGAGATAGAGATGTACTACTAGTATAGTACTCCGTACTAGTAGAGAGCAGAGATAGGCAGACACACCACCCTTTTGCATCAGAAAACGAAAGCCATTTATCCCATTTTCCCCCAAAACCATGAACTTCTCCGTCGGCGCCGGCGGTAGTGGAGACGGCGGAGGCGACGGCGAGAGGGTGCAAGCGGAGCGATGGCTGGAGATTGCGGCGAAGCTCCTCGCCGCGCGCGACCTCGTCGGCTGCAAGCGGTTCGCCGAGCGCGCGGTGGAGGCAGATCCGCTCCTCCCCGGCGCCGACGAACTCCTCGCCGTCGCTGACGTTCTCCTCGCCTCCCAGGCGATGCTATTTACCGGAGAACCTGACCCGTTCGCCGTCCTCCAGGTGTCCAAAACCTCCGACCACGGCGCCATCTCCCGCGCCTTCCGCCGCCTCGCGCTCCTCCTCCAACCCAGCAACCCCAATCCCGGTGCGGATGTAGCCCTCCGCATCGTCACCGACGCCTACGACCTCCTCTCTGATCCATCACGCCGGCCACTGCGTTCTGCACCTACCAACTTCCCTTCTGGTGCTCCCTCTCAGACAGCCGCTGCCGCAACTGAGGCCGCGGACTTCTGGACGGCGTGCCCGTTCTGCTGCTACGTCCATCAGTACCCGCGCGAGCTAGTTGGCCGCGCGCTCAAGTGCCCAAACGAATCTTGCCGCCGAGGGTTTTTGGCTGTTGAGATCCCTACAGAGCCGACCATCGTGCCGGGCACTGAGATGTACCACTGTGCTTGGGGGTTCTTCCCCCTCGGTTTCCCCAATGCCGCGGACCTGGGTGGCAACTGGAAGCCTTTTTACAAGGTCTTCCCTTGGAACAATGTACCAAGTGGTGGGGTTGCCACTGGTAGGAACTATGGTAACCGCGGTGGAGGCAGCAATGACCGGCAGCCGCAGAATGGGAGTGCTCGTGGTGGATCATCCAGAGGTAGGGTCAAGAAGACAACTGCTCGCAAGAAGGTTGGGGCGGGGCCCAAGAGGCGATCTTTTGGTGGTGTGGAGAGTGGTATTGATGCATCGATGCTTGGACATGATGTGTGGGCTGAGGGTGAGGAGGGTGAAGGTGGACAGCCGGAGGAGGTAAGAGGGATTAACATAAATGAGGAGGCACAGGCTACAGATGGTACTAGCAGGGCAAATGTCACCGGAGGAGGGGTTGAGGACCTCGGCAACTTCCATTTGGATGTTGATCCGACCGAGGATATACTAGGGAATCTGGGAAATTTACATAACTTGCCATTCTTGAGGGTGGATAATCTTGGAAGGATGCTATAACTGTTACCATGGCTCTTCGGTGGTGCTGAGAACCTGAAGTATTGTATGATTAGCTGGGTTGGAACAGATGTTCCAAGGACTGCATTTACCTTTCTTGTCGTAGTTCTTGTTATTGTGCTATTATCTCATCTTGTAGTCGTAGTGTACCTTGTTGTAGTTTGCTAGCAATGGAGTCGTTCGATTCAGGCTGCCATGGTACTTTGTGACTTTGTGGTATCTCCAAATTTGTCAGGATATGTACTCTTGTCTTTGGCAGACAAACTTGGGGGTATTTCTTATGATGGAAATAATGCTTCGTAGATCAACTGTTGTTTGATTGTTTATGCTCATCATGCTACTTTGGTTTCTTCAAAGGGTCCACGGTGGCTGGAGAAGTTTCTGAGACAAACTGAGCAAGTAAGTGAAGCTGGCTCTTCTTTCTGAATCCATAAACTTTCTCTTTTCTGCAAAGGCAAATATTAGCTAGTATATGATAATTATTGACTTGGCAATACCAAGTTTGTCATTCTACTATGAATTTGATACTTTAATGCTTTTAATATGCTTTCTTCGGGTTTCATGTAGTAGGTAATTACCTCCATTGCTTAATCTATTGATTTTGGTTCGTCGTGATCACATAATTGTTATTAGGAAATTTATGATCAATTCATGTAATCAGTATGTGATCAACTTTATTGTTACATAATTTATGTAAAAAAATGCATTTGTCCGAAATTATGGATATTGAAGCTCGCCGTAACCTATCAAACTAAAAAGATGTCTTGACTATGAACTTACTGAAATTCCATAATGCTTGGTCTCTTGCAAAATCGGTACCACAATCATCTCGTGTTACGTTGTTCACCTTGCTGACCGCAAAATGTTCTGCTTTAACCAGGATCTAGTTACTAGGCCTACTGCTTCATGATCATTTAGACTTGTATGATTTGGGTTATTACTTTGATTTTATTCCACTTTCTATTAGGCTCATGATCGTCTAGACTTGTATGATATGGGTTTATTCAATTTTATTCCAGTTTATATGAGGCTGTCAAACTAGGCTTCATATTTAGACGGCGCAGTTAAGTCTTTGGGTAGTCACACATTCTTTTATCATTAAGACAAAATACCTACCGGACAGTTCCACCATCCTCAAAATCACATTCTGGATTCGGTAATCAGATGTTATTTCTTACTTCGTAGGATGTCTCAAGTTGAAGTACACACACACACATGGAGAAACATGAATAATTAGGTGATATATATGCATGGGAAATAAAAAATGAGTTGTTAAATACTCCGTATATTAATTGGAACTTTGTATGGAAGCCATGATGAATCAACAGAGAATCATGAAATAAGTACCTTTATGTTACCATCATCTCTTTTGACGACAGCCATGCTAAGAAAAGGATTAATTATGCAGTGATCTGTACAATACTTCGAATCATTGTTGCAGAGAATCGTGAGGATGACAGCATTTGAAACAATCAATGTGATTATTCAGAACAGATCTGTTGTCTTGCCTAGCATTTATCTTTTGTGAGAAGGCAATGTATAGACACTCTATACGAGTGCTTGTTTTTTTTAACGTAACGAGTCCTTGTCCAAGCTTACTGTTTTGCGCAAAATGCAGCCAAGTTATGGTAGTTACGTGTGCCTTTTACATATGCAGGTTTTCCTTTTGTGACTGAAAGGATTACCACATTTTATACAATATCTACTCCCTCCGTTTGGAATTAGATCTAGCTGAAATGGATGCATCTAGCACTGAAATACATGTAGATACATCCGTTTCAGCATACTTCTAATTCTGAATGAAGTAATTGTTAACCAGATCCGGATGTGCTGATTTGACAACAGACGAAGCCTTATATTACTGTATTTCTTTCATGTAGACAAACATTTATCATTCCCAAAAAGAAGCCAGCTGTACCAAACACCCTTTGATACGCTACGAGCTCTAGTGGGGAACAAATCTTGTTTTCCTTAATCAGTTAATAAAACTGTTTATCCCTTAGTTTTGAATGTGGGCAGCTTGTATAAAGCTCTGTCACTAGTTTGCGTAAAAACGATGCTTCAAAGGATAATGTAGATGCAATTTTTTTACATCAATTGAGCTTGCTGATGTAAACCCGGATACAAATTCTGCTGGCGCTTGTCATAACCAACCGCTAGTGAAGTTTCATATTCGGCTCGTGTGATCAGTCGCTACTCGCCACTACCAGATCCGATCTCTTCACCCCCATGAGAGAGAGAGAGATAGAGTAGCTTGCGGAACAAATCTTGTTTTCCTTAATCATTTAATGAAGTTGTTTATCCCCTAGTCTTGAATGTGGGCAGCTTGTCACTAGTTTGCGTAAAAACGATGCTCCAAAGGATAATGTAGATGCAATTTTTTTTACATCAACTGAGTTTGCTGATGTAAACCTGGATACAAATTTTGCTGCTGCGCGCCATAATCAACCGCTAGTGAAGTTTCATATTCAGCTCGTGTGATCAGTCGCAACTCGGCACTTCCAGATCCGATCTCCTCACCCCTATTAGAGAGAGAGAGAGAGTACCTTGTGGAACAAATCTTGTTTTTCTTAATCAGTTAATGAAGCTGTTTATCCCCTAATCTTGAATGTGGGCAGCTCGTATAAAGCTATTTCACTAGTTTGGTAAAAACGATGCTCCAAACGATAATGTAGATTCAATTTTTTTACATCTACTGAGCTTGCTGATGTAAACCTGGATACAAATTCTGCTGCCGCGCGCCATAACCAACCGCTAGTGAAGTTGCATATTCAGCTCGTGTGATCAGTCACTACTCGTCACTGCCAGATCGGATCTCCCCACCCCCATGAGAGAGAGAGAGAGAGAGAAAGAGAGAGAGAAGAGAGAGTAGCCTGCGGAACAAATCTTGTTTTCCTTAATCAGTTAATGAAGCTGTTTATCCCCTAGTCTTGAATGTGGGTAGCTTGTATAAAGCTCTATAACTAGTTTGCGTAAAAACGATGCTCCAAAGAATAATGTAGATGCAATTTTTTTACATCAACTGAGCTTATTGATGTAAACCTGGACAAAAATTCTGCTGCCGCGCGCCATAACCAACCGCTAGTGAAGTTGCATATTCAGCTCGTGGGATCAGTCGCTACTCGCCACTGCCAGATCGGATCTCCCCACCCCCATGAGCGAGAGAGAGAGAAAGAGAGAATGAAGAGAGAGTAGCCTGCGGAACAAATGTTGTTTTCCTTAATCAGTTAATGAAGCTGTTTATCATCTACTCTTGAATGTGGGCAGCTTGTATAAAGCTCTATCACTAGTTTGCGTAAAAACACGATGCTCCAAAGAATAATGTAGATGCAATTTTTTTACATCAACTGAGCTTGCTGATGTAAACCTGGACACAAATTCTGCTGCCGCGCGCCATAGCCAACCGCTAGTGAACTTTCATATTCAGCTCGTGTGATCAGTCGCTACTCGCCATTGCCAGATCCGATCTCCCCACCCCTATGAGAGAGAGTAGGCTGCGGAACAAATCTTGTTTTCCTTAATCAGTTAATGAAGCTGTTTATCCCTAATCTTGAATGTGTGCAGCTTGTATAAAGCTCTGTCACTAGTTTGCGTAAAAACGATGATCCAAAGGGATAATGTAGATGCAATTTTTTACATCAACTAAGCTTGATGATGTAAACCTGGATACAAATTCTGCTGCCGCGCGCCATAGCCAACCGCTAGTGAAGTTTCATATTCATCTCGTGTGATCAGTCGCTACTCGCCACTGCCAGATCCGATCTCCCCACCCCATGAGAGAGAGAGAGTAGCCTGCGGAACAAATCTTGTTTTCCTTAATCAGTTAATGAAGCTGTTTATCCCCTAGTCTTGAATGTGAGCGGCTTGTATAAAGTTTGTTACTAGTTTGCGTAAAAAAGATGCTCCAAAGGATAATGTAGATGCAATTTTTTTACATCAACTGAGGTTGCTGATGTAAACCTTGATACAAATTCTGCTGCTGCGCGCCATAGCCAACCGCTAGTGAAGTTTCATATTCATCCCTTGTGATCAGTCGCTACTCGCCATTGCCAGATCCGATCACCCCACCCCCATGAGAGAGAGAGAGAGAGTATCCTCCGGAAGAAATCTTGTTTTCCTTAATCAGTTAATGAAGTTGTTTATCCCCTAATCTTGATTGTGGGCATATTTTATAAAGCTCTGTCACTAGTTTGCGTAAAAACAATGCTCCAAAGGATAATGTAGATGCAATTTTTTTACATCAACTGAGCTTTCTGATGTAAACCTGGATACAAATTCTGCTGCCGCGCGCCATAGCCAACCGCTAGTCAAGTTTCATATTCAGCCCGTGTGATCAGTCGCTACTCGCCACTTCCAGATCCGATCTCCCCACCACCATGAGAGAGAGAGAGAGAGAGAGTAGACTGCGGAACAAATCTTGTTTTCCTTAATCAGTTAATGAAGTTGTTTATCCCTAGTCTTGAATGTGGGCAGCTTGTATGAAGTTTTGTCACTAGTTTGCGTAGAAACGATGCTCCAAAGGATAATGTAGATGCAATTTTTTTCCAATCAACTGAGTTTGCTGATGTAAACCTGGATACAAATTCTGCTACCGCTCGCCATACCCAACCGGTAGTAAAGTTTCATATTCAGCTCGTGTGATCAGTCGCTACTCGCCACTGCCAGATCCGATCTCCTCACCCCATGAGAGAGAGAGATAGAGAGAGAGAAAGAGAGAGAGAGAAAAGAGAGAGAGAGAGAGAGAGTAGCCTGCGGAACAAATCTTGTTTTCCTTAATCAGTTAACGAAGCTGTTTATTCCCTAGTCTTGAATGTGGGAAGCTTGTATAAATCTCTGTCACTAATTTGCGTAAAAACGATGCTCCAAAGGATAATGTAGATGCAATTTTTTTAAATCAACTTAGTTGCTGATGTAAACGTGGATACAAATTATGCTACCGCGCGCCATAGCCAACCGCTAGTGAAGTTTCATATTCAGCTCGTGTGATCAGTCGCTACTCGCCACTGCCAGATCCGATCTCCTCACCCCCAGAGAGAGAGAGAGAGATAAAGAGAGAGAGAGAGAGATAGAAAAGAGAGAGAGAGAGTAGCGTGCGGAACAAATATTGTTTTCCTTAATCAGTTAATGAAGCTGTTTATCCCCTAGTATTGAATGTGGGCAGCTTGTATAAAGCTCTGTCACTAGTTTGCGTAAAAACGATGCTCCAAAGGATAATGTAGATGCCATTTTTTCATGAACTGAGGTTGCTGATGTAAACCTGGATACAAATTCTGCTACCGCGCGCCCTAGCCTACCGCTAGTGAAGTTTCATATCCAGCTCGTGTGATCAGTCACTACTCGTCACTGCCAGATCCGATCTCCCCGACCCCATGAGAGAGAGATAGAGAGTAGCCTGCGGAAAAAATCTTGTTTTCTTAATCAGTTAATGAAGCTGTTTATCCCCTAGTCTTGAATGTGGGCAGCTTGTATAAAGCTCTGTCACTAGTTTGCGTAAAAACGATGCTCCAAAGGATAATGTAGATGCAATTTTTTTACATCAACTGAGCTTGACGATGTAAACCTGGATACAAATTCTGCTACCGCGTGTCATAGCCAACCGCTAGTGAAGTTTCATATTCAGCTCGTGTGATCAGTCGCTACTCGCCACTGCCAGATCCGATATCCCCACCCCCATGAGAGAGAGAGAGAGTAGCATGCGAAACAAATCTTGTTTTCCTTAATCAGTTAATGAAGCTGTTTATCCCCTAGTCTTGAATGTGGGTAGCTTGTATAAAGCTCTGTCACTAGTATGCGTAAAAACTATGCTCCAAAGGATAATGTAGATGCATTTACATCAACTGAGCTTGCTGATGTAAACCTCGATACAAATTCTGCTGCCGCGCGCCATAGCCAACCGCTAGTGAAGTTTCATATTCAGCTCGTGTGATCAGTCGCTACTCGCCACTGCCAGATCAGATCTCCCCACCCGCATGAGAGAGAGAGAGAGAGTAGCGTGCGGAACAAATTTTGTTTTCCTTAATCAGTCGATGAAGATGTTTATCCCCTAGTCTTGAATATGTGGGCAGCTTGTATAAAGCTCTGTCACTAGTTTGCGTAAAAACGATGCTCCAAAGGATAATGTAGATGCAATTTTTTTACAATAACTGAGCTTGCTGATGTAAACCTGGATACAAATTCTGCTACCGCGTGCCATAGCCAACCGCTAGTGAAGTTTCATATTCAGCTCGTGTGATCAGTCGCTACTCGCCACTTCCAGATTCGATCTCCCCCCATGAGAGAGAGAGAGAGATAGAGAGTAGCCTGCGGAACAAATCTTGTTTTCTTTAATCAGTTAATGAAGCTGTTTATCCCCTAGTCTTGAATGTGGGCAGCTTGTATAAAGCTCTGTCTCTAGTTTGCATAAAAAAGATGCTCCAAAGGATAATGTAGATGATTTTTTTTACATCAACTGAGCTTGCTGATGTAAACCTGGATACAAATTCTGCTACCGCGCGCCATAGCCAACCGCTAGTGAAGTTTCATATTCAGCTCGTGTGATCAGTCGCTACTCGCCACTGCCAGATCCGATCTCCCCATTCCCATGAGAGAGAGAGAGAGAGAGAGTAGACTGCGGAACAAATCTTGTTTTCTTTAATCATTTAATGAAGTTATTTATCCCCTAGTCTTGAATGTGGGCAGCTTGTATAAAGCTTTGTCACTAGTTTGCGTAAAAACGATGCTCCAAATGATAATGTAGATGCAATTTTTTACATCAACTGAGCTTGCTGCTGTAAACCTGGATACAAATTCTGCTACCGTGCGCCATAGCCAACCGCTAGTGAAGTTTCATATTCAGCACGTGTTATCAGTCGCTACTCGCCACTGCCAGATCCGATCTCCCCACCCCCATGAGAGAGAGAGAGTAGCCTGCAGAACAAATCTTGTTTTCCTTAATCAGTTAATGAAGTTGTTTATCCCCTAGTCTTTAATGTGGGCAGCTTGTATAAAGCTCTGTCACTAGTTTGCGTAAAAACTATGCTCCAAAGGATAACGTAGACGCAATTTTTTTACATCAACTGAGGTTGCTGATGTAAACGTGGATACAAATTCTGCTACCGCGCTCCATATCCAACCGCTAGTGAAGTTTCATATTCAGCTCGTGTGATCAGTCACTACTCGCCACTTCCAGATCCGATCTCCCCACCCCCATGAGAGAGAGAGTAGCCTACGGAACAAATCTTGTTTTCCTGATCATTTAATGAAGCTGTTTATCCCCTAGTCTTGAATTTGGGCAACTTGTATAAAGCTTTGTCACTAGTTTGCGTAAAAACGATGCTCCAAAGGATAATGTAGATGCAATTTTTTTTACATCAACTGAGGTTGCTGATGTAAACCTGGATACAAATTCTACTGCCGCGCGCCATAGACAACCGCTAGTGAAGTTTCATATTTAGCTCGTGTGATCAGTCGCTACTCGCCATTGCCAGATCCGATCTCCCCACCCCCATGAGAGAGAGAGAGAGAGAGAGTAGCCCGCGGAACAAATCTTGTTTTCCTTAATTAGTTAATGAAGTTGTTTATCCCCTAGTCTTGAATGTGGGAAGCTTGTATAAAACTCTGTCACTAGTTTGCGTAAAAATGATGCTCCAAAGGATACTGTAGATGCAATTGTTTTTACATCAACTAAGGTTGCTGATGTAAACCTGGATACAAATTCGGCTGCCGCGCGCCATAGCCAACCGCTAGTGAAGTTTCATATTCAGCTCGTGTGATCAGTCGCTTCTCGCCACTGCCAGATCCGATCTCCCACCCCCATGAGAGAGAGAGAGTATCCTGCGAAACAAATATTCTTTTCCTTAATCAGTTAATGAAGTTGTTTATCCCCTAGTCTTGAATGTGGGAAGCTTGTGTAAATCTCTTCACTAGTTTCCGTAAAAACGATGCTCCAAAGGATAATCTAGATGCCTTTTTTTACATCAACTGAGCTTGCTGATGTAAACCTGGATACAAATTCTGCTGCCGCGCGCCATAGCCAACCGCTCGTGAAGTTTCATATTCAGCTCGTATGATCAGTCGCTACTCCCCACTACCAGATCCGATCTCCCCACCCCCATGAGAGAGAGAGAGAAGAGAGAGAAAGAGTAGCCTGCGGAACAAATCTTGTTTTCCTTCATCAGTTAATGAAGGTGTTTATCCCCTAGTCTTGAATGTGGTCAGATTTTATAAAGCTCTGTCATTAGTTTGTGTAAAAACGATGCTCCAAAGGATAATGTAGATGCAATTTTTTTCATCAACTGAGCTTGCTGATGTAAACCTGGATACAAATTCTGCTGCCGCGCCATAGCCAACCGCTAGTGAAGTTTCATATTCAGCTCGTGTGATCAGTCGCTACTCGCCACTGCCAGATCCGATCTCCCCACCACAATGAGAGAGAGAGAGAGATAGAGAAAGAGAGAGAGAGAGAGTAGCCTGCGGAACAAATCTTGTGTACCTTAATCAGTCAATGAAGCTGTTTATCCCCTTGTCTTGAATGTGGGCAGCTTGTATAAAGCTCTGTCACTAGTTTGCGTAAAAAAGATTCTCCAAAGGATAATGTAGATGAATTTTTTTTACATCAACGGAGCTTGCTGATGTAAACCTAGATACAAATTCTACTGCCGCGTGCGATAGCCAACCGCTAGTGATGTTTCATATTCTGCTCCTGTGATGAGTCACTACTCGCCACTGCCAGATCCGATCTCCCCACCCCCATGAGAGAGAGAGAGTATCCTACGGAACAAATCTTGTTTTCCTAATCAGTTAATGAAGTTGTTTATCCCCTAGTCTTGTATGTGGGCAACTTGTATAAAGCTCTGTCACTAGTTTGCGTAAAAACGATGCTCCAAAGGATAATGTAGATGCAATTTTTTTACATCATCTGAGGCTACTGATGTAAACCTGGATACAAATTCTGCTGCCGCGCGCCATAGACAACTGCTAGTGAAGTTTCATATTTAGCTCGTGTGATCAGTCGCTACTCGCCACTGCCAGATCCGATCTCCCCACCCCCATGAGAGAGAGAGAGTAGCCTGCGAAACAAATCTTGTTTTCCTTAATAAGTTAATTAAGTTGTTTATCCCCTAGTCTTGAATGTGGGCAGCTTGTATAAAGCTCTGTCACTAGTTTGCGTAAAAACGATGCTCCAAAGGATAATGTAGATGATTTTTTTCATCAACTAAGCTTGTTGATGTAAACCTGGATACAAATTCTACTGCCGCGCGCCATAGACAACCGCTAGTGAAGTTTCATATTTAGCTCGTGTGATCAGTCGCTTCTCGCCACTACCAGATCTGATCTCCCCACCCCCACGAGAGAGAGAGAGAGAGAGAGTAGCCTACAGAATAAATCTTGTTATTCTTAATCAGTTAATGAAGCTGTTTATCACCGAGTCTTGAATGTGGGCAGCTTGTATAAAGCTCTGTCACTAGTTTGCGTAAAATCAATGCTCCAAAGGATAATGTAGATGCAATTTTTTTACATCAACTGAGCTTACTGATGTAAACCTGGATACAAATTCTGCTGCCTCGCGCCATAGCCAACTGCTAGTGAAGTTTCATATTCAGCTCGTGTGATCAGTCGCTACTCTCCTGTCAGAACCCTAATTTAGGTTTGTGCTTTTCCAAGCTAGCATTTTTTCATCATAAAAATTTTTGCAAAAGAAAAAGAATTGGGGAAGCAAAAAGCCTCAAATTAATTTTAATAAAAGGCCAGACAAATTTATTTTTTCCAAAAATGCTTTGAAATTTTTGAAAAATCTTATGAATGGGCATGATCACATTTCAAGTGAAGCTGGTCCCACATCATGCTCTCTGATTTTTCTAAAAGTCCAAAATTCCCTTGGAAATTAAATAATTATTGTATTTGCAATTGAAATTATTTAAATATAATTTCAATAATTATAAAACTTTATGTGTGGAGTTATATATGCCTCATAAGCCCACATAAATTTTTTTGGAATTTTATAAAATGATTTGATATGGAAATCAAATCAAAACAAATTACAGAGAAGGAAATAAAAAGAAAAACAAAAGAAAAGGGGCGGAGCCCAATTACCTGCGGCCCAACTAGCCGAGGCGGCCCAGCCCAGGGGCAGCCTCGTCTTTTTCACGGTGCCAGGCAGGCGCGCAGCTGCGTGCCGCGCATGCCGCGGCCGCCGACGTCGCCGTGGCGAGCTTCTTGCCCCCCCCTCGTCGTTATATGGCGCATAGAAGCCCCAATGGTCGCACTCTCCTTCCCCCCTCTCCTGGCCCTTTCTTCTTCCTCCCCTGCGAATCTCGCGCGGTCCCGTGACCTAGCGAGAGCACGCCGCCGGGGACCGCGTGGCCACAATGCCTTACTCGCCAGGCCGTCCTGTCCAGGACGCTCCTTGACGACGACTTCATCGCGCCGCGCTTTCAATTTGAGCGTGGGACCAACTGAGGCGACGCCAACGTCATGTAACGACCCGGTCCCAAAAGGAACCAAGTCTACTGTGCTTCTGTGCTATCCCTGGATCAGTATGCTAGCACGCACAGTACTCGATGAAATACCATGAATCACATGTCAAAAAGTAACGTAAATACATGGTATTTATTACCTTATAGCCTTTGGGCTAGAATACACCGCGAAAACAAACAATACATAAGTGGAGTCCCATCAACACCAACGGCAAAGTTGAGTGTAGACATCGTAACCCTACATCGCATCACTTACTTGTCGTATACAATCCTGCAACACCGAAGGTTACAACCCAAAATGGGTCAGTACTTTGAATGTACGGCAAGTTACTCCCAAAAGAATATATAACAAACCTATCTTCTACATGCAATTTGGCTGGTGGAAAATCTCTAAGTTTCAATTTTTGCATAAAGCTGATTTTTCCTACTCAAAGAGTATCATATCAGTACTACAAAGCTCATAATATGATTGAATTGGTTTCTCCAAGTCAATCTACTCCCGAGGTTGATTAAAACCAATTGATTAATTAAAGATGATGAGATCCGCCAACATTTCCACTTCTTGATGCTCAAAGTCGTCCGTAACCGTGGACACGGCTAATCATGATCAGTTTGTACACTCTGCAGAGGTTTGTGCACTTTTCCCCACAAGACTCGACCACCTCCTTTGCTATTTGCCATAGTACACGTTGTATGAATATAGGAAGGTCGAGACATGGTCTTTTAGAAGAGTTTCCCCTACTCTGGCGGTGCCCATCCCACCTACACATAACTACGTTTGTAGCACCACCTAGTAAGAGTCACTACAACTAATCAACCAAGCCAGAGCCCATAATAGCTTGTGGCTGCACACGTAAGCTTCTAGTTATGAAAAATATGATTGATCCCTTTAAGTCTGGGTGGCATTCCGCAATGGTTACTGGCCATCTCCAGGTCACTCAGGCAAATACACTGGTTCTTCCAGGGTGCCCCCAACCATTCCACCCAGGTAGTTCATTAACTTTATCTTGGTCCTGTTTACTACTTAGTCACTCATACCTCATAATGGATCACTTCCCGATCCACTTCTACTTAGCAAAGCAGTATAATTCTACACGGTGGCGACGATGATATACGGTTCGGATCTACCTCAAATGAACTACTGGGTGTAATAGCATAGCATAATATATAATCCTATCAATGCATAATATGTAAGTTGGACTACAATGCATAGGAAAAATATAGGTAATACTGGAGCATGATCAAAAGAGTAACTTGCCTGGATCACGAAGATGAAATATTCTACTCGTAGTCGTCTCTCCTTCTCGTTACAATGTATCTAACGGTAAAAGAGAAACACTTCAATACACAACACAATCCTAAATGAAGATCCAAATAACGATACAATTAACAACATAAATATTTATTTGTTACTATTAATAAACTAATTACAATGGCGGGGCTTGGTTGAGATAGGATCATGTTGGCTTGGATTGGAAATATGATGCAAATCACATTCCAGGGATTTGATCAAAGGGATACAAGTTATAATTGAGGTACGATGAAACTAGCTTGACTATAATTTCAAACGGATTGTGAGTATGGCAAACCCAGTTGGTTTGTCCATAGGAATATTTGAATAGGAAATCCATTCTTGGTTTGGATTCAGAAAGATCTGATAGGAATTATGATGATCTTCTTGAGAAGATGGGATTATTTCTATAATCCACTATATAAAAGAAAATGATGTAACTAGATGAAAACTAATCAAAGGCTTAAATTCAAAATGTGGACATAACATGATGGAAAGAATGTGACAAGTGTTCAAACAGAAAGATGTGATTCTAAGGATCAATTTGGCGAAGAAAACATTTCAAAGTAAATTTTAGAATGAGAGGAATAATAAATATACTCAAATTCACATAATAAATTTGAGTTAAATTTCGAATTACTAAAAGTGAAATATTACTGGACCATAATAAACTACATGTTCCAAGGAATCCGGGGATATAAAATTTGTCGAAATCCGACTTACAGGCTAGAAGATATGATTTTTTGAAGTTTGACTATTTTCTTGAAAATGAATTACGGGAATAGAAAATAGGCTGCCATGTGTCAAGATGTGATTGGTCTATACCTGTTCATTTTTTTAACAGAAAAAAATATAGAGGGAAGGGAGCTCACCGGAGAGTTCACCGGAATTCTCGCCGGAGTTGATTAGAATTGTTTCCGGCGTCGACGAGCTACCCAACGGTGTAGAGGGCAACATGAAAAGCTCGAGGGACAAGGTTATAGCTCCGAGTTCATCCTAGAATAGCCGTGAAGTCCCGCCGGAGTAAAGAAGAATGCGTAGAGAGCACGGTGATGCAGACGGCGTGCTCCGACTGAGGATTAGGATCCGAATTCATGTCAAGGTGATGCGTAATAATGAAATATGGAGAAAGGGAGGAAAGAGGAGCCTGGTTCACCTTGTATGAGTCGGCATCTACGCCGGACTTCGGCGGAATACCAAACTTCGGCGAGCAATTGCTCCTAGTACGGTTCAAATTTGAGAGGAATTTTTCGGGAGGTGGCAGAGTACTACGAATCTCACATCCCTTCCTATTTATAGATGCTAGGATGGTCCGTAGGAGGAGATCGGGGGCGAGGTGGTCATTAATGGCTGTTTATGGCGTCACAATTTATGGATAATTAAAGCATTAAAACGCATTCTTATTTACCTGAATGGATTCATCATGAACTTGGCCACAATTTTCATGTAGGTTCGGAGTTGAATAAGTCAAAGGATGGAGTGGGAGGAGGAGAGGAAAAGCTCCACGCAATGGCTATTACGTTCTATATGTGTTGAATGTGGGAACGAGGGAGAGGGGGAAGAAGATCGCTGGTGGGTTTGGGCCTTAGTGGCAGATTTGGCCTAACAGAAAGAAAAACAGGAAAAAAGAGAAATATGGGCTTGACTCAATAGATTTAGGAATTCTATTTTTATTATCTGGATTAATCACTATCAAATAAAATTGTCTAGGCCAAATAAAATATAGAAAGTCTAGGAAAAAAATATATTTCTCCCTCTGAATATTTTTTATCAACTAAAAAATTATTTAAGGCATTAATAGAATATCCTAAATTAGTTTTAGGGTTTCATAAATACCCTAAATGATTAATAAACAACCGAGTAACCAAATGAGATTGTTAAATATTTCCAATACTATTTTGGGAGAAGTCATATTATCTCCTCTCATTTAATAAATTGAATTATTGGAAATATTTAAATAGCTCTTAAACGTCAATATCAAATAAACTCCAATTTCAAATAAAATTCGAGAATGAGTATGGGACCATAAATTTTTTGAGAAAGTCATTTTATTCTCACTCTAAAATATTTAATTATGTTTCCTACCAAGTTTCAAAAGGACAAAAGAAAGAAAAATAATTCTTTGAATTTTGAATAAACTTCACAACCAAAATTTTCATTTTTGGATAAATGATTATCCAATTTCATTAAATTGTTTGTAAAGGTTTAAATAAAACTCAAAAAAAATTCATTTACCCAAAAAATTCAAGCAAGTCAATCAATATTATAATATTTATTAACATTCCAAAATTAGGAAAATTTTGGGATGTTACAAACTACCACCCTTAAAAGAAATCTCGTCCTCGAGATTTGCAAAGACTAGAAGGAAATGGGTTGGGGTCGAGATTTCTTGGGTTACTTCCCCATGGTCTTGGCATAACACGAGGCTTGCGGTTTATCCTTCACTTCTCATCTGAGGCTTGCCTCCCACCGGTACAATTCCATATGCTTCCGTTACTTAAATCATATCCTGGGCACGCAACTTTAGACACCAGTTCTGAACCTCAACCAAGGTATGGTTCGTATCATTTATCCACTAGGGTGTTAGGAAACTACCACCCTTAGAAGAAAGCTTATGGGGTCTTCAAAATCCTTCATTCCATGATGGTTCTTCATCAAGCTTCTACAGATAAGAATCTGCATCTCCCCAAGGAACAAGTCTTGATAAAATAAATAGGTTCCAAAACTACCTATCAAGACGCTCATGGTGGTCAAATAACTTCCCAATAGAGTTTCTTGAAAATCTCCATGTTTCTTACTCACCGTACAACCTACGTTAGGCACGATGCCTATCTACAAAGGGTAATGTGTCTTACCATTCTATGGTTTAGGCTTGTCGCATCGGCACTCTACTACGGGGTTTTTAGGCTCTCTGATTTACCAATCAACATACAAAACTAAATAATAAGAGTATTCGGTATGGGGGCCAATCCATCCCGTACTCAAATCATTACTTCATATGCAAATAGATAAATTTCGTATTCTAACACTCAGTCTTTATCACTCCTCTTAAAGAGGTCTTCATCTGCAAGGCTAATAAAACGTTTTTGGGTGGCGATGATCCTGCATGGTTTGTGCTAACACTTTCATCCATAGAATAGGGAACTTCTGTCTTCAACAATTGTGTTCTCCTTGCAAATGGGCGATTCTTGTCCCTTCTATATTCTGAATGGGCCGCTGATCTCATCAAAATAATTATATAAATCTATGAGGTTTAGGGTTGTTCAAAGAAGAGATAGATCTTTAGTGAGAAGGGGAGATGGATATCTACCTAACAATCATCAAACAACTAAAATACATAATAGACTCGTTTACTACGTTTTTGTCAGAAAGTCTTCATTACCTTCGATTCTTGAAAGTCTTCGATACAAGGGGTTTCATCGTTGTGATGGTCTTCTGATACTTCATCCGTTTCTCACACCTCTCATGGTTGAATTAATAATAAAATCCTATGGAATACGTATCCTAAAAAGGCAAATTTAAATCTAACAATTCAAATGACACCAATCATTAAATCAATAGTGAAAACTCCGAGATAACTCCAAATATCACTCATAAATTCATTCAAACAATTCCTATGGTACCTTCATCCACATGAGCTCGCATGGTCGGGCACTCTACCCGCACTCTTTCGTTTATTTCACAACTCTCATGGCGGGCTTGGATACTATTGCTATCTTGTGAGATATTCCTTAACTTCTTCACAAGCATCTTCGTCATGGATGTATCCAGATCTTCTATGGTTCTTTTAATCTTGGGATCTTTGGAGGCTTCAAATTCTTCGAGTCCTCCATACTTCCACACTTATAATGCACGTTGAAAACATCTGTTCTTCGGGTCTTGAGTTTTCCAATATCTTGTCCTTATCGAAGAGACATAACACAATCCTTCTCAGTGGTCAAAGTGGCATGGGTATAGTCTACCTTGTTTGGGATAAGAGGGAGTGTTCGGTAAAACTTAGCAAAGATGAGCAGTAATGGATTATTTTTTCAAAATAATATTTTTAGAGAGTATACTTCCTAATGTCTTTCCAATTTCTAGGGTCACGACCTACAGTCAACATGTGCTCTGATACCATCTTGTAACGACCCGGTCCCAAAAGGAACAAAGTCTACTGTGCTTCTGTGCTATCCCTGGATCAGTATGCTAGCACACACAGTACTCGATGAAATACCATGAATCACATGTCAAAAAGTAACGCAAATACATGGTATTTATTACCTTATAGCCTTTGGGCTAGAATACACCGCGGAAACAAACAATACATAAGTGGAGTCCCATCAACACCAACGGCAAAGTTGAGTGTAGACATCGTAACCCTACATCGCATCACTTACTCGTCGTATACAATCCTGCAACACCGAAGGTTACAACCCAAAATGGGTCAGTACTTTGAATGTACGGCAAGTTACTCCCAAAAGAATATATAACAAACCTATCTTCTACATGCAATTTGGCTGGTGGAAAATCTCTAAGTTTCAATTTTTGCATAAAGCTGATTTTTCCTACTCAAAGAGTATCATATCAGTACTACAAAGCTCATAATATGATTGAATTGGTTTCTCCAAGTCAATCTACTCCCGAGGTTGATTAAAACCAATTGATTAATTAAAGATGATGAGATCCGCCAACATTTCCACTTCTTGATGCTCAAAGTCGTCCGTAACCGTGGACACGGCTAATCATGATCAGTTTGTACACTCTGCAGAGGTTTGTGCACTTTTCCCCACAAGACTCGACCACCTCCTTTGCTATTTGCCATAGTACACGTTGTATGAATATAGGAAGGTCGAGACATGGTCTTTTAGAAGAGTTTCCCCTACTCTGGCGGTGCCCATCCCACCTACACATAACTACGTTTGTAGCACCACCTAGTAAGAGTCACTACAACTAATCAACCAAGCCAGAGCCCATAATAGCTTGTGGCTGCACACGTAAGCTTCTAGTTATGAAAAATATGATTGATCCCTTTAAGTCTGGGTGGCATTCCGCAATGGTTACTGGCCATCTCCAGGTCACTCAGGCAAATACACTGGTTCTTCCAGGGTGCCCCCAACCATTCCACCCAGGTAGTTCATTAACTTTATCTTGGTCCTGTTTACTACTTAGTCACTCATACCTCATAATGGATCACTTCCCGATCCACGTCTACTTAGCAAAGCAGTATAATTCTACACAGTGGAGACAATGATATACGGTTCGGATCTACCTCAAATGAACTACTGGGTGTAATAGCATAGCATAATATATAATCCTATCAATGCATAATATGTAAGTTGGACTACAATGCATAGGAAAAATATAGGTAATACTGGAGCATGATCAAAAGAGTAACTTGCCTGGATCACGAAGATGAAATATTCTACTCGTAGTCGTCTCTCCTTCTCGTTACAATGTATCTAACGGTAAAAGAGAAACACTTCAACACACAACACAATCCTAAATGAAGATCCAAATAACGATACAATTAACAACATAAATATTTATTTGTTACTATTAATAAACTAATTACAATGGCGGGGCTTGGTTGAGATAGGATCATGTTGGCTTGGATTGGAAATATGATGCAAATCAAATTCCAGGGATTTGATCAAAGGGATACAAGTTATAATTGAGGTACGATGAAACTAGCTTGAGTATAATTTCAAACGGATTGTGAGTATGGCAAACCCAGTTGGTTTGTCCATATGAATATTTGAATAGGAAATCCATTCTTGGTTTGGATTCAGAAAGATCTGATAGGAATTATGATGATCTTCTTGAGAAGATGAGATTATTTCTATAATCCACTATATAAAAGAAAATGATGTAACTAGATGAAAACTAATCAAAGGCTTAAATTTAAAATGTGGACATAACATGATGGAAAGAATGTGACAAGTGTTCAAACAGAAAGATGTGATTCTAAGGATCAATTTGGCGAAGAAAACATTTCAAAGTAAATTATAGAATGAGAGGAATAATAAATATACTCAAATTCACATAATAAATTTGAGTTAAATTTAGAATTACCAAAAGTGAAATATTACTGGACCATAATAAACTACATGTTCCAAGGAATCCGGGGATATAAAATTTGTCGAAATCCGACTTACAGGCTAGAAGATATGATTTTTTGAAGTTTGACTATTTTCTTGAAAATGAATTACGGGAACAGAAAATAGGCTGCCATGTGTCAACATGTGATTGGTCTATACCTGTTCGTTTTCTTAACAGAAAAAAAATATAGAGGGAAGGGAGCTCACCGGAGAGTTCACCGGAATTCTCGCCGGAGTTGATTAGAATTGTTTCCGGCGTCGACGAGCTACCAAACGGTGTAGAGGGCAACATGAAAAGCTCGAGGGACAAGGTTATAGCTCCGACTTCGTCCTAGAATAGCCGTGAAGTCCCGCCGGAGTAAAGAAGAATGCGTAGAGAGCACGGTGATGCAGATGGCGTGCTCCGGCTGAGGATTAGGATCCGAATTCATGTCAAGGTGATGCGGAATAATGAAATATGGAGAAAGGGAGGAAAGCGGAGCCTGGTTCACCTTGTATGAGTCGGCATCTACGCCGTACTTCGGCGGAATACCAAACTTCGGCGAGCAATTGCTCCTAGTATGGTTCAAATTTGAGAGGGATTTTTCGGGAGGCGACAGAGTACTACGAATCTCATGTCCCTTCCTATTTATAGATGCTAGGATGGTCCGTAGGAGGAGATCGGGGGCGAGGTGGTCATTAATGGCTGTTTATGGCGTCACAATTTACGGATAATTAAATCATTAAAACGCATTCTTATTTCACTGAATGGATTCATCATGAACTTGGCCACAATTTTCATGTAGGTTCGGAGTTGAATCAGTCAAAGGATGGAGTGGGAGGAGGAGAGGAAAAGCTCCAGGCAATGGCTAGTACATTCTGTATGTGTTGAACGTGGGAACGAGGGAGAGGGGGAAGAAGATCGCTGGTGGGTTTGGGCCTTAGTGGCAGATTTGGCCTAACAGAAAGAAAAACAGGAAAAAAGAGAAATATGGGCTTGACTCAATAGATTTAGGAATTCTATTTTTATTATCTGGATTAATCACTATCAAATAAAATTGTCTAGGCCAAATAAAATATAGAAAGTCTAGGAAAAAAATATATTTCTCCCTCTGAATATTTTTTATCAACTAAAAAATTATTTAAGGCATTAATAGAATATCCTAAATTAGTTTTAGGGTTTCATAAATACCCTAAATGATTAATAAACAACCGAGTAACCAAATGAGATTGTTAAATATTTCCAATACTATTTTGGGAGAAGTCATATTATCTCCTCTCATTTAATAAATTGAATTATTGGAAATATTTAAATATCTCTTAAATGTCAATATCAAATAAACTCCAATTTCAAATAAAATTCGAGAATGAGTATGGGACCACAATTTTTTTGAGAAAGTCACTTTATTCTCACTCTAAAATATTTAATTATGGTTTCTACCAAGTTTCACAAAGACAAAAGAAAGAAAAATAATTCTTTGAATTTTGAATAAACTTCACAACCAAAATTTTCATTATTGGATAAATGATTATCCAATTTCATTAAATTGTTTGTAAAGGTTTAAATAAAACAAAAACAAAATTCATTTACCCAAAAATTCAAGCAAGTCAATCAATATTATAATATTTATTAACATTCCAAAATTTGGAAAATTTTGGGATGTTACACGTCAGGACTTCACCGCCGGCCGCCATCAACTCCGGCGAGAAATTACTCACCGCCGAGCCCCCTCCGACCTCTTCGTCGTTGCCATCGAGCTCCGGTGAGCTTTGTGCTCTGTTTCCCCCTCCACGTTCTTATTTTCGATCCGCGTATCGCCATCTCGCCGTGGACAGAGCCCGGCCGTCGTGCCCGTTGTGGTAGCCGTGGCCCGAGACGTCCCCGTGAGCCCCCACTGGCACCACTCGTTGCGCACGGTCGCAAGGCACACGCCCGTGCCCTCCAATACCCTCCCCGTGGCCAGGAGGTCAAGTCCGGCGAGGAGCCGCCGTGGCCAGAGCCACCGGCGTCACGCCGTCGCCATTAACCCCCTACCCCCGCACTAATCTCTCTCTCTAACACACTGACAAGTGGGGACAGGCCCCCTAATAACCCCCTATGTTTAATTAAATAGAGGGAATTAACCCACTGAGGCTGACACCCCAGGCCCACTAGTCAGCCTCTGCTGATGTCATGCTGAGGCAAGGCAGACGCAATAAGTCCTTTTCAATTTAAAAGAAATTCAGAATATTACAGAAATTGCTTTAAACTTTGGAAATTCATAGAATATTCATTTTAACTCCAAATTAAACAAAAAATATATGAAAAATTATCAGAAAAATGCAAGGATTATGAATATGCAACTTGTTTTTTATGTTTGACCATTTTAAAATGGGTGAACAGAAGCAAATGTGTATATGACATATTATGAATTCAAATTTGGAGTTTGAATTTGCAAACCTTTTGGAATACACTTCTATTAAATGGAATTTGCAACACATCAGCAACATGTACATCATATTATACCACTTGATTATGTGTATGTGCATTGTACATTCTTTTGATAGCTTGTTTGCATTGTTTGCTATCGAATAGAGGTGGAGCCGGAACCCGAGATCACCCCCTTCGTTGAAGACCCCGATACTGAATTTCGTCAGCAAGGCAAGCAAACCCCATTGATCATGTCTATAAAATCCCACTTCCCTCTCAGTCTCGCTTATGCATGTTTAGGAGATCACCTTGTTATCGATTCTACCGCATAGTTGAACCCATATCCGATGCATGACCTATCATCTTGTCACAGTAGTAAGCAAACCACAATCCTAGCTGACATAGGAGTTGATTGATATCATGTGGCCCCTGCAACTGTTACTGCTTATTGCATGCTTAGAGTTTACAATGAGGATACTTTTGATGTGAGTCGGGATGATAGTGAACATGGTGTTGATGAAGGTGAAACTGTGTTGGTGAATCTACCCTAATACAAGGTGAACGATGAGAGGCTGTGTAGGAGTACACAGTGGGTTGTCTCGTTGAACACCGCCTTAAGCCCGAGTTCTTGTATGGTAATCCAAGACAAAGAGTACAACCACACATTGGGCTCACTGACCCCTCTCGACCTATTAACTCACCCCGATCCAAGTCCAGGAGTCACACCTAGTTCTGGTTTTCCATTCGGCATATGCATAGAAAGATAAAGGAATTGAAATGTGGCATTCATGGTAGGGCTTGTAGAACATGGCTTGTCAAGCGGAGAACCATCCGTCGAGGTGGGCTTGCCAGTCGTGCCTACATGGTTTGAGTCCTGAATGGAAGCTCGGCCGGAACTCCAGTTGGGTTTGGAACTCAGACAGTTGACTCCTTGGACTAGAACGGTGCCGTGAGGTAAGTGTCTTGGTGAACATCCTCGTCGGCACCCCTTGAATGCTGACGAGACCTGGCGGTAACTGATGGTCATGTGTGTGTAGCGGTACACCCCTGCAGGGTTTAACAAACTATTCGAATAGCCGCGTCCGCGGTAAGGGACTACTTGGAAAGCTGTGCTTGATTATTAGACAACTTGAATGGATAATCTAAAACTCGCAAGATAAGCGTGAGTGCTATGGTGCGCTTCCTCGTCGGGAATTCGAGGAAGTATCCATACTGGTGTATTGGTTGGAGACTTGGTAGTGGACTCGTGTACGCTTCTTACCTCAAGTCTGGTACTCGTAGTACATGACTAGCTAAGTCAAAGCTGGCACTTCTGCATGTTGAAACCCCACCTCCCTTTACCTTGATACTTGAGCATGAGTAATATAGTTCTGATGTAAGTCTTGCTGGGTACGACTTTGTACTCACGTTTTCTTATTCTATGTTTTAGATGAGAACCCAGACCCCGATGGAGTCACCTTCCTGAAGCTCGACGTTGACTAAGATACTATAGTTCCAGACATCAGTCTGGTCTCTCATGGAAGGGCATGTTTGTTGAACAAGGCTTCTCTAAGCCATTTGTTAATCTTGTTTCTACTCAGACCTAATTTTCTTCCGTTGTATGATGTAATGTTAATCACAGACATGTGGTCTTTGTATTCTCTATGTGTAAGTCAATAAAGAAGTACTTTGTAGAATTATGTGATGATACCTGCTATTCATACTAGACATGTGTGCTGCGTGTATGATTATAACATGCATGTCTTAGTGTGGGGTTCGATAGCTTAGTTGTGTTCTTGCCGGCGGTCTTTTATACACCAAGAGGCCCTTAGATGTGCGCAGCTTGGGGCATCGCGACGCGATTGCTCGTGACTCTGTCACGTGGAACACTTTGTTGTATGATTGAGCTTGCCCGAGACCCCGCCTAAGTGATCGGGCTGGAGTCTGTTTATGTAAGTGTTATAATTCAATCGATAATATGGTTGAGGCGACTTGTCTATGAGTATGGGATTTCACCACCCATAATCATTCAGAATTGTGAGCGGGCGATGAGGACCCATCTCAGTTGATCATCCGGCCTGGATGGTAAGCCCCTCACGTATGATGCTTTCCGAGAGTGTTCTGTGCTTGGCCTTGTCTGCTTAGACAAGTGGGTACGACTCTCGGCTCTCCATATGATTGAGTTGTGACTAGAATTACATACGCATATTTCGGGTCCCGACATCGCCACCTCCAGATCCGATCTCCCCACCCACATGAGAGAGAGAGAGAGATAGAGAAAGAAAGAGAGATAGATAGAGAGAGAGAGTAGCCTGCAGAACAAATCTTGTTTTCCTTAATCAGTTAATGAAGTTGTTTATCCCCTAGTGTTGAATGTGGGTAGCTTGTATAAAGCTCTGTCACTAGTTTGCGTAAAAACGATGCTCCAAAGGATAATGTAGATGCAATTTTTTTACATGAACTGAGCTTGCTGATGTAAACCAGGATACAAATTCTGCTGCCGCGCGCCATAGCCAACCGCTAGTGAAGTTTCATATTCAGCTCGTGTGATCAGTCGCTACTCGCAACTGCCAGATCTGATCTCCCCACCCCCATGAGGGAGAGAGAGATTAGCCCACGGAACAAATCTTGTTTTCCTTAATTAGGTAAAGAAGCTGTTTATCCCCTTGTATTGAATGTCGGCAGCTTGTGTAAAGCTCTGTCACTAGTTTGCAAAAAAAAATGCTCCAAAGGATAATGTAGATGATTTTTTTATATCAACCGAGCTTACTGATGTAAACCTGGATACAAATTCTGCTGCCGCGCGCCATAGCCAACCACTAGTGAAGTCTCATATTCAGCTCGTGTGATCATTCGCTACTCGCCACTGACAGATTTGATCTCCCCACCCCCATGAGAGAGAGAGAGAAAGAGAGAGAGAGAGAGAGAGAGAAGAGAGAGAGAGTAGCCTGCGGAACAAATCTTGTTTTACTTAATAAGTTAATGAAGCTGTTTATCCCCTAGTCTTTAATTTGGGCAGCTTGTATAAAGCTCTGTCACTAGTTTGCGTAAAAACGATGCTCCAAAGGATAATGTAGATGCAATTTTTTTACATCAACTGAGCTTGCAGATGTAAACCTGGATACAAATTCTGCTTCCGCGTGCCATAGCCAACCGGTAGTGAAGTTTCATATTCAGCTCGTGTGATCAGTCGCTACTCGCCACTGCCAGATACTATCTCCCCACCCCATGAGAGAGAGAGATAGAGAGAAAGAGAGAGATAGAGAGAGAGAGACAGTAGCATGCGGAACAAATTTTGTTTTCTTAATCAATCAATGAAGTTGTTTATCCCCCAGTCTTGAATGTGGGCAGCTTGTATAAAGCTTTGTCACTAGTTTGCGTAAAAACGATGCTCCAAAGGATAATGTAGATGCAATTTTTTTACATCAACTAAGCTTGGTGATGTAAATGTGGATAAAAATTCTGCTGCCGTGCGCATAGCCAACCTCTAGTGAAGTTTCATATTCAGCTCGAGTGATCAGTCGCTACTCGCCACTGCCAGATCCGATCTCCCCACCCCCATGAGAGAGAGAGAGAGAGAGTAGCCTACGGAACAAATTTTGTTTTCCTTAATCAGTTAACGAAGCTGTTTATCCCCTAGTCTTGAATGTGGGCAGCTTGTATAAAGCTCTATCACTAGTTTGCGTAAAAACGATGTTCCAAAGGTTAATGTAGATGCATTTTTTACATCAACTGAGGTTGCTGATGTAAATCTGGATACAAATTATGCCGCCGCGCGCCATAGCCAACCGCTAATGAAGTTTCGTATTCAGCTCTTGTGATCAGTCGCTACTCGCAACTGCCAGATCCGATCTCCCCACCGCCATGAGAGTGAAAGAGAGATAGAGAGAGTAGCCTACAAAATAAATCTTGTTTTTCTTAATCAGTTAATGAAGCTGTTTATCCCCGAGTCTTGAATGTGGGCAGCTTGTATAAAGCTCTGTCACTAGTTTGCGTAAAAACAATGCTCCAAAGGACAATGTAGATGCAATTTTTTTACATCAACTAAGGTTGCTGATGTAAATCTGGATACAAATTCTGCTGCCGCGCGCCATAGCCAACCGCTAGTGAAGTTTCATATTCAACTCGTGTGATCAGTCGCTTCTCGCCACTGCCAGATCTGATCTACCCACCCCCACGAGAGAGAGAGAGAGAGAGAGAGTAGCCTACAGAAAAAATCTTATTATTCTTAATCAGTTAATGAAGCTGTTTATCCCCGTGTCTTGAATCTGGGCAGCTTGTATAAAGCTCTGTCTCTAGTTTGCGTAAAAACAATGCTCCAAAGGATAATATAGATGCAATTATTTTACATCAACTGAGCTGGCTGATATAAACCTGGATACAAATTCTGCTATCGCGCGCCATGGCCAACCGCTAGTGAAGTTTCATATTCAGCTCGTGTGATCAGTCGGTACTCGCCACTTCAAGATCCGATCTCCCCACCCCCATGAGAGAGATAGATAGAGAGAGAGAGAGAGAGAGAGAGAAGAGAGAGAGAGTAGCCTGCGGCACAAATCTTGTTTTCCTTAATCAGTTAATGAAGCTGTTTATCCCCTCGTCTTATATGTGGGCAGCTTGTATAAAGCTCCGTCACTAGTTTGCGTAAAAACGATGCTCCAAAGGATAATGTAGAGTCAATTTCTTACATCAACTGAGCTGGATGATATAAACCTGGATACAAATTCTGCTATCGCGCGCCATAGCAAACCGCTAGTGAAGTTTCATATTCAACTCGTGTGATCAGTCGGTACTCGCAACTGCAAGATCCGATCTCGCCACCCCCATGAGAGAGATAGAGAGAGAGAGAAGAGAGAGAGAGTAGCCTGCGGCACAAATCTGGTTTTCCTGAATCAGTTAATGAAGTTGTTTATCCCCTCGTCTTATATGTGGGCAGCTTGTATAAAGCTCTGTCACTAGTTTGCGTAAAAACGATGCTCCAAAGGAAATGTAGATGCAATTTTTTTACATCAACTGAGCTTGCTGATGTAAACCTGGATACAAATTCTGCGGCCGCGTGCCATAGCCAACCGCTAGTGAAGTTTCATATTCAGCTCATGTGATCAGTCGCTACTCGCCATTACCAGATCCGATCTCCCCACCCCCATGAGAGAGAGAGAAAGAGAGAAAGAGAGAGATAGAGAGAGAGAGTAGCCTGCAGAACAAGTTAATGAAGCTGTTTATCCCCTAGTCTTGAATGTGGGTATCTTGTATAAAGCTCTGTCACTCGTTTGCGTAAAAACGATGCTCCAAAGGATAATGTAGATGCAATTTTTTTTACATCAACTGAGCTTGCCGATGTAAACCTGGATACAAATTCTGCTTCCGCGCGCCATAGCCAACCGCTAGTGAAGTTTCATATTCAGCTCGTGTGATCAGTTGCTACTCGCCACTGCCATATCTGATCTCCCCACCCCATGAGAGAGAGAAAGAGAGAGATAGAGAGAGAGAGTAGCATGCAGAACAAATCTTGTTTTCCTTAATCAGTTAATGAAGTTGTTTATCTCCTAGTCTTGAATGTGGGCAGCTTGTACAAAGCTCTATCACTAGTTTGCGTAAAAACGATGCTCCAAAGGATAATGTAGATGCAATTTTTTTAAATCAACTGAGCTTGGTGATGTAAACCTAGAGACAAATTCAGCTGCCGTGCGTCATAGCCAACCGCTAGTGAAGTTTCATATTCAACTCGTGTGATTAGTCGCTACTCGCCACTACCAGATCCGATCTGTCCACCCCCATGAGAGAGAGAGAGAGAGAGATAGTAGCCTCCGGAACAAATCTTGTTTTCCTTAATCAGTTAACGAAGCTGTTTATCCCCTAGTCTTGAATGTGTGCATCTTGTATAAAGCTCTGTCACTAGTTTGCATAAAAACGATGCTCCAAAGGACAATGTAGATGCATTTTTTACATCAGCTGAGGTTGCTGATGTAAACGTGGATACAAATTCTGCTGCCTTGCACAATAGCCAACCACTAGTGAAGTTTCGTATTCAGCTCGTGTGATCAGTCGATTCTCTCCACTGCCAGATCCGATCTCCCCACCCCCATGAGAGAGAGAGAGAGAGTAGCCTACAGAATAAATCTTGTTTTTATTAATCACTTAATGAAGCTGTTTATCCCCGAGTCTTGAATGTGGGCAGCTTGTATAAAGCTCTATCACTAGTTTGCGTAAAAACAATGCTCCAAAGGATAATGTAGATGCAATTTTTTTACATCAACTGAGCTGGCGTATATAAACCTGGATACAAATTCTGCTATCGCGCGCTATAGCCAGCCGCTAGTGAAGTTTCATATTCAGCTCGTGTGATAAGTCGGTACTCGCCACTGCAAGATCCGGAGTCCCCACCCCCATGAGAGAGATAGAGAGAGAGAAAGAGAGAGAGAGGGAGAGAGAGAGAGAGTAGCCTGCGGCACAAATCTAGTTTTCCTTAATCAGTTAATGAAGCTGTTTATCCCCTCGTCTTATATGTGGGTAGCTTGTATAAAGCTCTGTCACTAGTTTGCGTAAAAACGATGCTCCAAAGGATAATGTAGATGCAATTTTTTTACATGAACTGAGCTGGATGATATAAATATGGATACAAATTCTGCTATCGCGCGCCATAGCCAACCGCTAGTGAAGTTTCATATTCATCTCGTGTGATCAGTCGGTACTCGCCACTTCAAGATCTGATCTCCCCACCCCCATGAGAGAGATAGATAGATAGATAGAGATAGATAGATAGAGAGAGAGAGAGAGAGAGAGAGAGAAAGAGAGAAGAGAGAGTAGCCTGCGGCACAAATCTGGTTTTCCTTAATCAGTTAATGAAGCTGTTTATCCCCTCGTCTTATATGTGGGCAACTTGTATAAAGCTCTGTCACTAGTTTGCGTAAAAACGATGCTCCAAAGGATAATGTAGATGCAATTTTTTACATGAACTGAGCTTGCAGATGTAAACCTGGATACAAATTCTGCTTCCGCGTGCGATAGCCAACCGGTAGTGAAGTTTCATATTCAGCTCGTGTGATCAGTCGCTACTCGCCACTGCCAGATACGATCTCCCCACCCCATGAGAGAGAGAGATAGAGAGAAAGAGAGAGATAGAGAGAGAGAGACAGTAGCATGCAGAACAAATCTTGTTTTCTTAATCAATCAATGAAGTTGTTTATCCCCTAGTCTTGAATGTGGGCAGCTTGTATAAAGCTTTGTCACTAGTTTGCGTAAAAACGATGCTCCAAAGGATAATGTAGATGCAATTTTTTTACATCAACTAAGCTTGGTGATGTAAACGTGGATAAAAATTCTGCTGCCGTGCGCATAGCCAACCGCTAGTGAATTTTCATATTCAACTCGAGTGATCAGTCGCTACTCGCCACTGCCAGATCCGATCTCCCCACCCCCATGAGAGAGAGAGAGAGAGTAGCCTACGGAACAAATTTTGTTTTCCTTAATCAGTTAGCGAAGCTGTTTATCCCCTAGTCTTGAATGTGGGCAGCTTGTATAAAGCTCTGTCACTAGTTTGCGTAAAAACAATGCTCCAAAGGATAATGTAGATGAATTTTTTTTACATCAACTGAGCTGGCTGATATAAACCTGGATACAAATTCTGCTATCGCGCGCCATGGCCAACCGCTAGTGAAGTTTCATATTCAGCTCGTGTGATCAGTCGGTACTCGCCACTTCAAGATCCGATCTCCCCACCCCCATGAGAGAGATAGAGAGAGAGAGAGAGAGAGAAGAGAGAGAGAGTAGCCTGCGGCACAAATCTTGTTTTCCTTAATCAGTTAATGAAGCTGTTTATCCCCTCGTCCTATATGTGGGCAGCTTGTATAAAGCTCTGTCACTAGTTTGCGTAAA